>OY751123.1:8193452-9393452 GCA_963564075.1 Eupithecia subfuscata | reverse complement strand
GCGTAGCGGGGACGCTTTTGACTGGTATCGTTATGAATCAGTTGAGCTACCTGTGGATTGTTTGCAACAGTCTATTGTTCTATTGTCTAGTCAAAGTTCTATAACGGTTTGGGCTGAGTGGTTCTGTCATGTTATACCCTCTACATGGTCAAATAAATATTTGTGATTTGTTATAAAATAACATCGTTTTCATCAACGCCAGCAGTTATTCAAAATCTGTTGATCATAAAAGAATTCTATGTTACAGACACAGAAAGTCGATTATAATTTCCATTCGACCAACGAAAGCTTAGTTTTTTATTTATTGCTTTAAATTAGTGACAAAATATTTAAAGTAAGAGACCCGCAGTAGGGACTGTCCACAATGGCGCTCGAAGAATTCAAAGCGGCTCAAAAAAATCGCATTCGAAATTCAAACAATTAAAAACTCATTCCGAATGAAAAGCTCGATGTTTTACTGGGAGTTTACGTTACTGGACTGTAATTTTTCTCTTTTACCACGCTACTGGTACGTTTAGTTCGTTGGTACCTACCTACCTATCCAACGACCAATGATCTATTTACGTCCAAGCACTAACTAGGTACTTACGTTCCCAGCATGACGCACGAAATATACCTATAGGATAGTAGCATATCGTAGAGATAAAGCCGCTTTGCTTATAGTAAATCACTTCTAGCAATCAAGTTAAATCACACCCAGTAAGAGGTTACAGTGGTGGTCAAAATCGGCAAACGCGGGGGGGATGGTTAGTGAAAGCTATTGTATTGTATTTGTATTTCTTTATTAATCAAAAACTTATTCTATTCTTATTTCTACGACACTTTAAACCATATAAGGTTTGTCTAGTGTTCAGATATACCAACACTTTCATTGCCGACGACGCAAATGCCCGTCTGCAGCTCCAACTACCAGGGCAGTGAAAGCGTTAATTATTATTACGTTAATAAAAATTTTATTATTCTTCAATTCAGAATTCATTTATCACGTACAAATTTAATATGTCACAATCATTATCATATCTCATATAATTAGTAAATAACTAGAAGCCTTAGCCTGGCTGTAAACGCGCAAGCAAACCCTTCAGGGCCACACATGCTAGGAATGCGCTCTACGATGCCCCGCGCCCCACCGGCCAACATGAAGCATAAATCTTGAAAATGAACTCCAGTGTTACAACCTCCACTGTGGTAGGTACGACATCACAATAGATTTTATTCTCTCGCGAATTTTCTCCAGTTTTATTTATCGGAATTAATTCTTATGTTGTTTTTGAATTATTTCGACGAAATTAAACTTTCTTTGTTCTAGCAATTTACGAAATTCAGACCTTAATTTTCCTAAGTAATTTCAAGGTCAAACTTTTTGACGCGAGGTTGGTTTCTACATAATATAAGCAAGCGAAACTCAATTCTCACGCTCTTTCTCTGCGTTCTTCTGAAACCCTCATTCTTCAAGTACCTGTCCACTCTACTGTATAACTATGGAACGGATTGCCAGTTTCGGTGAGGCGAGTGAAGTCGCTACCAATCTTCAAAACCATGAAAAAGGAGCACTAATTGACGACTTCAGTGGCGTAGCGGGAGAAGGTCCACCTGCGACGGTGAATTGACCCCGCAACCTCCTGGGTTGCGGGTTCGATTCCCGCCTCGAGACAAAAGCTTGTACGATCTGCAGATATTTGTTCTGGGTGTTCTGGATGTTTATTGGATGTTATTATGTTGTTTTTATTATAAAAAGAAAACTGCAGTGCGATGCCGGTTTGTGAACGTTCACGCTAACGTTTCAACTGCAAACGTTTGAGCCGGAATGCCAATAGATAACTACTTTACCATACCATACCACATAAAAAAACTACTGACCAAATATTTGCATGCCCTAAATTTAGGTAGAACATGTTGTGCTTTTATATTAATTTAAGTACATCTTTATGACTCGTGTTCGCAAAAAAATGACTTTGAACCGTTATCGCGATCCTGTATCACCCCTTACCGTTGACGAAGACTTACGACGGAACAAAAGACCAATCAAAACGTTTATGAGTCCGGCATCGCATAGCGCATAACGCAGCGTACTGCGTAGTATCAAACGACCAAGGCTTAAGGCGAAGAGTAGGGGCGATAGTGGCGCCACTACATATTTAATTTAATCATTAAGTTATGCAAAGGAATTATCAAAAAATCGGACCGCTGGTAGACGATACCTATCACAAGCTTTTATTTGATGTATCTGTAATAGTTTTGTTTTGTGTTATTCAATCAAAATCCTTGTTTGGAGAGCTTGGTGGCCACCAATAGGAACTAAACTCTTAAAACAAGTATCTGCCTAAATAATACAGTACAAAACTATTAAAGATACATTTAAAAAAAGCTTATGATAGATATCGTCTACGCGATTTTTTTATAATTCCTTTGTATAACGTAATTATAAAATTAACTCTAATTGTAGTGGCGCCACAATCGCCCATACTATTCGCCTTAAAGCTACTTCAAAAACGAGGCTTAAAAGTTTCGAAACCTAAGGTCAAAATATTCGGCACTCAAACACTACAAAGCTGGCAACTTCACACAACTATTTAGGGAGAGCCGACGGATGTGTTGGCAGCACTGAGCATCTCTGGCCAGACCGGAATTTCCGTTTGTTTGGGAGGGTTGCTTGGCAAAGAGGTCGGGTATAGAATGGTTAAGGGATTTAAATTTATCTACGACTTTTGACACTCATTGAAGCTATTTATCGGCATTTTTAAATTCTTTGACGTTGCATTTTTGAAGTGTAAAATAAAATTATGACAGATTTAAGTGAATAAAATTTTTTGAACCAGGGCAAACGTATTAATTGTCCAAAATTCGCTTTAGCTTTGGTGGTTTTATGTCAACTAGACGAATGTGACTATTCCTGAAATCTCTTTTTCTAGGAGTTATCGTACCTAACCTACTCAACTCCTACAACAGTTCCAATTAATAAGATTTTAGTGAAAATTATTATAAAATAACTGAGAAGCTTATCCATTAAAAAGCTATTAAAAAAATATGAGTGGATACATCATTTGGATGGCCCAACAAATCCGAAATCCCGAGCCACGGTACAAACCATTACTCGATCATCAATTAATCAGTAAAAATAGCACAGCTCCCACAGTCAGAATATTACTGACTCCGAGAAATATTTTTAATAAATCACACTAATATAATAAATGCGAAAGTTTGGATGGATAGATGGATGGGTGGATGTTTGTTACGTCTTCACACCAAAACTACTAAACAGAATGAAGTAAAATTTTGCATCGGTGTAGCTCTAAGCCTGGAATCAAACATAGGCTACTTATATCAGTTCCCATGGGATAGAAATTACCTTTGAACGTTTCCACAGGAAGAACGCGTGCGAAGCCGCGGGCAGAAGCTGATGTCATAATTTCATTCGACGCAGGCACGGTTTTTTAAGCAATTGATGAGTCATCTTGGCCGACAGATTAATACTTTCTTTGCGCATGCTGCACATGGACGTATTCCTGATCGGCCCTTTCGAGTGGCACAGAGGCTAGACAGTGAATGAGTTAATACTTTCTGTAGGCAAAAAACCAAATGCCTCATCTACAAGCAATCAAATGTCTAAAATCTTTGGCATTCACATAACGCGCAGTAAAGTTATATGTGTGTAGTATAATTTGCACTGGAGCTGTGATATTTTGACTGGAACTGTAGAATACGTGCATTTTACTACCTGAGCCTTATTGTTCCGGCACACGACCGTGGCGTGCCGAGAAATTGTTGTCAATATTTTCATCAAAATAAAGTCATTAAACACTGACTGTCGGACTCCACCAAAGCCGAGACGAGACGAGCGGAGCATTGATGTGTTTTAAACAACCAATTGAACGTCATTATTCGCACATCTCGTCTCCGCTTGGCTTTGGTGGATAGCACAGAGCGGAGACGTATCATATTTGTATGCGAAAAATATAAAGAAAGATGGAAGCGGAGATGTAAGCTGTGCCTCGCAAGCTGGTGACGTCACGCAGCGGAGACGAGATGACATGTGAGCGGCGTGCAGTGAGCGGCGCCGCTAGTGTATTCATCTCAACAAACATCTCAGTTCCGCTCTAGCCAGCACACATCTCCGCTCGAGTCTAGCCAGTGCGCATCTCCGCACAGCTTCGGTGGAGACACTCAAGCTGAGAAACGTCTCTTCTCGTCTCCGCTTCGGACAGTTGGTAAAGATGATTGCATGATGACAGCATGCCCCAACACCTCGTCATCACATACAAGGGCCTGCATCTCGAGGGGTGATGACGCTTTACTATTGACGGAGCGTGGCTTCCCTTGTTTTACGGGGGCGGGAGAAAACAATAGTGTCTGAGCACATTCTGAGCAGTTTCTGGATTTACATGCTTTGTGTTTTATTAACTAAATAAATAATGCTGGACAATTCACACAGCATTATCTAGCTCCAAGCTAAGCAGAGCTTCTCTTGACTAATATACTTAAGAGGACATGTGTGAAAACGATAGGCATAGGATTTCGCGTTCATATTATCGGGACGGAGCATACGTTTTTGCAGCGTAAGCGCCAAAATGATATTATTTCTTATTTACAAGAAATCTACAAAACTTATGAAGAAACTGTAAGATTTAGTAATAACCTACGAATCCAAACAAAAATGTTTTCTATAGACCGCTGGGTTCCTGGAGATCTTGACCAAATTAGGTGCAAAGCAGCGCCATTTCATGATTTTTTTGTCGTATTTTTTTTGCAATCGTGTTAAAGCTCCGAAGAAAAAATGTTGAATTTTATGTAATTCTACTTTTTACCATAGATACCACCGAGATCTAGGCCTAGTTTGACAAGAGACAGAAGGCTACGAACCTCTCCCAAATCTCAGCGGCCGGCCCATGCGGATTTGTTGTTGTTTCATGTCGAATGAAATGGGCCCGCGGTTACGTTTGCACCATTGCTTTGCCCCATTAATGGTGCAGGCGTAACTGGTTAGTTATGTTTGCACCATTCAAATTGATACAACTACTAAACCTTGCTTTACGGGCGCGTTATGAGTGAGAAAGCGCGTCTAACCATCAAATGCCCCTCTCATCGTCTCATCGCCCCCGGCGCGAGCAAGCGGTTGCAGAAATTAGAAGGAATTTCAACATTTTTGATATTTTTTCGTACTCTCCGATTCATTTTGAATAAACGACTGACTTCAGAAATATTTTTGATTACTTCTAATGTTGAATATATTTAGGATGTTTGCAGCGCGACAGATTTTCGAATAAAGGTGTCTATCATGCATTAAAAAATAGCTTGAAAATGCCTCGATTTGTTGCTCAAAATATGGCAAATTAGTTTCGCTCTCATTTAAAGATTATAATGTTTTTTGAAAAATTAAAACGCTACAAACATAGCTATTTCTTATCCGGTTATGTATACAAAATTTCATATAAGCCGGGCATGTAGTTTCCAAATGAATCGAAAAGTACGTTTGTATGGGGGCTAAGGTATCCGCACCGTTCATAAGGCGCTACCCCGACCCAAATCAGCGCCACCACCTATTTTATCTTATTAATATGTTATTCTTCTTCTTTTTAGCCTTTGTCGACCAGTAGACTGCAATGGTGTAGACCTCCTTCAAACTCTTCCATTTCCTTCTACTTTGGGCAGTTAATGTCCAGTTGCTGCCCGCTATCTTTTTGATATCGTCCATCCCTCTCATTTGTGACCGTTCCACCGGTCTTCGTTTCCCCCATGGTCTCCACTCCAAGAGTTTCTTGCTCCATATTGTTTCTTTGCGTGATATGTGGCCTGCCCACTCCCACTTAAGTCTACCAACTCTCTCACTGATGTCAAACACTTTGCTTTTCTGTCTCAGCCATTCATTTGCTTTCCTCTCCCTCAGTGAGTCCTCAGATTATTATGTTCAACGATGGAATTATCTAAAACTGATTTTGTAGATTGTGATACCTATCTATCTGTATAGTGTAGGCAGAGATGCGAAGTTGCTCTTTTTGCTCTCCATCGTGGCCAAAAAGAGCAACTTCGCATCTCTGCTTATACAAAATAAATTTACTCTGGCTATGCCTATGATACAGCCTCTGCTACTCCACGGTTGGACATAGGCCTCCATATTTGAATACACAGTGTGCTGTGCTTCCCAGGTGTGCAACAAGCTTTAGAACTAAGTGGACACAGTGTAATGTTGGTACCTGATGATAATTTAGCATTAGTGTTAATAACTATAATTAATTTGATCTAACGTCTTAACAGTACATTATGGGCTTAGGTTGTCAGTGATATTAGAGATGATTTGTTAGCGGTTCGTCCAAAAAGCGATTCGTCCATATCGCGTTTCGTCCAATAAGCGGTTCGTCAAGAATCCATACGCAGTTCGTCCAAAAAGCGATTCATCCAAATCGTGTTTCGTCCAATAAGCGTTTTGTCCAATAAGCGGTCCATATGCGCAGTTCGTTCAATTCTTACTAAGTAGGTACTTTAGAATAATCCAAAATAGTTTGTTTTCTATTTATTGTTTCATACATATTTGAAAAATGACAGTGAATGCCAAATATGACAGCTGATGTAAAAAAAAAATTACACAATAGGGTGTGTTGTAGGTGGAAGTTATGGCAGCTTTTAAAGAAATTCTCTGAGCGGACAAAACAAATATTAAAAAATGTCGAAAACCAGCACTCGCTCCAACCAATAACACACTTAGCGCAATCTAATGGACATAATCACAAACCTGTTGACACAAAACACCAAAATAGGTATTCAAAAGACATTTATTATGCAACATTATTATGCAACATTATTATGCGTTTTACACCACTGACTGACTGCCCCGTTGGTCTAGTCGGTTGCGTGTTCAACCGCTGATAATGATGTCCCGGGTTCGAATCCCGGGGCGGGCCAAGATTTGTGCCATTGGGACTTTTCTAGCAAGAAAAAAATTCACAGTAGCAGCCCGGAGTCAGGAAGTTGGCGGTGTTACACCCCCGTGCCTCGGAAAGCACGACGTGCTTTCCGAGGCACGCTCGTGTCGGTCCTCCGCCCGGATCATGAGAGTGAGGGAATAGAGAATGCACCTGTGTTTGCCTACACTTGTGCACTATAATATAAATAAAATAAATTAATAAATAATGCTGGACCATCCACACAGCATCATCTAGCCCCAAGCTAAGCAGAGTTTGTGTTATGAGTACTATATGACTGATATACTTAATATAATACATTACATAGATAGATAGATTTTTATTATACATAGAAATGACCAGAACATCCGGAACAAATATGTGTAGATCGTAGAAACATTTGTTCCAAGGCGGGAATCGAACCCGCAACCTCCTGCGTCGCAGGCGGACCTTCCCCGGCCGCACCACATTTATGTCATGCGCACTTGGCTAGTCTTCGTTGAGACTGGCCGCCGTGGCCGAAATTCGGATAGGAGGGCATCATACGTTTTACCACCGACCTTCTTTGAACCACTCTCTCGTTGGGTGACGCTTTGTTTGCCGCAAGCATCTACAAGTGGTCCGCGTGCTGTAGCCGCGGTAAGCCGGCGTCGGTAAGCATTTCATTTCATTTATTTATTGCAAACATCTACCTACATAGACAGGTCTCTTCTAATTACATCTAAATTTAGTACATAGAGCCTGTTGGGGACAGGAATTTATTAGTTTGTCAAAGATTCATCATCATCATCAACCTATGTTAGTCCACTGCTGGACACAGGCCCTGTCTTGCTTGCCGCGTCCAGCATCTGCCTGCAGTCTTTCGCAGGTCGGCATCCCACCTTGCCGGAGGACGGCTTACACTACGTTTGCCGAGTCGTGGTCTCCACTCATGAACACGTTTCCCCCAGCGGATGTCGGTCCTTCGCCAAATATGGCCGGCGACTCACTGTCACTTCAGCTAATTCTTAGAGCTAGGTTGATGACTTTGGTTCTCTGTCGGATGTATTCGTTGCGAATCCTATGTTTCAGAGAAACTCCGAGAAACACTATAGGATTATTATTATACTAGCGGCTCATCCCGGCTTCGCACGGGTAGACATTTATTTTTTAAACATCTTGGGATAAACGTAGAGTAAATCTTTATGCAGGACATGTACATTTTTATTTTTATCCTCCCTCGCTACGTTGCCCGCTGCGTTGCACGGGGCCACCCCACGCACCGGCCACGGCAGTATTTTGATTAGATTGACTTTTTTAAATTCGTAATAACTTTTGAATGGGATGTCCGATTTGAATAATTCAAAAAGTAATCTACAGGTATGAAACAGTCTTAAATACGAAATGATTCATTTGGATTAATACAAAGTACAGATAACATGGTCAGATTTAATCGGCAACTTTTTAAATGTAAAAAAGTATTTATAGTGACATAACCACAATAGTTGGACATACGGTATTGCAAAGTTTTTTGTAGATATTTATACGTTCATTTTTTTGTTCTATCATCAATAGTTTCCGCAGCGCATGCGATGATAGACAATTTATGACAATTTTTTTTACACTTTGACGAAGTTTTAGTAGGGATCCCTAATTTTTCGAGTAATAAATATAACCTATATTACTCAAGAATAATGAAGCATTCTAATGGTGAAAGAGTTTTTGAAATCGGTCCAGTAGTGTTGGGTATGTAGGCGGGGCTGCACCCCCCTCCACATCTTTTTGTTCACGGGAATTCGAGTCTTTTTGTGCTTCTAATGGGATTTCACATAAGACATCTCCAGTATATCATCCGCCGAGTAACGGCCAGGCGGAAAGTTTTGTAAAAATTGTTAAAAAGGGTATAAAATCTTGTCTTTTGTCAGGCCTGAACGCAAAAAGTACATCAGTAAAATTATTAAAATATCTTATGGACTACCGTAACTCTATTCATACTGCGACGGGGTTCTCCCCGGCACAAATGGTGTTTGGTCATAAGTTAAGGTCGCGGTTGGATTTGATTAATCCAATAGCATCCCCATTATCACCCTCGTCAACGCGTCCAGCTGATTTGAAAAATAATTTACAGTGTTCACAACAAACTAAGACGACTAAAAACTTAAGGAAAAATGACTTAGTGTTATATAAAAAATTTAGTGATAATACAAAGTACACCTGGTGTAAAGGCGTTGTACAAAAAATAATAGGTAAAGTTTTATACTTAATAAAAGATATTGTTACCTCGGAAATTCATAAAAGACACTTAAATCAGTTAATTAGTTATAAAGGAACCAGGGACAGTTTTTGGGATAGTAAAGCTCAAAGCGAAGACATAAATAGACATGGACAGTTAACACCGCCGCCGCTGCCACTGTCCTCGCCTCCGCCGCCGCCGTCGTCGCCTCTGCCGCCGCCGCCGCCGCCGTCGCCGCCTCTGCCGCCGCCGCCGCCGCCGCCGCCGCCGTCGCCGTCCCTACCCACACCGACCGCACCATCGCCGCCCGCGCCCTCGCCGCCGCTTGAGCTGACGCAACCTGTACCGCCGGTGGCACCAGAAAGGCTTGAATGCCCGATTGAATTCGAATCAGAGAGTATCACAGCTGGGCGCTCGACCAAAGGAAGACGAGCAGAGGTATACCGACCAACTGGTTCTTCAGTCTCAGGGGAAGAAGTGAATGAGTGTGACGTCGTGTTGCCTACCGCTACCGAGTCTGAGAACTCAGTTGAAACAGCTGCTGATATTTCTTCGAACTCGGATGAAGAATTTCAGGAAGCGGAAGTCGATCCAGAACCAACCAACTTACCAAACCCGGGCGTGACAACGCCTAAGATGGTGTTACGCAATCGTCCCAAATTATGTTTTAAAAAGTATTTTTAATCTGTGTTAATCTTAAGAAAGTTATTACGTAAGATATTATTGTAATAAGGGGAGGAATGTTGGGTATGTAGGCGGGGCTGCACCCCCCTCCTCATCTTTGTGAATAAAGCAGTGCATAGCTAACCAGCGGTCGTTTCACTTGTCTGTCCTTATATTTAACAAGTAGTTTTTGAGTTTATTCGTTACAAAAATACAAATCTTTCCTCTTTATAATATTAGTATAGATAGTGATGTAGATTACGACTTGCCGCCTACTACACCACAAACAATAAAAAGGTTTATTAATTTCCAGCGAAAATAATTTTATTGTAATACAACAACAATTATTTGAATGTTTATTTTTGCGGTACGCGGTCGCGGTGCTGTATGTACTATGTTTTGCGCTGCGCGGTCGATAAAGAGAAAAACACAGTACATCCAGATTTACTGTCTTTTTCTCTCTCTCCCGCGATCACTAAAAGTCAATGAACGCACTTTAAATTCCTCTTAAGAACGATAAATTGGTGTTTTCCTCCACCGTTTGAGGGCTCCAATTATGCCGCTTGAATAATCCACATGATTGTACCTAATACTTAATTATAAGGCGAACGAGGTTATTCGTAAATCAGGTTAGACCATGAATAAACCAAGTTTAACTAAAGATAGATTTAGATGACACCAATGCTAACGTGAGACGTATCTTACGTCACTTTATGAATAAATGTTGGCAGAAAATATTATTTTTATAGTTTTGAAAATACTTAAAACTGACTTCAAATTCCTTGGTATTGACTATGTATGTAAGTTTATAGGACCTACTAATCCCTTGGGAACAAAATTTTTGTGATAGTGTGATTTTATGTGATATTTTATTAATTTGTCCGTGTTTTTTGGATAGGGAATCTGAAAAATGAGTTCATTATTTTTTTTATAATAATATAAATAATAAAAGTATTTATTTCCAAAAATTCTTTGAACAGGTTAACAGAGTAATTAAACTAATTTAATTATCTCTTACTTTATGTTTAAAATTAAACACCTTTAAGTATAGTAGGTACTCTACCATAAAATCTTAGTGTTGTAAATGCATCGACTTCTCGCTCTAATTATGTAAAACTAGTGTTTAGACGCGAGGGCTATTATCTATATACTAGCTAAAGAATCATCAAAATCGGCCCATAATTGAAATCGAAGCACACGAGGAAATCGAGGAACACGAATAAATAAAAAAAAAAGCCATATATACGCTCGGTACAGCCGAACAAAGAACCTCCTTGTTTTTTGAAGTAGGTAGCGAATTGTTCTGTATTTAGTAGACCCCAAACAGTAAATATCTACCTATCTACTGGAAGACTGACTAAAATGCGTTCATTAAATATCCTTTTCAATACACGTGCTTTTCTATTTTATTATTAAATTGTTCGCAATTTTACATACTTGCTATGCCTGTGGCTTCGCCCACGGGAAAAGTAGTTTAAGAGCTTTTTGCAGCACCCATAACGGATAGAGAGGAACTGCTTTTCTTGTATTACGGCGGTAGTTTCTTACAGATAGAGTTCTATTATAGTTTTCGAATGATTTTGAGTAAGTTGTTGTATTTTAGCGGTATAATTTTGACAACTTCGACAAGTCAGTGCAGCGGTAGTAAAAACCATTTTCCGTTTTGGTATTGTTCACACACACACCTGCCACTCAGATCTTACCGCTGAAGCCTACAGTGGATACAATAGGCACAAGCTCATTTTAATACAAATTAATTAATGTTTTATTGATAACAGGATACAAATGGATCTTGAAATTGCGTAATTTCCTAATTAGGCTCGTGTATTGATGTTCAACATGATGTTAGATTCGTAACTTGGAATATTTGAATACCTATCCTTAGCTACTTGTCAAAGAAAGTACAATTACTGTAAGATATAACTTGACACACTTGACACTTACACTCCAGCCAGGTGGGATGACGACCTGCGAAAGACTGCAGGCAGATGCTGGATGCGGCAAGCTGAAGACAGGGCGGTATGGCGCTCATTATGAGAGGCCTATCTCCAACTGTGGACTAATGAAGGCTGATGATGATAAGAGCAACTTCACTTTAAAATAAACTTACTAAAGAACGCGTTTTGCCAGTCGATAAGCGGCATTTCCGTTTGGCTTAGAATTTTCACCACCTCAACTCTTCCCGCGGGTGTCGTAAGAGGCGACTAAGGGATTTCCACCGGGGGTGGGCAGCAGCGCTTTCTGAACTATTGTACCACCGAACTGCGATCCCCAAGCCGCATGCCCAGCGTGGGGATTACGGGCATTATGGTCCCCATGAGATAAAAGCCAATAAGACGTTTATCAGTGGACCAATAAGTAGACCAATACTAATCGATTGCTCCATTAAACAAAGTAGATGGTAGTAAGGTAAGCATTCACACTGAATCAAACCATTTGTTCTAGTGCCGCGGGCACAGTGCCGCGGACACTCAACTAAAGCAAGCGCGCGCATCTCGTGTCCCACACCTGTGCAGGAGTATCGCAGGTTGTATCCCGTCTCTTGCCATCCGTCACCTTCCATTATCACAAAGCCTTATGGCTACATGGCCCACTCATACGTCGTCACATCTATCCCGCCTCACGGAGCCGCCGTGCCGGGACAAACCCTGGTAGTATGGGGCAATAATGCGCATCTGGGCACAGAGATCGACATTTGCGGTTTCAACTGTGTCTGTCCAGTCTGTGTCCTAATCGGGGGGAGGAAAGGTGACGGAAGAATGAGGTCGGCGAGTATGTGGAGTGGTGGGCTCGCCGGCCATGTATAGGAGGAAGAGGTGACGCCTGTCGGGCCGCGGATGTTTAAATGTTAATGGCGAGAGAGGGAAACCGGAGAGGTTTTAAGTGGGTATTACGTCCTTCTCAGAACGTCGAGTCCCACATAATTCTGGTCCCCCCAAACCAGTTTATTCGTTAATGAATTTCCTCACTAAGGTAGTCAATAGTGCACATGGATTCGTGTCCATAGCTCGAATGGTCCAGCAATCCTGATGATCACAACTCAGCTCGTGGATGTCGTAGGAGCCGACTAAAGGAACCCAGAGGAAGGGCAGCAGCTTCTACAGGTCTGTGATCACCAATCCGCCTGCCAAGTGTGGGGATTATGTGAAAACCATTGTTTGGGGGAAGCATGTTCAGCTGTGGACTGTTATGTGTGCTGAGGAGGGGGAGGCCAGCTATGCCGGTCAACAGCCTTTCAGAACAAAAACAAACGGTGCTATAGTCCGAAAGAAGTCCCCAGGTGTTTCGACTCCTACGTCACTTGATCTTGTGGTGTAGTTGGTTAGTATATTCCCATACTGAGGGATGGATGCGGGTTCATGTCCTGTCGAAATTGAATTTTTATTTTGTGGTATTATTTGTTTATTTTTTAAAAGAAGTCAAAAGTTAGTGAAATCTGAATTTTTGTTACCTAGAATATCCAAAACTCTGAACGGATCAAGATGAAATTTGGCGTACGCTTAGAGAAAAGCCCAACTTAGTGAATAGGCTACTTATTATACCGAAATTACGCGTGCGAAGCCGCGGGCAGAAGATGGTCAATAATAATTAATTGAAGTAATATTGCGAAGGTATGTACCTACCTAATATAATTTTCCCTTTTAAACGGTTGATATGGCTCCTTAAACTTTATTATCTTGATAGATAGATAGATAGATAATACTTTATTGTACCACACAAAGACAGATAACAATACAGAAATAAATGCTAAGAGTAGACGAAGTACAAAGGCGGCCTTATCGCTATGAGCGATCTCTTCCAGGCAACCTTGGGAGGGACTGGACATGTAAGAACAAAATAGACGGTGGCACGCAAAAATAATAATAATAATAATAATACTTACACTACATACAATAATACCTACATATAGCCTACAAACAATATAACACACTTACATAAACATAAAATAAAGTTGTCTTGAATTATTGTTAAACGTGTTTATGTTTATTATTTTCGCATAATTTATTCTCTATCTATGTGGGGAAGCTTATTAGCTTAATTTTTCTAATGTGTTTAATTTTCTAGATCTATAGCTTTATGTTTCCCAAAGCTAAGTAAATAAATACGTCTCTATTTCACTTTGACAGACAGACGTCCGGAGCTTACGTTTATATTATAGAGATCTTGATAGTGCTTTTACCTAGATAGGAAATTATAATGGCCTTGCTTTTATGCAAGGCTAATATAATTTTCCTTGAGAGTTTTTTAATAAGATCTATTTGATGGTGGATGGATAGAAGGTAAATATGTCGAGATAAAAAGTTTTTTATTAAATAATTTATTAATTAGAGTTCCTGTGGTTATTTTTCAAGACTTGTTGTTCATCAGTTTGTAAATATGCAATAACTACATTATAATACAGTATATACGACGACCTCTGTGGCGCAGCGGGCCAAGGTCCGCCTGCGACGCAGGAGGTTGCGGATTTGATTCCCGCCTCGGGAAAAATGTTTGTACGATCTGCAGATATTTGATCAGGCTGTTCTGGATGTTTTTCTATGCATAATAAAAAATATCTATCGCACACACTTGTGCACTATAATATGTCCTGTGCATCCGGCTAGTCTTCGATGAGGCTGGCCGCCGTGGTCGAAATTCGGCTAGGAGGACATTATTGGTAGGATAGGATTAATAGAAAGTGTAATCTAGAAATTCCATGGTGCTCGCTCGCTCCCTGAAACACACGTCGTAAAGCCACTGAAAGGATTTTTTTTTTCACTTTACCTGTGTATTTGTTTTCTTATTAATATTTTTCTTCTTACTTATCAGCTTCACTCACTTTGCCGTTAAACATTTTTTACTTTTTTTAGGTAGGTAATCCTTTTTTGGTCTAATTTTAGCATAACTTTTTTATATTGTTTTTTGTAAAAATATACCGCTGTCAGATTCACACTCATATTATACATGTGAAAGTTTGTTCGATGGATGGATGAATGGATGTTTGTTCCCTCATCACGCCAAAACTACTGAACGGATCGGGCTGACATTTTACATAAGTACAAGTAATTCTAATCCTGGAATCAAACATAGGCTACTTTTAATACCATAAATCAGTTCCTTTGGGATAGAAATCCCCCTTTAAACGTTACCATAGAAACAACGTGTGCGAAGCCGCGGGGAAAAACTAGTACTTAATAAATAAAAATTAACACTTTCATTGCCAAAGACGTACATGTAGCCCTGCAATTCTGTAGTTAGGACTAGGGAAGCTGGAATAGCGTCCACCAAATTGTGAAGAGAGGTCTTTATGTCGCAGTAGAGGACTAATTTCTCCTATGATGAACTCTATTCGTGTGTGACTCACACATATGTTTCGGTACACGGGAGCAAATTAACTCTGGCACAAATCGTTCGGCTCTGTAAACAAAGTAAACGTCTCATGTTCTCTGTCGCAGTAAATTTTGCGGAGCGCTTTACACGGTATGGCTCTCTGCTTAGGAGTTGAGTTTGGGGACATACGGGAGATTATTTTCAGAGGTTTTTCGGAGAGGTTTTTTTCGGAAAATGATGTCTATCTAGCGATTATGAAATATAATGTGATAATAAGTGCTTTATTTCGTATAGACCTTAGAAAACTCTTGGACAAGTCACACAAATTCAAATCACATAAGTAAAACTAGGAAATAAAGTGATTATGACCTTGGCAATAGCTGACTGGGAAGATTAAGTTTGAATGAAATATAATATTCTTTCGCCCGCGACTTTATCGACGTTTTTCTACGAGAAGTAGCCTATCTTCCCTGGGTTAAATATAAAAGTCACTCTGTCTGTCACCTTTTCAGGCCACGACTGAACGGATTTTTATGAAAAGCTATGAAAATGGATGGCATCCCTGAAAATGGTAAGAGAAAACGCGAGCAAAAGACGACAGTCCCTATAATGATATAATATAGTCAAACAAAATTACTCACTTAAGACAACTTATGGTACATCTTATTAAATACATACATACATCTACGTATATCTCATCTCTATCTCTACTTCTCATAGAGTCCACAGGTGATCGGAATGCTGGCTTCTATTTCGGTCATCGAATCAGCATTGCCATTCAACGTGGCAATGCTGCCAGCATTCTGGGCACTCTGCCTTCTGGTGACGGCCTAGAGTTTTATCAAATTGATATAAATGTAAATACTAGCTAAGTCAAGGGATGAAACGTTGGTGTTCTTCCAACACAAATAAGGTTCGTAGTTAACCCGCTTACATCCGTAATGAATTCGTCAAACTACGATAGTTTTTATAGTAAAAAAAACTAGCTAAGTTATACCTGCCTACCTTTTTATAAGAATAAAGAATAGAGAACCAAATTCACTTCCCTGTATTTCCTAAAACTTGGTATTCCGGATTAATTTATATAGTAAAATCGTTGCCAAGTCGAGATCCAAAGTGGAGCCAAGCCCGAAACATTCTTCAGACATAATTAATAAGGGATTCCGCAAAATAATTACTGTTTAACCATGTTAGGAGCCGAAGGAGGTACTTTATAATCTCGCCGAAATCTTGCCGAACAGGCAGAGTGGAGGTTAGCTTACAGCCAGTTGTTAAATGTAATAAATACTTCAACGCTTTAAACAAAAAAAATAAGAACTCGTATTTACAATTGAAACAATTGAGCTAACTGAAGATTGTTGCAAACTATGTACAGGTAGCACAACTGATCCATATCAATACCAGTCGTCGCGTCCCCGCTACGCTGGCTGCATTGCCCCGCTGTATGGCAATGCTGATGCGCTGCGCCAGATACTCACCAGCTCTCGGGTCACACGTCGCTTCGACCAGACGCGAGAGATATTTTTTATAAAACCCGGAGAGCCTCGGTACTCCTCAGACCTAGGCCTTGACTTTAAGGGAGCAAATATGTAATAACTTCTAATAATTAATTTCTTCGGGAGCAAATCTGTAATAAGTTCTAATTTCTTGCTGTAATTAATTTAATTAAATCTCTTGTCGTAGAGATATAATTACATTACACATTACACAATACACATATTTACATATAAAATATCAAAAAAGTTCAGAAAAAGTTTACAAAAATTTTTTTTTGGAGCATAACCCTTTATGGATGATAATTATGGAACATGACACAGCGGGATAGAGCCAGAATAGAGGTGGTGGAAATGAGGTGCTGGAGGAGGAAGGAATGGATTAGCTGGACGGAGAAGGTGTTGTTGAAAAGGAAGCGTTGAAAAGAATTAAAGAGAAAAGGTTTTTGACGAACTCAATTCAAAACAGAAGAGAGAGACTGATTGGACATGTCAACTTCATAAGTAACATCATAGAAGGGAAAGTAGAAGGAAGAGGCGAGGAAGGCGAAGACAAAAGTAACCTATGAGTCAGAGAATGTCGCCGCCATGTCGTACAGAAAGATGTTGCATTGGAGAAAGAAAAGTGGAGGAAATTCCATCATTACACCGACAAGAGCTACGTTCTTTAATTTATCAAAGAGTTTATTATTCAAAAAGTTTGGTTGGGAAGCAGCCGTACACTTTCGTGTGTCGTTGAAAAGACCTATTCGAGAGCGACAGCTTCGGCTGCAATTATACAGATAAAAGATCCCGTGGGTGGTGACGGCACGTTCTTGTCTGAGAGTCCGTTTTTGGGCTAACATTTCTAGCCAAGCTTGGTCATGCGCAACTACACCATCAGCGACGGTCTTTTTCCAAAAAGTTTACTAACCTACCTCTAAACAAAGATTTAAATTTATCTTTGCCTCTAGCTTTCACTCAAAGTGCTTTATTTCCTGTAGACCTTACAGAACTCGTGGACACGTCAGAAATTTCATATTAGTACCAAATTTGAAATGACATGATATCAACATGATGTGTTAAACCAGGATAAAGTAGACACTGATTTTTTGTTCTCTTCAAGGATTCTTACTTATAATAGTTTTCATCCCTCATAGATTAGGGGTGCGCGCGCACCCCTTTTTGACTGTTATCGCATAATTTTTATTTCGTAATTACTTTAATTCCATGGATTGTACACATGTTTTTATTGCATAACTGTTGAGAAAACCATTAGAACTAAGTAATTGTATATTTCGAATAAAATAATTTAAAGACTTCAAGCCATTGTGACCCTTATCATTTCAATAAAGTTTATATTGGCCTGAGGCACCGGGTCCGGAGCGGGCCGCGTAATCCCCGACGGTATAAAAAATGTTTCGGCCCGCTCCGGGCCTCATAATGCTTCACCGGAGAAGCGAACAAGAAACCTTTACTTTGTTGGGCTGTTAGTTCGAGTTGGTGCAAATTCTAAAACTGGGTACTGACCGGTGTCACGAGCGGGGCGTAATGTACTATTCGCAGCGAGCATCATCCGTTACGCCGTGTGCTAAAATCTGTGTCGTTGCTCGTTGCTCGCGCCTTCTTTCTCAGTACTGCTCCAACGCTCGCTCTGTCACACGTTACATTACGCCCAGAGGCCGCCCCGGTTAGTACCCAGCTAGCGCTTATCAGGTGAGGTTTATGTCCAGCAGTGGACTTGCTATGCTGATGATGACTGTCTTGTAGACAACGCAAAGAGACAAAGCGAGATTCCGATCCGTTGGAGATGGTGTTACTGTGCTCTATTTCGCTGGAGTGGTTCAATTATTCCTGCTAATGATTACCTACCGCTAAATAGACAGATGTCTACTTAGTGAGGTGTACTTAGGTACTATTTACTTATTATAGTTGGGAATATAGGGTGGCCTAGTTTAAGGGTGCGTTCCAACCAAAGATGTCTAAATGTCGCACACTTTATTTAGAATAGGTAACACTAGAATAAAGAACACTTTATTCTGTCTGCATGTTTTGTGATTTTTCTGTTGGGATTACCAAACTGGTTTATATTTAAATTGCGGCGCACAGTGAAGTTTATATATTTGGTTGGATAGAGGAAACATAAACAAATAAAAAAATGTTCTATAATATTATATTCGTATGCTTCAGGTTTATAACATATTCCCAAATGAAAATAAATATAAAATTGCTCTAATGATTTTGTTTTCATGTGATTATCATAGATACCCTGACGTAAAACGTCTATAATGTACAAGTGTCCTCTATCCAAATATGTAACTTTCATTGTACGCGGCGATATTGAAAAAAAAAACCAGTGTTAGGGTTAATATCTTCAAACCCTTTTGTCAAACCCATCCATAAGGATCAGAAATAGTGTTAAACATTTACTTTATTTTAACAATATTCAGGAAATTAACAGCTAACTTATGGAGTAGGTATAAGACTAAATACTGAAGGCTAATTAAAAATTCCCAGAAAAAGCGACAGAAAATAATACTAAACAAAATTACACTACAGAAAGACTACTGGTGGTTAAATTATTATTATGCAAAAGTTCACAGAAATGTGAGAAATTTCTACCCATTTTGGTTTTATTATATGTCGAAAATTTTATCGTTACTCGCGGGTTTTCGCCAGTCAAGTTTATCAAGAATTTAGTGGAATTATTATTTTAGTGTTCTTGAGTGGAGACCGCGATTCGGCAAACGTTGTGTAGGATACCCTCCGGCCAGGTGGGATGACGACCTGCGAAAGACTGCAGGCAGATGCTGGATGCGGCAAGCTGAAGACCAAGCGCTACGGCGCTCGTTAGGAGAGGGCATATGTCCAGCAGTGGACTAATATATAGGTTGATGATGATTATTTTAGTCTTACTACCTACCTATAGTCATTGTTCACCACTATTTTCAATCGAAATGTTCAACACCGTCATCACACCTTACCAAAGAGTAAATAAGTGCACATACCTACAAATATTTTAGCACACCCTGTACACCGAATAATTTACAAATAGGCTTGTATAATAGCATGATAATACACGTGCAAATCCCCCTGTATCTGCCTGTAGGGACGAGCAATAGTTTACATAATATTAATAGCAGTTTTGGGTATTAATCTGGTAGCTTCGGAGCTTACATGGAATCTGATTTTAAATTCATAGCTTTGGTAATGGAGTGGCGTTTACTAAAGCCACTTAAGTTGCAGTGTTTGATATTTAACCGTTTTGTTGAGAATATCACATAAATCCCATTTCTTCTTCTCATTCGTTAAAGATAAAAATAAAAACATTTATTTACAGCAAAAACTAATAGGTACTTAAACAATAATCTTCTTCTTCTTCTTATATAAAAATAATCTTCCCATCTTCCGAGGACATCCGTGAGGGCGGGTGTGGCGGCAGATTTGGCCGAAGATCTCAAGAGGCGCAAATATGCAGGTCTCGACAGAGCCTACACATTTGTTCCCCTTGGAGTCGAGACCCTAGGTCCGTGGGGTGCCGAGGCTCCTCGGGTTTTTAAAAAAATTACTGAGCGAATGGTCGAAGCGACGCGTGACCCGAGAGCTGGTGAGTATCTGGCACAGCGCATCAGCATTGCCATACAGCGTGGCAATGCAGCCAGCAGCGTCTTGGGCACGCTTCCGACTGGTATTGATATGGATCAGTTGAGCTACCTGTAGTACTGTTTGCAACAGTCTGCAGTTAGCTCAATTGCTTCAATTGTAAATACTAGTATAATTTTCTTCGTGAATAAAGGCATAACAATAATCTTCTTATATTTCTAAGTATCTACTAGATAGTTTAAGCACCTACTTTTCGTTCTTGGCAGACCAGTCGTGGTAGTCATGACGAGAGAGTGTGGTATGAGCTGATATCGCTCGCTTCACGATATATCGTCATCTCTCCCTGTTGGTGGACATTCTGGAGCATTCATGCGGTGACACTACGGCAGATCTTAGCGGGTCGGTCCACCTCATAGGTGATCTACCCCTTGGTCTTTTACCCTCCACCTACACGACTAGTCGTTCAATGGAGTCATTGTCTCGCCTCGATACGTGCCCGAAGAACTTCAAGATTCAATGAGCATCCGTAACCTTATAGCAATTTCAATAGAACTAGTATCCACGTTATTCTTTATGACGTTAGAATGATATATCTTTTTAAATTATTGATGATTATGATTCGCTCTCGATCAGGTTTTGGCTGAAAATCAGTGTTTTGCTTTTAAGCAAAAAATTTTCACTGAGCTATGGCCTATTTGTCGTGCTGCAGCACACACAAACTAAGTACCAAAACCCACTTACTTTTTAAAGTGCTCGTTTGCTTAATTAATTATTATTATTGTATTTTATTGTATTTTTCTATTGTACTTGTGTAGAACCAAATAAATTTTTATCTATCTATCTATCTATTATCCAAATCGGACTATTACGTACGAAGTTATGACTAAATTACTAACGAATAATACAAATCATTAAAAAAAAAACATTCGTTGGGTCTCTCAAAACGGAGTCTAGTTGGTTCTGTAGTTTTTTTTCCTAAACTTAATGTTTCGGAGTAAATCACTAAAAACTGATATCTGCCTACGGTTAACGGGCGGCGACCGACCCAGTGACGTCACACGCACCCGTGGCGGTCACTCAGTGAACCTCGCTAGTAATTTGATCATAACTTCGTCAATTTTTGTCGTGGAACAATAATTTTTGCACTGTGTGTTATGGATGTATACATGTCCTCTCTTCTTGTCTCTTCTCCGCTTTGGTGGAGTCCGGACAGATAATCCGCTAGCGCTTCTGTGTCCGCTACTCACCTTAAACGCACCATCCGCTTCATTGATTGCTGTTATCTATCAAAAAACTATTGTCTTTACCTTTAACGGTAAATCTTTCACGGTTTCCCTTCAATAGATTTCTTCACCCATTATTGTTTGTCATTCAAGAACAATGCTCTATTTCCTTGTCCGGGCATCGAACCCGCTATTGTGGATTTGTCACAGTTTTTTATACTTTTGGGGTTGAATAACCAATTTGTTACTGGCTTAAAAATAACTTTAACATTAAGTTGGATTAGTAACAATAAAAAACAACTAAACATATTCATCATGACCTACGGAGCTGAGACGTGGACACCAGTTCAAAGTCGCTCAGCGAGCTATGGAAAGAGCTATGCTCGGAGTCTCTCTGAAGGATAGAATTCGTAACGAATACATCCGACGGAGAACCAAAACTATCGACATAGCTAAAAGAATTAGCAAGCTGAAGTGGCAGTGGGCCGGCCATATCTCGCGAAGAACCGACAATCGCTGGAGTAAACGTGTTCTTGAGTGGAAACCACGACTCGGCAAACGTAGCGTAGGACGCCCTCCGGCGGCCCTATGGCGCTCATTAGGGGAGGCCTATGTCCAGCCGTGGACTAATATAATGATGATGATGATGATGACATGATTGTATAGAAGCATGTATACATACGCAGCTTTTCTTGCTATGTAAAAATATATACAGGGTGCTCTAGAGTCGAACAAAGTAGGATGTTCGGGTTTTCCGACCTGCAGCAAATCTGCACCATGTTTTATTGGTTTACAAGTTGATGATTCTGCTTCTGATGTTTAATATTAAATTTTTAATATTATTTAGATACCGTGCAATTTTTGAGGTTCTATTTGTACTTACATAATATTTTGAGAAACAGCCTTTCTAATGTGTAGTCTGAAAAAAATGATTTCAACTTAATCTAAAGCGAAAATGTTGAATACAATTACTTACCAAAAAATTGCTTACGATGCAATAGTTTACGATAATGTAGAAGTTAAGATATAAAAATAACTAAAAGTAATTACCTACCTACTTATCCTATTTCTTCTTAGCATAATTCCACCTGCTCTAAAGGTGTAAGCCCACCTGTCCTATAAGCATTCAGGTTTTAGGCCAAGGTTACTGCGCACGTGTTGCTCTAATTGGCCAGATGATGGTTTAAAAATAAAGAAAAATTTAACTAAGAAGATATTTTATAATTTCCAAGGCATGTGGTTACAAAGTCCTCTGGGTAAACGAGATATAAATAAAGTCTTACAAGCAATTAGGTACACCAAATGCATGAAGTGAGTGGTCCAGTCAACAGCGAAACAATTTTTACCGGTGATACCGTGATCCAGTCAACTGGACCACGGAATGAATAAAAATTCCAGTCCAATCACAGATTACCCCGCACACTCACAGATTACCTACCCTGGGGGATAAAGAGCGAGTCCAGTTGACTGGACCGAAAAAAAAATTGGTGGTCCAGTCAACGGGACCACGGGCAAAAATCGAAGTTAGGATAGAACACACGCTAGACCAAACAGGTCCCGGGTTCAAATCCCGGATCGTACCAAATATTGTTATTGAATTTTTTCTAGCAAGAAAAATTCACAGCGCCTTGATGTCAGAAAGTCAGCGTTACACCCTTGTGCCTTAGAAAGCAAGTTAAGCTGTTGGTCCTGCGCCAGACCTCTCACCGACCGTTCCGGTCTCCCGTCCTATCTGATTATGAGAGTGAATACCTACAGAGAGGGAATACACAGTGCACCTGTATTTGCGCCTTTGCGCACAACAAATGCATTAATGTGTCCTGCCCACATTGCCTCCGGCTAGTCATTGCTGTTTATAGTATACATATGCTCTAATCACGCATTTATCTTCTTTAATGAAAAGATGCAATATTTCAAAGATGCTGCTTCTTTTTAAGGATGCAAATCTATCGGCTCGAAAAATATTGGGATCATCGAGAGCTTTGATGTTTTTCGTGCTGACAGATAACGATTTTTGTTATTTATTGTATATTATTTCATATAAGTTAAAGAAAATAAATGCGTGGACGGAGTATAAATATCAAAGAGGGGTCCGGCGCATGCCGAGCATATTCAAATCAGGTCACATTGACATTTTGAACTCATCTTGTTAATATAACTTACAGAACAATTTTCATTTAGTGTTTTCCTTTGAAATTCACGAAACCACCTCATTGTAATCTCTCGTCAAGTGAAAGTTTGGTCATGTTTTAGTGAACCGAAGTCACGATATTGGCTTTATGGTTTTCTAGCGGTTGCCTGCGGTTTTACTTGCATTTGAATTATGACCAGATCGTTTTTGAAAGAGCTGTTTTGAGTTTTCCTAATATTATCATGTTAAAACAGGCTACTAAATCCATGACCATGAATTTTGTAAATATTATGACTGATTCGATTTTTAGAAAGAGGCCTCTGCCCAGCAGTGGACAAAATGGGCTCAAGAAAAAAAACCCTACCAGAAGAGCATTCCAACTTTCGTCTTTATAACGTCTCTAACCCGACCCAAATCAGCGCCACCACCTATTTTATCCTATTATTATGTTTTGCGAACGAATTTTGAAGGGAATGTGCCCTTTTTGCTCACCACCAAAATAATTCCAAATACATTAGATATTTTTCACAAATAACGATAAACTATAAATTAAAGAATACTAATTATGCTTTTAGAATAATGTGAAATACGATAAGATAATAAAAAATACGTATGATGTAGGGTATCAACCCAGGGTTGTAGACGGCGGCGTAGATAAATAATTGAACTCGTGAAGTAGGTTTATAGGGAATTTAATTTCCACGATCACAATACAATGTGGCACCACAGGGCACAGATTAGATAGTATTGAGTTGAGGCGCGGCGCGTGCGACTAGCGCGGCAGCCGTAGGGAAAAGAGGCCGTGCGTGAGCGATGTGAAGTCTCCGCAGAACGACGCGACGTCATCGTACGGCGTGAAGGTGGTTGTGAATATTATGGTCTATGGTTCTACTGCTGGGCGTAGACATATGATGATTATGGGTTAAACTTACCAGGATTCCGCGAGATCGCCATAATCAACTGTGTGAGGCTCTTGACTGAGTAATTTTTGTGTGTGAACTTGTTTGTAATTTTGGTCTGTGAACTTGTAACAATATCAGCCACTCACGATAGAGCAGGAAAATGGCGGTATAGTTTGAATTTTGAAATTAACATACGAAAAACTGATTTGTCCAATCTAAGGGACATGGGCGGTAATTTAACTGAAGTAATTGAAAGTTTGGGCGGTAAGACTATAGACTATTTTGTGCAATGAAAAGGTCCTACGAGGATACAAAATAAAACTTTTACAGAGACATTAAAAATAACCTTATAAGAAGTATCACAAAGTATAAAATCGATTTTTGAAAATTCCTTCGTTTAACATAGCAATATAATAAGCTAAATAGGTGGTGGCGCTGATTTGGGTCGGGTTAGCGCCTCAAGTAAGTTTTACTGACTTGGGCTTGGTACCTACATAACAGGGCATAAGAAGCATTTATAGATTGTGAAATCTACATCAAACATCTAGGTACCAACCAGTGCCTAGTAATTCCATGAATCCAGCATACCTACCTACCTACAGGGCAGGTTCTAAAACAGGCAAGCACGAGTCATGCACCTGTCCGCTCGCAGAATCCGGGGTATGGGGAATATGCAGCACGCGCCAGGCTGTGGTCTAAGTGATAAGAAATAGCGAATAATTTGTGATAATGTCTAAACAACTAAGAGTGCATTTTTAGCGTATAGCTGGAGCGGAAGTTAGAGCGGGTTTGAGATATATTTCCATCTTAGAATTGTCCGAACCGTCACACAAACCTGTCTAAAATTCGGTGCTGCTCTAATTACTTGCAAGATCGCAACTTAAGGGAACATTGTTATACTTTTTAACATGATTTTCATACCTATGAGCGGTTAAAAATCTGCCTCGATCATGTTTCAAATGTTTGGTAAAAACTATGAGTTTTTCTCTAGCCATGACTTTACTAACAACACTCACTACAGTTTTAAAGGGAGTTACAGTTTGTTTTCTGTCCAAAAGTTAATACCTTATACCACAAAGCACATCTTGTCAGCACCGTAAACACAACAAAAACGTAATTAGCTCGAGCCACCACCTGCCTCTGAGCAGCCTGTAAACTGTATTTATCGGCTTGCAGTTTGCACGCTATGAGTTATCTTGTATGAGATCCTGTAGAGCTATTTGAACGTCTTTCTACAAAACAAATTGGCTAGGTACCTATTATAATATGCGCACTATTATTGGGATGATAATAATGATATTTAGTTAAAGCACAGATATTGGTGTCAATTCAGGATCAGCCCAAAACTAAACTATACTATACTAAAATTTTACCATTTTAGTTGCACACGGTTTTAGTACAGTTCTAAAATTATTAGGCTCCTAAATTCGATAACGACGTTTTAAATTGAATTGAAAGTGTTGCCAGACAGAGATTTTGGAATCATGGACGTACGAAATTACTTCATTTTCGAATGAATGGAATGACCGACTTTTATTATCTGTGTGCATGCACGTTTAGCGCCGAAAGTTTAGGTTGCGAGAAAATTGGTTTTTCAATTTGCGATTTGCATTTCCCGTGATACAACGTATACAAAATAATACTTATCTTGGAAAATGGAAATGGACCAATCGAAACGAAAACGCATCAATAAAAGGCAGCACGAGTTGCTCATGGCGCGACTCCACGCTCATAAAGGGGTGATAAGGGGTAAGCCTATAATGATTTGCCTACGTTTTTTTTACTCTACATAATTGTAGTTATTTACCTTCCTTGTAAAATTAGTTTAGATACCTACATCTAAAACCCGTACCTACCTACGTAGTTACAGGGTTTTGGATCTGACTGTAAACTAACAATGCTCTGCTACAATATTTATTACTCCTAGTACCTATGTATTTTCTGACGTTCTTTATTTCTTATAAGAAATCAAGCCTCTCAACAGTATAAAGACATGTGGGCCTCGCTCAGTGTGCAGTTGAACCACTATGACTGCAGCAGGTCCGCGGAATAGTGGCAACATGTAAGTCCATAATAATGATTTACTTAGGTACCTATATAATGATAGGTAAATAGGTACCCGCTGATTTTTCTCCAGGTAAAAATATAGGTACCCTACTTCATAAAAGTATTGCTTTTGTACTATTGTTTTTGAAATCTTTGGATGTTTACAGATCTGTAGCATCATGGTAGCCAAAACAAAAAGGAAGGCCAGAGAGATTGGTCAAGCGTTAACTGCAACTGGAGGCGGACCATCTGACGGCCGAACCATCAATGCCCTGGATGACAAGATATTGGATATCGTCGGCTCTGCCTCCGTTCATGGTTTCTCTGCCTTAGAAGCTGTAAGTTACCATAACATACCTATCGTTGTCTAGCTATAGGTACTAAGTAGGTGGGTATTTTAATTTTGTATCTGTGTCTATTATCTTTTCATGCCTGAGGGAATGTTAGTAAAATGCAAGTATAAATAAGGTATAGGTACAGGGAAAGCTACTTTAAATATTCATACAGAGCAATGAGAATGTATACTACTCTGGCCCTACGAGGTACTAGGTAGGTTTCCTTTAGGTATATACATACTAAAGTGTATGTTCTGTTTTAGGGCTTGCAAACAATAACAGTCTCCCCAGCTGAATAACCTGCGGCTAAGCTGTTGGTTTTGGACGAAGGAGAGGTCCAAGAACCTGGGTCGCCAGCGTCTGGGCCCATCCGGAGCCGCCGGCGCCGGACGCAGAGATCTGCCCGTCCCCGCCCATCAGCAAACGCTCAGCTTGTGGAGACACTTAATGCCAACAGCCGCCTACTGGCGGATTCAATTGTACAAGCTGCTAGAATATTGGCAGATGCTGTTCGAGCACTGGCTACACCTACACCAGTTATTCAACTAAAGGAGGAGGAGAATGTACTGTAAATATGATACCAAATAAAATGTAAAAACAGACTAGTGTTTTAATTTAATAATTATGCCTGGTCTCTGTAAGTAACCGCTATATTTTTGATAATTATTGTTTTGCTTGAAAGCCGATAAGTTAATTTCCCTACTTTTCATCAACTTTGCCCTACTAACAGAGATGCATTTACTATATAAAGACACAAACACAAACTAGGTAGGTATTTAGTTAACTGCTTACATTCATAGTGAATCATAAATTTATTTCAAAATCGCTGCCAGTATTATAGACTGCATGCATAAGGAAATTACTCCTACATTGCTATTGATAAGTAATCTAACACGAGTATATCTAGGTAGCTTGTGAAACGTGTGCAAAGCCATGGGCCAAAGCAAGTATTTTATAGGTCCCTAAAAACTTAAACACTTAATACATAAAACTTGAATTTATTTAAAAAATTCTGATGAGATGGGCCTCAGAGTTTTTGCATGATGCTTTTGGTAACTACGTCGAGACATCTGCTTACTGTTGGCTGGCTTATATCCAACAAATTGTCTTGGCCAACAGCGGCCTGGTATGGTAGCTTCCTTGGGCCAAAAACTGTAGCATGGCCAACACCTGAAAATTGATAAGTAGGTTTTTATTTAATATAAGTACTTACCTACAGGTTTTTTATGGTAGGTACCTACTACTCATAATGTTACAAACCTATCTAGTCTAGGTGATTCAGAACCCAAATACCTGCTTTTGTTACAGAAAGTACCTACCTACGACAAAAGTTGCGTCTCTGAATTTGACTTGGTTACCTACCTACTACCTTTATTTGTTTTGGAATCCCTCCTTCGTTTAATAATGGGTCATCTAGTGTCCTGATAATGATTAGAGCACCAGATTTAGGAACTCGAAACAGTTTTGCAAACTTGGCTTCGGGGATTTCAAAGGGGTTGGCAAAATACCTTATATTTCTTAGCCTTTCATTGTAATTTCTGTTCAAAAATAAACACCCGCTTGTTGTAGGTAAAGTTTTAGGTTACACTATTCAAAAATTCACTGCTTATTGGGTAAAACTTGCTTACCTTAACCTTATCTTCTGCACCAACAATTGCCGCTACCACTTATTCCATTGTTGTAGAGATAGAACATAAATTTACGAATTTCGCGCTTCGGAAAAACATTTGCGCGGGAAAGAGCCCTGCCTGCTAACTTGGCCTTTCAAAACCTTTGCTTTATGTCATTGCGCCTATCTAATTATTTCTTTGAATTTTTACCACTGTTTCTTACAAAGCTAGGCGGCGTTTTTCTCAAATATTATAAAAATGTCAAAAAAATCAAAATTACATGAACTGCCGCCATACCAACTATATTTAGTAGGCAAAATTTTACAGTGTTCTAAACTAAACTGTTTATAGTCGAATTTAGTGTAAATCTGTCACTTATGTGGTACAACAGAATACGAAAAGTGGCTTCTAAACTAAATTGAGTAACTAAAATCACGTTTAGTCCTGTCAAACTATAATTAGTATAGTTTGCACTAAAATGGCATCATCTGAATAGCACACGTACTAAAATGGTTCTATTTTTAAAATTTAGTTTAGTTTAGGCTAGTTCGTGAAATCTGAATAGACACCATTATAATACTAAAGTAACATATTCTAAAATCGAAAGTGACAGTTCCGAAGAGGAGCGTTTGCAAACAAGTTACAACTAAACAATGAATGACACATTTTGCAAAAATTAAACAAACTTCAGAGCTCGATAGATGGCGGGGATGTCATGTTAAACTATGCACAGACCTTTGCGAGGATATTAGTGTGAAAGTGGCTTATTCCTTTTCCAGACTGCAGAATAATTTGATTTGCAAACATACAATTGTTAAAAAATTATTATTGTACGTCCGAAACGGATAAAATTGTTGAAACATTTATTTGATATATGACCTTGATGTAACACAATTTCACAATTAAATTATTCTATTCTATTCTAGACATAATGTACGAAGTACGTCATTGCAGGCTTACTAAATTGCGGGACGGAAAACTCGATGAATTTCATTTCTTACGCGTTTAGCGGGAGAGAAAAGTGTATGGAAATCTATTTCTAAAGCCGCGTTGACATGATCAGAGCCAGCTCGGACCGAGTGGACTCGTAGGAGTAGCTTCATAAGAGTGTACTAGGATAGCTGTTGATATTATCATAGTTCACTCGGATCATTTTCGTCATTATTCCAATTATTTTTATCAGTCAACATCGAAAAATGACAGATTTAGTGCGAAGTGGCATCGGAATTGTCGCAGACTTGCTGATAGAGGAGCTAAGACGGGAAAGAGATAAGGCATCTCGCAAAAGGAAAAGAGTTTGGACTCGCTCTTGGATTCTACGCCGCCGACAACAGGGAGCATCTAACAATTTCCTCCGAGAAATTGAACAGGAAGATCCTGCTTCGTATAAGAATCATCTAAGACTGAATAATGAACACTCAGAGCTCAGACCACTTTTTTTTCGCACGAGACTCTTGGTTGTTGTTATTAGCCGCCATTTGGTTTTCCAACTCGTATACGAGCTAGCTCGGATGAGTAGAACACGGTCCGAGTCTACTTAGATCGGACGCCGTCGTCCGAGTGGGCTCGGATTAGAGGTTGCTACAATCCGAGTTGCGTCCTAGTAGGTATCCGAGTTCACTCGGTCCGAGCTGGCTCTGATCGTGTCAACGCGGCTTAACGTTTAATTTTTTTTTCTGAAAAATCGCCGGTATCTATGGTTATTTTCATAGAAGGTCAAACGATAAAAGTTTTTACTCAAAATCTGCCATTTTCATTTGATGGTAAGTACAAAAAGTACTCTGCTACGCAAAGGATATCGTATCAAAATCACACCTTGAAGGAAGAAAATCCACCTTCAATGGCAAACACTAGGTTAGACAGAAAAAATATTTTCTATTCCTATTAATCAAATTGCTTTATTTCCTTTAGACCTAACAGGACTCTTAGACACTTCACAAAAATTCAAACTACATAAGTAAAACTAGGATAATAAAGTGATCACTTTGATATTTTGTTCAGTTCAATCTTTATAAGGCAAAATAAAGAAGCAAATATGATACTTTTACCTTGCTAGGGTGCAAGTTTTCGAGCTGAAGCAAAACTTTTTTCCCAAGCTTTTTTATCCTCTAGATAATCTGATATTTTGTAGTAAGCCTCTATACAAAGCATACGTTTGACAAATTGTTTGAATTTATTTATTGATAATTTTCGCAACTCACTTGGAGTTTTGTTGTTGAAGCGTATACATCGCCCTTTAAAAGATACATCTTCTGTAGCTTAGTTGTGGGCAATGTAATACCTACTTAACTCCCAAAACTGGACTCTCCCATCTTCACGAGTTTCAAATATAGCTCAACCTTTCCCCTTCATACTAGTTTCGGAAACTAGTTTTGATGACCTTTCTAGTACCAGCTAGTACCCAGCTGCATGCCTATGGTCGAAGTATTTACTACGAAATTAACGTTAAACATCTGTAGAATGTTCGAAGGACAGGGTACAAAACTGGTACAAAAGGGTACAAAAGTACTAAGTATAATTTTCTTGTACATGACGGATGATAAAGGATAAGCCTGTAAGTAATAAATGTAATTTTCTTTATCAATAAAGAAAATGACAACAAAGTATTTACGTTTTGTATTTACGATTGAAATAGTTGAGCTGACCGCAGACTGATGCAAACAATCTTGAAGTAGCTCAACGGATCCGTAGAATATAAGCCTTGGTTCACCGGAACTTTAACTTTCATAGCTTAAACAATCATCTCAACAAATTGTTATTATTATTTTTAAGAAAGTTTTTAAAAATGTTTTTAAATAGTTTTTAAAAATGCACCTATCAAAGGTGAACTTTGAAAAACTATGAAAGGAGGTAGGTATTTGAACTTGACTGTCATTCATTACATTAAGAACATATTATTTATGCTATAAATATGTATACTGTTGGTGAACCATGATCGATTTTGTCTCAAATGGTCAATAACTGTAGGGTGGTCAATATCTGTAGAAATCACCCTACTTGAACTTGACTGTCATTCATTACATTAAGAACATATTATTTATGCTATAAATATGTATACTGTTGGTGAACCATGATCGATTTTGTCTCAAATGGTCAATAACTGTAGGGTGGTCAATAACTGTAGAAATCACCCTATTTGAACTTGACTGTCATTCATTACATTAAGAACATATTATTTATGCTATAAATATGTATACTGTTGGTGAACCATATTAAATAAATAATAATAATAATAATAAACTTACAAATCAAAGGTCGTTGGCAACATTCTGGCAGGATGCTACTTAAATCTTTCAAGTTTTTCGTAAACAAAGAATCCTTTGAGAAGAAAATGTTACTTTAGTAACGTTGCCCAAAACGAAAATTGTTTTGGTCTACAAAACGTGTAAAATTCTTTGTTTGGGGTGTGGTCCGATTGTGCGCGGTTTAAAAGGTGTTTTAAACGAACAGTCCTTCGTGAATAAAAATGTGATGGTAATCTTGGTGTCATCATCATCACTTATCTATATAGGCCTCCTCTAATGAGCACCCTATCTTCAGGTTGCCGCATCCAGCATCTGCCTGCAGTATTTGGCAGGTCGTCATCCCACCTGGCTGGAGGGCGTCCTGCACTATGTTTTCCAAGTCCTGGTATCCACTCAAAAACACGATAACGCCAACCGTTGTCGGTTCTTCGCAAAATATGACCGGCCCACTGCCACTTCAGCTTGCTAATTCTTTGAGCTATGTCCTTCTTCAGAGAGGTAGATATATTGTGGGTAAAAGTAGGTATATTTCCTTCCACGGTTTCGTTTTGTCGTGGCGGTCGTGGCGTAAGCATTGACCCCTTTAACTCAGCTCGTGGATGTCGTAAGAGTCAACTAAGGGAACCTACCAGAGAAAGGTCAGCAGCTTTCTTATATGGTTTTTTTAACACCTTTACTGCAATCACCAACCCACCTGCCACTTGGGCAGGGACGTTCAGTAGTGGACGTATATGGTGCTAATGACTTCGCACAGGTTTCAAACGAATGGCCCTTAAGCTGCCTGTCATCTGATGCCGTCAATGTGAAATGCATCTACATGTTACAAGTTAAAGTCCATATTTGAATGCACATTTTTGTGGTGTGCTGCAGTGGTACTTTCCAGGTGTGCGCCAAGCTAAAAGGTGTCAGATATTTACTGTCGCAGCCAGCCTGTGCATCATTTCCTTTGTCCCTTTCTGTCAACATAGTTATCATAGGCTACTATGTCCTTGCTTTAGCCGAAACCTACTTCTGTTCATGTGAATTCAATAAAAGAAAATAATCCTCATTTTGTCACTGTAAAATGTATCTAAAGATAACGAGCTTAAGCCCATATTTGAATGCTAATTTTTGTGCCGTGTGGTGCTGAAATGAAATGAAATGAAATAGTATTTATTTGCTTAAATATAGATCAACAATGATGGCTAATGAATATGGTATCACTATATTAGACTTATTAGTCGAGCAAATTTTTAATAGAATATCACGGTCATGCTGTGCACAAAGCTGTAGAAGGAAATATACGCGTTCAACCTTTTTGAAACATTGTTAAAAAAACAGAGTTCGAAATTATGGTTGGCAGGTAGTAAAGTGTTTCTTTCTATAAAGATTTATGAGGTATACCTATAAATTATGGATTATGATGATTAAATCGCTATCACTACAACCGTACATCCACGTGGCGTGAGTGGCGGGCTACGGCGCCGTATCCGAGCTAGGTAGGTAGCGGTAGGTAAGCGGTTTTTTGCCCCATTAATTCTAGCAGTTTTACCTGCTTGTTACGTTTTTAGGGTTCCGTATGTGCTTACTGTGCTTAGATCTGCTGGTCTATTTTCGAATTCAGCGAATGACTAGGTTGGACTATTGAATAAATGAAATAAATAATACTGGACAATCCACACAGCATCATCTAGCCCCATGCAAGCAGAGCTTGTGGCTCAGGCTGGTTACACTAGCGAAACAAAACCACGCACAATGGACCAACTGGAGTTTCCGTACTTACTCCCTCGCATTCCAGGACTACGTGGGAAGCTAATTTTTCGTCACTGAGACACCCCCAGCAGGGGTCCACTCCAGAACAAGCAGACGCACAGCGCAATACCATCCCTACCTGGTGGATATACCCTCCACTCGCAATAAACGGTTCTTCTCCACCATAGAAATCTATATATTATTTAGATTTCTATGTTCTCCACCTTCATTATCCGATCCGCTATGGAATGGAACTTGCTTCTTGCTTCTGTTTTTCCGGCCAATTACAACCTGGGTCTCTTCAAGACCCAGGGTGAATAGGTTTCTTCTAGATCTTCGTGGTACACCGTCGACCAAATTTTCACTTTCCATCAGATGAGATTGCGGTCAAAGGAAGGTCTAATTGCCCATGTTTACATACTCATACATGTTACATACTCCGATGGTGAAGAAGTGTTGGTTCAATGGAAAGTGTCCTGCCTGTGAGTGTCCCCACTAGGACGCGTAGGTTTAAAGGTGGATTCACACAAACAAATTGACTTAGAAGGAAATCATTATCTTAAATTAATGAATGTTTACTTTTATATTAATGTTCCAATATAATTTCAGTCCTGAGTCAATTCATTACGCGTGAAACAAAGAAAAAGTGATCCTTCAGAGAACGGTTTTGAAATGGTCTGTAGATGTCTGTACCTCTATGCAAAGTTTGAACGGTTATCAAACATACCTAGAAAGTTATCTTATATATAAAAATGAAACCCGTTTCGCGTTGTCACGGCATCACGCGTGAACGGCTGGACCGATTTCGCTAATTCTTTCTTTGTTGTGTTTGTTATTGTCAGGAGAAGGTTCTTATGAAAGAAAAAATTAAGAAAGTTGGAAACATAAATTTCCACGGGGGCGAAGCCGCGGGGCGCAGCTAGTAATATATAAAAATAGTATTATATTAAAATATGTGAAAAATACATTACGTATGTAGGCGGGTTAGTTACATCCGTAATGAATACGTCAAACTACGATAGTTTTTATAGTAAATGTGTGGAAAATAGTTGTAAGAATTTATTTGTTCGTAATTTTCCACATTCTGCTGCTAATGTTATTATGATTATCTATATGCGTTTAAATTGTGTTAAAATCAAGTTTTTGTTTGTAATTGCTTCCATTGCGTTAACTTAAAATAATTGCGTTTCCCTAAAATTAACAAAAAAGTACTTTCTAGAAAACTCTGTAATAATATAGCTTGAACGCTAGCCATAAAGAAACTAGAAATAAGTATCCTTAAGTAATCTCATTATAAGTAATCTGTTAAGTTTTTAGTGAGAATAAATTCTTTAAGCCGAACTCGTTCGGAACCCTTGCAAACCTACTCACTCTTACCAACTTGTTCTGGGAAATTATTGCATTGCTTTTGGTTAGAGTTTTTTTTGGGAAATGTGAACCAATTCCGGATAGGTTTCGGAAATGGCCCTGTTATTGTCCTTTTTGGGATTCAATTGGGTTTTTAACGGTTTCTTATAGTTACGGGATTAACTTTAACGTAACTACGTAAACTTACGTAACGTTGATTGGAAATTGAGTTTCTATACTTGGAAAGTAATTTTCTCAAGAGGCGCAAATATGCAGGTCTCGACAGAGCCTACACATTTGCTCCCCTTGGAGTCGAGGCCCTAGGTCCGTGGGGTACCGAGGCACTTCGGGTTTTCAAAAAACTATCTGAGCGTCTGGTCGAAGCTGATCAGCATTGTCATACAGCGTGGCAATGCAGCCAGCGTCTTGGGGACGCTTCCGACTGGTGTTGATATGGATCAGTTGAGCTATCTGTAGACTGTTTGCAACAGTGAGCAGTTAGCTCAATTGTTTCAATTGTAAATACTTGTATAATTTTCTTTGTGAATAAAGATGATTCCCTATTTTTTTAAGTGTTGTTATTTTCCAGTGAACGGAAAAAATATATAAAAAAATATTTTAATTCAGCCTTAATCATACTAATATTATAAAAGCGAAAGTTTGTATGTTTGGATGGAATAAAACATGGGTTATAACTACTTTTATCCCATACTGCTTTTACTACATGTGACTAATAATTACAAAACTAAGACGTGACTTATTAGAATTTAGAACTAAATTTACAATATGACTGATTGAAACAAATTTTAATGCTCTATGCGTTATGACTCTTATGACCAGTTGGAAAACTTTTTTTAGTAACGAATTGTTGCCTAAATCCTTTTAAATCCCATAAAAAGTTCCCATGAGATAGAAATAATCTCAGCGCCATGTCATTGTGTATCTTTGAGTCTCACAGTGTTTGAAACATTGTGTATTAAAAAGTATAAACTCTCTACTTGGCTAGAACACCGTACCTACTTCTTTTAGACGCACACTTCCGATACATTTTACAGGCAAGAATTAAAGCTCTGGCCTGGCTCTGGCGCATTTTTTCGGCGTAAGTGGGTTGGGTCCGTTATTTTTACAAAAAAATATCGCCTTTTGAATTTAATTAATTGTCCTATTTTTCAGGTACATGAAACTGAACGAAACGGCCTACGGGGCTTGACAACGCGTGCAAAGCCGCAGGCAGTGACAAGTCTGTCATAAAACAAATATGCGTTACCAGAATCTGAAAAAACCGAACAAGGGCGTTTGAGGACCTTTGTGGTGCAGTGGGGGAAGTCTGTTTGCAACACAGGAGGGTGCGGGTTCAATTCCGCAGCGGGACAAACTATCTTCGTTTACGTTTTGTGTTGATGAGTAAACGAATAGGTATGCATCTTTTACATACTTTTACACATTTTAACCAAAAAGAAGAGAGCCAAAGTTATCGACATAGCTCAAAGAATTCGCAACCTGAAGTGGCAGTGGGCCGGCCATATCTCGCGGAGAACCGACAACCGCTGGGGTAAACGTGTTCTTGAGTGGAGACCACGACTCGGCAAACGTAGTGTAGGACGCCCTCCCGCCAGGTGGAATGACGACCTACGAAAGACTGCAGGCAGATGCTGGATGCGGCAAGCTGAAAACAGGGCGCTATGGCGCTCAAGGGGAGGCCTATGTCCAGCAGTGTACTAATATAGGTTGATGATGATGATGAAGTTTTTGTTTACGACGAAATCGGTGGCGCGGTGGGCGAAGGTCCGCCTGCGACGCAGGAGGATGCGGGTTCGATTTCCGCCTTGGGACAAATTATTGTATGATCTGCAAATATTTGTTCCGGGTATTCTGAGTATTTTCTATGTATAACACAAAATATTAGTAATGTATTGTATGTATATCAGTCATCCAGTACCCATAACACAAGCTCTGCTTAGCTTGGGGCTAGATAATTCTGTGTGAATTGTCCAGCATTATTTATTTATTTGTTTTAGCATGTTATTTTGTATGTAACCATGACGACTAACAAAGTACTTCTTTTCCAATCCAATCCTTGATACTTTTGATGTTCCAGTGGCTGGTGCCGCTTCAGTGGACGCAGACCTTTAGCCTACTTCCGAAAGTCCTTTATAGGTCGCGAGGGTATAGCATAAGATTAAAAGTTATTTTACTTATGAAGAAAATTACAATCAAATGATATAAATAAATTAGGACTAGTATTTACACTTGAAACAATTGAGCTAACTGCAGACTGTTGCAAACAATCTACAGGTAGGTAGCTCAACTGATCCATATGTATACCAGTCGGAAGCGTCCCCAAGACGCTGGCTGTATTACCCCGCACTGTATACTTATTTTATTTTTATTTATATAATTATTTATGGGGATATCACCACAATATACATAATAGCGACATGTGAAGAGACAGGTGGCTACTAATAAGTTCCCAATTATAGAAACAGTATACAAATTTACAAAATACACAAAAATAATAATAACATGCTAATATCCGCGTTTACCATAATAGTTATAAACTATAGTTAGGTACATAATATCTGGTATAGATTTATATTATGTTGTTAAAATAATAATAATAGTCGTATCTGATACTGATGTCGAATGTCGATTCTGTTTTTTTAGGATTCTTAACTAAAATTTTACGATTTCTAAATTTTCTAAGATAGGTTAACCTAAAATTAGATATTCTGTACAGATCCTAAAAATACTACAAAATCTATATTTCTCTTTTTTCGAAAGAATCTGCCCGTTTTTCACTAGAATAAATTTTAATCACGACCAAATTAGATGCCTGCTAAAATTAGGAAGACATTTACCATAATAGTTATAAACTATAGTTATATACATAATATCTAGTATAGATGTATACTATCTGTTGTTAGAATATTAATAATAGTCGTATCTGATACTGATGTCGAATGTCGATTCTGTTTTTTTAGGATTCTTAACTAAAATTTTACGATTTCTAAATTTTCTAAGATAGGTTACCCTAAAATTATGATATTCTGTACAGATCCTAAAAATACTACAAAATCTATATTTCTCTTTTTTCGAAAGAATCTGCCCGTTTTTCACTAAAATAAATTTTAATCACGACCAAATTAGATGCCTGCTAAAATTAGGAAGACATTTACCATAATAGTTATAAACTATAGTTATATACATAATATCTAGTATAGATGTATAATATCTGTTGTTAGAATAATAATAATAGTCGTATCTGATACTGATGTCGAATGTCGATTCTGTTTTTTTAGGATTCTTAACTAAAATTTTACGATTTCTAAATTTTCTAAGATAGGTTAACCTAAAATTATGATATTCTGTACAGATCCTAAAAATACTACGAAATCTATATTTCTCTTTTTTCGAAAGAATCTGCCCGTTTTTCACTAGAATAAATTTTAATCACGACCAAATTAGATGCCTGCTAAAATTAGGAAGACATTTCTAATCATAGCTAAAATGCAATGCAGACGATAGGATTTTAACTATTTTTAAAAAGAGGAGTGTTATTACTTTAACTTGTCTGTCTGTGTATCTGTCTGTAGTATGGTAGCTCCCAAACGGATGAACCGATTTTCGTTTAGTTTTTTTGTGTCATTGATAATTTTATCCCGAGTGTTCTTAGCCATGTTTCAAGAAAATCTGTGGTTTTAAAATTTTTAATTTTATTCTTGTTACTAAGTTATGTTGTTTTAAATCTGTTAACCGCGCAATAGTCAATAGCGCATCAGCATTGCCATACAGCGGGGCAATGCAGCCAGCGTAGCGGGGACGCGACGACTGGTATTGATATAGATCAGTTGAGCTACCTGTAAGTGGTTTGCTACAGTCTACAGTTAGCTCAATTGTTTGAATTGTAAATAAGTACCTGTTCTAATTTGCTTCTATTACTTGATTGTAAGTGAGTATCTATTCTTTGTTAATCTATTTAAGGGTTATATGAACACACCTACGGATATAAATTACTTGAAAAATGTGAATTTAAATAAATGAATATTCAAGATTCGATAACGTCGGCGACTCGTGCTTATCGCCCTGTATATTTGTATCGACTTACTTCCAAATAGTAAAACTACGAATTGTATTACGAAGTAACCCTTTGGTTGCATTTACACAGTAAGCGGAAAGCAAGTTAGAATAGAATAGAATAGAAATATTTATGCAGGTAAAAAACAACATTACATTTCGGTTAGAAGTGCCTTAAAGCCTATGTTAGGTTTAACTAGACAACGAGTTCTCACCTGGTTCAATAGGAGGTATTAATAGGTATATTATTCGAAATACTTCGGTTATGTACAATCTTTCAAGCTAAGTACCTATTTTTAGAGCAATTACAATAAGAAACTAGGACAATCCGATGAATATCGGGTGCCTGTTGAGGAATATAACTTTTAACAAAGCCAAGCCTTTTACAATGCTATAAAAGACAACCGTAGATATGCATGATTGATTACGCACACAACAAACAAGCATTTTCAGTTTCGTGTCCAATATGGAGTATGAAATGAGCTGGTGAGTATCTGGCGCAGCTAGGTTAGGTTAGGTTAGGTACTACTACTCTTGTTTCCGCATTCAGACTCGTAGTTGGTCCTTTGTGCGTTAAAATTCGGTTTAAAGAATTTTATTCTCATTAAAAAACTTACACAGTTTACTTACAATGACATTACTTAAGATTACTTATTTCTAGTTTCTTTATGGCTAGCGCCCAAGCCATGTTATTACAATATAAAGATTTATTCTCGCTACGGTGACATGCAAATTTAATAATCTTTATTTATTTAATTAAATAGGTATAGAATGCGAGCGTAAGTTATTATGTTTAAAATACAAAAATTGCTATCATAGCTATCATAAAATTAGCTAGCATAGCCAGCCTAACTCCGTCCAGAAGCGCAGAATCTTCCTGGGATCTTCACAGGCTTCGCGGAGTGACCTCGGCAAGTTGAGGATTTCTGTTCGTTGTGCTGTTACTCCCTCGCATTCCAGGACTACGTGGGCAGCTGATTCGTCGTCGCTGAGGCATTATTACTCTCACCTTGTCCAGCATTATTACTATCCAGCACTAATCGTGACCTAGAAATTATGCTAAATCATGATGTAATTCTTATATTTCTTTTTTCTACCTACACGAACTGTATGAGTCCAAAAGGTGTTTTTTTAAACCAGTTTTACACCTAAATGCGTTCTTTGAACTATTCTGAAGTCCTCGAAATTAAGGGCTTCTTTGAAAACCGTTCCCGGAATACCTCCAAGTTACCGACATCTACCTCGAAGGTAATAGGTAACAAGTTTCATCCTCAAATTGTTAGTTTGGTTGGAGTTTTTTAGTTTATTCAGTAACTTTTTAGTTTATTCATTAACTTTTTAGTTGAGATTCAGACAGGTAGGGTTCTAATGGACTTAGAACGGAACCTTTTCAATCCTAAGCAGATATATAAAAAATTATTACAAATTAAATACAATAAAAGTACAGAATTTGTGACAGTTGGCGGTCTTATCGCTCAAGATCCAGACCAGACTACTGTGGCTGGATAGGATCGTTGGAGTGAAGATGGGGATCTGTGTGCATTAATTATATAGCTAATACAAATATCACATACAAATACCAACTAAAATAACAAAAATACATAATTAGTATATACCTACTTATACATACTTATATAAATACGTACATACATTATCTATCTATAATAATATTATAAAGAGGAAAGATTTGATTGTTTGTTTGTTTGTATTGAATAGGCTCTGAAACTACTGGACCGATTTGAAAAATTCTTTCACCGTTAGAAAGCTTACTTTTCAGGGAGTGACATGGATAGGCTGTATTTAATCCCGGAATTCCCAAGGGAACGGGAACTACGCGGGTGAAACCGCGAGGCAATCGTCTAATATTTTATAAAGGAAAACATGGGTGTGGCCAGTGACAGCAGGACAAATAGGGTTCCTTCAACATAGGAACTCTTGAATATTGATAGTATTCATTCGAATAGGTTTTTTTCATTAGGTAGTCTGTTTCATTTCACTTCTGGACAAAGGCCTCCATTAAAGTCTGATTTTTTTTACAAAAAATGGATATAATTATAAAAATAACGTGGTAAACATTTTATTAAGTTAATCAATGTGTTGCGGCGACACTCTAATTAAATTATGTTAGTGTATCTTTGGTATTCAATCGATTTTATTTTGTAGTAACGGAACTGATGAATAGTGAAATGATTTGAAGGGAATTTTGAGATTTACCATTTTACAGCGTAGTCTGAGGCTTTTCTTCAGCTGTAGAATTCCTCTCCGGAAGTTCGACATCACATCCACTCTCTCTCAACTCCTTGCAAGATGGGAACTTAGAAGCATCTGCTTTTATCATATCCGAAGCCTTCTCCGCTATCATGATGACCAGAGCGTGAGGACTTCCACGAGGAGTATCTGGTATAACGCTAGCATCTACAATTCTTAGATTCTTAACACCATGGACCCTTAGACATCCATCCACCACGGCTCCCATCCGGCAAGTGCCTACAGAATGGTAGACACTTATTGCCATGTGCAATACATAACATTTCCAGTATTTATCTGATCTGAACTTAAACTCCTTGCACTCTGGTAACTCTGGATCAACGAACGACGCGTTGACTTGCGTGAAGAATGTTGTGTTTTCGATTCGGATGTAGTCTTTGATATAAGAAACCATTTTCTTTATGTCCTTTTTGCTTTTAAAGAAATTAGTAGTTATTTCAGGATCATCAAACGGATTGGCAGTCTTCAGTCGGACATGTCCTGTACACTCAGGATCAAGTATTCCAAGCAAGCCGATAATGCTATTGTGTCCAATGACTTTATTTTGGATTACGTCAGTGATTGCTGGCTTATACCCGAAAACCACTGTAAGAGCTAGTACAAGATTTGGCGTTTCTGCCCCCACAATGATTCCAAACAGCTGGTAGTCTGCATATGGTTGGTTTTCCTTTAGGGATACTAAACCTATTAGTACTGGGAACGGTATTATCGTTGGTAAAGGTACAAGGGGGTCAACTGGCGATTTGTCTGTTTTATGAACTATTGCTACTGTTGCTTGTTCCTGCCAATTAACTCCTACAGGTAAATCGACTACAGTTTCAATATTAAAATTGCTCAGGTGTTTTTTAGGACCAACACCAGAGAGCATAAGAAGTTGAGGAGTTTTGAACACTCCTGCGCATAGAATGATCTCTCTGCTCGCTATGTATATAAACTTTTTATTGTCCTTCACCGCTTCTACTGCAATGGCTGTTTTGTTCTCGTCGAATATAATTCTTGTTACATACGTGTGTCTAAATACAAACAGGTTTTGCCTATCCTTCACGGGATGAATGTAAGAATACGCTGAACACTGCCTTACACTATCTGTTAAGATATACATGCTCTGTGTGATTCCTAGCGTATCATATCCGTTCACATCTAAAACAACTTTATTGCCAATCTCCCCAAAAGATACCAAATACGGATTGGCTGCAAAACTGGGCTGTCTTGCGACTCCCATTGGGCCGTCCAAGCCATGGTATTTCGCATACCAAGAGTTTTCAATAACTGGGTCCTTAAGACGCTCACTCATCTTGAAGTAAGGTAGAACATTTTTGTAGTCCCAAGTTGAATCACCGACTATGTCTGCCCAGGTGTCGAAAGTGTGAGGGGCAGCTCTGACGTGGATGAAATGGTCCATGCAACTGCTGCCACCAAGCATCTTTCCTGAGGTCAGCTTGGTGACGTTGCCAGGTTGAGAGCTGGCGGAGTAGGGGTTATAGGTTGATGTGAAGTTCCAATCCAGTTGTGATAGTGGTTCAGCGACGAAGAGCAGTGGCAGCTGAAAGAAAGTATAGTACCTGAGTTAGAAATAAGGTGGAGAATTTCTGGCCACTTTTCTTGGAAAATGGCAAACGATTTAGATAGATAGATAGATAGAAAACACTTTATTATACCACACAAATACAGGAAACAATACAGAGAAAATCTTAGAAAAAAAAGGAAGTATAAAGGGCGGCCTTATCGCTGAAAGCGATCTCTTCCAGGCAACCTTGGGATGGACTGGAAATTAAAGAACAAAAAAGACAGTGGCACTGAATAAATATTTAAAGAAAACGAAACAAATACTTACACTACATACCTACAAAGATTAATAATAAACTTGCATAAACATAAAATAAGGTTGTCTAACTCTTTACAAGGAATGCTGATAGAAAACTGTAACGCCAAATTTCTAGAGGAGAAGAATGAAATATGTGTATTTTGTATATTTCCAAAACGTTCTGTTTGATTTCAAAATTTTTGTCTGGACTAGTTCAAGACTAGTCTATGAGTTGACATTTTCTTTGTAAATAATCTGCCAATTTAGAATTTTGAACCGACCGACTCAGAGATTAATAATTCCATACCTCAACCTCTTCAACCTCAACCTCAACAGCCTGTATTGGTCCACTGTTGGACGCAGGCCAGTGCCCATAATCCCCACGCAGGGCATGCTGGTTGGGGATCTCAGGTTGGTGGTAGAATTGTTCTGCAGGGGGCGCTGCTGCCCGCCCCCGATGGATATCCCTTAGTCGCCTCTTACGACACCCGCGGGAAGAGTTGGGGGATAATTCCAAAGCATAGTTTAAAATCTGGCATGTCTATGAGAGCTTATTTTGTGAGCCATAAGAAATAAAAGTTATTGTTTTCTGATTTCTGAGGTGTCCTGAACACAACAATGGTAAGTTTTTACCAGTTTTTGGGTCAGTCTGTCAACCAACGTACTTATTCCTTAAATAAGTTACTACATTCTTACTTATTTAAACCTAATATTGGCTGTGATTAATTTTCTTTTGTGCTGTCTGTGTATGTAAACTAAATAAGCCAGCAATCTTACCAGTGCTTCTATAGGCGGGTTCCCTCCGGCTTCAAGAACACACACGTTGAAGTCAGGATTCTCTGACAGTCGACTGGCCACCACCATGCCGGCCGTGCCTCCACCCACGATGATGTAGTCACAACAAGTGTTATCTGGAGGGTGATAGGGTTTAGTTCAGTTTACTCTGTCAGGAATGATGGTCTGGCACATAAATAGTCTCTTAACTGTTTCTCGAAGAAGTTTTTATATCATTTAGAACCAAAGTGCTTGGGAAGACAAATCCAACAAACCGAAACTCGACGGCGGCGTCAAGTCGTTTCCTTTAGAAGTTCTTACAGCCACATTGTATCTCTTTCATCAGACCAGCTTGATAGTACCATAAAATTGCATTGGAAGTAGGTGTGCTAAATTTCAGCTCAATCGGTTAAGAATAGAATATAGAATAGAATATAATTTATTGTCCAAAGTAAAGAGCTACATCAAAATAGTCCTTAGAAAACCTATTGCTTGGCACAATACAATGGAGTCGTCAGATGAGTTAACACATAAGTACACAATTATAAGTAGAAAAAAGAAATGCCATTCTTATAAAAGCCATAAATAAATTCTGTTCAATGTTGCAAACCAGAGTCAAACGAAACAAAATGAACTAAAATGTATAAAGCTGTTTATAGACTGTCAATAAAATATTGTATAGTACGAATATTGTAAATAGAAATATTTAATTGTGTATAATTAAGTAAAATTTTCACCAGTCTGGTCTTGTATTGTCAATTTAAATTTTTTATAGTCATTCGATAAACATTCTTTCAAATTGTATATTGTTTGAGTTAATAGTAGGGAATTAACTTGAAAAAATAAAAGGAATAAGGATAGCTGGTCTGAAATTCAGTAGCAAGATTTGTCCCACACATATTAAAAACCTTCTCTCTCCATCATCAGACCATATCAATGGTACCATAACATTGCATTAACACCGAATTTACATAAGTATGCCATTAAGTATGCTACTTCAGCTCAATCGGTTGAGGATAAAATTTTGTTACAAGATCAGTTCCACACATGGCAAGTTAAATAAGAGCTTGTGAAATAACTAGAAGAGAAAGAAAGGCTGGATTTGGTTTGAGTGACAGGGTGTAGTCGTATTAGGAACGTGAGTGAATTGAGAGTGTGAGTTGCTTACTCTTGAGGACAGGCTCCGTTGGCCACAGGGGTCCAGTGAGGTGGAGGAGAGTCAGCAGTTCCAGAGGGATCTGTATGGCCTTCACGGCAGCCAGGGCTACCTCGGCTGCAGACATCTGTATTTGCACGAACAATGGGTTTAATTAATCTATTCTTTAAAATCATCAAAGGGGTTGGAAGATTTTGGCTCTAGCATCGGCTAGGTACCACACTGTTTTTTTTTAAATCGACGCTCATTAATATAAAAGTTATATATTCAGATAGAAGACCCATAAAGAAATAAAAAATGTCACCTGACATAATCTCGAGAAGCGTCAGGATTATGAGCTATTCATAAATGAAAAACTAATTCAGGCAATAGGCATATTCATCTGTGAATATCTCAGTATCCTGACGCTTTACGACATTATGTTATGGGACATTTTTTATTTGTATGAGTGTCCTTTCAGTTCCAAAATACAATGTGATAGCCGATGTTAGGGCCACCCTCCATACTAAAATCTTTAAACCCCTTTATTTTGAATTTGCACCACCCCAACTCTTCCCGCGGGTGTCGTAAGAGGCGACTAAGGGATATCAACCGGGAGGCGGACAGCAACGGCAACCTCTTGCAAACCGATTTTACCACCTAACTGCGAACCTCGATTATTGGCCATTATGGTTACTGCCAATAAGGCTTCAATAAGATTCTTTGAAACTCGTTTACTTGAGATGATTAATATCATGACATTAGAAAGGCCGAACCGATTTTCATCGAACCCAAATTTGGTTCGACTAGGTTGTAAGTTCATCATGGTTATAAAAACTAAAGTCATTTACAATGGAAAGCTCAACACTCAAAACATGGTAAATATCCCCTTAATAAAACAAGTTCTGATATCATTTTTGCTTACTATTATTAGGTACAGCTACAATAGATGGGAGAAGCAGACCAACTATTAAGGTTTCAGATAGTAAGTAAAATATAAAGACCAGGTTCTAAAATTAGTTTAAATTATGTATCATGTTAAACCGCATACGTAAAAACAACTATTAATTTTAATGTATGTAGGTACCTAGGTAGTAAATTTGTGATCGATTCCAAAAAATATATTCTCCAACTAACTTCTAACTCCCGACTTATCTAAAAAATTGGTTGTCTGTAAAGTTGGTTTACTGACGATAGTTGAACGTGACAACGTCTCAGAGCGAGGTAACGCCGCATGAGGTAACGCCGCATGACGTCATGTTTTTTCGTGCGTGCAGCCGGCTCTATCGAATTATAAGACGTTGTCACGTCAAAAATGTCAGCCATCTTGGATTTTGAAATGGACATCTTTTTCGTAATCTACGAGTTCGAGTTAGTCTAAAACGATACCCATATAAGTATGTGTGGTGTCACAAAGCAAGGCTCGCTTCGCTCGCCTTGCTGTCTCTATCGAATTATAAGACGTTGTCACGTCAAAAATGGGATACTGGGGACGTCAAACGAATAACAAGCTTGACGTGTGTTGTGTGTGGAAACGTAGATCTCAATTGAATTAACTTATATGGATTTATTGTTTTTGTGTGGAAGCTGTTATGGTCTAAATTTTTCAAGGCAGTCGGCTGTAGCTGTTAAATGTTATATCATGATGAATTTGGCATCTACAGACATTGAAATTGGCCACTCACGGCAGGGCTGGTCCACCAGTTCAAAGTCGCTCAGCGAGCTATGGAAAGAGCTATGCTCGGAGTTTCTCTGATGGATCCTAACGAATACATCCGACAGAGAACCAAAGTTATCGTCATAGCTCAAAGAATTAGCAAGCTGAAGTGGCAGTGGGCCGGTCATATCTCGCGAAGAACCGACAACCGCTGGGGTAAAGGTGTTCTTGAGTGGAGACCACGACTCGGCAAACGTAGTGTAGGACGCCCTCCGGCCAGGTGTGATGACGATCTGCGAAAGACTGCAGGCAGATGCTGAATGCGGCAAGCTGAAGACAGGGCGCTATGGCGCTCATGAGGGGAGGCCTATGTCCAGCAGTGGACTAATATAGGCTGATGATGATGATGATTGAAATTGGCAGAATTTGGCAGGGAGGTATTTAGTATCCCAGGGACGGACATAGGCTTCTAATCTTATCACGAGCATAAGTTAGAAATATTATAAATTCGAAAGTAACTCTGACTGTCTGTATGTTACCTTTTAAAGAAATAAAAAATGCACAGAACAAAAGCAAATACCGATAATGTACAATGGGCGGCCTTATCGCTAAAAGCAATCTCTTCCAGTCAACCTTAGGATGGACAAGAAGTGATCGAAAACGTATATACGGTGGCGTGAAAAAAAAAATGAAATAATTTTTAGGGAGAGATAAATATATTAAGTTTTATAAGTATCTAAATAAATTTCTTAACATAATTATACTAGTTTAAATTAAGTACATAACATAAATAAATAGTATATTAGATTTATAAAATTACTTTTGATTTTGACAGTTTGATGTTAAGCTGAGGAAATGTTCATAGACCATATTTTTGAATATAGGGAGAGACTTAGCATGTCTAATAGAAGTGGGTAGGGCATCTGTACCAACCACTCTCGATTAAGGCACATTGCAGACAATTTTTAAATAAAATTCAGGCTGCTGCCCGCGGCGTCGCACGCTCTTTTACGAGATATAAAGTAGCCTTTGTCCGTCCCTGGGAAACAAACTATCTCTACGCCGAATTTCATTAAGGCCCGTTCAGCCGTTGCGGCGTGAAAAAGTAACACAAACAAACAGACAGTTACTTTTGAATTTATAATACAAGAAATTAGTATGGGTTGTCTGGGCCGCAAAATAAGACAGCGACTGTTTTGTAGAAAACCTAATTTACTGATAGAATAGTCGCAGCCCTATCAAATTGTAATATATCAATAAGATATACATAGACCTATAGGAAATTCTAGAACGTTTAGGTAGCAAGTAGGTACTTTTAATTTAAATGGAAATTTCATTCACTATCCGGCAATAAATTAGATGTCGTTTATAATAAATTACACTGCGTGAGCTGCAGGTTTTACTTATCATCATGAACATGTTCGTGAAGACGCCAGGCCTTAATTCTTTAAAAAAAATATGAATCACCTTTGACAGAAAATGAAAAACACATGTTTGTCCTAAACCCAATGAATTACTAAGATCTCCCACTCCCACACCCACTGTTAATTCAGAGCAGAGTTGCTCTTCAACTTCAGTTTCAAGTAAAGCCTCTCTAAAGATCGGTTATTGAATGATAAGGGTCCTACTACCAACCAATATCAAGCATAGAAATGAAGACCTAGCGTCTTCACAGACAATTATGTTTGTGTTGATGGGTACCAATAAGCCTGTATAGATGTAAGAAAGTATTTAGCTAATATAAGACAATTGTGTATTTACTTGTATTTGAAGTTAAGTAAAGTAAAGTAATAGTATATTATTGCAAAGGCAGCGAAATAGGCAATTGCCATTTCGGTCGAGGCATTTAGAGTGCTTTTCTTAAAAAATTGCAAGGAAATAAAAAAGGGCCTTTTACATAATAAATTTAATTACTTACTTTCATGTTATTTTTCTTTTGATTTTGCTGGAAGCAGGTTTTTCCATCGCTAATTTAGCTTTCGATCTTAAATCTGGTGGAGTGCAGTCAATTTTCATTTCATTTTCACTTTCAGAATCATCGGAACTCATTTTAATTATTTTATGAACAAAATAACAACGAACTCCGCTTTACCGCCAATTTTTATTTTATTTTACAGTTTGTGCCGAAAGGTAAACGCATCTGTGGTCATACAGCCACGAGAACGCAATGTGTACGATAGATGAAAGAGTTCTAAATTCAAACAGCATACCGTTTCATACAACATTGCCGGCGCGCTCTTCGTTCCAAATTCAAAGAACGCCCCGGGAAGTGATTTTGGTTTTTCAGTCTACGTAAAATGATACTTCACGTGTTCTTTATTCAAAAGTAATGACAATATTTCCACGCATGTTTAAGAAAAAATTATTTATTCTGTGTCACAAAAATTACATGTAAAGTTGGAACAAATAAATAAAAGTTAAAACGGTGACATCAAAAAAGGTCGTCGCTCAGCATGATGCACAGTAACGATGACGCTGCTGTGCGCTGGTTTTATGCGACACCTAGAGGGTGCAGCAGCAACAGCTGTGACACGCGCGTAAAACAATAAACAAAGACAAAGAAGGTACCTATACCTATACAACAATATAAGCATTTACAAGATGATAAGAAAATAAAGGAGAATTATAAAAAACCTAATCTAACCAATTAGGTACAATAAGTGAGAACAAAATTAATAAATATTATTTATAAAAAGAATATGAAGACATTTTTATATGGTTATTCTTATTTCTTAGTTAATATGACGCTATCATATATAAAATTGACACCCAGAACGACTGCCCATTGGTGGAATCTCTTGTGATTGTAAAACAATTTTTTAAGGATTTTTAAGGATTTGCTGCTAGCAGCTACGGGGGAATTCGGGGGAAGACGAGTAACGAGGTAGCACTAAGAAAATTAACAGTACATTTTTTAAATAGAAATGTATATTTACCCAGTATAGGTTTACATTTATGTAATATATAAGTTTTAAATAGTGTAGGTATAAGTTTGGATGCATGGATGCATGTTTGTTACTACGTCTTGTCTCGTTCGTGGAGTCAGATAAAAATTATTATTTTCTATTTTAGATAGATAACACAGTACCTACAACTGAATAGATATATCCTGCTTGTATTTTACAGCCGTCTCAGTATAAGTATTGCACTTTCGAAACACTTAACATGGCATTTTTGTTTTAATTTTCTTATTCCAATATCCCGCAACGTACGTTCGCGTCGCGGCCAGACGCAGGACGGACTGAGCTCACTTAAGCTAATAAGCTTGATTTTGTCTTGCCACGCAGACCGCGGTAAAACGGATCTACCTCAGTTTATAACATCACTGGTTGCGGCGACTTTCTTAATAATTAATTTTTGTGTATCCTACGGTGTATCGCGTTCTTTGATGCAGTCGATTTTATTTTGTAGGATCGAAACTGAAAATTATGGAAATAATTTGAAAGAAATTTTGGGATATACCATTCTACAGTGTAGTCTGAGGTCTTTCTTCAGCTTTTGAATTCCTCTCCGGAAGTTCGACATCACATCCACTCTCCTTCAACTCTTTGCAAGATGGGAACTTAGAAGCATCTGCTTTTATCATATCCGAAGCTTTCTCCGCTATCATGATGACCAGAGCGTGAGGACTTCCACGAGGACTATCTGGTATAACGCTAGCATCTACAATTCTTAGATTCTTAACACCATGGACCCTTAGACATCCATCCACCACGGCTCCCATCCGACAAGTGCCTACAGAATGGTAGACACTTATTGCCATGTGCAATACATAACATTTCCAGTATTTATCTGATCTAAACTTATACTCCTTGCACTCTGGTAACTCTGGATCAACGAACGACGCGTTGACTTGCGTGAAGAATGTTGTGTTTTCGATTCGGATGTAGTCTTTGATATAAGAAACCATTTTCTTTATATCCTTTTTGCTTTTAAAGAAATTAGTAGTTATTTCAGGATCATCAAACGGATTGGCAGTCTTCAGTCGGACATGTCCTGTACACTCAGGATCAAGTATTCCAAGCAAACCGATAATGCTATTGTGTTCAATGACTTTATTTTGAATGACGTTGGTGATTGCTGGCTTATATCCGAGAAGGACTGTAAGCGCTAGTACAAGATAAGGCGAGTTTGCCCCTGAAACGAGACCAATCAGCTGGTAGTCTCCATACGGTTGGTTTTTTTTTAGGGATACTAAACCTACTAATACTGGAATCGGTATTATCGTTGGTAAAGGTACAAGAGGGTCTATAGGTGATTTGTCTGTTCTATGAACTATCGCTATTGCTGCTTGTTCCTGCCAATTAACTCCGACAGGTAAATCGACTACAGTTTCAATATTAAAATTATTCAGGTGTTCTTTAGAACCAACACCAGAGAGCATAAGAAGTTGTGGGGTTTTATAAACGCCTGCGCATAGAATGATCTCTCTGCTTGCTCTGAATATAAACTTTTTACCGTCCTTTACCGCTTCTGCTGCAATTGCTGTTTTGTTCTCGTCGAATATAATTCTCGTTACGTACGTGTGTCTAAATACAAACAAGTTTTCCCTATCCTTTACAGGGTGAATGTAAGAATACGCTGAACACTGCCTTATACCATCTCGCACCTTTATTTTCAAACCGTCCCTAAACAAAAAACAGGTTTTATGGGTATTAACGTTTAAAGTTTTGAAAATTTCAAATTCTTATCTAATGTACTTAGACACCTGAGATTGGTATTTGTTTAAAATGTTTATTTTATTTGGTTATTAGACTAACTTTTGGTATTCAAATTTATTTATAATTATGCTTCAAAGATATTTATTTATGAGAATTAAAAAAAAGTTTGTTTTAGTGTCGCTTTTCCAGTAACGTTAATTGCATTTCTACATAGCACTTTTTCGGCAACAATGCCATTATTTACTTAATGCCACTATTGATTATCTTGTTTTATACGATAAAGTACAGATAATTATCCATTAATGACACAAAAATAACCAAAGTTATGAATAAAACATTTTTAATGTAATCAGACTTTTATTTTCATTGGTTAGGAACAGACTTTTATTTTCTTCATCACTTATTCTTAATTATCATTACCATATTTATGAATTACAAAACGATTCGCACATAAAATTATCAAAATAAATAATGAATAAAAAATGACACTAATGACTTTTATCAAACATAATTATAGCCATAAAATTTTTCTTCAAATCGTCATTAAAGAAAATACTACATTATTCCAGTAAAAATATCAGAATACTTACAATTAAACTTGCGGAAAAACGTTTTTATCCAAAAAATGTCACTATGCAGCACAGATTCACATCGAAAGTTGTAAAATTCTCTCCGTCGGGACCAATAATGACGGTTTGCCGTGTACAACAAGAGTGCGCCCCTCCAAAAGACAAAGTGACACTAGCACCCTCTAGCGAACGTGATTGGAAATTGACCATGGGTGTCTTTGCATTGTAAATAGTTCGATGTAATGCGTCAGATGGCGCTCATAACAAAAAATATCCGTTTTTTGTATAGTGACGGTTTGAAAATAAAGGTGCGATCTGTTACGATAAACATACTTTGTGTGATTCCTAGCGTATCACACCCGTTCACATCTAAAACAACTTTATTGCCAATCTCCCCAAAAGATACCAAATACGGATTGGCTGCAAAACTGGGCTGTCTTGCGACTCCCATTGGGCCGTCCAAGCCATGGTATTTCGCATACCGAGAGTTTTCAATAACTGGGTCCTTAAGATGCTCACTCTTCTTAAAGTAAGGTAGAACATTTTTGTATTTCCAAGTTGAATCTCCGACTATGTCTGCCCAGGTGTCGAAAGTGTGAGGGGCAGCTCTGACGTGGATGAAATGGTCCATGCAACTGCTGCCACCAAGCATTTTTCCTGAGGTCAGCTTGGTGACGTTGCCAGGTTGAGAGCTGGCGGAGTAGGGGTTATAGGTTGATGTGAAGTTCCAATCCAGTTGTGATAGTGGTTCAGTGACGAAGAGCAGTGGCAGCTGAAAGAAAATATAGTACCTGAGTTAGAAAAAATATGGATGATTTTTGACCACTTTTCTGGGAAAATATCGTTCTGGGAAAATCAAACGATTTATCACACTGTAAGGTACTGTAGGGCACTGTGATTTATAAAACTGTAAAACTGCGAACTGTAAAGTGTGTAAAGTTTCCGCGCCTAACTGCTAAAGGAGAAAAATAAATAACGATAAGTATAATTATATTTATTTTAAATTTACAAAATGTGTTTCGTTGATGTTATCGATTCATTTAAGACAATATAATTTAGTTATGACAACCAAGACAATATTTGCATTAGTTGCATTACCTCCAGATTCCAACAGCCTGCAAATAGCTCAACTGTTTTATGTTTGTTTTCTAAATTCTTGTCTGGACTTGTCTTGTTGTGATTTTCTTTGTGAACAAATTTCTATCACTATAGAATTTTTAACCGACCGACTCAGAGATTAAAAATTCTATGGCTTAGTTTAAAATCTCACCTGTTTACGAACTTATTTTCGCCGTTAGAAATAATCGTTATTGTTTTCTGATTTCTGAGGTATCCTGCACATAACACTGGTAAGTTTTTACCAGTTTATGGGTCAGTCTGATAACCAATGCACTGGTGCTGTCTGTGTATGTGAACCAAATGAGCCAGCAATATTACCAGTGCTTCTATAGGTGGGTCCCCTCCGGCTTCAAGAACACACACGTTGAAGTCAGGATTCTCTGACAGTCGACTGGCCACCACCATGCCGGCCGTGCCTCCACCCACGATGATGTAGTCACAACAAGTGTTATCTGGAGGGTGATATGGTATAAGTTCAGTTAACTCTGTCAGAAATGATGCTCTGGCATAGAAATAGTTTCTTAACTGTTTCTCACTGAGCGAGATTCCTCTTGTAAAGAGTAGGTATAGTGAGATCTCAAATGATTTTAGTAAATGAATAAATGAACACTTTACTGTACTACTCATTATGATGGTACCTTAACATTGCAATGACACCGAGCTTACATATGCCAAATTAGTATGCCAAACTTCAGCTCATTCGGTTGAGGATATAATTCAGTTACAAGATTTGTCTGTGAGAGTTGCTTACTCTTGAGGACAGGCTCCGTCGGCCACAGGGGTCCAGTGAGGTGGAGGAGAGTCAGCAGTTCCAGAGGGATCTGTATCGCCTTCACGGCAGCCAGCGTAGCCTCGGCTGCAGTCATCTGTATTTGCATGAACAATTGATTCAGTCGATCTATTCTTTAAAATTATTAAGGGGGTATGAAGATTTTGGCCGCCAAAATCGCCGCTCACGATAAAAGTTATATATTCAGATAGAATACATTTAAACACATAAAAATATCCCATAACATCGTAGGACGTCAGGTTTCTGAGCCGCGGCTTCGCACGCGTTGTTTCTATGGAAAAGTTCAAAGGTAATTTATATCCCTGGGAACTGATTTATGGGATAAAAAGTAGCCTAGCCTTAGAGCTACACCGATGCTCAATCTGTTCAGTAGTTTTGACGTGAAGACTTAACAAACATCCATCCATCCAAACTTTCGCATTTATAATATTAGTGTGATGTTTTATTTTTGCTAATGTATCTATCCAAAAATATAACTTTTACTGTGCACGGCAATTTGAAACAAAAATACAATGTGATAGCTGATGTTAGGGCTCCACTCTATACCAAAATCTTCAAACTCCTCTCAGATGGCAGTCCATAGCGCGCCGCTAAGGCCATTGCGTGGCAGGGCTTCCGCCAGCATGCTGCCCGCCAGCGCGGAAATGGGATGGGATGCATTATTTTGCTGATTTCTTGATTATTATCTACTAATACCTCGTAACATCTATAATATATATTTGGATTCCATAAAATTTCCTACAAAACAGCATGTAAATATTCTGATGTTGTATAACGTAACTAATGATGAGTTTGATTAAAATTAAATTATAATTGCGTTAAAATGTTTTTTTTTAATCTATAAAAAAATCTTACCGTTTTTATGTCCAGTTTGAGTTTTATTTTAGAGATTTACCATCATATTGTTACACTAAACAGAAAAAAGAACACATTTCCAAACCATTTAATTTTAATTCAGAAAAAACGATAAAAAAATGACGCGCGTATTAGTTTCAATTTGAATTTACGATTTTTTTTTAAATTTCCTATAAACTTGGTTAGTTTATGGTCTTGACGTCAGCTTGAAACTGTCAGTCAACTTTTGAGACATTGACATGGCTTAAAAGTTGAGTCTACGTACATAAATTCGACGAAACAAAAAACAACAAATGAAAAGCTGAAAATCGGCCACAATAATATGGTCGCTTGCCACGCAACGGTACTTTTTGACAGGTTATATTATGGCCTCTTGCCACCGGAGAAGTTTCAATTTGACGAGACGAGCCGACGGAGGGAAATCCATCGGAGGACGGGCAGCAGCGCTTCTTGTATACTAATTTTACCACCGAACTGCGAACCCCAACACGCATGCCCAGCGCGCGTGGGGACTATTATCCATTATATTTATAACCATAATTATGATATCAGCTTTTATTTTTATTTTAATTTTTATTTTAGTTTTTATTTTTATAATTTACTTCATTGATATGATTAACTATGCTGGACTTGTAAACTAATTTTTTATTATTTGTAGCTACGTTTATGACATATAACAAGCGTTATCATTATCAATAAACAATCTGAATCTGAATCAGCCAATAAGGCGCTTTTCAGGGGGAGGCCGATGTCTAGCAGATCATTGCAGATCAGTCTTTCAGATGTTATGGTGATAATGATTAAGTAAATTGCCTTTCCTTGGAAACCTGTTTACTTGATCATGAAATTAGAAAGGCAGAACCTATTTTCATCGAACCCAATGCTCAACCTAGTTGAACAATTTGCATTGAACAATGGGGAAGAATTTAAGTTTGCTAACGAAGTGTCCTACTGCTCAAATGCTCAACTCAGTTGAGCAATTGAGTTGAGCATCGGGGGAACTCTCGAACAAAGCTTATTTCAGACAAAAAACATAAAACTGGTTAGCGTTTACCGGTATTTTGACCATCGATATTCCGTAGTACAGTCAAAATCGGTGCATGCGTACGAAAGAAATACTGAAAGTATAAAGAAAAATAAAAAGCCAAAAATGGAATATGAAAAGGCAAAACTTGAAATATGAAAAAGGCAATCGACTTTTGCTGTTAAATTAAAAAGTTAGGATTAATTTAATTTTTTTCGGCAGTTTTATTTTTTATATGTATTTTTTATGGCTTCTATGCGGCGCTACCCCGACCCAAATCAGCGCCACCACCTATTTTATTAAATTATTATGTGAAACGAAAAAAATTTTAAAAATCAATTGGCCAGTTTTTGCTTCCTATCATAAGCTTTTTTTTAATGCCTCAACAAATGTTTTAATTTGTATTGTTTAGTAAGAGATGCGAAGTTGCTCTTTTATCCCACCATGGTGGCCAAAAAGAGCAACTTCGCATCTCTGCCTTAAGTATACAAAATAAAACTGTTCAGGGGCATTAAAAAAAAGCTTATGATAGAAGGCACAAACTGGCCAATCGATTTTTAAAATTCCTTCGTTTGACATAATAATTAAATGAAATAGGTGGTGGCGCTGATTTGGGTCGGGGTAGCGCCTTAAAAGAACAAATCTTGTAAATCCATAATACTAAAGTAATTTACAAGGGAAACCTTAAAACTGAAATCGTTGTAATAATTCTGTTGTGAATGACTTCAGATAGAAAAGTTCTTAAATCATTTTTGCTTACTATTATTACAGCTACAATAGATGAGAGATGAAGAACAACTAAACTTTCAGACAGAAGGTAAATGAAATAAAAAGACTAGGTATGTTAAAAAAAAGTTTAATTAAGGATCATTTTAAACCGCATACGTAAAAGAACTATCAATTTTAATGTAGGTACCGAGGTAGTAAATTTATGAACCATTCCGGAAGAGAATTATTCCACAACTAACTTTCAACCCCCGACTTATATTATGGGTGTTATTCCTTTGACGTGTATGTCAGTGTGCTTGTGTGTAGCAACGTAGATCTCAAGTGGATGAACTTAATTGGATTTTTTGTTTTTGTGTGAAAACTGACATGATCGAATATATTTCAATCAGCAGCAATCATCACAGCGGAGTGTGGACGGACTCGAAGAAAAATTGAATGAGGCAGCACAGGAACTGGCACTGTGGTTCCAACGCAACGGCCTCGTGCTAAACATTAGTAAAACATGTCATTTCATTCAATTTTCAATTGTTTTATTATTAGATTATGTATGTTAAAACAATTGTGACGTATAATTTGACAAATTATAAATAAAATGTTTATCTGTTTATCTATCTGTTTATCAGTCAACTGTAAGCTGTTCTAAAGCAGAGTATGAGTAAAAGTTAATCAAATTTTAATAGAAGGCGAAATTATAAGGTAGAGTGCGATCACGTAAGACCTTTTTCGCCGGAAGACAGTTTACAGCACAATCAGCCGCCTATCTTTATAACCTTATCAATAAACAACAAAACATGTATCCCTTAAAATTGTATGACATTTAACAAGTGATAAAGAAATGGTTGTTTACAAAAACTTCGAAGAGATAGAAGCGTTGATGAGTGTTTTATCCTAATTAAACTGAGTCCTCCGTTGCCCAGACTCTTAAGGGACTGGTGTTGTAACGCTCGGAAATATCGTACCCTACCCTACCTGATCACTAGTGATTATCTATCAATAAAACTAAGTATTTTACTATAAGTTTTGTATTAAAATTGTGATTTAAAGTGGCCAATGATCGTCTAGTTAGCGGTAGGACTCATACATTGTGATGTAGTAACTCAGATTCTTTTAGAAGCTTAAGACAAATGAAATAAACGTTAAAACTACTTAGGTTATTGACTCTTCAATCCTGGTACAGTAGTATAGCACCCCTCTTTCATGGCCGTCTCAAACCATGATACTCCCATGCTCTGAAACAACTGAAATTACATAGTAAGCGAAGAACCTATAATATCTCGGCATTGTGACTTTGGTTGGTTACTCTGCCTCTCATTTTGCGGAACCTGAGAACTTTGCTTTATCCCGTATAGGTATAAGCCAAATTTATCTGGTTGGTGCCCCACTACGACGTTTCTCTTTTCGTCTCCTCGGGGAAAGTCGAAAGCAGACGGCTATCGCCCTTCCCGTACTCAGAGATAACCAGACATTTAAAAGCAAAGCGTTTGTAAATCGCTAACTCAGGAGAGTTTGATGGGGAATGATCTCAAGCGATCCAAATACATCCTACCTCACTAAAACTCTAGCCTACCTGATCCCATACCTAGTCCACGCGGGGAGTCCTAAGAAGTAAACGTGTGGAACCACATTCCAGTCCAACCGTAGGTCAAAACAATAGATTTAATAATCAGGTTAGTTCAGGGCCTTACAGCACAAGCATTCACCAACACATCCAGGAACGTTGCAGTATCGACAGAATGTGTTTAATAAATATAATAATAAATTAGAATAGTCGGTTCTGGGATGTAACACCATCCGTTTACAATACGGAGAATTATTAGAAATGAAAAGTGTGGGTTTACGTAACTGAATCTGATTGATAGAAATTTGCAATCCATCCTAGAATTCCTCCCTGGTCTCGTTCGATGGCTGAGCCGAACGATTCCCGTCAAAAAGAATTCACTATTCCTGTAAAACCTAGAATAAACCCCAAATTTTCACTTTACTTCAAAACTCACGATCTCCTCCCCCTGACATCTCTGTACCAACAATCAAGAAGCCCATTTGTTTTCCTAGAATACTCAAAATTCAAAAATCATGTTTTGCGGAACATGATTTATGAAGGTTGATATTCTTTTTAGCATGTCGTTCGAACTCATTTACAGCTCCGAATATATTTTTAGTGTTACAAACTATATCAAAATGTGTTAATTATTTCTATATTTGCAAATTAAACGAACCAGCATAAACTGGACCGTTACAGTGTCCTCAAGGGACCCAAGACACGACGCACACCCATCTTGCGTCCAGTATTATCTTATATTTTTGTTCTACTTAAAGAAAGAAACAAGAAGAAATAAACTCTCTTCGCCAAATTTCATTAAGGCGTTCAGCCGTTTCGGCGTGAAAAAGTAACACAAACAGACAGACAGTTTCTCTTGAATTTATAATACAAGAAATTAGTATGGGTTGTCTGGGCCGCAAAATAAGACAGTGACTGTTTTGAAGAAAACCTAATTTACTGATAGAATAGTCACAGCCTTATCAAATTGTAATACATTAATAAGATACCTAGAGGATGTTTTAGAACGTTTAGGTAGCAAGTAGATACTTTTAATTTATATGAAAATTGCATTCACTATCTGGCAATAAATTAGATGTCGTTTATACAGGGTTATTGGTAATTCACTGATACTGAAGGTTCTAACCATCTTCACAAACATAATTGTCTGTGAAGACGCTAGGTCTTCATTTCTATGCTTGCTATTGGTTGGTAGAAGGACCCTTATCATTCAATAACCGATCTATAACCGCTCTAGTGATTCCGCGCCAAGCCGAATATACGCACCTCGCTTGACGCGCGGAACGCGGACGGAACGTAGCTGGCAAGTTTACTTGCCAGAATCAATCAACGGGTTTTTATTTTTCGGCCAAAAAACTGGCCAAAGTCAATCTAGCGGAAGAGGCTTTACTTGAAACTGAATTTGAAGAACAACTCTGCCCTGAATTAACATTGGGTGTGGGAGTGGGAGATCGGTCGTTATAAATAATTCATTGGGTTTAACAAAGTCATAAATAGTTAGATTGATGAATTAGGCCCTTTCCGTAGTGAGACCGCACCGTGTTGTCAATCGAAATGAGATAGCTCGCTCATTTGGAATCAGTGTATTGTTGTTTTTGTAAGGTGTTTTTTCACAAAAGTTCGTGCAATGTGATGGCACCATAAATGGTAATAGTAACAGTTAGGTATATTGGCAAAAAAACTATTTTTAACTACTGTAGATACTCAGTGTGCGTGCGTCGGCATTGTGTTAGCACGCATACAAAGACAATGCCACATTGTTTGGTGTCAGGGCGTATCTAACGATTGAAATCATTGGGGTTTAAGACACATTATGTTTTTTTCATTTTCTGTCAGTGGTGATTCATTAAAGAATTAAGACCTGGCTTCTTCACGAACAAGGAATTCTTTCTAATTCCGTGTTTACGAACATGTTCATGATGATGAGTAGAATCTGCAGCTCCTGCGTGAGCTGCAGATTCTTTTTGTTTTTAATCATTTAATTAGGGTTTGTTCAATTATTTGAACATGCCACCCTTGAAAAGTACACAAATAATAAAGAAATAATAATACAAAAGACACCAGAAAAACCAGTTAAACTCATCTGTCCATGAATTACCATTACCGTTATGGGGCCCCATGAGATAAAAGCCATTAAGGTACTTATCACTGGGAAACCTGCGTCCAGCAGTAGACCAATTTAGGCTGCTGATGATGAGGTCTTCACGAACTTGTTCGTGATGATAGATTGAACCTGTAGTTCACGCAGTGTCGGTGAATTAAAAATAACCCTGTATAAATTGAAAAAAGTATTTAACTAATTCAAGACGATTGTGTAGTAATTTGTATTTTTCATTTTGTATCCATTCTCTCATTCGTTACATTTTTGGAAGAGTGGTCGTGGTCGTCATAGCAGTGGGTGGTGGCACGCCTCACAATCTGGTGCCATTCCAAATGTTTGTAAGGTCTGCAAATATTTGTTCTGGGTATTCTGTGTATTAACTATGTATATTAAGAAATCATCATCATCATCAGCCTTTGTGAGTCCACTGCTGGACATAGGCCTTCCCTAATGAGCGCCATAGGGCCCTTCAACTTGCCGCATCCAGCATCTGCCTGCATTCTTTCGCAGGTCATCATCCCACATTGCTGGAGGGCGTCCTACACTACGTTTGCCGAGTCGTGGTCTCCACTCAAGAACACGTTTCCCCCAGCAGCGGTTGTCGGTTCTTCGCAAGATATGGCCGGCCCACTGCCACTTCAGCTTGCTAATTCTTAGAGCTATGTCGATAACTTTGGTTCTCTGTCGGGTATTAGAAATATCTATATATTGTAATGTATTGTATTTTAGTGTATCAGTCATCTAGTATCCATATCACAAGCTCTGCTTAGCTTGGGGCTAGGCGTAGGATTGTGTGGGGTTTTCAGAATTATTATTATTATTTATTCCTCTCGCTGATTATCCATCGTAGTAGTAAGCGTATCCATTTAACCCAACTCAACTTAACTCAACAGTCTGTATTGGTTTGGCTTTTATCACATGGGGGGTAATGCCCGTAATCCCCACGCTGGGCATGCGGGTTAGGGATCGCAGTTCGGTGGTAGAATTGTTCTGCAGGGGCGCTGCTGCCCGCCCCCGGTGGATATCTCTTAATCGCCTCTTACGACGACACCCGCGGGAAGAGTTGGCGTCGTGCAAATTCTAAGTGGGCACCACACAGCGTATCCAATACTGAAGTAAAATTGACATTTTCAACGCTTTCACACAGCTATTTGCCTCGTGGCCACGTTTTATCACAAAATCTCAAACGGTCAGATAGATCGGTACAACTAATCAATATAATAGCGATAAACATAATTTTAAAATACCAGAAATAAACATTATCTCGCTGTGCCCATAACTAGGCTACACAAAATTAATGTATCTTTTAAAGAGCAATGTATACGCGTCTACGACAAAACTCCTAGTAAGTTGCAAAAATTATCATTATATAAATTCAAACAAATTGTCAAAACCTTGCTGTGCAAAAAGGCTTACTATAAAATATCAGATTATCTAGAGGATAAAAAAACTTGGGACGGGTTTTGCTCCTACTTGAAAAATAACAAATAACAGGCTAAAGGTTTCTTCGTCGCTTTATTACTTTAGTCTACATACCGAAGCGACAGAAATCAAAAATATCACTTTATTTCCGTGTCAGTGTTTAGTTTTATAAATAGACATTTCTTAGTGTAGTACATTTATTGTATTTATGGAAATAAAGAGTTTTTGATTTTGATTTTGAATCATTCCCTCGCACGCAGATAACGGCCCGCACATCAGGAGACAATGATTCGAATACCTATCTACCTCGGTATTCGAATCGTCACTGCAACAATCAATAAATAATATTATATTCAATAAATTGACTTACCTACTGGATAGATACGAATTGAGTTAAGGAAATTTCTGTTTCTGGGCGAATGGCTTACATCCCGGAGAACAGCGATGATATTGGTCAGCACAATTCAAATTTCAAAACGTCGTAAAGCTTGATTAGTTTATAAACACGCACGAAAATCGATAAATCTATCGTTAATTTCACTAACGGAAAATTCGTTTGATAACTCCGAGAGATGCAAGTGTCTTGTTTTCTGGCGGCACGGTTACATCTGCAAACAAAGTTATTTAGGATGTAAATCCCTCTATGTTGCCTAAAAGCCTTCTGATTGGTCAATCAATAAAATTTCGAAATTGTCTAACTGTCTTGTCATTATAACAAAATAATAGGTATTATCCCAGGTGTATCCCAGTTACTTTCCTATCACATGCACGAGGTAGATGTACCTACCACATTTCTGATAGCTTCTAAAAAGCAAAATATCGCTCTCCAGACAGTATTTCCGAAAAGTAGCCACGAACTATTCCAATAAAATATAACACAAAGGTGGAATCTACCTCTATTCTGTATCTACAGGGTGTATCAGAACAAGTCTCTACTTAAAACCGAACTTAAAAGAACGAGTCTGCAGGTCATCTGTCTATTGGTGTATTTTCGCCGGTCATTGGTTCATTTTATTTTGATTATTATTCGTATTCAAAACTGAGCCAGCGGGCAAAATATTATGAGTGAATCGATCAGATGAGGTCACGCTTACTCTGTTGATTTTCCTTACCGATTCATCGCAGCGGCAGCGTTTCGAGTTGGATTGGTTGGTTGGCACTACAGGGCAAAGGAAGGAACCTTTGCCCTGTAGTGTCAATAATTGACAGATAACTATAGCAGACAGAATAATTGGCAGAGGATTTTGGACTTCGTAATTATTACGAAGTTCAAAATCCTCTGCATGGTAGTGACACTGCAGGGCAAAGAAGCCTTTGCTCTGTAGTGTCAATCCTATTTGTATTATAACTGGTAAGGGCATACCCACAAATACAACATATTTTTAAATGCTGGATATTTCCGACCAGATCATCATCTAAAGCCTATAGGTACTGGACGCAGGCTTCCCCTGATAAGCGCAATATTGGCTTTTATCATCATGATGAAGGGTAACGCACGCTGGGGTAAAATTGTTCTGCAGGAGGCACTGCTACCCGCCCCCCTGGATTTCCTTAACCGCCTCTTACGACATGCAAGGGAAGAGTTGGTGTACACAATAATCAAATAATTATTCCTAGACGATGTTTTCTTGTCTTTCTCTTTTCGTATAGGTAAACATTGCAAGCTACTACGGCAAGGCCCAATAATATTTACCTGGACTAATGGCCTTACTATGACAATTGCATCGTAGCGGAATTGCGACCTTATATACACGTTTTGATATTTTACCTTTGATGAAAGAAACTAATTCCGTGTGGTGCCGGCTTAGAATTTGCACCACTCCAACTCGTCCCGCGGCTGTCGTAAGAGGCGACTAAGGGATATCCACCGGGGGCGGGCAGCAGCGCCTCCGCAGAACAATTCTACCATCAAACTGTGATCCCCAAAACGCATGCCCAGCGAGGGTTTATTGGGCACTACCCCATAAGAGATAAAAGTCAATAAGGCGTTTATCAGAGGAGGCCTGCGTCCAGCTATCAGCTACATGCTATCTAAGCTTGTCAGCATTATGCTGAGCTTACTACAATTGCCTGAAAATAAATACTTAGTTATTTGTTAATTTATAATTACTATATCTAATTATTGGTTCCTTTAAATATAAGTTATGTTTTGGTACAATCATGTAATCTACAGATAAAAGTTCAGGCAAAAAATATAAGTATTTTCTTTCTTTTCTTTCTTTCAGCTGTGAACCAATATAGGCTGTTCATGTGAGGTGAGGTAAGGTAGTACAGATGGAGAGACGCACATTTAATTGTCGAGGCTAAAACCAGATCTAGAACCATTCTATCAATCTCTCCGTGCAAGTCACGAGCTCTGTGCACGCTCGCACTTTCTAGAGTTTATTTCATTTACGAATTCTACTGAATTGTCATAGTGAAAGCGATTGGTTGACATTGACAGCATTAGATTCTGTTAATTTCTACTTCGGTATTCCTCTCCCGTGTCACCCTGTAGATACAAAATGCGGATACAATACGGGCTACTGAAATGCGGGTGTGAATCCCGCACACCGGACATTCGGGAAATGATTTCACTCACATTTTACATTAAACTCTCAGGGCTTTTAGATAGAAATTTAGTAATATTTTATTCTTGTTATTCCTTTTTAAATATTCGGGCGTTACTTTGCGGAAATACATTGCAAAATATATAATAAATAATGTTGGACAATTCACACAGCATTATCTAGTCCCAAGCTAAGCAGAGCTTGTGTTATGGGTACTATATAATATAACTGATAGACATAATACACTACATAGATAGATTATTATACAAAGGAAACATCCATAACACCCTGAACAACTATCGATAGATCTTTCAAACATTTTTCCCAGGTGGGAGTCGAACCCGCAACCTCCTGCGTTGCAAGCGGACCTTCACCCGCCGCGCCACAAAGGTCGTCATAATGATGAAAATATTTAGAAACAAGTCTGCGCAAAACCTTATCTGATAAGATCCAACAAAATGCAATTCGCGTGCTCCGCTCTCCCACAAATTGACGGGCAATGTAATCAGAGAGGGTAAAATACAGACTTACCTACACAATTTATAATTGCCAAGTCACTAACCCTACAACTTCAAGCACACACATAACCTATTTGTAGGAGAAAATAAACCGACCAAGTGCGGTTCGACTCTCATACGAAGGGTTCCTTCAGTACCTACCATACTTAATATACTTTCGCAAAAGAAACAAGAGAAACCAAACAGATTTTTTTTATCATCCAACTTTTGTTGCTTAACTTTGGTGTTCGTTGTTCAACTTGGAATGGACGTAGCCCCCCGTTATTATTAAATCTCATCAACATCATCATCATCAGCCTGTATTAGTCCACTGCTGGACATAGGCCTCCCCTAGGGAGCGCCATAGCGCCCTGTCTTCAGCTTGCCGCATCCAGCATCTGCCTATTTTATTTTTATTATTTGTTGTTATAGTGGCAATAGTAATGCACACTCTGTAAAAAAATCAACTGTCAGCCTTTTACGGCTCAAGAGATTATGCAGTCTTGACAAACGTAAACCAAAAATTGCCAAAAAGTTTTTGGTATGAGAAGAAAATGTAAAGGAAGCCCCTTTAATATTAATTATATTGGTATTTGTTGTTAAAGCGGCAAGCAAAATACACACTTTGTGAAAATTTCAACTGTCTACCTCTAACGGTTTATGAAATACTGCTCGCTGACAGACGGACGGACAGTCAGCGGAGACTTAGTAAAAGGGACCCGTTTTCACCCTTCGGGTACGGAACCGTAGAACTATACCAACTCCATAATGGAAATATCTATCAAAGTAAGTCGTCAACTTGTCAACTTTCGTCTTCTCTGATTACATGGCAGGTCAATTTGTGGGCAGGTGCACGCGAATTGCATTCTATTGGATCTTATCAGAGAAGTCTTTGCAATCGTTACTAAATAATTACCTCCTTATATTTGTTTTTTTTTATTTTTTACTTAAGGCACATGTGTTAAACTATAATCTCTTATTATAGCCCTGGACCCAGAAGTCAATGTGCAGCAGTGGACCAGATGATGATGAATATGACTGCCATAAGTTGATAACTCATGCAAATTATTCATTTATGTATACTAAGTGTGATTATTTAAATTATATTTAACTTTAATTCAATTACTGTTTTATAAAATTGGGAAATAAAAGTCTTAATAATAATAGTAAGTGGATAACTCATTGCAAGATAATTTCAGCAATTTTACTATTAAAACTAGAACCACAGCACCTTGATGAAGTCCCTCGATAAGGGATATAACGTTGGATGTTCTTCCAAAACAAACTTGAACGTAAATGGATGAAATTGAAATATTCAGAATTCACTTTGACGTCAAATGAAAGTTGTAAATAAAATATTTATTAACACATTTTGAGGGATTAAATTGAGTGGAGTTATTAATTCTAATTCTGAACTTATTCGGAGCAAAGAAATAAGTCAATTTCGCATTACTTAGAAGGATCGCTTAGTAAGTATCTATAATAAGCTAGCTTCTGCCCGCGGCTTCGCACGCGTTGTTTCTATGGAAACGTTTTGAGGTTATTTCTATTCTATTCTATTTTTGAGGTTATGTCAAGTCACACTTGAATGCTATCGAACGGAATAAATAGTATCCTATGTCCGTCTCCTGGCTCTAAGCTACCTCCTCACCAATTTTCAGCCATATTGGTAAAGCCGTTCTTGAGTTATAAATAGTGTAACTAACACGACTTTCTTTTATATATATAGACTAGCTGCGCCCCGCGGCTTCGCTCGCGTGGAAATTTATGTTTCCCACTTTCTTAATTTTTTCTTTGATATAAACCTCACGGAGCCCGAGACCTTTCCAACGAATGCAAAACCGTGGAAATCGGTTCGTGCGTTCTGGAGTTATAGCGTCAGGAAGGAAAACCCGACTTATTTTTATATAGTATACTAGATTCTACCCGCGGCTTCGCACGCGTTAATTAAAAAAACATTGTCCAGCGGACAAAATTGTGAATCTAAACCATTCCCAGATCCCCTTGAACACACACAAAAAAATTCATCAAAATCGGTCCAGTCGTTAAAATTGTGAATCTAAACCATTCCCAGATCCCCTTGAACACACACAAAAAATTTCATCAAAATCGGTCCAGTCGTTTGAGAGAAGTTCAGTGACATACACACTCACAGAAGAATTATATATAGTAAGATTGGTAAGTATAGAGGTACATAATCCGCGCGCGTTCAGGATAATATGGAATCATGTCGAACTGAAACAAGCGCTCTGATATTTTGATAAGGTTGCATCCCATACTGACCGTGTGCAGATAAAGATCCAAATAAAATTTAATGATTTTTGTATTAAGGGTGAGGAGTGGACACCATTTGTTAGTTATTTGTTTTGCGAAACAAAGATTTCTTTAAATTAAATTGTAATGAGAGTGAGGAAGGTCTTTTCCCAGCAGTGGGATGAACAAGGCTAATAATAATAATAGGACTACAGAGGGAGAACCTAACGTGACCACCAGCCTCGATCAACATCTCAAGAGACTCGCTAGGAAGTTGGACTTGGATCAAGGGTCAGATTCAAAAGGCGGTACTCCTGGAATCGGCGTGCATCGTCAGGAAGTTCCTCTCTCTGCAGCCCTAGTCACTGGCTGCTAGAGCCTAGCCTCGCGGCCGGTGATTCACCGTGCCGATATTTTTTTTATGTAGAATAGTTTTGTAATATTGTATTTAGATACATTTTTTTTTTCTATTGTAAAAAATGTAATTTATTACGAGATTTAAAAATAAATGATTTTTATGATGATAATTAATTGGTATTAATTATCGTGAATTTCATTAAACAAGTAGGTATTCTATTATAAATATAGAATAATTGAATACTGGTTCTAATATACTTCTATTATTTGATTATAATTCTCTTTGTGAATAAAGTTTTTTATAATTTAATTATTCTTGGTACACGTACAAAATGCGATCTAAGGGTGCACAGATAGATCTATATTTATCTAGAAATGTCTATTCTAACCCATTTAACATTTATCCACAAAGGTAGATGTATTTGATGCCACGACCAGACATCTGAGGTCTTACTTTGGTCACAGGCTGAAGGAGACAGCTGGGATAGCAATGCAGACACTTACTTAAGTAAGTAATTAGAGTTAAAAAGAAAATATATTGTAATTTTCTTTGTCAATACTTAATGTCAGTACAGTCTTAGTAGTCAGTACTTAATGTATTGACAAAGAAAATTACAATCAAAGAATAGAAATAAAAATTAGAAGTTGTATTTACAATTAAAACAATTGAGCTAACTGCAGTATGTTGCAAACAATCTACAGGTAGCTCGACTAATCCATATCAATACCGGTCGGAACCGTCCCCAAGACGCTGGTTGCATTGCCCCGCTGTATAGCAATGCTGATGCATTGCGCCAGATACTCACCAGCTCAGCTCAAACCTGAAGAGCCTCGGTACCCCACGGACCTAGGGCCTCGTCTCGGACGGACGGAAAGGACTGTGAACGCCTTCAACGTGACGTGGACAGAGTGGTGGAGTGGACTGGTATGAATAAACTACAGTTCAATGTCAGCAAGTGCTCTATTATAACGTTTAGTAGAGCGAAGACACCACTACACCACAATTACCAGTTGAAGGGTTCACAGTTAAAGAGAGTCGATTCGGTGAGGGATTTAGGGGTTCGTCTCGACGACAAGCTGCATTTCCGTGTACATGTGGTTAACATCTGCAAGAAGGCATTCAAGACCCTAGGATTTGTACTCCGTCAGACGAACAACTTTACAAATATGAATGCAATAAAGACTCTATACGACGCATTGGTGAGAAGCCATTTAGAGTTTAATGCGGCGGTATGGGCACCACACGAAGCTAAGTACAGTCAAATGGTAGAGCGCATACAAAATAAATTCACCAGATTTCTGTACTTGAAGATCTACGGCATTTATCCATTCTTCCCGCTGATGTATCCAACCTTGTTTGTTATAGGCATGGTTGGATACAACAAACTGGAGGTGAGGAGAGATGCAGCGCTTGCTCTATATTTGGTTAAAATATTTCGTGGGATGATCGCCAATCCAGGCATTTTAGAGGAAGTGAGGCTAAATGTACCTGATGAGTTTGTGCACCGACGGAGGCGGCCCGCCCTGTTTGCTGTACCCAGAGGAAGGACCAACCTCCTGAATAAGGCACCTCTAACGCGTTGCATCCACACGCTCAATCTAGTAGCGGAGAGAGTCGATATTTTTAACTGCTCCCTGAGCGAATTTCATAGGACTCTGTTATTTATTCTATGCTATTTTAATAAGATTTGACATTTTGTAATTATTTGACATTATTATTATTGATTACCGATTTTTCTTTATTACTATTTTATTTGACGTTATGTTATTTGAATTTATTAAGTGAATAATTATTATATTGTTGTAAAATAATTTGACATGGTATATTGACGAATTTTATATATTATTGTGTAATTTATGTTTTTTCAGTTCATGTAATTTTAATTTTTTTATTTTAATTTATATACTTAGACTTTTTACACTATTGCATTAGGGGCCCCTGTAAAAATAGTGTAAGTATTTTTAATAAACAAATAACAAAAATAATCTTTGTAACACTTCAAGAGTACTGTGCAATAGCCCAGCCACATGCATTTACATCACTAAAAATGATGTCATCCTTTTTATTTAGACCGCTATGAAAAGGATGGCAAATTTTAATGCCTACATAGAAAATGTGCCTACAATTTAATTTAATTTTTAATTCTGTGCCTACTGTGACTTTTCCAAGTGTACTTTATGTATCTTACGGGAAAAATATATTTGAATCTGAACAGTTAGTCTGTTAGTCCTGTCAAATTAGAATTGATAGATTTGTCCCGGAGGTGAGCGTTGCGACTTCGGACACAGTATTTTACTTCTTTTTGTTACTTGCACCATAATCATGTTCCTAAATAAAGACTTTTATGTCTTTTAGATAGATAGATGGTTTATTTGGTTCACCAAAGGACAGCACAAAACAAAGTCAAAGATAGACAGGTAGGTAGGTATATAAAGAAACTAGAATTAAAACTTTGAGTAAGTACAAATTATTGCTTAAAATATAAAAGTAATGCACAATATGCACACTAACCTAACCTACCCGTGACCAGTGGCTGTGCCCGTGCTGCGCTGAGCCAAAACGGATCAGTCTTAGCTTCATGCTGCTTTGCATCGGGGTGCAGAAAAGCGCTGGTTTTCAGACTGTCCCCGTCTTGGTGACACCAGGAACCGAGACAATTTTTATTACGATTTTTATATTTATATTATTAGTTTAGTTTTGACGACACTTTGACACTATTGGCGAAGTAAACTAGCTAAAACATACTAAGCTGTGACACTCTTTGTTAGAAATCTGCCTTAACCGAACTCCGATAAAGATGTTTAATATTCAGAATTTCTTGAGATTAATTTATTGAGGTGCCTTTATTACCATCTACCCTTTGAAATACCTTTAGGTACTTACTTGTCTGTCGCAGTCTGATAATAGATAATATCTTTGGGTTATTGTACCTTCCATATAATTAAGACGCATAGTGAAATTTAAGGTACCTACCCAAAATGGCATTGAACCGTTTCGAACTGAAACAAAAGCGGGGGACCTTTAATTTTATAAGGTCCCATCTCATTCTAAGAGCGCCCCAGTTAATACCTATTAGCATTTATCTGGATTTTTTTAGACAAAGGTAAATTTGCTAAGTTCGCTAAGGGGCGCGGCTGCCCGCCCCCGGTGGATATCCCTAGTCGCCTCTTACGGCACCCGCGGGAAGAGGTTAGAGTGGTGTAAATTCTAAGGCACTACACAGCTAAGGCCATTATTTGAAATGAAAATATTTGAAATATTTATCTATTTTAAGGTTTCCGTACCTCAAAAGGAAAAAAGAACCCTTAAAGGATCACTTTTTTGTCCGTCTGTCTGTCTGTCCGTCTGTCAACCCTCTTTTCTCAGGAACGCCTGGACGTAACGAGTTGAAATTAATTAATTAAATTAACTCGTAGTCCCATTATTTTGTCCCATTAATGGGACCACAAGAGATAGTTATTGCTCGTGGTCCCATTGCTTTTAGGTGTATCTAGGTACTATCTATGTTATGTGTTCTTATATGTATATCAATTATCTAGTAGGTACCTTTAACACAAGTCTGCTTAGCTCGGCCCTAGAAAATGCTGTGAGTTGTCCAGCATTATTTATTTATATATTCTAGCGATCCAAAGACATATTTTAACGTGAAATGCTGGGTACTCGCCGTTTGCGGCTAAGCGTCCGCGTTTGCATTTTCTATTTCGTTTTTGGTTTCTAGTTTCCTTTCTGCTTTAGAGAGCTAAATTGGATGCTCTTGTTCCAGTTTTTAAATTGTCTTGAAATAAGTATGTACCTACCTACTTAGCTACCTACCTAAGGAAGAGGGAAGAGTCGGGGTGGTACAAATTCTAAGCCGGCACCACACGCAATTTTTTATGTCTACTAGCGGAAGAATCTATAGTAGTTGGTACACATATTTCATTTGAAATATTCTTCGTTTTAAAATTTCATCACACTTTAATCACCAATGTTATCAATCCAACAAACTAAAAGCAATAAACGCCACGCCGATAAGGGAATGGTGAATAAATCAATCAATGCTTGTGATTGAGTGTTTCCTTAAGGTTACTTTATGGGTCCAGTGGCTGTAGCTTCCACGGTCAGTGGTTGGTTAGGAGCTGGGGGTTTATTACGTACATTATTTAATAAAAGATTTTGTATTTTGTGTTTGTATTTATTTAATTTAATTTAATTTATTTAATTTATTGGAAAACCAACGGCTTAAACTAACTTGATCAAATTACGTACTAACAACAGAGATTATTTATTAATCAAAACTTAAATGTACTATTATTATTTATTATTTGTGCGACACATTAAACCATTATAAGGTTTGTCTAGTGTCGATAGTTACAGCGTGTTGTCACACATTTGGGATGAAGTTATAGACGAACATAATTATCATACAACTTTTTAAACTTTCGCGACTTTTTACGTAATTAATGATTTTATCGGGTATTTATAGCGTACCTTCTGTTGTTATTTCCCCTACGTTTCTATCGCGTTCCAGCGATCGTGGTCACGAATAATAACAAAAGTGGAAATATTATCAAACGGTACGCTATAAATTACACTAATATTATAAATGCGAAACTTTGGATGGATGGATGGATGGATGTTTGTTACCTCTTCACGCCAAAACTACCGAACGGATCGGGCTGAAATTTTGCATACAGGTAAGTCTTACCCTGGAATCAAACATAGGCGATTTTTTATCCCATAAATCACTTCCCATGGAATAGAAATAACCTCAAAACGTTTCCATAGACACAACGCGTGCGAAGCCGCAGGCAGAAACTAGCACCCGATAAAATCATTAATTATAATTATCATAAACATACAACATACTATACAACGCGACGCGTGACCCGAGAACTGGTGAGTATATATTTTGATATGAATGAATTGAATTCCCCTGAGCTCTCGAACTACTCAAAGACCTACTCGCCACCAATTATGTAAAACATGCCATTGTTTCTCACTCTACAAATTGATCGACTTCGCGGAAGGCAAATTAGTTCAGGATTTTCTTCGAACGCATAAGGACTTGCTATTTTCTGCCTTTGCGGTCTTACAATTAGGTTTTCTGTGTATGTTTATGGATGAAATTCTAGCTGCTTCCCGCGGCTCCGCACGCTCTTTTCCGAGATAGAGCCAATGTTGGTCCCCGGAATACCATATCTCTCCATGCCAAATTTCATTTAGATCCGTTCAGCCGTGACAGACAGACAGACAGACAGATATTCAGACAGACAAATAGACATACAGAGTTGCTTTCGAATTTATAATATTAGTATGGATATGGATTCATGGAGCCAATATGGAGCCTTCAGTTAAAATTAGCTTCTACCTGCTTCTCGAAGCTTTTTAGGACAAAAAGTTGGAAAAATAAATAAATAATTAATGATGAACAATTCACACCGCATCATCTAGCCCCAAAGTAAGCTGAGCTTTGTGTTATGGATATTAGATAACTGATATATATAATGGGGTCTGGAGGTCTGGTCTCCCTTGGGGTCCTGGAACACACGCAATATATATTACAAAACCTCTCAAAGTCCACAGGTGATCGGAATGCTGGCTTCTATTTCGATCAACGAAAATTGCCATTCAACGTGGCAATGCTGCCAGCATTCTTGGCACTCTGCCTTCTGGTGACGGCTTAGATTTTTAAGAAATAGATTTAAGTGTAAATACTAGTTGTGATTGTTTTATTCTGTGATTGTTATTTTCTTTGTTAAAATATAAAACTAAAAGAACTTACTTATATACTTTATTAACAAAAATAACTACAATCAAATAATAAAAACAGGTTAAAACCAGTATTTACAATAGTAACAATTGAGCTAAGAGTGTTGTAATAATCTACAGGTAAGTACTTAGTTCAACTGGTATATCAATACCAGTCCCCGCTACGTTGGCTGCATTGCCCCGCTGTATGGCAATGCTGATGCGCTGCGCCAGATACTCACCAGCTCTCGGGTCACGCGTCTCTTCGACCAGACGCACAGATAATTTTTTTACGATACCTAGTACCTTTATATGTAGATAGATAAAGCATTTATTTCCTACTTTAAATACGTATATTAAGTAGCCTAGTATCTAAGTTAGGCTTTGTTCTAAGCGTAGGCCAATTTCATCTTGATCTGTTCAGTAGTCGTTTTGGAGATTCAGATTTCACAAACTATCGCATTTATAATACTAGTAGGGCTGCAACACACAATACAAGCAAACGCCTCATAAACCTAATCCTTCCGTATCCGCACAGACTCACGACAGCTAGGTACGTCCCTACGTTTTTTCCCATCCCTAGTTCTAAACAGACTAAAGTACACAAAGCAAGGAGCTCCTTTGATTAACTTAGTAGTTCCCTCGTCAAATTTATAACGTAGGCTCAGCGAACATTAGAACTTATGGGCTAATTAATTATGGGGGATTTCGCTTGAATTGATGCCATTTTTATGGTTTCGTGGTAGATATTCTGTGGAGAAAGTAAAAGAGCTCTTTCGGAATTTGTATTTTTTTTAAACCACACTTCTACTACACTAGCTTCTACACGCAGCACTACTCGCTTATTTGCCGTCCAGAACTTCTTCAGTGCAAAATTTCAGTAATTCAGTAGCAAAACCTGTTCAGTAGTTTTGACGTAGGTAAAGCGATAGGTAACAAACATCCAAATAAACATCGAAACATCCAAACTATTGTGATTTCAGTAGCTTAGTAATAATTAATATAAATTCAACGGAGTAACTATTAAAACTATATAAAAGTAACTATTTTATTTATGTGTCTCACTTGTGGGCATAATTGGGTAATGACAATTGAAAACAGAGCTCTGAAACACAGACACAAGGCTAGGGCCTGAGGCCCTGGGCCTCGAACTACACGAATCGCGAGACCGTTTCTATGTGGTTTCTATGATGTCCTAGTAGGACATCATAGAAACCTAAGATGATTGAACAAGAACTCTACTTAGCTAAAATGGATCTATCTAAAATCTCTTCTGTCATCTCGTAGAATTGGTCTAACGTCAAACAGCATATACATTTGATAATAAATTATAGTATTAAAGTTGACTTGTCGTAGTGTTAATTTTGTAAGCGTAAATAAATAAAGTTATCAAAATCTGAAAATGAACTTAAAGTAGAAATATGTATAATAGAATGCAATAGATAATCCACATTTTTATTGCACATACCAGGTAGACATTATCTAGCAGAGCTTGTGTTATGGGTACTAGATAACTATATATGGCAACCCAATCCAGCTGTCATCTGATAGTTTTTTGAAAACCCGAAGAGCCTCGGTACCCCACGGACCTAGGGTCTTTTTTGTTGATATAGGACAGACATAATACCTACTCCCGTATTTTAAAATATTATGTTGTGTTATACAAACGTAACTGTCAAGTGCCAACTTTGACTTGTTAAATTATTGTTCATCTTGTTTTATAAAAAAACTATCTGAGCGTCTGGTCGAAGCGACGCGTGACCCGAGAGCTGGTGAATATCTGGCACAGCGCATCAGCATTGCCATACAGCGTGGCAATGCAGCCAGCGTAGCGGGGACGCGACGACTGGTGTTGATATGGATCAGTTGAGCTATCTGTAGACTGTTTGCAACAGTCAGTAGTTAGCTCAATTATTTCAATTGTAAGTATTAGTATAATTTTCTTTATGAATAAAGATGTAATCAGTAACCACCTCTCGTCAAACGAACTAAATGTAACTTTAGTCTTTGAACAGGATTGGATAAACTTCAATGTTTCCCCTGTAGGTGGAGCTAACGGCGCTAGAGACCGTAGGAAGTCGCAGAGATTTTCGACTCCCACGTCACTTGACCTCGTGGTGTAGTTGGTTAGCACATTCCTGTACTGAAGGAAGGATGCGGGTTCAAGTCCCGTCGAAGTCGAAAATTTTTGCGATATTATTTGATTTCTTAGATGTAATCAGTGTTGTTTTTGTGTTAAATAAATTGGCACACACCTAAATTCCTAAGACGCTTCTCTTTATTAGACTCTATGCAAAATTATTATTCCTCGATTCGATTCACTCAAAACTCAGTACAACTAAACAATGAACTAAATAATGGATCCCGCATTTTTATTTTTAGAAAACTACCCCTAGCGATGTGCAATACATTTTTGAAATTTCAACGCGGACGAAGCCGCGGAGCGGAGCTAGTATCTCATAAAACTCTACGGTAAGTATAAGTACCGCGTAGGTAGATACATTCGTTTCATAAAAGCAGTAACAAACTGTAGACTAATTACTTGCATAGCTGCGTACAGTAGCAGTAGGTAGAACAGAATGGTAACTGCACACCTCTGTGCGAGATAAGTGCACTGGCTAGGGTTGCCACCGTAGTTTCACACACTTGTTTATGAACAAGTATGGAAGCTCTGGCAGAAAAAGAAAATTGCACAAGGTCTCAGAAGTTAGAAGTCAATAACTTTATTGCTTTAGGCTTACAAAATAAGCAATAGAAATTTTAAACTATTATAAAAAAAAGTGTATGTTGATTTTATTTCTTTCGTAAATTTAATGGTCTTCCTTTTATTTAAGCTGCTATCTTATTTGGAAAAATATAATCCTTTTGATATATCGTAAAATTACGGGCGATTTTCGATTTAGACAGACGATTCATTAAAAAATATTTGAAAACAGTTTAAATTGTTTTAAAATAAAAATGATTAGTAAAATGTTCTATCTACAATAATTAAAATACTTTTCCTCCAGGTGGCATGGTTGTGGATCCTGTATGGTCCCAATAACACAAGCTCTGCTTTCTTTGGGGAAAGATGTTAATGTGTGAATTGTCCAGCAATATTCATCTATTTCTTGCAATAAACAAAATGAAATCGGAGCGCGGTGATTTGAACCTTCTTTCTTTATTTTTACTATCACGACCTTTTTCTTTTAATGAAGCATTATTTTTCCTTTTAAACAAACGTTATAACAACTATAAAATATGAAAAAATAAAACTGACAACCCTAACACCAGAAACATTGTTCCGGAACTGAACCCCCGCTCTGCCGGCGGTACCTACCTATTCCACCCCCTAACTACTCGAGTACCTGTAAGACCTGTGATACCTTGCTAAGTTCTTACAAAGAAATCCTCTTTCTACGAGAAATCTTTTTCGAAAAAAGGCAATAAAGAGCTAGAGGTTTCTATTTCACTGTTATAGGTTAGTTGGAAATCGTTGAATGTCTTTGGCCTGCACTGAAAACCAGCGCTGAGTAGACACACCAGGTCTACTCAGGGCAATGCTGAGTGTCGGCCATATTTGCCGTAAACCTGCTACGCACAAAAATTGGGTTTCAGATTTATTTAGTGTTTAGTTACTTATTGTGTTGTGTAGTAAATTTGAAGCAAATAAAATTATTTCTTCTCTCTCTTTCTTGAAAAGAACGGAAGTAGGTACATACCTATTTCTCTTTATTTTGTATTTGCGTCTGCCCGCGACTTCGCTCGCTCTTTTACGGGTACCTAGTAAATAGTACCTAACCAAGCCGACTAATATTCTACATTTTGTCAAGACTAAGTATCAATTATAGTTCACCTAAATCTTACGTCTTTATGTGAGTGCCTAGTATGGGTAAATACAATCACAAGAAAACAACGAGTTAACGGTAGTAACGAAATTTTTCTATACTCCCGCTGACGACGTGTCAATGTTGTACTCCTAAAATGCAACAAAGCACGGAAAATCATTCGAAAACTACAATCGAGTTCGTATGAAATGAAACTATTGGATCGCTGTTATAATATAAAAAGAAGTTCCTCTGAGTATTCTGTTGGGGCGCTGCAAAGGCACTAAATGTATGGAACGAAGCGAAAACTTTTATAGTTTCCGTAAACCAGGCAAAACTCATCCCAGGGCCTCCTTTTGTGTAACAAATTATATTCGTAAGTATTTAAATCTACTTACAAGCTTGCCTGGCAGGATTCCTAGTAGGTCCTTGCTACCACACCAAAAAATTACTTAAGGCGAATAGTAGGGTGGATAGTGGCGCCACTACATATTTAATTTTATAATTACGTTATACAAAGGAATTATCTTAAAATCGGACCGCGCGTAGACGATATCTATCATAAGCTTTTTTTAAATGTATCTTTACTAGTTTTGTACTGTATTATTTAGGCAGATACTTGTTTCAAGAGTTTAGTTCCTATTGGTGGCCACCAAGCTCTCCAAACAAGGTTGTTGATTGAATAACACAAAACAAAACTATTACAGATACATTAAATAAAAGCTTGTGATAGGTATCGCCTACCAGCAGCGGTCCGATTTTTTGATAATTCCTTTGTATAACTTAATGATTGAATTAAATATGTAGTGGCGCCACTATCCACCCTACTATTCGCCTTAATGAAAAGAAATGATACCAACCAACACATTATGTCAAACTCATAACAACCCTCTTTTACGTCGTAGGTTAAAAATATCTTCCAACTCGTTAGGTTTCCTCTCGAGTTAATAATAATACGTTACTTCTCACGTCATTATTCTGCAAATAAAATGATATAACATAAGCGTCCGCCATTTTACGAGAAAAGGAAAATCTTGTTCCATTTATGGACCAATAAACTACAATTCTTTGGGAATTATGCCGTGGTTACGAGAAGTTAGATGATAAGGGTCGACTTCACCGCGTTAACGGCTGGTTAACTAAGTAACTAGTGGAATTTGACATGCGGAAAACAAAAAAAAAACGAAGGTATCAATATTTTTTACATACATTAAAATCTAGGTACCTACTGACTCAAGAATCGACGTAAGTGTTGACACTTCCAATTCAGCCCATGCATGGAGTATCGTAGCAGGTGTGGTGCTTAGAATTTGCACCACCCCGATTCTTCCCGCGGGTGTAGTAAGAAGCGACTAAGGGATATCCGCCGGGGGCGGGTAGCAGCGCTCCCTGCAGAACAACCACCGAACTGTGATCCCCAACCCGCATACCCAGGTTATTATGAGCATTCCATGAGATAACGGTTAATGAAGCGCTTATCAGGGGGAGGCCTGCGACCAGCAGTGGACCAATACAGGCTGTTGAGGTGAGGTGAAGAGGATGTCGTGAGAGTCGATTTGTCGGGGACCAATCCAGCCAGAGGAAGGACAGTGCTTCTGTGTATTTTTTAAACTTCTTCGACCACCAATCCGCCTTCCAAGCGTGGTAATTAGGCATGCCGAAACCCCCCTCGGTTTGGGGGGGCGCATGTTGAGCAGTTAGGATAATACGTTGATTCTGGCAAGTACCTACCTACAAGCTGTCGTAAAACATGTTATCATCGTCGTATTCGGTTGTTGAATTTCGAGTTTCTATCTTTTGTCTCATATCTACGATTATCTTACAGGAAGTTATCCAAATGCACTGTATGTATGCTGTACTTCACTGGCCTGCAAAACTATGTATCACACGTTTAATTTATTTTTTCTATAATATAGAAGTTAGAGATTTAAAATGAAAAACGTTTAATAGCAAATTTTATCAGCTTTCTTTGAAATTATAGTAAACTGTACATTAGTAACGTTTTTAAACCTAATAAAAAAAACAATAAAATATGCCATTTTGAGCTTAGTGTCCAAGAACTCAATTAATATTTTATAAGTATGTTTTACATGTTATTTAATATTTATTAACTGGTATTGCCTCTTCGGGCTCTGATTAGAGCTTCGAGCCGGTTTGGCACTGAACACGAGATTTCGGAGCCGATCCGATTTCGGGGAATATTCTCCCATTCTTTTATCAGGGCCTATCTAAGTGCCCTGAGGGTGGTAGGTGGTGGTCTGCCCAATAAGTAATTAAAAAGTTGTGTGTACATAAAAAGCTATTGCAATTTTAAAAGTGTGATACTTAGTGTTGCAGGCCAGTGTATTTAATCATTCTAACATCTTTATATATATAATTCTTCTGTGAGTGTGTATGTCACTGAACTTCTCTCAAACGACTGGACCGCTTTTGATGAAATTTTTTGTGTGTGTTCAAGGGGATCTGGGAATGGTTTAGATTCACAATTTTGGCTGGACCGATTTTGATGAAATTTTTTGTGTGTGTTCAAGGGGATCTGGGAATGGTTTAGATTCACAACTTTGTCCGCTGGACAATGTTTTTTTAATTAACGCGTGCGAAGCCGCGGGCAGAATCTAGTTTTATATAGAGAGTGTGAGCAAAACACAAATCTATTGTGCAACATTGATATATAAATAAATATTCTATTCTATTCAGTGGAAGTAGGTCCTAATCTAGAATGAAAGCTTTGCGGGGAAACAAAAATTAAAAAAATTAAACATATTTTAACACCGTATTTTATATGACCATCACGATATGTTTACCTAAGGACCTGCTTTAAATATTGTTTGTGATTTGATTAACATATCTCTCATTTTGGAAATCATTTCCTTCTTTCCAATAATTTGTAAACCACTTTAATTAGCACCAAAGAAGTGTCAAAGACTGTCAATTTGCACTTGGCACTTAGATGTCCCATAGAAGTCGCTTCATTGTCTTATAACGGACATAGAACCGTATATGGGACAAACCATTTCCACTTGTAAAAGTGCTTTAGGTTGACAGTGCAACAAGCTATGTACCTATTAAGTGTTTTGGGTCGCCTGATTAATAATGATAATAAATAAATAATGCTGGACTATCCACACAGCATCATCAACCCCCAAGCTAAGCAGAGCTTGTGTTATGGGTACTAGATAACTGATATTCCTAGTTAATACAATAGGTAGATAATTTATGAACAAGGGCGGCATGTTAAAAAGATTGAACACATTTTTGAACCCTTCTTATAAATATAAAAAAGCTTTTTTTTGCTTTACTTCACTCTATTTTTGTGTATAATAATGTCGGCCTCTTTGGAACAGTAGTTGAAAAAACACTTTTGCTTAAAGATTATGTAGGTTTTTTATGAGAATTTCGAAACTATAATACCACAGTAGATAAATATATTTGTCTATTGTGATAATACCTTTCGTAATTCGAAGAATTCATTAAGAATGTAAGTTCCTAAGCGGGTTAACTACGAACCTAGTTTGTGTTGGAAGTACACCACACACATGGACATGCGTCTAGAACCGCACGCACCCTGATAATGTGCCTCGATAAGGGAGGAACCATTGGTGTTCTTCAAACACATACCTACTAAGTTCGTAGTTGAACCACTTACATCATAACTTAGATTATAAAAAAAAAATTAAGAGAACTGCTTTGAATTAAACTTTTTTCTTTATTAAGTACGTATTCCCTTTTCTATTCATACAATCCTTTGTCGAGAATCTGTGTTTTACGCTTGTACCTTAAATTATCTAAGATATTTCAATTAAAATTATAATTGTCGGCTTTGCAATCCGATCTCCTTTATATCAAGTTCTCGATTCCCGGAAACAATTGTCTAGCAGACCGTGAGAAGCTCCAATTTGTGTTGTACTGTATTCGAAGAATTAGATTGTTTCGAAGTTCGTTTTGAAATACCTAAGTGGTAATTAAGTGTTTTTGAATTAGGGTGAAATGTTTGGTTTCGTGAACAATTTGTGATGGGCATTTTTCACACAGCATCTAGAACTAAATTAAGCAGAGCTTTGTGTTATGGTACTAGATAACAAAAAAGATAGATAACAGATGCAAACTATCTACATAGTTTCTAATTTCTAAGAAATCGAATTATATCGCAAAAATTTTCGACTTCGACGGGACTTAAACCCGCGTCCTCCCCTCAGTATGGGGATGTGATAACCAACTACACCACTAAGTCAAGTGACGTGGGAGTCGAAAATCTTTGCGACTTCCTACGGTCTATAGCGCCGTTAGCTCCACCTACAGGGGAAACATTGAAGTTTATCCAATCCTGTTCAAAGACTAAAGTTACGTTTAGTTCGTTTGACGAGAGGTGTCGCGTTGCTCTAAATCTAAGGTTTTGTTATTATAGTGCGTAATCCTCGCACTCTGGATAATTTCTAATTTCTAAGAAATCGAATTATATCGCAAGAATTTTCGACTTCGACGGGACTTGCACCCGCGTCCGAAATTAGAAATTAGAAATTATCCAGAGTGCGAGGATTACGCACTATAATAACAAAACCTTATCTACATAGTGCTTAGTTTAGGTTGTCCGCATTTTCTTCGGATACTTCCGTCGTTTGTGAGTCCTTCCTATACATTTAGCACCTTGCAGCACCCCTACCGGATCGAGGGGAACTACTTTTTAACCCCCGACGCAAAAAGAGGGGTGTTATAAGTTTGACGTGTCTGTCTGTATATCTGTGTATCTGTCTGTGGTATCGTAGCTCCCAAGCGGATGAACCGATTTTCGTTTAGTTTTTTTTGTGTCATAGATAATTTTATCCCGAGTGTTCTCAGTCATGTTTCATGAAAATCTATTCAGCCAATAAACGTCGGCGGGTTTTTTAAAATTTTAATTTTGTCTTATTGTAGTATGACAACGATCCAATCATTTTTTACAAACTCGATGATAGTTTTCGAATGTTTTTGAGTGAATGCCAAGAACATAAAAGTAAGTAGATAGAGTACTAAGTAGTTGGTACTTAGTGCTGAGCACTTGGTTCGACTGAACTAAGTCCTGGGACTCACTCTCAGTACTGCATGGAACGTCACACAAGTCACCAATCATACCAAAAATAAAACTAATTGAAACATTTAGAAAAATAAGAAAACACGAGAAATCATTTCACTCGTTAGTATAGCTTAAATTTAAGTTAACAGTAATTTTCTACTCTACGTGTTTCAATTTTCAATGTTTTTCCCTTGCGAGCTATGAGTGTACTGTACAGAGCCTACACCAAACACGTCTTCTTCTTCTTCTTTTATCTTTGGCTTTGAACATGACCTATCATAGAGGTTAAACATGCTCTGTCACAGCAGAGGGATCGTGTCACTCAACTATTCTATTCATTTTGAAACCAAAACTAATTTGCGTGTGAGTTGACAACGTATGTCTATGAATTAGACGAGTTATGAGTGAAATGAGACGTATTTGTCGCAGTTTTTGTGTCCACTATCATTCTGAACCTTCTTCTTCTAAGACGTCAATGGTTCTCGAAAATTTGTATCGTAATCTTATTGCGTCTACTGGTACTAAGGCCACTAAGGAAGCTCGGCTGATCCAGATCAATACCTAATCTATATTAAGTAATAATTTCGGACCGGTCTACGGTAGACTAGAACGAAATGCACATCAAATTGAAGAGCGTAAAAAATTAGTCGATCCGAGTCGACAACTCATAGGCGGAAAATTCGGATTATCGAGTAGTTTCAATATGAAAATGAATAAATTGCTAAAAAAATTGTAACGGCGTTGCAAAGTAAACATGTCAATTAAGTATAAACATGTCTATGGTTCGGTCTTGGTACCGTGGACGGAAAAAATCGCTCCCCAGGGTATATAAATACTCCTTGATCGTAGCCTGGTACATATATAGTGATCTGTGGTTCGGTCTAATTTCTTTGAATGAAAACTCTTTGCTCTTTGATTGAGAAATCATAATATTAATTATGTATAATAATAGTAATAGTAGTATTTTATTGCACCCGTGCGAAGCCGGGGCGGGTCGCTAGTAATATAATAATGAAGGGTTTATTTGTCTCTCACTTCAATACGCTGGCTGCAATTGGGGATCGCAGTTTGGTGGTAGAATCATTCAGCAGAAGGCGCTGCTGCCCGCCCTTATCGGAAACCCCTTGGGCGCCTCTTACGACACCCGCGGGAAGACTTGGGCTGGTGCAAATTCTAAGCCGGCACCACACCTATTACACTAACTTTCAACTTTTCAGTACTGATTCTTCAAATAACAAGTAAATCGAAACAGTAAAACAAAACATCGGTGTTGATGCTCACCACCGGATGGCGAATTATTGAGCCGATGGATGCAGGTTCGATTACCATTACAGTAATCACAGGGGAAACTGTCTTAGTTTTATTAAGAACTTGTTCAGATTGTAGAGGCTACAAGTGATAGGATATAGCGGGTATCGTGGTGTATGAATCGACCACATTAACTCATCGCGTGAATGAGGAAGGGCATGGGGAAGGGCAGCAGCTTCTTTCTGTGCACTAACACCTCCACTGCGATCAACAATCCGCTAGCCAAGCGTGATTATGGCGATACTTCCTTTGTTAAGGGGATCCACGTTCAGGCTTGGAGGTATGCTGGTATAGATATTCTATTTCACGAAGTCCGTTGGGCTGTGTATGTCATAGTGAATGTATGTGCACATTGTTTTAGTGTGCGTAAGCTCAGAAGCAATCAGTCTCGCCCGAGACGCTGGCCGGGTCACTAGTGCTCATTGTATTCACGTCAGATATTCGTAGCGAGTACCGTCAGCATGACAACTAAGCGCAAAGTTGTTCGTAGTGAGGTAAGTTAACGGACTTCGTGAGATAGAACAATTGTAAGCCACAATAATCTGCGAGAAAGGAGCATTCCCTTTAGCGAATAAATAGGCGTAACTCCTCCCACCCGCGGAAAAGTCGCGGAAAATGGCCGGCAAATGGGCCTGATCAGTGATCAGGCACTACAAGAGTATACGGGTTAAGTGGTTTTTGAAGCATAAAAGCTTATAAAGTAAAAGTAAAAATATTTACTAGCAGAATTACTAAAAAATAACAAAAATAAATGAAACTTACTTACTTTTGTAAGGATATCACTCAGCTATGTAGTATAAATAACTGCGTAACCTATGCGAGCTAAGCTAAACTAAGTTAGCTCAGCTTTCGGTCTCCAACCCGCACTAAGCTCCGCTGTAAGTGTGTAACACAGATCGCGAGCTAACGAAACCGGTTCCACATCACTACGGGACGACGGAGCCTGAATGGAGGGGAAACGAACGGTGTACGCAGGCTGCATTTGTACCGATTGGTAAATCAGACTGTTAAATGGATGCTGGATGAGTGACTGAACCGTTGTCCCACTGCGATTTCCCACTGGTGGGACAAAACTTTTTCGTGGTCCCACCAAACACACACTTGACCTTGGACATCGCAGTGGGACCACGGTTCCGGAGTGGCTGGATGCGGCAAGCTCCACTAACTATCAACTGCGACTGCTATTATTTTGACTATTAGATAATATACAATTTTTTTACTGTGACATTTCCATAAGCATTATTTTTATATAATTTCACGTTCCTACTCTAGATTTTATAATAATGTTTGACGTTTTGGAATGTTTGTAATTCTGTAAGTCAAGTTTGAATAAATAAGTAAATAATAAATAAATGGTCGATCCAGATGTTCTTGTGAGTGTACTCTTACTACTTTCGCCTTTCATTGGTTTATTTTCTTCTGTTTCTTATCCGTAATCAGAAACATCTCAAAAATATTTGTACCATTAGAAACAATATGATTTTATTTCGTTTGAAGTTATCAAATGCAGCCAAATGAGCTGTGAAAATAGTAATACATACAACCAATCCTTACGCTCCGTGCGCTCCGATTTCGACACAGATGGCGCTTGATTGAGCAGCTGGTCAAGGCTTTACTTATTTGAAAGCCTTAGCTTTAGCTTTACTCCTAGTGAGTTGCAAAAATTATCAGCAAATAAATTCAAACAAATTGTCAAAACCTTGCTGTGCAAAAATGCTTACTATAAAATATCAGATTATCTAGAGGATAAAAAAGCTTGGGATGGCTTTTGCTCTAACTCGAAAATAACAACTACAAGGCTAAAGGTTTCTTCGTCGCTTCTTTACTTTAGTCTACATACCGAAGCGACAGAAATCAAAAATATCACATTATTTTTAGTTGCTTAGTTTTATATTTTGACCTTTTCTAAGTGTACATTTATTGTATTTTTGCAAAAATAAAGCGTTTTTGATTTTGATTTTGACTGTACCTTTCCTTGCTTGGTATAATATTTTCAGCAGGTTAGAATGTCTTAGAATATTTTAGTCACAAAGTAAAATACTTTTTTACTCACAATTTTGGTTATTAACTTAATCATCATGATCATCATCATCAGCCTATATTAGTCCACTGCTGGACATAAGCCTCCCCTAATGAGCGCCATAGCGCCCTCTCTTCAGCTTGCCGCATCCAGCATCTGCCTGCAGTCTTTCACAGATAGTCATCCCACCTGGCCGGAGGGCGTCCAACACTACGTTTGCCGAGTCGTGGTCACCACTACAGAACACGCTTACCCTAGCGGTTGTCGGTTCTTCGCGAGATATAGCCGGCCCACTGCCACTTCAGCTTGCTAATTCTTTGGCAATAAGATAAATAATTAATTTAATCAACTCTATGATATTCTTTCCCGTCTTCAATTTCAATTAAAAACGATTCTGTAATCGCCTACAGAGATAATAAATCGTAAATCTTTGATCGCCTACAGTGTAAATACGTCCATCGTGAGATCCATTCAAGTTCATCGTAGCTATAAATCGCTACGTACTATAATGTGTTTCTTTTATCTGTTTTTAGTAGTTTTAGTTTTGCATTCATTAGTTCGCCGGCTTCCATTCATGTGTGAGAAGGTTGGAACTAGTTGAAACTAGTAGGTATTTTTAGTAAATAACAACAATTTTTATTTAATAAATCCGACGGCGGTATATTTTACATAAAACAGTAAAAGAATGCTAAGATAAGGCCAAATAAGGTATTACATTGCACTGAAGGCACGTTCATACACGGTAGTTAGGTAAGCTATAAGTACGAAATGATTTGGTGACGAATGATTGAAAGAATCATCGAAAATCATTCTAAATAGTACTATCAAATATTTAATCGTAAAACTGAACAAATCATTATCTTGTTATTATCAGCATTACCAACATGATCAAAGCCAATCGCGCTAAAAGAGACGAATTTATTATCTTTCAAAAGTCATTTACAATGGGATATATTTTCATAAAAAAATGTGTTTTATTTCCTTTAGACCTTGACTCTTGGACACGTCATAAAATTCACACTAGATTTTGTAGAAATTAGAAATCAATCACTTTTATTTCTTTAGGCTTACAATAAATAAACTAACAAGTCAAATTGTAAACCATAAATTATAAAATAAGTAGAGGTAGGTAAGTGTTAATTGATATTCTCTTCACTTCAATTTGTTAATCATGTTTTCAATTTAGTTTTAAATTAAGGCTTCGCGTTTTAACCTACTGACAATAAACAACGCATCAATAATAGCATTTACTGCATAAAATGGACATTATTCCTGAAACTTCCATTATAACACAAATCCACATTATTTACGGCCTCCAAAAGCGGAAGTGACATCACGGGCGACACGTGACGTGACGGAAATCCAACCGGATGTTCCGCCATAACGGCTTAAGCGTCAGTGAAAAAAATTACGCGCGGTTTTTGGCGGGAAACGATTCGCTTCCGGATCCGGTGGCGTGAAAGTCTGAAAGGTGTTAAATTGCTAGGATTTATGAAATTCAAAGGTTCAAAGGAGGTTTCAGGGGGTGATTATGGGTATTGATCTCAGGGATAATTTAATATTTTTCCTGTTCGACCGCTTGGATTTATGGTTGCTGAGATTTCTATTATCACGAATTTTACATTGTGACTATTGACAGCTGAATTATACAACTGGCATCTCAAAGGTATTTCATCTTTCAAATTAAGTTGGGGAAAAAGTCTTTTCGCATTAAAGTAGTATGAACTTGTAATAAAATCTCTTTGGCTATACTATTTTTATGTGGCTGGTTTTGGTATCATTAAAAGTTTAAATTTTAAAGAAAATAATTCCAAATTCAAATTAGGAAAATGTTTTTTTTTCATATGAGTGAATCTAATGAAGAAATTCGATACATTTTAAAATTTTACAACAAAAATGGTCAAAATGCATACTTTAGTTAAATGTAAATAAACTATAGTAAAAAATGTTTCGAATTTTCTCAAAAAATGCGAAGAAACTTTTTCTCTTCTTGTCTTGTCAATTATCTTGGCAAGTAACCATTTATAAATGGGTTGATTTTATAAAACAACCTTGTTGACAGTTTGTCAATATAATATGGTCAAAATCGCTTATCAATCGACATTTTGGGTTTCCAGGTATAAATGAGCATAGATATAAGTGACATTCTCTAAATAATGGCACGTTCTCTGAGCGCTACATCTAATTATTATGGCCTGTGTTGTGCTACAAATAAACTCAAAAACACGCTATTTCCAATCTTTTGCAATATACCTACCAAATTAATAACAAAGATGGAAAGATATACCGAAGTGCTACCGAGACAACAGTAGGAACGCGTGCGAAACACGAATGCCTCGCATCTCCCAAATTATACTTACAACGATGATAATTTGTCAAAACGTGCTGCCGCTTGGCCATAGATTTTTGGTTAATGGCTTTGGTTGTCAAACTTTAATAGTTGGTCAACTAATCAACTTTCGAGATACTGGCTCTCAGACTATGTGGGTACACAGGCGTTTTGGTATTGCACGGTTTAACTCCTAAGATTCGATTCCGCTTTTGCTCTCCACCATAATTTCAGCTAAAGGGATTTTAACTTAAATATCTAATATCAAAGTGCTTTATTTCCTTTTGAAAACCAGCGCAGTTTTGGGCAAATGCCTAATACTGCAAAATGCCGAGAGGGGACCCACTAAACCCCATGTACTAGAATATAAATTGTTAGATATAAGTATTAGTTTTACTTCTTCATATTATTTTAAGCACTTTTTTCTTGTTTATGTTCCCGGGTGTATTTGTAAAATAAATGAATTTATATATCTTTAGACCTTACATAAGTAACTTGAGTAACGTAAGGGAAATAATAACAAAAAGTACGCGATAAATACCCGATAAAATCATTTATTACTTGAGTACATTATAACTTGAGTAAAGATATGCAGCCAATTCTAAAACAACGCGAAACGAGAAACAACGAGAAACTAGTCGTTTATAAAACTCCTTGGTTATGCTAAGACCAACGCAGCGGTAAGTAACCTCATACTACTTCAGTCTCTTTGTCTGTCTGTTGTTTTTCAGGAAGTGCATTGCGTCAGCTTCATATATCCGAACGAAACGTAAGTTATTACAAATACCAAACGGCACCGTATATTGCATTCCTCTGTTTCTGGTTTCAGTTTGGATACGCTAAAACGCGACTGGCTTTTGTCTGAGAATATTATGGAAGACTAGTTTCTGCCCGCGGCTTCGTACGCGTTGTTCAAATCCTAGTTTTCTATGGAAATGTTAAAAGGTTTTTTCCATTCGATAGGGACTGAATTGTGAGATTATAAAGATATGCCTATCTGTTTTTCCACATCTCGACCTACATGTATGCAGAATTTCAGCCCGTTCCGTTAATTAGTTTTAGCGTCAAGTATCCCTACTTCCCTACATTCATCCATTCATCCAAACTTTCGCATTTATAATAATAGTGTAATTTAGTAAGAAATTATGCGATACATTTATTTATCAGTTTCTTACTATTCCTACTTTCCTACTAATATTATAAAGACGTAAGTTTGTGAAATCTGAAATTTTGTTACCTAGGATCTCCAAAGCTACTGAATAGATCAAGATTCATTTTGGCGTACGTATAGAGCAAAGCCTAACTTAGATAATAGGCAAGGTACTTTATATACTTTGAAATACGCGTGCGAAACCGCGGGCAGAAGCTAGTAGGTAGTATAATAGGTAAGGCTATCTAATACAAGCCGCACTTTTCCAGTCTCTTATTTTACAGCGACGTTGTTTACAAAATCTTGACATTTCCCAAACTCAGTGGAAAACTTGAAGAGTAATCAAAATCAAAATCTCTTTATTTCCATAAATACAATAAATGTACAATTAGAAAAGGTCAAAATATAAAAGTAAACACTGACACGGAAATAAAGTATTATTTGGAAAAAAAAACATCTTTAAAAAGTGAAAAAAATAAAGTGATATTTTTAAGAAGTTTTTAAGAAGTTGGATATCCGTTTATATTCGGTCTTATAATTTTATGCGTGGGATTTTAGGTAAGACTGTTAGTCCTTGCGCAATCATAACACTCCGGAACCGTGGTCCCACTGCGATGTCCCACTGGTGGGACAAAACTTTTTCGTGATCCCACCAAACACACACTTGACCGTTCAACATTATGGCTCTGGGTGCAATTATAATATATACACACACCCTTTCAGTCACAGAGTCGCCACGAACCCGCCTCACCCCCCCCCCCCCCTTCGCGGGGGTTGGACGGGCTTCGTTAGGAGTAAGTTAACGTTGACCCCCCCCGCTTCGCGGGGGTGGGAGGATGTGGACGGTCAAGTGTGTGTTTGGTGGGACCACAAAACGGACATCGCAGTGGGACCACGGTTCCGTCACTAATCATAATAGGATGGCACTATCTCACTTTGACAACTGTAACGCAAAACATTTACTTTGACAAGGTACCGTCCAGGACGTTCTACTAGCGATGATATCATACAAGGTTAACTTACTTATTTCAAGATCAATTGAACAAACATTCAGTTTACAATCGTGTAATTTTGCAACACCTGTTAATATTTCGAAAATACATTTTTTTTTATATCAATGTAATACCTATATTAAATTTATCGCTATATTTCAAGTCGTCAAATTAGTTTCTTACCCTGTCTTTCTTAATTACATCAGATATTTTTTCTGCTATCATCAACCCTGCAGCCAACGGATTAGCCTTAGGTATTACAGGCATTACAGAAGCATCGACCACCCTAAGTCTTTGAACCCCTTTAACGTTCAAATTACTGTCCACCACAGTACCCATGGCACAAGTACCGACATTATGGTACAAAGTTGTGGACATTCTTAAAATATAACACTTGATGAATTCCTCCGATGTGAAATCACCTTCACATCCATCCAATTTGAGTGCAATTGGTTCAGAGTTTACTTCCTTAAAGTATTCTGTATTATGTACTTTTAAGAAATCAATTACGTAAGCTACCATTGCATCAAGATCGGCTGGATTCGAATAGAAATTCAGTTTTATTACTGGCGGTTCTTTAGGATCGGTGCTTTTTATAGTAACAGTTCCACTAGATTTTGGTGTTATATTCGCAACAAGAGTGTACAAATGATTTCTACCTTCAGTTGCTTTGCTAAGCGCATCGCAAATTTCGTCTTTGTAACCAAAAACTTGCCCGCAAACCAACACCAGATATGGAGTGTCGTGGGTGATTACCAGATTTGTTGTTTGGTATTCCGGGTAAGGAACATCCTTGTTTATTCGTGCTGCTCCTATCATGACAGGAAAAACTATGGTGGTTATCGTTGGAAGCTCAGATATCTCCAAAGACTTTTCCATCTTTTGGACAATCTGTACCGCTACATGGTCTTGTAAATTCTCGCCGACTGGTAGGTCTTGAATAACAGGTATGTTGAACTTTTCTAAATGCTCTTTTGGTCCTATTCCTGAGTGCATTAGTAGTTTTGGACTATTAAAGACACCTGCAGCTAGAATTATTTCTATCTTTGCTTTGATTGTCTTTGCGTAACCGTTTATATCTACTGTTACCGATACGGCGTTTCTATTTTCATCAAAATTGATCTTTGTTACTAACGTTTGATACATAACATGTAAATTTTGTCTGTGCGCAATAGGTTTGATATATGACTCAGCTGTACTTTGTCTTACTTTATCGTTAATTATAAACGGTTGTGTATATCCGTATGTGATATTGCCATTTAAATCTAGTCTTCTCCCTTGTCCAGCTTCTACAAAGGAGTTTAGATATTTCTCGCTGCGTTGATGAGGTTCTCTTGTTATATGTATAGGACCATTAGTTCCATGGTATTTGCCAGTTTCTGAGTTTAACACTTCTTCGTCAACAGTGGTTTCAATTTTCTTGAAATAAGGAAGTACGTTTTCGAAACTCCAGGAGTCATCATTTGTAATTTTCGCCCAGGAGTCAAAGTCTGTTTGGTCACCCCATAAATAAATGAAGTGGTTTATCTGAGAGCTTCCTCCTAAGATGCGACCAGCTGCGGTTTTGAAGACGTTCTGTGATTGGGATTGTGATGCCAGTTCTGGTTCTGATAAATAGTTCCAATCTTGGTATGAGTTTTGAAGGGCTACGAAAGTCCCTGCAAGCTGCAAGAAGTTTTTACAAGTGTTAAAAAATGGCCTACATATTTGGCATAAACTCGACAACATAATTTGGTCCAAAATCTACCAAAAGGTCCATTTGAGCTGAACGCGTCAAATAAACCGAAAAGATCAAATTGAAACAAATGAATGTCAAAATTAATTTGGTCATGTGCCTAACTCCGCATCAACGCACAGGCAGCCAACTCATGCACTGGACTTAATTTGATTCTTTTCCCTTCTTTACCACGTTTAGCTTTAAATGTTTTGAATATGGAATTCCTACCCCTGATTCCAAAGACGGAGCCGTTCCACTTTCAATGAGCAGCACTGCTACATCAGCATCTTCAGTGAGTCTATTGGCGACAACGGAGCTAATACCTGAGCCTATAATGATGTAGTCGTAGGTTGCACCATTTGTAATATTGTTGATGTTGATGTAGTGAACTCTATTTGCGCCGTTCTTATAATCACTTCTATCGGCAGAGTGATCACCTCTTTGACATGCAGTATTGTTATAGTCTTTAAAATAGATACATTCGGTGTAATTTTTAACATTTGGTATCATTTTTGACATTTAGTGTCATTTAACATTTAGTGTCATTTTTGACATTGGGCGTTTTTTTGATAAATTACGTCATTTTTGACATAATATAGTGTCATTTCTGACATTTGGTGTCATTTTTATAAAGTCTGTCATTTTTGACATTGCTGTCAAGATACAAAATAAAAATTGATTTTACTGTTGAGTACTGTAGTTTTTATTGCTTCTCTTTGGTTTCCTTCTCTCGAGGGGGTAAACTGTTACGCGAAAAATCGTTGAGGGGAAAATTGAAGTTTGAAAAAAATTATTCCAGTTTTCCCCCTTAAGGGGGATTTTCAAGGTTGAAAACTGGAATAACCCCATTGTTTTATTGTTTCATAGCACAAGTAAAGGAAAAAAATCCGAAAACCATGTAATTAATTCACTAAAAAAATTACTTTTAATGCTCGCCAAGAACCAAAACCTATAGGGTACTTCCCGTAAACCTAGGATTATGAAATTTGCCAAAAAGCAAGGTAAGCAGCACAAATAAAGGAAAAAATCCGAAAACAGTTTTGTAGCTTATTCACAAAAAAAAATATTTTTGATTCTCGCCATGGACCAAAACCTATGGGGCACTTCCCGTTGACTTAGAATCATAAAATTTAGCAAGAAGCAAGGTCTTACAATTAAACGGAACCCTTAGTGCGCGAGTCTGACTCGCACTTGACGCTTTATTTTTATTCGGCGAGGAAATTCGTTTACGAATAAACTGGTCTGGGGGACCAGAATTATGTGGGACTCAACGTTCTGAGGACGTGATACCCACTAAAAACCTCTCCGGTGTCCCTCTCTCGCCATTTTCGCCGAACCACGGGAACATTTAAACATCCGCGTCCCGACTGGCGTCCCCTCTTCCTCCTATACATGGCTGGCGAGCCCACTGATCCACACACTCGCCGACCCCATTCTTCCGTCACCTTTCCTCCCCCCGATTAGGACACAGCCTGGACAGACACAGTTTGAACCACAAATGTCGACCTCTGTGCGCAGATGGGCATTGTCGCCCCATACTACCAGGTGTGGGTCTCGCATTTACACACGCAGACACTCACACTGCCCACCAACCCTACTAGTTAAATCATCTAGTTTGTTCCTTCTCCAAGTTGTTAGTATGAAATCTTAACCTGCTACATCAGTGTGAGGTGGCCACTTCAGCTTGTACAGTCCAGTCGACATTATGATCGTCATGATGACCAGCAACACAAACTGGATGATGGTCAGTAGAGTCTTGGCTATTGCTGAGGTGATTAGGACCATGGTTTCATCTAGAAAAGAAGGTGGTCATTCAAATTATAAACAACGTGGCTACATTATTTTCAGTAGGGATGAAATAATCAATTATCCCTTGCAAAATCTTTGTACAATCCGACAATCATATTGTCAAGTTACGTAATAAAAGAAGTTGATGAGATGTTGACAGGAAGTTTATTGTCAACCACGTTTATATATATAAGTGTCAAGTTAAAGTAAATTAAATATCTATACCTAGAGGTACAATTGAGGCTAGAGGTCTATGACCCTTATTACAGCTAGGGCCTTAATAAATACCTAGAGGTACAATTGAGGCTAGAGGTCTATGACCCTTATTACAGCTAGGGCCTTAATAAATACTAAAGAACCCTAAAAAATGGGCGGTCGATGTGAAGCACCGACCTTAAATGGGACGCGTGAGAAGCGCTCCCGATTATTGAAATGCCTCTAGGCTAGAGGTCTATGACCCTTATTACAGCTAGGGCCTTAATAAATACTAAAGAACCCTAAAAAAATGGGCGGTCGATGTGAAGCACCGACCTTAAATGGGACGCGTGAGAAGCGCTCCCGATTATTGCAATGCCTCTAGGCTAGAGGTCTATGACCCTTATTACAGCTAGGGCCTTAATAAATACTAAAGAACCCTAAAAAAATGGGCGGTCGATGTGAAGCACCGACCTTAAATGGGACGCGTGAGAAGCGCTCCCGATTATTGAAATGCCTCTAGGCTAGAGGTCTATGACCCTTATTACAGCTAGGGCCTTAATAAATACTAAAGAATCGGGCCTTATATTCTCGGCGTGAGGCGCCCTAATAATGGCCTTAAACTAACTAATCTACAAATCAAGTCCTTCCAACCTAACAGGGGAAGAGAGAACACAAGGAATCTTGTAATTTATTGTAGAAGGAGAAACAAAGGAGGAACACAACACAACCAGCCACTGTACGGAATCATAAACACAAAACATAATAGGTTAAAAGTCGTCGTCGCCGGGGGAGGGCCGCGGATCACGAAACGCCCGCTCGCACCAGCTCGCACCAGAAGAAGAAGAGGTCCAGGTATCCACCTCAGGTCTCGGGACGCACACGGGACGCAGATAGGGATGTCCGCTCGTGTGTAGAAGAAGATTGGAATAACCTTCGGCCGGCCCACGGCCCACGGTCACATACTGCTGTTGTTGGCTCTTTGCCCACCAACTGATTTACAGCTGAGAAATACACGGAAGATATGGTACAGCCATTACTTCAGACTTTCACTAATTGAAGAAGATGATAAACACAGAAAATGATAAAACTTTTGGTGGAAAATAAAACTTTTCTCTCTCCGACTCATTCGGACCCTCGACATTTCAAAAACTGAATTTCTTTCCTTTCCTTTCATTCCACTAGCTGTCATATTTGAAAAAGACGACCAGCTTTTAAAATAATGTCAAAAACAAGAAAATAGGTTCGATAATTAAGAATGAAACCTTTTCTCGAAGCGAACCCTACATTATCACCTCAATTAGGGCAAAAAAAAAATAATAATAACTAAATTATTATTATTATTATTATTTTTTTTTTTATTAATCATAACAAGATTGTAGTTCATTGAAAGTGAAAAACAATAATACCAAGTGTAAATCCACCGTTTAACAAGTGCCACCGACACATAGTGTAAAAGTGCATGAAACAAACGGTGAAAGATTAATAATTATAACAAAATATAAAAGACAGACATGAAGTCCTGTAAGACAACGATAACTTCTAATAGTCGTTACCGACTACAACATGTCATCAATCGAAAGCACAATAGAAAGTACGGATAGTGTAGAGAATGGAGTAGTAACTAAGTGTAATCCTCATAAAGTGAGAGAAAAATATTGAGAAGGGAGAAAATGAAGAGACAACAGTAGTTCCACGAGTTAGAGAATACACAGGTCCAACTTACAAACGTCACACATACAATACAATAATAAGGATAAGAATATATATTTTTTTATAAAACTTCCATTCATCCACAGACATTCTAACCTAATGTATAAACAGAACCAAGTGTTATGAACTATAACCCAGAAAAACCAACCCAGAAATATAGTGACGAAGGAATACAACAAAGGTCTATAAGATTGAAATTACAGTTGGAGTAGTTGCTCGAGTTAGAGGATAGCAGGCGTTAAGTGAGCCCTAATGCGCACCAAAACCAAGATAGGCTACTCCATACTATTACAATTATATTATTAATTAAGATATTAAAATTACATTTAATAGCAACGGACGGATTACCGAAACCGTATGAAAATCTAAGACAGTTACTCGAGTTAGAGGATAGCAGGTATTAATTGAACCCTAATGCGCACCAAAACCAAGAGTTTTATTATTCCTTTGTCGGATTTGCTTGCGGAGTATAAAATGGAGTGAAAAACTTAAATGGAATGCTATATTTATCCAACAAATTATGGAATTCGTGACTTTGAAATTGTACACCATTATCCATAATAACAGACTGAAAATGTAAATGTAAATGATGTAATTGTAAATGAATGTAAATGTAAATTTAAATGTAAATGTAAATTTAAATGTAAATGTAAATGTAAATGTAAATTTAAATTTAAATGTAAATGTAAATTTAAATGTAAATGTAAATTTAAATGTAAATGTAAATGTAAATTTAAATGTAAACAAAAGAATAATAAATAATCTCTTGTAAAAAATATAAATATATAGCAAGGGCCAAAAAGTTGTCGAGAGGAAAAAAAAAAGGAGACCGACACTTACATACAAAAACGTGGTTGAGCGTTTTTTACGTTGGGCGCCAAATGTCAAGTTACGTAATAAAAGAAGTTGATGAGATGTTGACAGGAAGTTTATTGTCAACCACGTTTATATATATAAGTGTCAAGTTAAAGTAAATTAAATATCTATACCTAGAGGTACAATTGAGGCTAGAGGTCTATGACCCTTATTACAGCTAGGGCCTTAATAAATACCTAGAGGTACAATTGAGGCTAGAGGTCTATGACCCTTATTACAGCTAGGGCCTTAATAAATACTAAAGAACCCTAAAAAATGGGCGGTCGATGTGAAGCACCGACCTTAAATGGGACGCGTGAGAAGCGCTCCCGATTATTGAAATGCCTCTAGGCTAGAGGTCTATGACCCTTATTACAGCTAGGGCCTTAATAAATACTAAAGAACCCTAAAAAAATGGGCGGTCGATGTGAAGCACCGACCTTAAATGGGACGCGTGAGAAGCGCTCCCGATTATTGCAATGCCTCTAGGCTAGAGGTCTATGACCCTTATTACAGCTAGGGCCTTAATAAATACTAAAGAACCCTAAAAAAATGGGCGGTCGATGTGAAGCACCGACCTTAAATGGGACGCGTGAGAAGCGCTCCCGATTATTGAAATGCCTCTAGGCTAGAGGTCTATGACCCTTATTACAGCTAGGGCCTTAATAAATACTAAAGAATCGGGCCTTATATTCTCGGCGTGAGGCGCCCTAATAATGGCCTTAAACTAACTAATCTACAAATCAAGTCCTTCCAACCTAACAGGGGAAGAGAGAACACAAGGAATCTTGTAATTTATTGTAGAAGGAGAAACAAAGGAGGAACACAACACAACCAGCCACTGTACGGAATCATAAACACAAAACATAATAGGTTAAAAGTCGTCGTCGCCGGGGGAGGGCCGCGGATCACGAAACGCCCGCTCGCACCAGCTCGCACCAGAAGAAGAAGAGGTCCAGGTATCCACCTCAGGTCTCGGGACGCACACGGGACGCAGATAGGGATGTCCGCTCGTGTGTAGAAGAAGATTGGAATAACCTTCGGCCGGCCCACGGCCCACGGTCACATACTGCTGTTGTTGGCTCTTTGCCCACCAACTGATTTACAGCTGAGAAATACACGGAAGATATGGTACAGCCATTACTTCAGACTTTCACTAATTGAAGAAGATGATAAACACAGAAAATGATAAAACTTTTGGTGGAAAATAAAACTTTTCTCTCTCCGACTCATTCGGACCCTCGACATTTCAAAAACTGAATTTCTTTCCTTTCCTTTCATTCCACTAGCTGTCATATTTGAAAAAGACGACCAGCTTTTAAAATAATGTCAAAAACAAGAAAATAGGTTCGATAATTAAGAATGAAACCTTTTCTCGAAGCGAACCCTACAATATTTATTCAAGGTTATCAAAACATCATCGAAAAAATTCGACTTCGACGGGACTTGAACCCGCATCCTTCTCTCAGTACGGGAACGTGCTAACCAACTACACCACGAGGTCAAGTGACGTAGGAGTCGAAAATCTCTTAGAAATTAGACAGAGTGGGCTTACCCACTATAATAACAAAACCTTATTCAAGGTTGTCTGGGAGAGATCGCTCTTAAGTGATAAGACCGCCAATAGACACTTATTCCATAATTATTTTTATCAATTATTTCTAAGCTAAGATTGCAATAATACTCTATCTATCTAAATATTAAGTGAAATTGTAAAAGTGGAAACTTGCCATCATCATAATTAAGATTGATCGTTTCGCATTAGCGTGAGATTTCTTTTTCGTGGTTTAAAATTTTTCTACGTTCTACTAGGAATAAAACTAGCGGAAAAATAATTTGCCGTAAATCGTTAACTATTTAATTAATCGCATCAGCATTGCCAATCATCGTCTTGGGTCGCTTTTTGGGGTGGGCAGCATCGCCCCCTGCAGAACTATTCTACCACCAAACTGTGATCCCCAACCCACATGCCCAGCTTGGGGAGTATGAGCACCCCATGACATAAAAGCCGTCCATAAAAGGCGCTTACCAAGGGGAGGCCTGCGTCCAGCAGTGGACCAATACAGGCTGTTGAGGTTGAGGTGAAGTCTTGGGTCGCTACCGACTGGTATGGATATAATGGATAGATCAGTTGAGCTACCTCTAGATTGCAACAGTCTGCAGTTATCTTAACTGTTTCAAATGTACAATAGATCTAATTTGTTTCTATGCTTTGATTGTAATTTTCTTTGTTAATAAAATATGGCTTACCTAGATAATTATTTCCGTAGTACTAAAAAGTAGAGATTATAAAATCTCTACTTTTGATAATATAAAGAAAAACTTGTCAACTAATAAAATCAGAGCAGACCACAACTCATTTCTATAAATATTGAAAGCAAAATGAACTCTCAAAAATTGAGTTTCTCTGTAGCAATGATTCCCAAAATGATAATTATTTCGTTTTATTTAAACAGATGGTTTAAAAACTTACTTACCTAGTTACTTATTTGGAATTTATTAATAAGCCTTTATCATTTTAATAAGATAATCTACCTGTCAATGAATAGTCCAAATTTAAGTTCAAACAAAGTTAACTAATTATTATTACATAGATAATACCGATAAATCCAACTATGTATGTGTTGTAGTAGGCAAAAATTGTACATTGAACTTCCTTATTTTTTGCGGTTTTCATTTTTTCCGCGTACAAAAAATAATAATAACGGAAAATTGTAAACCATGTTCTAAAAACCCATTATACGAGTAGAACCAATTCGATTCAATTGTATTTATGGAATATTTGGAAATAACACGAAATCTTTTATTTTCTTAAACGCTACAAAAAAAATGGAAAATGGTAACCAATTGCAGCAAATTACTTTTACCTGTAGAACACAAAAAAAGCCAGAAAAGAAATTATGTCGCGCCAACACGAGATGATCCACCTTAGCTAGTGTCAGCCACGCAATTTTTATAAAATAGATACGATATAGGTACTAGCACTTTTATTGCTCACGACGCAAATGCCATCTCACGCGCAAATTTCGGTAGTTTAATTTGACCCGCAATGAAAAAAGTTAATCCATCCTTAATGTGCGATTACGCTAGAATCTCCCATTCGATGGATTGCTATCCATCATGACAATAGACTTTGACTTAGACTTAGACTAGAAAGATATGTATATTTTAGTATCATATTGGAAACTGAAATCGTATATACCCAGTGTCCCTGGATGACCCATTTAATGGGAATGGGAGATTTAGCGTAATCGTACTGCTGATCTAGTAGATAGACCTATATTAATAATAACATTGATTGACTTTTTCATTCGGTAAACCAACTGTTTTAAAAACCTAACAAAATCACGATTAGCTACTCGTACTATAAATCCTTTTCAAGTTGTTCTAAACCCAGAGTTTCTTCGACCCAAAGCGCCATCTACAATTTTATACTTTCACAGAACTTCTATAACTTTTACAGATTTCTTTGGAACTCGAGCCCCGAGTGCAAAATTAAGTTTGCTCTGTCCCCCTTACAAGAAAGTTAGGTAATGCACGTAGATATCAAATAATAGGCAATAAATACTGAAAGGTAACAGAGTGGTAATAAAAAATGCGGACTGTCTGAATGTATGAACTCTATTGATGAACATTGTGAAGTATATAGGTTATTGATAATTCATTGGCACTACGTGAACTGCAGGTTCTGTCCATCATCACGAACACGTTCGTGGAGACGTCAAGTCTTAATTCTTATTTGTTCTGTAAATTACCTTTGCTGAGAATTTAATAACTCCTTTGTCTGGAATCCAATTAATTACAAAAGGCCAATCTTCTACTCCCACACCCACTGTCAATTCAGGACAGAGCTGTTTTTAAATTTAGTTTCAAAAAAAGCCTCTCTAAAGAACGATTATGACGACCTCCGTGGGGCAGCGGGCGAAGGTCCGCCTGCGACGCAGGAAGTTGCGGGTTCGATTCCCGCATCGGGACAAATATTTGTAGGATCTACAGATATTTGTTCAGAGTGTTCTGGATGTTTTCTATGTATAATAAAAAATATCTATCTGTGTAGTGTATTGTATTAAGTATATCAGTTATCTAGTACCCATAACACAAGCTCTGCTTAGCTTGGGCCTAGATATTGCTGTGTGAATTGTCCAACATTATTTATTTATTTATTCTATGCAGCCAGCGTCTTGGGGACGCTTCCGACTGGTGTTGATATGGATCAGTTGAGCTACCTGTACACTGTTTGCAACAGTCAGCAGTTAGCTCAATTATTGTTTCAATTGTAAATACTAGTATAATTTTCTTTGTGAATAAAGTTTATGAACTTTATTTAATTATTGAATGGAAGGGGGTCCCAACTATCAATACCAAGTTTAAAGAATTTAAACCGTCTTCACAAACGTGTTCGTGATGATGAGCAGAACCTGGAGTTCACGCAGAGTCAGTGAATACAAAATAGCCCTGTATACATAAATCACACTAATATTATAAATGCGAAAGTTTGGATGGATGGATGGATGGATGTTTGTTACCTCTTCACGCCAAAACTACTGAACGGATCGGGCTGAAATTTTGCATACAGGTAAGTCTAACCCTGGAATCAAACATAGGCTACTTTTTATCCCATAAATCAGTTCTCATGGGATACAAATAACCTCAAAACGTTTCCATAGAAACAACGCGTGCGAAGCCGCGGGCAGAAGCTAGTGTGTTATAGTTTGCATTTGTTTGGACCATAGTGGTCGAGGTCTAATAATTGACCACGGCAACTCAGCCCGGGGAAGTCCTAAGAGTTGAATCTGAATCGCTTTAGAAATAAATTCGTTGACTGATTTTCGTTGCTACCTGTGTACCTTATTATGTCTCTGCGCAGAAGTTGAGATCTAGATGGGTTTCCCGATAAGTTATCGGTTTTGACCCGAAGAGGCTCTGTCATCGATAAAACACATTGGATTTTATGATCCAGTCAAAAGGGTAGCATTTTCCTTAGATATCGGAAAATTGGTAGTCTATTTTAGGTTATGGTAAGCGCGTTGGCATAGTGAGAGATTTGCAGTTTTTAATCTAAAGGTTGTTGGTTTGATTTTTATAAGAAAAGAAATTTACAATTTAATGAATAGGAACAAATCAGAACAACTAAAGTCATTAACAACGGGATATTTACCATGATTTGAGTTTTGAGCTTTCCAATATTTCGGCACAGTTTCATGCGCCATGATCACGGAATAACTGACGGCACTGCGAGTGAGTTGTTATTGGCAGATATATCTATCTACCCTCATTTTTTGTCTTTTGCTACGAACGTTACTACTACCACCGGCTTCATTATCGAACGCAACTCGATCACGACACACAACACTGACGGTATCAGAACGCGGCCCGGTTGGTACATCACTTCTTCGGTTTTTGCACATTCTCACAACAGGATTCCAGGTTCCGGATAATTGGAAACCTTCTTCTCGGTTGAAGTTCCTGTGTTTGGTAATCTCAATGGCTTCTTGTACCAATCTTGGTATGTAATGTCGCTCTGTTGAGATTACTTGTGGATTGTGTAATTCAATCCAGTGGTTTGAACCAGACTCGAGAAGATGCTCCGCTATGGCAGACTTCTCTGTTGCCAGATTTTTTACCGCTCGTATGTGCTCCTTGACTCTGCAAGCAATAGTGCGCTTCGTTTGGCCTATATAGGAGCTTCCACAGCTGCAGTCAATCTTATACACTCCTGGTTTCTCAAGTGGGAACGTGTCTTTAGGCGTGCGCAGGTAGTGTGTCATCTTTTTCAACGGCGTGAAGATGGTTTTGAGGGAGGATTTTTGCAGGATGTTTGCAATTATCCGGAACCTGGAATCCTGTTGTGAGAATGTGCAAAAACCGAAGAAGTGATGTACCAACCGGGCCGCGTTCTGATACCGTCAGTGTTGTGTGTCGTGATCGAGTTGCGTTCGATAATGAAGCCGGTGGTAGTAGTAACGTTCGTAGCAAAAGACAAAAAATGAGGGTAGATAGATATATCTGCCAATAACAACTCACTCGCAGTGCCGTCAGTTATTCCGTGATCATGGCGCATGAAACTGTGCCGAAATATTGGAAAGCTCAAAACTCAAATCATGGTAAATATCCCGTTGTTAATGACTTTAGTGTTAATAACCATGATGGATTTAAAAGTTAAATCAGAACAAGTATTAAAACACAATTGCGATCTGTGTATCGCACTAATATTATAAATGCGAAAGTTTGGATGGATGGATAGATGGATGGATGTTTGTTACCTCTTCACGCCAAAACTACTGAACGGATCAGACTGAAATTTTGAATTCAGGTAGGTCTAACCCTGGAATCGACCATAGGTGACTTTCTATCCCACAAATCAGTGGCCATGGGATAGAAATAACCTCAAAACGTTTCCATAGAAACAACGCCTGCGAACCTGCGGGCAGAAGCTAGTTTAAAATGAAAATATTTACAGTTTGACCTAACTGCAGGCTGTTGCTAACAATCTAGCGGTAGCTCAACTGATGTCTCGATTTTGTATTAAAATCTCAAGGTAGTCGTTAGTTTTTAAAATATTTACCTCAAAAGTAGGTACCTATACCTACTAGTTTCTGCCCGTGGCTTCGAACGCGTTCTTCCGCATAAAAAATAGTTTTATGTCCTTCTCCTGGAACAACATAATACTTGACTGCCAGATTTAATTACCATACGTTAAAGTGTAGAAGTGGAAATGAGACAGACAAACTGTAAGACAGAATTACGTTCGCATTTATTATACAGTCCCGTGAGCCGGTGCATGTCGTAAGAGTGAACTCTAGAGCGATAAGACCGCCATCGTCACATTTTCTAATTTATCTTATTTTGTTTGTTAATAAAAATAAATATCTTCACAATGAAAATTACAATAAAATTATTGAAATGAATTAAAACTAGTATTTAAAATGGAAACAATTCAGCCTACTGCAGACAGTCGCAAACAATCTTCTGGTAGCTCAACTGATCCATACCTATCAATTGTTTGTTAATTTCAAAATACCTATCAATTGTTTGTTAAAGTTTCTATAAGTGTGCTATATATAATAGCACATTGTACCTACATACATCTAGGCGAGAAAGTGCCCAATTCCTATCGAGTGTGTCTTTTGATGAATCGCACTTTGAATGATACACAGGGCTTACACTACACCTTCCAGGAAAATCATCGTTTTAGAATCTTCAAAATCACTGGAGTAAATTCAAATTGTAAACTCAAATGTAGCAATAAATACGCGCACCTGCGATTTTCACTCGGTGCTTTTTTAAATTATATTTCCGAATACGGAAGAGGCCGATAATTATCATCTATTATGGCGTATTCGGAGTAAAAACTTTTTGTCGTTTGACCTATTACGAAAATAACCATATCTACCGGCTGATATTTCAGAAAATTCATAATAAATAACACGTTAGAAATTGATTTCCATACCCTTTTCTTTCCTTTCCATACCCGTTTCTCTCCGGCTAAACGCGTGAGAAATGAAATTTCATAGAGTTTTCCTTCCCGGATTTCAGTGCGCCTGCAATGACGTACTTTCTACCTTATGTTTAGAAAAGGAAGAAGCAATTTTCTAAGCAGGTATGTATAAATAAATATAAAAAATTCATACACTTTTCTCTTCCGCTAAAGGCGTGAAAAATAAAATTCCATAGTTTTCCCTCCCGCATTTTAATACGCCTGCAATGGCGTAGTACTTTCTATCTTATATTTGGAAAAGGAATAAGAAACTTTCTGAGCGTGTAGTAAATACTACACCCGCTCAGCAAGAATTTTACATCTTTCTATCTATCTATTTAAGGAAACCTACCAGAGGAAGGGCAGCTTCTTTCTGTGTATTTTAACACTATTCCTGCGATCACCAACCCGCTTGCCGAACGTGGGGATTACGACAAAACTTCCCTTTTTGGGGGAGAGGGGGGGGGCACGTTCAGCCGTGAACGTACGTGTGCTAATGTAAGGAAAATCAAAAAAATAATATCTCATGGGTATACCCATAATCTCCACGCTGGGCATGCGGGTTGGGATTCGCAGTTCAGTGGTACAATTGTTCTGCAGGGGGCGCTGCCGCCCGCCCCCGGTGGAAATCCTTTAGTCGCCTCTTACGACATCCGCAGGAAGAGTCGGGTGGTGCAAATTCTAAGCCGACAACACAGACCACACAGCGCACAAATAAATAAATGAATAATGCTGGACAATTCACACAGCATTATCTAGCCCCAAGCTAAGCAGAGCTTGTGTTATGGGTACTAGATAACTGATATACATAATAATATACGCGTACATAGATAGATATTTTTTATTATACATAGAAAACGACCAGAACACCCTGAACAAATATCTGCAGATCGTACAAATATTTGTGCCGAGGCGGGAATCGAACCCGCAACCTCCTGAAATAAACTAAAGTATAATTAATTATTATAAAACTATCGTAAGCTTCACTTATCAAGCTATCATCTCCACCTTACCCTAACCAATTATATCTCTAATTAAAACACGATATACTAAGCTGGTCATTTTTATAATTACCCGTTCCCACTTTCCCAGCGATGGGAACTTTCCCAAATGACCTGTTCATTGTTCGATTTCGCAGGGCCTAAGGGTGTGAGCTTAGTGACAGATTTAAGTAAGCTTTGGATTTTTTGAAATGCTTTTAAGTTGATTGGATCGGAATTATCAAGACGAGAAAATTTGTTAAAGTAGATATTTTTTGTACAGACAGGCTTTGGACTAGCTTCGGCCCTCAGCTTCGTACGTTTCGAGATACAGTAAATGTAGTGTGAAGTATTTTTGGTCTAGGATTCTTCTTTTTTATTTAAGGCTAAAGACGTCTTCTGCTGGATATAGGCCTCCCTCAAAGACCTAGATCCGTCCTGTAACTTATATTAACGGCTTAACCTACAATTCGGCAGATTACTAACTCGTGAGAATATTAACATAAGCTCGCTGTGTCCACAACTAGGCTACACAAAATTAACGTATATTTTTAGAATTATCATTTAAAGGGCAATGTATCCGCTTCTACAACAAAACTCCTAGTGAGTTGCAAAAATTATCAGTAAATAAATTCAAAGAATTTCTTGGCTTCGTCAAAAGGCTTGACCCTAAAATATCAAATTATCTACATATGGGATAAAAGAGCTTGGGGCGCGATTCGCTCCTAATTGAAAAATAACAACTAACAGGCTAAGGGTTTCTTCGTCGCTTCTTTACTCTATTTCCGTCATTCGTGTCAGTGTTAAATTTTAAAAAATTGTCCGTTTCAAAGTTTCCACTGCTGCTGCACAAGCTGTGTGGTGCCGGCTTAGAATTTGCACCAGCCCAACTCTTCCCGCGGGTATCGTAAGAGGCGACTAAGAAATATCCACCGGGAGCGGGCAGCAGCGCCCCCTGCAGAACATTCTACCACCGAACTGCGATCCCCAACCCGCATGCCCAGCGTGGGGATTATGGGCATTACCCCCCTAGGATAAAAGCCAATAAGGCGCTTATCAGGGGGAGGCCTGCCTTCAGCAGTGGACCAACACAAGCTGTTGAGGTTGAGGTTGAGGTTGAAAGTTTCCACTCTGATCTATGCATAAAAGTCCATAGAACTTTCTTGCTTATTCTCCGCTCTGATCCATAGCATTTTGGAAGTTCCAAACAGGTTAACTCTGTCCCGCTCTTATTAACACAAAATCCTATTTCTATCTTATTCACAAAATGGCGCGCAACGTGCCCTGTTAAACAGTCCAGCTCCAAGTCTCTATAGCATATCTTGAACTACCTCAGAAGCCATTTAACCCATTGTCCGCCCAAACCTTTGTTTTGGCATGAGAACTCGTAGGCATAGGAGGCATTCATTTATTGTGTTAACTTTACTACACGTAGTTGGTACGCCCTATTGTGATTTCTTCTAGGTTTACAAGCATGTAATGGTATTCGAATATTACAACAACTTCTTAAAAAAGTGCAGTAACTAATAGATAAGGATTTGTTTTAACTTTTAAAGGTTCCAAACCTAAAAAAAGCAGGAACCCTTAAAGGATCACTTTGTTAGCCGTCTGTCCATCTGTCAACCCTCTTTTCTCAGAAATGCGTATCGGGGAGGTATCGAGTTGAATTTAACATCGAATACTCAAGTCCGTAAATTCTTGGAGTCCTGGTATAAATGAAACTTCTAAGTCGACGCAATCAAAAGTTACAGCAATTTATACCCGAGAATATTTAGAAATCACGTGCACAAAAGACCTATGGGATAGTTCCCGTTGAATAAGAATCATGAGATTCGCCAACTAGCAAGGTCTTATATCACGAATAACAAGAAAAATCCGAAAACCGTAAAGTTGTTTCTTATCAAAAAAAATATCGTCGCCATGCACCAAAACCTTTAGGGTACCTACCTACCTACTTCCCGTTGACCTTATTAAATAATAATACAATTTTGCAAAAACCAAGGTCTAGCACAAGTAAAATTAAATATTCGAAAACCGTAAATTTTAGTAGATGAGTAGTAGTAGTAGATTTTTCACAAATAAATGTATTTGATTCTCACTATGGATCAAAACCTAAGAGTAGGTACTTCCCGTTTACCTAGAATCATAAAATTTGGCAAGAAAGAAACAAGGTTAATAAGATAATGGTTTCCAATTCAGCTAGCAGAAAATAATTATGAGTGGCCCTAAAAATATACGGTGCCACAGAACACGTGTAAGCGCTTAGTCGAACAGGGGTCATTTGGGACCCAAGGGATAATTTTGTTGCCGCGTTTTTTTAATTTTGTTTATGCTACTATAAAATGAAACATTATTTATCTCCATTTTTATAACAATTATTACATGTTTATCATAAGCAGCGCCATACAGCGGGCATTGCCATACAGCGGGGCAATGCAGCCAGCGTTTCGGGGACGCTTCCAACTTGAATTGATATGGATTGTTTGACACAGTCTGCAGTTATCTCAATTGTTAGATGTAAATACCAGTTCTAATTTCTTTTTATTATTTGTTTGTCAATTTCTTTGCTAATTAAGATTTTAAGCAAGGACTTAAAATTAAGTTTTTGCTGTAGAATGAAGTTTTCGATAAAATATTATTAGACGTAAACAGACATTTTTTCCGCGAAGTAAAAGTAATATCGCATACCTCAGTAAATACGGTCCTTGTGCACTTAGACTTATCTGAACAATTTAATATGAACCGAGCTGGGTGGAATGGAGAAGGCATTTTTTTATTTACTCTGTTTGTAACGGAACCAAGCTAATTGGTTTTAGTTATTAAATACTAAAATTCAGACTGAGAATAATATTTATTTCAATAAAATTGTGCATTATTTTCGCTGACTGAGATTTGTCAAAATATTTTAAATCCGAACTTATTAGAATAGTAATCATTACCTACATATTATGGTTTTTTTATAATAGTGCGTAATCCATCGCACTCTGGGTAATTTCTAAGAAATCAAATAATATATCCCAAAAAATTTCGGCTTCGACGGGACTTGAACTCGCATCCTTACCTACCTATTAGTTAAGAACTGAAAAAAAAAACCTGTACCGTGTTAGTTGCATTACATAATATGCCCGTAGACAGAACCTACATCTAGCTTTTTAATCCCTGCCTAGATAAATAAATCAGCTACATATATTATAGCCGTGTGGTGCTGGCTTAGAATCAGCACCACCCCAATTCTTCCCGCGGGTATCGTAAGAGGCGACTAAGGGATATCCACCGGGAGCGACCACCCAACCCGCATGCCAAGCGAGGGATTGTGGGCATTATCCTCTATCTATGAGATAAAAGACAATAAGGCGCTTATCAGGGGGAGGCCTGTGTCCAGCAGTGGACCAATACAGGCTGTTGAGGTGAAGTGAGATAGATAAATAAATATATAGCGCTGCTGTGGGCCATAATTATGTGAAGCCTTTAGCGAGGTGTGACGTGACCCCACTCCCAAACTTTGACTCGCTTAATTTTTGTCAATTTTTTTTGATCGACAAAAGAAAAAATATAAGTCCAATTTTTCCTATAATCATTGGACAAAAAAGAATATTTTTATTTTTACCAAGGACACTACTCTATTGACCTGCTGAACACTTCAAATGGCATCATTACGATACGGCATCCAAACTAACACTCTCTTATAAGGTACCTTAAGTTTGTCCCTGACGCCCTCACCACACCCTTCGAGACCTCCAAAATACCCCAAATTCCAAACTCCCAGTTCGGAATTCAGATTGAATTCCGATAATTCGAATCTCAACCTGTTGACATACGACCCCCGACTTGATTGGCGCAGGATTTCTCGAGGACTAGCATAAACAAGGTGAGTTTGGATAACGAGAGTGCGTTGCTGTAGCTATAGCGTGTGATAAGTAATATATTTATTACTAGCTTCTGACCGTAGCTTCGCACGCTTTTTTTGGAACAAAAAGCTTATATGTTATTCCCGTTCCTTTATTATTTTGTGCATAATTTCAGGCCGATCCATTCTGTAGTTATGGCGTTCTTTTATAGAATCAGTAGGATCTTCAGAAATCAATAACGTTTAGGCTTACAAAAAACTCAGACAGGTATTTTTTTATAATTAATTTTGTATGAGACAAATATTTTTATCCATAACACAAGCTCTGCTTACCTTGGGGCTAGATAATGCTGTGTGAATTGTCCACCATTATTTATTTATTATTATGTTTTTTAATAAAGGGCTATTCCTACTCGGACGTGTTTAGTTAACGCCTTCACTGCCCAGCTGCGGCAGTGGGAGTGCGTCGTGCGTAGGTCATGAAAGTGTTAGTATATCGCATTCAATGCCATGCCGCCAGGTAGTAGGCACAAGCACCGCCGCCCCAGCGCAGCGCACGTAGCCATAGATGGGCATATGCGTTGTAGGTAATGAAAGTGTTAATCCATGAAGTTTGCATCCGCTATGACTAAACTAGCCGTTGATGTAAGTAAAATTCGGGAGATTGGGTACTAGCATCTCGAAAGTGGAACGCTCAAATTAGGTCCAATTACGTCCACCCACCTCAGTCATAGTCGAACCGGACGGCAGCGCCGCCGCCCCGGGGCGCGGCGTTCCTGTTTCGCGTGCGTATTGTTGTCTCGGTCGCACTTCGGTCTTAGTACGCCTTTCCATCTTTGTTGTTAATTATGTTGGTATGTTCAAATCAAGAGATGGGAAGATGATCTACTTTGGTAGACGATCTTTCCATAGGTTGGAGGAGATCAGCTCGTGACAGAGATGAGTCGAAGAAACAAGAGGAGGCCTATGAAGGACAACCTGACAATCTGGGTGCTAAAAAAAAATACGTTTTATTTTATATATAAAAATAGCACTCACTGTATTATTATTATGCTATAAATGTACTTACTGTAACATGGTCAGAAAATAAAGGCTTTTTTGATTTGATTTGAGGTTGGTATATTGCAAAAGATTGGAAATAGCGTGTCTTTGCGTTTAGTTGTAACACACACAACACAGGCCATTTGTGGAGCGCTGGGAGAACGTAACTTACCTACAGAATTTCACTTGGATCTATGAAACCCTTAATGTCCAAAGTTATTGAAGTGTACAGCCATTGGCTTCAAAACTATCTACTAATAACCTAAAACAATTTTTACAGACATTGGTTCTGGGAACTACGCAATTCTCAACAATTACGCTCAAACAAAACTCATAATAAAACTATTTCGAATGAGTCTGTATTCTGTATCGTCTTAGACAAATTAAATTTTAATAACGCCCTGTAGCTCTTTACAAAGTGTAGGTATTCTAAAGTTTGCCACCTTAAAATTAGCACGCTTCGTTTGGTGCAAGGATTTAGCGATATCGGAAGGGCCTTGGTATTCCATTTTGTTGAATCTCATTAGAGAAGGTCATCAGGAATTGTTACTTAATATTTTTCATCCAATATATTTTAAATTATATTTTTTTTCTAGAAATAAATCACTTTATTGAATATAAAATATGATTGTACAAGTAAAGGTGTCACAAAACATGTGTGCTAAGCCAATGGGGTCATTCCGGACCCCAGCGGAGTTCTAAAAAACTGAATTGTAAACAAATGATTGTATTGTACGTTAATTATACTAACTGTACTAAGATTTTTTTTCGCACATTATAGGTACAAATGTGTCATGGGCAAATGGGCACTAAGGCCCGTATTATGAAAGCTTGCTCAGTCATCGATCTCTGCTTGAGTACCAAACGCTTTTCTATGGCATGAACACTCAAGCACTGATCTATGACTGCTCTCATAACACGCGCCTTATTGTATTAGCGCACGACAAAAATAATTATGTATGTGCCGAATAAACCGAGGTCTACAAATATATAATATAGTAATAGGATAATTAAATTTAAATTTAATAACAAATAAATAGTTAGTTTTTTTAACTCTAATAAAATATATTTTTTATATTAATTTTTAGAACAATAATTTCTATTTCAAGTGCATGAAGGAGATAAAGCGTCATGGTTTTTAAAAAACTGAAGCATGCCTAATTGATAGTTTTTAAAAGTCTTAAGTAGGTAGGTAACATCGACCAAGAAATTGGTTTACCACTTTTGATGACATCTCCCAGTAACATAATTATTCGCTAAGGATTACTGTATTACATTAACGTAATTGGTTAACTGTGAGCCAATCACAGAGGAATGGTTAAAAGAGCATGCAACTTGAACTGTGATGTCAACGCAATAGAGAATATTTTATGTAAACACAAACCAACCTGTCTTGTTGTTCTGTCAAGTATCGGTTATTGATCAACTCGAGTCACTTACTGTCAAGAAAATGTCGCGTAATTTAAACTTACAGGAAAGAGCCGAAATTATATCATTACATTGGTTAGGATACAACATAAGTGATATTTCTAGAGAACTGAACATATCGCGATATACGACACGTTTTTGGATAAGACGTGAAAGGGAAGAAGGTAATCTTCAAGATCATAGGCGAAGTGGTCGGCCGCCTGCACTGTCCAGCGAGCAAAGAGAAACAATGAGACGTCAGTACGAAGAGAACGGCTTCGTTCTGAGTTTAAATAAACAGGAATGACAGATTCTGACGTAGCAGTTATTAATCTGTCAAGCGAAAATAGCCCTTGATGTTTTGTACGTGCAAATGATATTCAGCCTTAGAGTGGTAAACCAATTTCTTGGTCGACTATACATTAAAATATGAAGATCAGGAAAGTTATAGGAATTTCAATAGAATTAGTATGCACGTTATTCTTTATGACATATGAGTGGCATATATTTTTGAATTATCCAAATCGGACCATTGCTGACGAAGATATTATGCCGTTACTGCTGGTAAAATCAAATTACGCTAGTGACGTCACTGACTCGGTCGAGCGGACCGAGCGGAGCGCAGCCGACACTCTTACTTCACGATTCGACGGAGCGGCGACGATGCGGTTCAATTTATTTACCTACTTATAGTATTGTAAGAGTGTATTAATATGAGTTTCGTAAAAATAATGTTCTCGACAGCAGTTTTGGGTCTTTCGGTTCGTTAAAAAATAGTTTGTCTGGCGTTTTAAAAATAGTGTCTGTACATTTCGGCACTATACAATATTTATACATAGTTAAAAAGGTGAATTATACACAAATAGGAAACTTAATTTGTTTTAAATTCACAAATAACCAAACAAAACTCTGCGCAACTTACCTACTGCCTGCCTACGGCTAACTGACGGCGACCGAGGCAGTGACGTCACAGCGACCGCGGCGGTCACTCAGTGAACTTCGATAGTAATTTGGTCATAATGTCGTAAATTTTTGTCGTAGAACAAAAATTTTTGCTGTGTTTTAAGGATTTCTTAGCTCTTTAAATCTGCATTCTCAACTAAAAACGATACGGATCCTCATTGCCTCTTCCATCAAACTCTAAGTCTGTATTTTAAAAATGCTCTCAGTTTCACGTGAAAATTTACAGCCCAAGTTTCGTATTCCGCGTCGGTATTTACTTGAGTTGAACTTACAGGTACAGCGGCAGAAGTACCTGAGCAACATGTGTAAAAATAATAATGACGTAACAAATTAAATTGATTTCTATTCTTGGCAAAGTGGCAATGTTACAAACTTCAGTTATTGAAAATAAATAAAAATAGCTGATAGGATGAGAAGTTGCCATACACCCATTTGTTATGAAATTTCTGTCAGTCTGGCAGTCACAGACCCGCATATTTTTTACATAAAAATATAATATAAGTAAAAGAAATATGTATGATTCACAATAAAAAACCCTATGTTGATTTGCGTTTCAATACGTCGTCGAAAGCTAATTTGTTGTACCAGAAATCGGTGTAAAAATCTAGATGTGCAGTTACTATCGCCCGCATAGGTACAGCAGTTGCTTAGCTATTTACGACAGCAACCTGCCTAACTTGTACTCAACATAGCAGTCTTTGCTTAGTTGAGAACTGCCAAAGAATTCGCTCTGGATGGTACAACTAATGGCATCTGAGCATCCCTAGCTATCTTTTTTGTTTAAAAAATAAATACGAAAAACTTCTTGGCAGGGAACGTGTTAAAAGAAAATGTAGGTAAGAAAAGGTTACAAAAATAGCGTTGTTCAAGAGAACATTCTTTGTGTAATAACCATACTCTTTTTTTAAAGACCTTCTAATTTCTAAGGTTGACACCTTACCAATATTAGAAATTAGAAGGTAACTCTGTCTGTTTGTTACCTTTCCACTGCTGAACGGTTCTTGATTAAATTTGGCAAGATGATTGATGGTATCCTAGGGAAATAAGCATACCTTTTTTTCCTGAAATATCGCGTGCAAAGCAGAAGCTAGTAAAAATATATTATAATTTAAATTTAACCTTTAAGGTGGGGTACCTACCTTACTTAGTCTTGGGGTTCTAGAGCACCACAAAAAATCAACACGTCCCAAAGAATTAGTTAAGTAGGTAGGTATACCAACCAGCAAATCATTGCTTATAATTATAGATGTAGGTTGTGTAAGTGTTAATTATTTATTTTCCGAAGTAGTACGGTTATTTTCTTACACTCAGGCTTCCAAGCTTACCTAAAATCTACATCAATACAAGGCTCGCTTCGCTCGCCTTGCAGTGTGTCATTTGTGTTGCAAATGACTTTAAAAGTTTCTTCGTTTAAAGATTTCTTCGTCCGAAGCGACAGAAATAAAAAATATCACTTTATTTCCGTGTCAGTGTTTATTATTATAATTTTACCTTTTCTAAGTGTACATTTATTGTATTTATGGAATATAAAGAGTTATTGATTTTGATGACTCTGGGTGCAATTATATTTAAACACACCACTTTCAGTAGGGGGGGGGGGGGGGGGGGGGCTACAGGTCGGGTTAACTGAAGTAGGTACACAAAACCAACAATGTATTGTGAAAATGCAACCAGGGGTATCTTTGAGGGGTAACTGGGTCCTCCCCCTAAAAGCCTATTAAGGGAATACTCTATACTCAATCAATTATTATTTTCTGGTGTACTGAGGTGTTTATAATTTTTATAATTAACTGGCTGGTCACGTCACTCAATATGTATGGACAGAGGAACGTACCAAAGAAGGGCTGCAGCTCCTACAGGTGTATTATTAACACCTCCACTGCGATCACCAGTCCACCGCCAAGCGAGGTGATTATTGCAAACCCCACAGTTTGGAGGAGGATTGTTCAGCTGTGGACATGTTAGTATGTGTACCTACTCGATGATCGTCTATCTATTAACGCATTCACTGCCCAACTGCCCAGACACGGGGAGAAAGACTAACATGTGCGTTGTAGGCCATGTAAGTGTTTAAATAAGTACTTTGCATTTTTTTTATGAATCTCCCAACTCGTCTCTCTGTTACCAATCAATACTAATCAAATTGGTATTTAGCATATTAGGGAGTTTAGCATAATTTGCATCAAATACCTACCAATCAGTCCTATCATCCTGGGGATGAACCGAACGATCGATTATCCGATAGATAGGTTAATAGAAAATTTCACGTCCCGACTGCAGCAGCACGTGGCAGCCGCACGGCTTGGCAGTGAAAGCGTTAAAGAACTGACCGTTCCTGAACGTACGTATTTGGGTATTAATTTTTTATGAGCTAACTCGTACCTAGCTACCTAGGTATCTAAACTTTTGGTATCTACCGATTATTTTGTCAACCTCTGTGTCGCAGCGGGCGAAGGTCCGCCTGTGACGCAGGAGGCTGTGGGTTCAATTCCCGCCTCGGGACAAATGTTTGTACGAACTGCAGGTATTTGTTCTGGGTGTTCTGGATGTTTCTGTGTATAATAAAAATATCTATCTATGTAGTGTATTGTATTAAGTATATCAGTTATCTAGTACCCCATAACACAAGCTTTGCTTAGCTTGGGGCTCAATAACGCTGTGTCCAGCATTATTTATTTTAGATAGATACCTAGGCATGTTCGGAATTGGCAACCTCTCACGGGAGACGATGGGAATAGGCGCGTGTCACGTGAGGTTTTTAACTCCCGTCGCAAAAAGAGAGGGGTGTTATAAATTTAACGTGTCTGTCTGTATATCTGTGTATCTGTCTGTGGTATCGTAGCTCCCAAACGGATGAACCGATTTTCGTTTAGTTTTTTTGTGTCATAGATAATTTTATCCCGAGTGTTCTTAGCCATGTTTCATGAAAATCTGTTCAGCCAATAAACGTCGGCGGGTTTTCAAAAAAAATATTTTGTCTTAGCAATGATGTTATAAGTAAGCTGAGGTTGGTAAAACCTCATTGCTTTAAAGCACCGATGTAAGTAAAATTCGGGAGATTGGGAAAAAAGACATACTTTAAGTAAGTACCTACTTATTATACTTTAATTCAAAAATCTGAAATTTCTTTAGAAAGCTCTAACCTCCAACTATTATTTTTAAATCCTTATAATTTGCATTTTACATAAACAGCCGCGTTCCTTCTATAATTTGCACCTACTTCAACAAAGGAGCCCTCGTCGACAATTATTTTCAGAACATGGTCCAAAACACAACGACTCACTTCGGCAATCTTCGTACAGCCTCGGCGACGCTCGTGGCACGCGTCATTTACTTCGGATAGCTTCGGGAGAGGTCGGGCGTCTTCGGGGCTATAGCTAGAGGCGGTTGCTAACGTTGTAATGGTTGTAAAGTCAAGGAGTCGGTAAGGCTGTGTTTATATTGGAGCAAACTTGGAATTTATGCAAATTAAATACTAAGCTAAGAACTATTGCTGTTGAATCAGCCCCAACTTTAGTTGAACATACCTTTCTTTCTTGCCTCTTCCGAGTTTAGTTTAGTTTACCATGTAAAGAAGCTAAAAATATGGTGGCTACTAAGTAAATATTGTTTCAGAAGGTTTTTGTTAATATAGTAAGTAAGCTCTCACACACGATATTTTTAAAATTTCCGGGATATTATTTTAATTGTATGTTATTAAACAGGCGAAAACGCTGTCAGTCATATATTTTATCCGTGCTGTGACGTCATACGGGTAGAAAACCACAGACATAATACTAGCTGCGCCTAGAAAACATTGGCTTTATAAAACGTCCATCATTGTAAAAATATAGACAGACTACATAACGAATTTCACTTGTATAAGATCCGACAAATAATTTGCTTAATAGGCCTATGACGTTACAACATGGCCGATGGCGTTTTCAGAATATACAGTAAAAAAAAATTGTAGTCATCTTTTAATTAGTAGAAATCAAACAATATTGATTTATTACGACAAATACTTGCTACAGAAAATATTTTCTTATTGCGCCAAATTTTATATTAGTAAATTAGCCCATTAAACGCACTGACATGCTATTTTCAATCTTTTACCATATACCTAATGAACAACAAAGTTGGAAAGACGTACCTAGGCCGAAGTGCGACCGAAACAACAACACGCACGCGAAACACGAATGTCGGTCGCGCCGGTTTGACTATGACTGAGGTTGGTACCTAATTGGGCCTAATTTGAGCGTTTCACTTTCGGAAGCCTAATCTCCTGAATTTTAAATACATCGATGGCAAGAAACATCAATGTAGATAGGCCTGTGTCACGGTAGTAGAAATCTGTTTTTACTAAAGTTGGGGTTGGAGATTTTGGAATGGAGGGTGGCCCTGGCATTCGATTTTTTTTTCATTATCGCCGCGCACAATGAATGTTATATGTTTAGATAGAATAAACTAAAATAAAAACTAAAATAAAATAAAAAATATCCTACAACATAATTTCCTAAATCCTAAAGCGTCAGCTTTCTGAGATATTCATGCGTGAAGAAAAAATATAGGTATTTTCATCTATGAATTATCTTAGAAACCTGACATCTTCTATCCAAATATAAAACTTTTATTGTGGGCGGAGATTGTAAAAAAAAATGGTGACCGATGTTATGCCAAAATCTTCAAACCTCTTTTAACCCATGTGCACACTGCCTTACAACCTGTTCTCTTCCCTACCTTGGTCCTTGACCTACCATCTTGGAACTGTTCCTTTCGACGTTCACTTGTTTCTTTTTATTGACAGAACACGGCTACTCGAATTTGGATTTGGAATTCGTTTAATTTATGGTTTTTTGTTTGTTTTTAAAGGTTGGTAAGTGTAAGTGAGCTTATTTAGAGTAGGTGGATAGTTTTAAACAGGTTTTGTCTGTGGTTACAGGTAAAAATAAATATACTTATTTACCTAGATTCTCACACAATGTTATTTTGAACCTTTCTGCACTAATAATAATTAATAGTCCTATCCTACACATAATTATAAAGTCGAAAGTTTGTGAAATCTGAATTTTTATTACCTTGGATCTCCAAAACTGCTGAACAGATCAAGATGAAATTTGGCGTACGTTTAGAGCAAAGCCTAAATTAGCTAATAGGCTAGGCCGAAAATACGCGTGCGAAGCCGCGGGCAGAAGCTAGTAGCATTATAAAGAGAATATTTGTATGTTTGTAACGAATAAACTCAAAATCTGCTGGACCGATTTCCAAACTTCTTTCATTATATGCTACATTATCCCTGAGTAACATAAAGCTATATTTTAGGTTTAAAAAATAAATGAGCGAAGCCGAAATGAGCAGAAATTAGTCAAAATAACGTTTCAAAACACACTCTTGAGAGTGCATTCCAAAGTAGGCAGGTAGTATACCTAATCGGCTAGATTTGAATTCACGACCTTTCCATTCAAAGTCGTAAACTTTTCAATAAGAAAAAAGTTTTTATATCGACAGAAGTTTCAGTTACTTGATATAAAACAAATAATTTACTTACATCAATAACATCTACGGGAAGTTATAATTTCTAAATAGAATATTCTGAGAAATCAAATAGAAAATCCACACTAAATTTCGACCACCCAAAATGTTTACAAAAATATAATTTTATTGCTCCGTTTGTCTGTGTGTACATCACAAAAAGTAATAAAAGCTGGAATTGAAAATATGGATTCCATATGTTGGTTAATAATAATTTTATGAGACTGCAGTTGGTATCATAATACAAAAGTAAAAAAAACTGTAAATAGAAAGATATTGTAAAGTTTTATTAGTGGTATAAAGTTAGTCATTGATATCAATTTGATATTTTGTGCACGTGAATTTCATTTTTATAATCATAATTATACAAAATCAATATAAAGTATTTATCATCCGGGATAATAATTTTGTAAAATTAACATACATTTTATAGATTAGTAAGTTTAACATAGAAAATATTTTCTGTACATTTTTAAGTGTTTTCAGGAGAGAAAAAAAATGCCTATCTCATTATCTAGGTACTTTATATGATTAATTATGTCATCATTAATTAATTACCTATGTTTGTTCATAATTATATACTTACTGAAAAACGTTAAATTAAAAATTATCCTATAGAAGGATATTTTTACGTGAAAAAATAAATCACAAGTAGAACTAATAAAAAATCCCATCAAATAAAAGATGGCTTCCTAAAATGGATTCCATAATTCAAAAACCATAAAACAAAGAGTCATTTGATACACTTAGTTCTAAAATTGATTAATGATGGAGCTGTGCCGTTAATAATACGATTTTATAGGTTAAAAGTTATTTTTTTAAATGACCAGTTTAGGTTCCGCTATTAAAATTTTAACTGTACCGTATTCTGCTAAAAGTCTTTTGAAGGCGAGCGCGTTTATGAGCTTAAGGAGTGATGTGGTATAGCGGTTTTTGTTGCTTTATGAGTACACGGAGTTTTGGAGATATCATCTGTTCAACTCTTTTGGGCAGTGCTTTTACCTATGAATAGAACTGCAGTATTTTATTAGAAATTGACTTGATAACTTGATTATAAAAAGAAATTAACTTTATGAAGAGAAGAAATACATTAGCAATCGTACATTAAGGGGCCAATGACTCCAAATAGGTACCTTACAAAACACAAAGATTTAGCAAGCTGAAGTGGCAGTGGGCCGGCCATATCTCGCGAAGAACCGACAACCGCTGGGGTAAACGTATTTTTGAGTGGAGACCACGACTCGGCAAACGTAGTGTAGGACGCCCTCCGGCCAGGTGGGATGGCGATCTGCGAAAGACTGCAGGCAGATGCTGGATGCGGCAAGCTGAAGACAGGGCGCTGTGGCGCCCATTAGGGAAGGCCTATGTCCAGCAGTGGACTAATGTAGGCTGATGATGATGATGATGAGGTACCTTACAGGCTAATTCATGACTTTCTTTGAGTTTTTGAGTTTGAGTTTTTTTCCAGATATCATGAGCGTAGTCGTGAAGTCGCAAGCCTAAAACGCTGCAAGGAGCAAAGTACTAAGTGGGGTTCCATAATAAGAACCCCACTTAGTACTTTGCTCCCCTTAGAGTCGAGACCCTAGGTCCGTGGGGTACCGAGGCTCTCAGGGTTTTTAAAAAATGTTCTGAGCGTCTGGTCAAAGCGCGCGATCCGAGAGCTGGTGAGTATCTGGCACAGCGCATCAGCATTACCATACAGCGGGGCAATGCAGTCAGCGTAGCGGGGACGCGACGACTGGTATTGATATTGATCAGTTGAGCTACCTGTAGATTGATTGCTACAGTCTGCAGTTAGCTCAATTGTTTCAATTGCTAGTTCTATTTTATTTTTATTATTTGATTGTAATTTTCTTTGTTAATAAAGGCAATTGTAACCCCAATATCTCAATTCTAGACCACTGTTGGACGGCGACCTACCCCAACTCGCGTCATAGCGCCCTCTGCAGTCGCCAGCAGTCTAGAGCTGGTCGTCATCCCACCTGGCCACAAGGCGTCCTACACTGCGTTTACCGAGTCACGGTCACTACCCAAGAACACCATACATGGTTAACACTATTAATTATTTACCATTTAACCATTTTTGCCGGAAGTTGAGCGTAGGTGTTAAATTACTATATTCTATGAGTTTGAGAGGTCAAGTGATTTCTTAACATCCGTTGGACAAATGAGGACCAACCTACGCGTTATTTACAGTGTTGGATCTAGGGGGGTCTAGCAGGGGGGTTTGCTCTGGGCGCCAGCTTCGAGGGGGCGCCAAAATCCTTGGTGGAATAAATAAATAAATAATAAATCGTTTACTTTAGTTAGTTACCCACCATTTCTGTTATTTTACTATAACCTAGTTTTCACCTAGCTGTTAGTTTTTCTAAAATTGTAAAATAAATAAATAATTTAATACGCTGTTTTTTTATCAAAATTTGTATTTATTCAGACATGTTAGGCGCCCATTAATGTGAATGCTTCACCTATTTTTTTTTATCTATTTCTTTATTATAATAAAATGCTCCACTTTTCCACATTTCAGTAAAGGCGTAAGGTAGCGAAACCTATATTTATTTTCAGGAAAATTACCGAAATATTAATGTTATTGATCTAATGCCTAACGATTATTTTCATTTCTCTAAAATACTAGGTACCTAAAAATCTTTCACTGCAATTTTTTCCCCAAGGTTTCAAAAATGGGAGCATATCGGTCACCGCACAAAAAATCTCAAAAAATTTATATTCTATAAAACACAGCGACGTGTTTTGGGCGCTAGTCGGCAAAACGCAAAAACCAACATAATGGACCAGGCTATCAGAGTGAGCTGCACACATCACAGACGATTTGGGGCGCCAATTCAAGTTTAAGCTCCCCCTCTCGGTAAAATCTTAGATCCGGCTCTGGTTATTCGTTACCTTATTTGAGGTGTTTTCATCATCAATGGCCTATGACCGCTGTTGGACGATTTTTTTTGCCTTGATGGTAATAAATACGGGTTATTCCAGTTTTTCCCCTTGACAAATCCCACATAAGGGGGAAAACTTCAATTAAAAACAGTTTTCCCCTTGAGAAAATTTGTTCAACGGGAAAAATCCACACAGTATCATCTAGCCCCTAAGTAAGGATAGCTTGTTTTATGATTACTAGATAACTGTTATCAATTATCACACTATTTACATGTTTTAGGATGTCTGTTACCTCTTCAATGACTGAACCGACCGGGCAGAAATTTTGCAAAGATGTACTAGCTATAAGCCAGGAATCAAAAATAGGCTGTTTTTTTATTTATCCCATAAATCAGTTTCAGTGGAGTAGAAAGCCGTGGACAGAAACATACAAAATAATTTTAAAAAAATACACAGAAAACACCTAGACCCAAAATAAATATCTGCAGATCGTTCAGGCCACTGACCCGAGATGGAAATCGAACCTACAATTCGCCATCGAAGTCGACGAATATCACACTATTACGTCTGTGTTCATTATTTATATTTATTGTTTCCTCTTCACGACAAAACTACTGGCCGGATTGAGGTGAAATTTTGCATACGTATAGTTTTAGACCTGGATTAACGTAAAGGCTACTTTTTAACCGACTACGAAAAGGTTCGGAAAGGAATGTTCGGCTGTATTTGTTTTTTTTTTTAGTAAGTATGTTCTTTATTTTCTCCGCTAAATATGGACTGATTTTGAAAATTCGTTCACTATTGGGAACAACATGGGAACTGATTTATAAGACACTAGACGATCGCCTCGCGGTTTCACCCGCGTAGTTCCCGTTCCCGTGGGAATTCCGGGATAAAATATAGCCTATGTCACTCCCTGAAAAGTAAGCTTCCTAACGGTGAAAGAATTTTTCAAATCGGTCCAGTAGTTTCGGAGCCTATTCAATTCATACAAACAAACAAACAAACAAAAAATCAAACCTTTCCTCTTTATAATATTAGTATAGAAAAAGTAGCCTATGTTTGATTCCCGGATTAGAATTACCCGTATGCAAAATTTCAGCCCGATCCGTGCAGTAGTTTTGGCGCGAAGAAGTAACAAACATCCATCCATGTATACATAAATAAATAAATAAATAACATCCATCCAAACTTTCGCATTTATAATATTAGTGTGATAGTGTGATGATCCCGAGGTGTCCCCATAAAAAATGATTCCCGAGGGATTTGGATTTATACTGTATAACTTAAAAACAACAGTGTAAAACTAGGTAAAATAATTTTTGTGGTGTTTTCAAAACAATCAAATTATTCTTCCGGAAATTGCGTGCGAACCCGCTGGCAAAAATATACTTCAATGAAATATAAATAAATAATAATAAATAATGCTGGACAATTTACACAGCATCATCTAGCCCCAAGCTAAGCAGAGCTTGTGTTATGGGTACTAGATAAGATAACAATACACTACATAGATAGATGTTTTTTATTATACATAGAAAACATCCAGACCGCCCTGGACAAATATCTGCAGATCGTACAAACATTTGTCCTGAGGCGGGAATCGAACCCGCAACCTCCTGCGTCGCAGGCAGACCTTCGCCCGCTGCGCCGCCACAGAGGCCGTCAGTATATAATATTTATTGTTATTCCAAAGTTGGTTGCTATTTAACCCAATCAAGTAATCCTTCTGCAAAATCAAATACTTGACCAAAAACTACCCCGAATCGGAACCGGAAGTGGCAGCAAACCGGATATGAACCCCGCAATTAGCCGGAAGTAAGATTAATAGTAGGTAGGTATTATTAAAGGGACGAAAACGTTAAATTTCGTTTTAAACTAAATAATCCTCAGTTAATTACCTCCATCTATTCCGAGATTGGGTTTGAGAGCTTTTGTGACGTAGTGGTGAAGTTTATTTTGTACGGGTTCGATTCCACGCCTGATAAAATTATTCCAGAGACATCAACGATCACATCACACTAATATTTTAAATGCAAAAGTTTGGATAAATGGATGGATGGATGTTTGTTACTTCTTGACGCCAAAACTACTAAACGAAACGGGCTGATATTTTGTATTATATACTTAGGGATTTACACATACCTGATGCTGATTTTTATCCCGGAAAAGCGCGTGCGAAACCACGGACAGAAGCTAGTATAGACAATAAATAAAACGATACTTAAATCTTTTTAAGACTATCATGGTTGTTAACACTAAGTGGATTTTCACACGTTCCGGTTTCCGGATAGCCGGTGTTGCCGGGTACCCGGCGGCGAATTGTATGCAAATTATGTGGGTACGTGTGAAACATCGATGTAAGTAAAATTCGGGAGATTGGGCACTAGCTTCTCGATAGCGGGAAGCTCAAATTCGGTAAAATTAGGTCCACCAACCTCAGTCATAGTCGGAACGGCGGTGCCGCCGGCGTTCGTGTTTCGCGTGCGCATTGTTGTATCGGTCGCTCTTCGGTACTTATTGTACATGCCCATACACTTCACTCCCGGCTACCTGGCGACCGGGACGTCTGGAAAAGCAATAAAGTTCAAATCTCAAATCATATCCCGTATTTTTTAGTAATATTATAAATCCGGAAGTAACTCTGTCTATCTGTGTGTCTATAATATGTCGATCTGTCTATCAAACTACAGCATTATCCAGCCCCAAATTAAGCAGAGCTTGTGTTATGGGTACTAGATAACTGATAGACATATTACAATACATAGTAGATAGACATTTTTTTCTATACATAAAAACCATCTAGAAGATCCGGAACAAATTTCTGCATATCATACAAACATTTGCCTCGAGGCGGGATTCGAACTCGCAACTTCCTGCGTCGCACGCAGGTGAACCCTCGTCCGCCGTGCCACAAAGATCGTCAATTCTGGAATAACATTTTAAACTACTGTTATCCCGGAACGCATGCGAAGCCCTGGGCAGTAGCTAGTAAATAATATTTATCTATTATGTACGGGTTTGTTCTTTTTGTAAACTGTATTTCATGTTGTTGTAATTTAGTTTTTATTTTGTACTCTACATAGCGTAGGTTCGTTCGTGACGTCATTTGTACTGGTCTTAACGGAAGACCAGGGCTGGCCTCTTACGAGAGCTTAGCCAGCAATATGCTGAGTTACGGCCTTTTTATAACAACTTTATTATATTACTAGATGATCGCCTCGCGGTTTCACCCGCATAGTTCCCGTTCCCGTGGGAATTTCGGGATAAAATATAACCTATGTATCTCCCTGAAAAGTACCTACATAAGCTTCCTAACTGTGAAAGAATTTTCCAAATTGGTCCAGTAGTTTCGGAGCCTATTCAGTACAAACAAACAATCAAATCTCTCCTCTTTATAATATTAGTATAGTAGGTATGTATATATATAGTATGTAATGTACCTATTTATAAGAGTGTTTTTGTTTTTAACTGTTTTTATTGTTGTTATAAATGTCTTTCTTAGAAATCAAAATATTATCAGATTTTTTTTCCTAAAATTTAAATTAAAAAAAAATTAAATTACCCAGAGTGTGAGGGCTTACGCACTATAATAACAAAAACCTTAAATAAATAAATAATGCTGGACAATTCACACAGCATTATCTAGCCCCAAGCTAAGCAGAGCTTGTATTATGGGAACTAGATAACTGATATACACATTGCAATACACTACATCTTACTATATATAATTCTTCTGTGAGTGTGTATGTCACTGAACTTCTCTCATACGACTGGACCGATTTTGATGAAATTTTTTGTGTGTGTTCAAGGGGATCTGGGAATGGTTTAGATTCACAATATTTTTTTTTTCACTATATAAAAATCTGAAGGTTTAAAAGGCGAGAGCGGTACGAAGTTCACCAGGTCAACTAGTACCTAGATATAATGAAAGATAAAATGTCTTTTTATTTTATTCTATTCTATAGCTAGTTAGTCATGTGTTGTTTGCACACGATATTACAACAAAGCGTAGGTGTGTATTAATTTAAATAAATAAATAATGAACATAAATAAGAACAGGTCTAGTGAATACAGGTTCTCATTCATAAAATTAAACACCGTTCATAAATCTAAGATTAACTTTTTTATGAATTAACTTTAAACAGATGGTTATGCTTTTGGTTAATTTTGTGAGGTCAGTGGCCTTAATTTGTAGCTTAAAAACTTTGCAAGACTTCTTAAAGACTTGACAAGTTTTTAAGAATCTGAACAATGAATAATTAACTTTTATTGCTCGCGTAGTGACAGATTGACCTTAGAGGCAATAGGTACGAGTTTATTATGATTTCTTTTAACTCCTCAGGAATATTTGTAAATAGTATGTCCTAGAACCGGCCTGCCATATCTGTCAGTACAATTTTAAAGTAGGTACTTATTCAAAGTATTTACTTTTGAAATCTTATCAAAATTTATTTATCACGATGTTAACAAAACACTGCCAAATTTCTGAGTCCGGTTGCTATCGTGCATTTTCTTGCTAGAAAAATCCCAACCACATGTTTGTCCAGACCAGGGATTTGAACCTGGGACCTCAAATTAGCTTCTAATGATGGATTGCATTGTCCTTACCTTCATAATACGTACACATCGCATGTTAAGGTATTATGTCTCTCAATTGTATAGGTATATGCTCCAGTCACAACGGTTCTCGTGACGTCATCAATCCATCGCCTTTAATTAACATTGATACAATCAACACGTCATCGTCTTGCCTCCATTGTCAACGCTAATCATACAGTGCATAGGGTGTGCTGGGATATGTGCAGAAATATTGTTGACAGTAAAAATGTTTTTTTTTTCAGCCATTACCGTCCCACTGCTGGACAAAAGCCTCTCTTTTCTCCTTCCACTCCTCGCGATTAAGTAGATTAAGTAGTCGCGAGTAAAATATTAAGGGGAAAAAAATCTAATGAGTTGTAGCGGCGACTCTACATCGTCTTAGATTTAATGGCATAATTTTATGCTTATTTAATTTAGATTTATTAGAAACTAGTTTATGCCCGCGGCTTCGCACGCGTTGTTTCTATAAACGTGATTTCTATCCCATGGGAACTGATTTATGGGATAAAAAGTAGCCTATGTTTGATGCCAGGATTAGAGTTACCTGTATGCAAAATTTCAGCCCGATCCGTTCAGTAGTTTTAGCGTGAAGAGGTAACAAACATCCATCCAAACTTTCGCATTTATAATATTAGTGTGATAAATGCCAAACGAAAGGAAGGGTTTCAGAAAAGTGAGATAAAACACAAAACTTCTTGGAAATTCAACAAAAAAAATATCCTTTTGGTTTTTGGTTTACTTTGCTAAGCTTGGTTCAGCATCAGAATGCGTCTTGGCGACTTCTATGTGGCGGTGATTAAAAGAAAGTCGCCATTTTGTCTTTTTTTCGCTAGTCCTCCGCTTGTAGCTTATGTAGGTCCACTTGTGGGACACAATGACAATATCTTCCTACCCTTAAAAACGAAATCGAAGGTTCTGATTCGTTTTCGTGTTTTCGCAAATTTATGCAAGCGACATAGGGGTTGGTTTTGCACGACAACGAAAACGAAACTACGATTTTAATTTTTCCGAGTAGGTCCCCCCAAGTAGGGCGACCCTCCCACTTGTCTACAAAAACATCTCTAACTGAAATCCACACTCGTTCCTTTCCACCTTGTACCCTATTGATATATATATATTGATCTATTTGTAGAATATATAGAAACCGCCTGTGCGTACTGCGTAGATAATTATCGATGTCCATTTAGTGCAAACATTGGATCAAAGCGGTTTTAAGGAGAACGGTGACGAAATGTAACGGCCGAGATTCTTTGTTTTTTTTGTTGTGCAGTACTTCCAGGTAAGAAGTTACTATTAAACTATTTACGGCAAATTCTTTGTTACTTTTAACTTAATGATTTGTTTATCATTATCAAGTTTTTTTGGGTACTAACCAACACAAGCTTCGCTTAATTTAAGGCTAGATGATACTATGTAAATGGTCCAGCATTATTTATTTATAATCTCAGCCTGTCGACTTTATGTCACACTCAGCTGCTGGATAAAGGCCTTCGCTTATACTTTTTTTTTTCATTTATTTATGTTTTATAATACCTAATAACTTATTTAATCAGCAGCTAACATAAATTGTTATTCGGTTTGTCCGTAAGCTTCAGTCTCTATGGTATGGGTATGGTTAATATTGGTCTTGTGCGTTCCTAGAAAATAAACGTACGCTAAACACTGTGCCGTTTTCTCAAGATCTCTACATTTCTAATGTATCTACCTACTCTCGTAGGTTTCCTATAATAATATTATAAAGACGAAATTTGTTTGTATTGAATGGGTTCCGGAACTACTGGACCGATTAGAAAAATTCATTCACCGTTAGGAAGTTTACTTTTCAGGGAGTGACATAGGCTATATTTTATCCCGGAATTCCCACGGGAACGGGAACCACGCGGGTGAAACCGCGAGTCGATCGTCTAGTCAATAAAGGGATATATAGATAATAAAGGGGGCATACATAATGTAGCACAATGAACTGCATGATTATATTAAGCACTATCCTACTAATATTATAAAGCCGAAAACTTGTGAAATCTGAATTTTTGTTACCTAGGATCTCCAAAACTACTGAACAGATCAAGATAAAATTTGGCATACGTTTAGAGCTAAGCCTGACTTAAATAGGCTACTTATTATACCGAAAATACGCACGCGAAGCGGGGGATAGCAGCTAGTTTGAAATAAAAATCAAATCACCCAAAAACAAAACAAATACAACAGTTTTTTTTATGGTCAAAACACTATCGTTTGGAAGTATTCCCATTTAGGCACTGATTTTTAGGGCACCACATTTACGGCACCTATTTTATTCCCAGTTAGGGCACCCAAACAAAAGTAGTGTTTAGTGATGAGCTTGAGCACAATCTCACCTCATGGAAAGCGAGGATGTGGCCGACGGTGTATCCCGAAGATCTAGAAGAAACCTATTCACCCTGGGTCTTGACACCAAGAGACCCAGGTTGTAATTGGCCGGAGAAACAGAAGCAGGAAGCGAGTTCCAAGCCTTAGCGGTGCGGATAATGATCGTGGAGGAGAATCGTTTGGTGCGAGTGGAGGGAAGTCTTAGGAAGTAAAAAAGGAGACAGGATGCAGTTTATTGGTCATCATCATCATCAGCCTATCCATCCCTTGCTGGACATAGGCCTCCCCTAATGAGCGCCATAGCACCCTGTCTCCAGCTCGCCGCATCCAGCATCTGCCTGCAGTCTTTCGCAGATCGTCATCCCACCTGGCCGGAGGGCGTCCTACACTACCTTTGTGCAATAAAGTTTTAAATAAATAAATATAAGTTTTAAATTAATAAATCTTAACCACCCAAAAGGGGTAAAATCAACCCATTTTGTCTTTACATACCAATTTTGTTTCAAATTATGGCGACCAGCGAAAAATTCTGGATGCAGCAAGCTGAGGACAGGGCACGGCGCTCATTAGGGGAGGCCTATGTCCAGCTGTGGACTAATATAGGCTGATGATGATGATGTACAACCCATGGAGTCCAACGCAATTGCGTTCAACGATATATGGGTAATTCTCACAGGGCTCAAAAATACGTGTCCGGGTCGAAAAAACATACAAAAAGTATCCCTAGCCCTTTGATTTTTTTTTGTATAGTAGATTAGACGAAAATAGCAGGGGAGGCCTATTTTTGTTTTTTAATTTTCTTATTCTTAATATGTAAAAATAAATAAAAACCTTGGAAATTTTGACATTCGTGGTGCGTCCGGACCTCATGTTCCACTGTTAAAACATTTTTATAATATTTCCTATGAATAATAGCACTATTTCACACAGGTTCACCAATAACCAGATAGTTACTAGCTTAACTGACACTACTACTACACAAAAATAAGCTTTAGTTGAAAAGTTAAAACTAGATAACTTCGCGTCCGACGTTTGACGTTGATACCCCTGGCGCGCACTAATTCATTCGTATATACTGTACTTTAGTAACTACGTGAATAGTTGTAAGACCGAGACAAACTATCAGTTGCGCTTCATCAGTGGTGTGGACAACACTTGTCTATCTCTCCGCGTCGCTCTGTTATTAAGGTAAGTAATCACTTTCCGTGGCTTGGTATACCGCAAATGTTGATTACCATGTAGACTATAAATTCGTTTAAACGAATCCTATTGTTTCAATGATTGTAATAATAGATGCCTTTTGGGTTCCTAATTTCGACTGCAGACGCCAAAGTAATATATACCAGCAATTTAGGAAATTATTTAGGATTTTGTACTCTTTTTTGATTATCATGGTATTGATTTTCGTGTTTTCCGTGGGCAAAAAGTACACAATGTCAATTTAAACTATGAAAATTAAATTTGCATGTTGGTTAACATTTTTAAACGGTTAATTTTCATAATGTTTTTTCAGTACTACTCACTGGGAATATGGTCTACTCACGAGAAGATCGCTTAGTTGCAAAATGATTGGCTGAAAGACGGAGGAGAGCCCAAAATAGAAATACATATACAGAAAGAAATACAATTTATTCATAAAGCCAATTTACATATATCAGTTTTTGAATAGTAATTCAAATTACACATAAATACAATACAAAACATTTGTAATTAAATAATCAAGACTAAGTTATTAAGAAGTCAAAAGCCACATAAAAATATTAGAATTAATTAACATTAGTCTCCGTTTTCTCGAGTAATTCTGCCACAGAATAAAAATTCTGCTCGACAAGCCAACGTTTCAGACGGAACTTGAAACTAGTTAGACTGCTAGCAGCTGTGACAGCTTCTGGTAGGTTTTTGTATACTGCCGGACCCATAACGTGAGTCAACTTTGAGGACTTCGTGAGGGCTTTCCTGCGTTCCTTTCTTCGTCCCGTGCGAGTGGGTGTCGCCGTTCCTCATGTATTTATCGAGGTTCTGACGAACATACCACCGCCACTTGCGTTATCATAATGCTGGGCAGTGTAAGTATGCCTAGTTCTTTGAAATGTGGTCTGATGGAGACGTCACGACGTATGGTAACTAGGGTGCGTATGGCTCGTTTTGCATCCGGAAAGTACGCTCCCAGTCAGCAGCGCACCCCCATAGCTCAGCACCATACTGTAGCACCGAGTGAACAGTTGATAAGTAACAACTTCGTGCCACCTCCGCCGGAACCACACGAGCCACCCGTCGGAGCACAAAACATGATCTACGTATCTTTTCGCATATTTTGTCTTTGTGGCTCTCCCAGGGCTCCTAAGGGCTCTGTCCATTTCAAAACCAAGAAACATCGTGGCTTCGGATTGGCTTATGGCCGTTCCGTTCACATAGACTACAAGCCGTTTCGTCACTGCCAGATAGGCAGAAATGAAGGTAGTGGGTCTTACTTAGATTCAGAGCCAACCCGGTCATCCTGAACTATCCAGACAGTAGGCCGGCCGTCTCGTTCAGCTTCTCCTCCAGAGCGTCTACGGACTTTGCGGTGACGATCGCGGCCACATCATCTGCGTTCATGAGGGTCTCCGGGCAGATCGTTCAAGAGGAACGAGAAAATTATGTTGGAGACAGATGACGCTATCCGCTGCGCTATCCCCATGGTGGGGAAGAGGGGCTCTGATCGCTCAGTACCACCGACAACAATTTGTGATCGCTCACGCAGCATCTCCGTAAGTACGGCAAACGATGCTCCCTCGAACCCATGATGACTCATTTTGGCAGCAAGTACGGCGTGGCTGGCCACGTCGAAGGCTTTAGATAGGTCGCAGCACAACACGGCCACCTGCGACTTTTGCTCGCACGCTGCTAGCACACGCCGCACCACCTCGCGCGTCAGTGACGTCATGGAGTAGCCAGCGCGGTACGCATACTGCCGAGGCGACAGGGCGTCCGTCGCCAGCAAGTACTCCACCAGCCGACTGCTCAGCCCGTTCTCGAGAACCTTCGCAATAGCTGGTATGATCAATACTGGCCTGTAGCTATCCATGTTCTCTGGGGGACACTTTGCTCACTTCCGCCCGACTCAAGCATAATACAGAGAAATACTCCGTTCAGAAATAAAAAGATAGGCAACGGTATTTTCGAAAGAAGAAAGAAGGGAAGATGAAATCAGTTAGTGAATTAGATCCTCGTCAGCAATGAATTGTTAGAGAGAAAAGCAGATTCTCCTCTAATAAACAAAATTTGACTCAAAAACTGATTAAGAAGTAAATATAGTAGTGATTTAAGAGTGTGTTTTTATGTTAAATTTTGTTTGTTATACTTTCTCAGAAGAAAACTACAGTTATAAAATAATTGTTCCTTAATTTTAAGAAACTTTCTATCTACTTTTTACGTAAAACACATTATTTTATTTATAAACCATCCCGAAATTCCTTCTTACAATGATTATGATATGCAAATTCACACAAAATGTATGTTTCAAAATATAAATGTCGAATACTTTTATATATTTGATTTCGGTGATATGAATGCTGATTTCTGTGGACACCATATTTTTAAAATTGAATAACTCCGTAACCATTGAGCCAATTAAGTGCCCTCTGCTACCAATAAATTTTAAATTAAATATATAATCAGAATATTTCATCATTATGTGTAATTTCAACAAAAAAAATTGTGACACGAAAGTCAACCAAAAAATGAGTTTCCGAAGAATGACCCATATGTGGGATATATCTAGTTGGTAAATTATTGAAATACCTAACGCTCAGTGGGAATTTCTGCAGTGGCCTACTGCCCAAATTTAGTGGAGCAATATCGACACACTTAGTTAGCCAGGCTACATAGATAGACGGTTATATGTTTAGCGAATCCTGTATTTATGGAAATAAAAAGTTCTTGATTTGATTAGGTACATTGTCGGAGTCTTGACATATTTCTATCACATCCAGCTCGGTTACCGCAAGGCACAACAAAGCACATTCAAACATAGGCCTAGACTCGTTAGCTTCAGAAACATTTTACAGTGACAAAATGGCTTACCGCAAGCTTCAACCAAGTAGCAGGAATGTTAGATGACAACTCAGGAATTATGACGGACGACCTCGGTGGCGCAGCGGGCGAAGGTCCGCCTGCGACGCAGGAGGTTGCGGGTTCGCCCGCCGCGCCACCGAGGTCGAAAATTATACTAGTATTTACAATTGAGCTAACTGCAGACTGTTGCAAACAGTCTACAGGTAGCTCAACTGATCCATATCATATCAAAATCATACCATTTCTAAAAGTCTTACACGGATATTATAATATGGTTTGAGATACATAAACTTATTTAGTACCGAGTCGGTTCAGCAAGGCAAGTAAGTAGGTGTAGGTATTATACTCGGAATATGGAGGCAAGTCACAGTTTGCATAGTGTAGAAAGAGATGCCCTGTATTTCAACGCAGAAAGACAGCTGTTTGACATTAAATTTAGAGCTCTGGCGGAGAGGCACCAGCTGAAATGAACTTTTTTGTTGACTTCAATACAAAATACATTATGAGTTAAATATCATATTTGAATGAACTTTGGAGCTGAGCGGCGGCTGTGATGCGGCTCAGATATGAAACTTTCTAAATTCCTTTGCCCTGAAATCACCCTGAATCCTCCTTGATTATGCTGCAGGCGTACAAACAAAGCGGGCATTTCCCGAAGCAGCCGGCCAGTCGGCGATTCCACTAGCGGCTAATGGCCCAGGCAGGAACAATTAAAACTGTCCGATTCCCCGCTTTGGAAGCGGCGGTAATGATTCGTGAATTTAGCTGGGCGTTGGAGGGGGGTGGATATTCCAGCAGCAAGGTTCAAGTTGTGCTAAGATTTTGACAAAGGAGGAAAGTCAAGCGGTTTATTGTTCAATGTGTTGGATGCTTCGTCTAAAATTGCAGGATAAGGAGACCCTTCGGGACGCATTGCCGGGGCTTGGCAATGATGGCGTAATCGAAATACTTTCAATACCCATGACTCATGTGCCCATCTGCGGAACTGAGGCGTTTTCTTAGTATCAATGAAAAGTTCTACCGGACAGAAAAGATGGCGCTTTTGGTGTGGGCCCGTCGATCAGGTGTCCGTCGCCCAGCGATTCCTCGGGCGGCTACCGTGATCGATGTTGGGGCCTGACAAATTAAAATGGCACAGACCGGCTTAATTTGACATGACATCCCAATCACAACCTCTATTGTTCCACGAAACATCCCTGCCCTCTGAGTTCTAAGGTGTTCTAAGGCTTGTTTTGTGTTTTAAATGTATTGAATCTATTTGACTTGACAAAGAGATCCCTGTGAATTTATAGTATGAATAAATAAATAGAAAATTGAATTGAAGGTTAGTAATGTTGTATTTTTTTGGAAAACGATTCATTGACCTAAAAAACAATCCCGGCTGACAGAACGGGTATAAAACGTATTTTGATTCTCTGAGACTTTAAGGCCTTTAATAAGAAAGCTTGTTCAGTCATATATCTATGCTTGAGTAGCGTTTATACCATAGAAAAGCGTTACTCAAGCATAGATGGATGACTGAGCAAACTTTCATGAAACTATCCGTAGTCATGTCCACATTACTCCTACTAATTCACGTAGCCATAAGTCAAGGATAGTGAGCCATTGAGTTATCCTATTGGACTTCATTACAAACGAATCACGATCTTCATTTAGTACATCATTTCACTGGTCAAAAAATTCACGCAAACTGCCAACACAGGACGTCCTCCGGGTGGAATTCCCTCATTGACAGAAGATGGTCCAACATCTGCCAGCAGAATGGTTCAAGAAGACTGCACGCGAATGCTTGATGCTGTCACTATGATAGGAGAACTCCGACCAGTAGTAGACGTCATGAGGTCAGATGGGATGATGACCTTTGAAAGACTACAGGTTGATGCTGAATGCGGCTGAAGGGTGCTATGGCGCGAGTTAGGGGAGAGCACCGTCCAGCAGTAGACTAGGATAGGTTGATGATGATGGTCATCAACTGTGGCCAGGTGGGATGCTGACCTGTGAAAGACTGCAGGCTAGATGTGGCTGAAGTCAGGGCGCTAGGCGCTCGTCGGCTGTCGTCCAGCAATGGACTATCATGGCCTATCAACTTGCCGCATCCTGCATCTGCTTGCAGTCTTTCTCAGATCGTCATTCCACCAGGCCGCGGACGTCCTACACTACGCTTGCCAAGTCGCAGTCTCCACTCAAGAACACGTTTTACACAGCGATTTTCACGAGATATCACTGGCCCACTGCCACATTAGCTTGCTAATTCTTTGAGTCATGCCGATAACTTTAGTTATGCCGATAGCAGCTGTAATTTCCTTGACTCGCCGCGAAACTCTAGCCCGTAACGGTCGCCTACATCTGTAGAGTTACTTAATATTCTATTCTTAGAGACCATCACGGTAATGTCAAGATACTTAGTCTTAAACACCGGAGTACAAACTAACCAGCAGATTGTACGACACAAAGTACGTTTAAAGTTACCCCATCACATTTAGCCGGTGTGTCAGGCCAGTTAATTAGGACGAGCTACCTTCTGACTCCAGTAACTGGGACTGGTACGAGCTGGTACAAGTTTCTAGACGCACAAACAGCGAACTTGGGTAAGTTTAATTAATTACTGAGGAGTAGAGTGCGGGACATAGAAACGTCAGCGACTTGGAATTTAGAAAATTTTAGTTTAGTTCATGCTTAGATTCTATACCAACATCGAAATTATGGGTTATTCCAGTTTTCCCCCTTGACAAATCCCCCTAAGGGGGAAAACTGGAATGTTTTTGCAAAAATGAAAAACCGACTTTAATATTTACACTGTTTTTTAAGTTTGTGAAAAATATACTAATCCCCCCGAATAAAATTTTATGGGAGCATCTTGAGATAGTTTTCTATACAAGATGAAAATGAATCATCAAAATCGGTCAACAATTGACGAAGTAATCGACATACATACAGCGGAACACAGAACCTCCTTAGCAGGACCGGCTGATCGGATTTTAATGAAACTTGACAGAAAGATAGATTGTATTCTGGGGTAGATACTCGCTACTTTTTATCCAGACAAGACGCATGCGAAACAACGCGCAGAAGCTAGTTTTAAAACAAGACGGGAAGAACCGATACTTACTCATGTTTTTTACTCAAACGCGTATTGTAACAATCACCCTGCACCGAAGTGTAAATAAGTAATTTCACCGTAAACCAACAAAGCATTGTCTTCACACATACTCCGGCCTTTAATTGTTTTTACTTGGGGTCAATACGACCCCACACGGGTGCGGATGACCCAGTGGGGTAGTTCCGACCGCTAGCCTGGCACGGGTTAACTTTAGTGATTAAACGATGATGTAACGGGGGTTAAGTTAAGATTGCTCGTGAAATTAGAGTTAATGTTTGGTGGACGTCTTAAGGGCTTGTCTGGGGAGGTTTTTCCGCCATGTTTATTTCCGCCACTAAGAAAAATTAATGCAATGATATTTTAAACGTCTCCATGAGTGACTGAGGAAACCTCTCGTTTATCGTAAACTAGTTTTTGCCCGCGGCTTCGCACGCGATGTTTCTATGGAAACGTTTTATGGTTATTTCTATCCCATGGGAACTGATTTATGGGATAAAAAGTATGTTTTACTCCCAAATATTTTGTCCCATAGCGGGAATCGCACCCGCAAACTCTTGCGTCACAGGCGGATGTGAGGCACAATCGGCTAAAAGTCGTGACCGTTGAATTTCTTCCCAAAATCACTAAATTTTTGTCACGTTTCAATAATAACTTTTTCCTTATTATCCGACTTTAAGAATTAATAATGCCACTTAGCGTTATAGTGCTAGATTTCAAAGTTATCCCAAAGAAACTAACCCTATTTCAACAGCAATAAAGTTGATTTTGGAAAGCCTTAGCTTTCTAAAATAGGTCCTATTGTATTTTGCGATAATTTTAAAAATATTCTTGATCCTTTGTGGTGCACGGATTTGTCAAATTATCGACTTAAAAATCATGACCTCTTGATATTTGAACTGAAAGTTGTAAGTTAGTAGTTACATATTGAGCCCTAGCTTCTGCCCGTGGCTTCGCACGCGTATTTTCGGTATAATAAGTAGCATATTTGTTTATGTTAGGCTACCTTCCAAGTGTGTGCCATATTTCATCGTGAACTGTTCAGTAGTTTTGGACATCCTAGGGAACAAAAATTTTGCATTTCACAAACTTTCGCATTTATAATATTACTAGCTTCGGCCCGCGGTTTCGCACGCGTATTTTCGCTATAATAAGTAGCCTATTATCTAAGTTAGGCTATCTATGCTACGCACGCCAAACTTCATCTTGATCCATTTAGTTGTTTTGAAGATCCTAGGTAACAAAAATTCAGATTTCACAAACTTTCGGCTTTATAATATTACTAGCTTCTGCCCGCGATATTTTCGGTACAAGTAGCCTATTGTTTAAGTTAGGCTACGTTCTAAGTGTATGCCAAATTTTATCATGATCTGTTCAGTGGTTTTTGTGATCCTAGGTAACAAAAATTTCACATATCACAAACTTTCGACCTTATAATAGTAGTAGGAAGTAAGATAGGATTAACTGAGTACTTTTTTATGCTTGACTTTCATAACTCTAATAAAACTGGACACTGACTGGCGCTACAGACCGTAATGTATCGTGTTACACAGCGAGCGTTCGTGCAGTCAGTACGGAGAAAGAAGGCGAGAGCAGCGAGCAACGAAACGGATTTTTGACGTTTCATGCTCGCCGAGAATGTTACACTACGTAACACCGGCCAGTACCCTTTTCTGTGGATAGTGGAAGCGGAAGCGCAAGCGTAAAATTTTATTGCTTTCAAAAATGCTTTGCCCGCTGTGCACCAAAAACAACGAGGGAAAAGCTCACAAATTCGTTAATTCCAATTTCTACGACCTCTTTATTAATCTCGCGTAGAACCGACAACCGCTGGGGTGAACGTGTTATTGAGTGGAGACTGCGTCTCGGCAAACGTAGTGGACGCCATCGAGCCGGTTGGGATGACGACCTGCGAAAGACAGCAGGCTGATGCTGGATGCGGCAAGCTGAAGACAGGGCGCTATGGCGCTCATTAGGGGAGGCCTATGTCCAGCTGTGGACGAATGTAGGCTGATGATGACGATGACGACCTCTTTAAATACGATAAAGGCTCACATAAACATAATAACTAGGTGTTGGCTATATTTTATCCCGGAATTCCCACGGGCACGGGAACTACGCGGGTGGAACCGCGAGGCGATCGTCTAGTTGTTATAATGTTTAATGTTCTACAAAAGAAATATGGCCCATGTAAGTAAATGTGATGTCCCGTTTGATTTCAGTAACATAGTTGAACGTCTTTTAGTTTTCAGTAGGAAGGTTTAGCATATTTTTAAAACATTCTGCCAAACAATTACTCGATATTTAAAAGTTAAAACACAGAAGTTCAATAAATGATTCGGCGTCAAAACAGCAATTTGTCAGTCGGTTTATAAAAATAGCTAACACATTGTGGTTTTGAATACCCACGTATTTATAAATTACATATGTACATACGTATATTGCACCTACTTATGTACAATTCATGTGCGTAGCTTATTACTGTTGGATGTGGATTATTGCTTTGGACACACTGAGAGTGTTTTTTATAGCGGCGCGTTTGACAAAATTAAAAATATCGCTAACGTATAGCTAAGGTTTGGAATTTGCTGTCTGCATCGGTTTTTCCGGCTAATTACAACCTATGTCTCTACAAAACAAGACAAAGACATAGACATATCATTTATTTGCCACCACACACACATTGACATAACACATTCAAAGTAAAATATTTAGTCTTAAATTAATTAAACTATTAAGAACACACGTACCGTAGGTACATGTAACAAACGATGTTAAAAATTTGTAGGAATAAGTAGGTAGGTAACCAATGTGTGCAGCAAAAGCAAATTGGCCTAGGCTCAGCATAATGTGTGCTGCAGTAGCAAATGGGCCTAGGCTCAGAATAATGTGTGCTGCAGTAGCAAATGGGCCTAGGCTCAGCATAATGTGTGCTACAGTAGCAAATGGGCCTAGGCTCAGCATAATGTGTGCTGCAGTAGCAAATGGGCCTAGGCTCAGCATAATGTGTGCTGCAGTAGCAAATGGGCCTAGGCTCAGCATAATGTGTGCTGCAGTAGCAAATGGGCCTCGGCTCAGCATAATGTGTGCTGCAGTAGCAAATGGGCCTAGGCTCAGCATAATGCCAACTGTTGTGAGCAGAAGGCGCTGTTATTCAAGAGTAAATATATATCTTCTAGCTAGCTTCTACCATCGTGATTCACCGTCGTCGGCCACATCGTAACTTTCCATAAGGTGAGATTATAATCAAAATATTATGATGTAATGATTTAAAAAAAATTATAATAAAATATCAATCACACTTACCTATTATTTAAAAGAAAACGAATAATATATCCAGGCAGAGAGGCAGGCCTTGTCATCGAAATCGAAATTCAAAACCGGTGATAAAGTATTATTTATCATGTTGTCTAGCCTTCCAAACGCCCGCTGTGTTTCTACCAATTTTTATTTTACTAAAATAGATAATATGGTAGGAATTAAAGTATTGAAGGTTTTCTTCTGATGTTTTATAATTTCTGTGGCGTAGCGACTCAAAGTGTATCTTGGTCTCCGACCAAAGACTTCTCCAGGATCTCGGTTCCAATCTGTCGCCTGTCTTTTCCACTTCGTAAATCCAGCGATACCCAGGGCGGCCGATTGGTTCTCGCCGCGATGGAGGAGCCTCAGTGCATCAGTCTACAAGACAAAATTAAAATTTTAAATAACCCGCCTACGTTTATTGGCTGAACAGATTTTCATGAAACATAACTAAGAACACTCTGGATAAAATTATCTATGACACAAAAAAAACTAAACGAAAATCGGCTCATCCGTTTGGGAGCTACGATACCACAGACAGATACATAGACGGACACGTCAAACTTATAACACCCCTCTTTTTGCGTCGGGGGTTAAAAAGGCGTTTGAGGGAAAGGCGTTTTAATAAGTATTATTTACCTACCTAGCCTTTTAACAGGTATACCTGCTTATTGGGAGGAGTGGAAAGAGAAAAAAAGGCCTTCGTCCAACTGTAGGACAGTTACAGACCCATCCCACTGCAGGGCAAAGGCCGCCTTTAAATTAAAAATTATTGCCTTTTAATTATTCTTCGTGTGTCATAAAAGTAAGTTAGGTAGACTCTCTAGCGATCTAAAGGTAAGTTGTGTGTGTGCTTAAAGTTGGAGACTTAGCAATTGTATAGCGTACCGTCGGTTTTTTATAGCGTACCGTTGGTTTTTTACCTACTCTGATTGCATTGCATGGCCTGTCAGTTTGTGGGAGGGCTGCGGGGCGCGCGAATTGCATTTAGTTGGATCTCATCACTTCACATTACACTAATATTATAAATGCGAAAGTTTGGATGGATAGATGGATGGATGTTTGTTACCTCTTCACGCCAAAACTACTGAACGGATCGGGCTGAAATTTGAGTAGACGTATTTCTAAGTCTGGAATAAAATATAGGCTACTATTCATCCTATAAATCAGTTCCCATGGGCCAAAAATCATCTTTAAGCGTTTATAGAAACAACGCGTGCGAAGCCGCGGGCATAAACTAGTATATTATAAATGCGAAAGTTTGGATGGATGGATGGATAGATGGGTGGATTTTTGTTACGTCTTCACGCCAAAACTATTAAACAGATTGAGCTGAAATTTTGCATGGGTGTAGCTCTAAGCCTGGAATGAACATAGGCTACTTTTTATCCCATAAATCAGTTCCCATGTGATAGAAATTACCTTTGAACGTTTCCATAGAAACAACGCGTGCGGAGCCGCGGGCAGTAACTAGTTATTTTATAGGTTTTTCATGGAATTGTTACTTAATTTTCTTCATCCTAATATTTTAACCTCCTACAATTTCGCGCATCTATAAAAATTGCAAAACGTCTGGTGTGACTGGGCAAAAGTCTCCTGATAAAATAAGTCCACGAATCTCGACGTTGTAAAAAAAAAAGTTACCCACTGTGTCACAACTTTAGTACAAACGCAACACAACAAAATAATGCATCCCGCGTATATCATCTCGCTAATAATTAATTTCGCGCCCGTTTGACGTAATTAACGTCCGGATCCGCCGCCATTGTTTATTATTGTTTTCGATAGTTTGAGGATTATTATTAGGAATAAGGGTGTGGAGCGCGAATTTAACTTTATTGGGTCTATTGGACAACAGATTATTAGGTAATGAACGTACAATGATATAAGGTAGGTAGATGAAAAGATGAAATTCGGCGTACGTTTAGAGCAAAACCTAACTTAGATAATAGGCTACTTCTTATACCGAAAATACGCGTGCGAAGCCGCGGCAGAAGTTAGTAAATTACTTAAAGTCAAAATTATTTCTTTGGTTATTGTTATTTATTAAAAAGACGATCGAGAATAAAAAATACGATAAAAATCATGAAAGTGCACTGTAAATGAAGAATGGATGGCGTGGCGGTCGAGAAGACGTACCTATCCGCGAATTTTGTTTTTATTACTCCTGACGACCTCTGTGGCGAGGTGGGCGAAGGTCCGCCTGCGACGCAGGAGGTTGCGGGTTCGATTCCCGCCTCGGGACAAATATTTGTACGATCTGCAGATATTTGTTCAGGGTGTTCTGGTCGTTTTATATGTAAAATAAAAAATATCTATCTATGTACTCCTATATTATTATGTATATCAGTTATCTAGTACCCATAACACAAGCTCTGCTTACCTTGGGGCTAGATAATGCTGTGTAAATTGTCCAGCATTATTTATTTTTATTTTATTTAAACAATTTAGTGCATGAGAACGGTGGTGCCTAGATGTTACTACTATTTGACCGAGATATCAGGAACCCTGCGGTCTATTCAAATTCAAATTCAATATTTTATTTTGGACAACTAGAATCCATAATTTGTTAGTAAAAGTAGAACTTATAATTAGGGTTAGTTATAACTAATATCTACTAAAAATGAATACAAAATTAAATCAAATCAATTTAAATACAAAATTATATCACTCTCCCCATGAAGCATTTCCACAGGGGTGAGGTGATTCTACCAGCTATAGTTTTTAGGATGGTGTTGGAGCTGTCCCGTACCCTGCGCATCAGGGATGCCGTCTTTTTACGGAGGATGGCAGCAAAGCCATCCGTCTGGTATTCCGCAAACATCCCCGATGCACTGCAAAATCGAGGCAGTCCCAACATCATCCTAAATATATTATTGTACTGAACACGTAGGGTCTCCAGCGGCCGTTTGGTGTAGTAGTATTGCAATGACGTAGTTGTTTAGCGATGTTTTAGTTCGTAGATTTTTACTAATGTAAAATATAAACTATATGGTGCCCTATTAATATACCTGAATTTTTATTTTATTTTAGTTTCAAAATTTTAGGAAAACTTACAGCTAGGTCTTAAGAATAGTAATTTATATAAGTAATACATGCCGGTACAGGCCAGCGCATGTGTGCTGAGGGCCAATTAAAAGTTTCCGCAGATATTTGAGACCTTCGATCCCAGACCCAAACAAACTAACATCCTAATTAGAAGTCAGTTCAAAAGATATATTTCCAGAATCCTCCCGCCATTTATAGGAATAAATCCATTAATTCCACTCACTCGCCATCAAATAGCCCAAGTATTAAGCACCACAATGACTTACGGCCCGTTTCGCGCCTAGTGATGCAGTGTTGCCACATTATAGAGGTTTATGGCTGGAAGTGGCCATATTTTGAGAGTTTCGGATGTTTTGAGAGGGTGGTTATCTATAGCTGATTAATGGAGGGAGGCAGTGGCTGCAGCAACAGATTTTCAGAAGCTTTAAGTTTTTTCCTCAAGTAAAGTAATTAATGAAAGTAAAATCAACATATACCTCCCTTGACGAGTGCCATGGGCTCCTTTCATAGGGGTAGTATCAAAATGCCCCACGCTGGGGGTGAATTTGAGTATTACAGTGCTAAATAAACACAGAAGAAAGCTGCTGTCTTTCCTTGCATTTTACGACATCCACAGGGTGGGTTTAAGGGGTAATTTTTTTCCACGACGACGGGCATAAATTGCCTACAATACAACTACAAAACTTAGTTTTAAATAAGTTTCTACTGGAGTTCCGATATGCAGACGTATTTAATGGCAGCCTAACTTCCATTTCTTTTTTTAAAGTTTGTACCCTAGAGAGCATTTTACTAAAACATTTTGGTGCCAACTGTGAGCTTCTCTCTCACAGTTTGCACTTAAAATGTTTTAATAAATAGGTAAATATCTCAATATATTTTTTGTATTCAGCGTGAGGAGGTGTTGTGGTTTATCAATTTTCCAACGCAATAGACACTTTTACAATAGATATAATACTTTTACACTACCAGAAAATTTTGGGACCCGTAGTTGGTAACCCCAATTTGAATGGCCTACTCATTAATGGGCCCATTAGGGCTTCGAAACAGCAATAAATTTGTTAATTTAGTCAAACGTTCGTTTTTCTCAGGTGCCATCATACTTTGTGGCTGTTAAGTAGAATTGAAGAGGGTACTGTTTACTATTTTATGAGCCTCTCTGTGTTTATTTACTTATTTATGTGATTGTGTGAAGATTGTTTGCTGCTGGAATTGTGATTTAAATCGGTTCTACTATACTATAGGTACTTGGTTCTGGAATCCAAGTAATTTTATGTCATTAACAAAGATATATAATGGAAATTTAACAATAAATGATAAGAATAACAGAAAACAGCAAGGTAATTATAACAGCGTTAATATATATCCTGAATATAAAGTGTCCCGAGAGCTGGTGAGTATCTGGCGCAGCGCATCAGCATTGCCATACAGCAGGGCAATGCAGCCAGCAGCGTAGCGGGGACGCCACGACTGCTATTGATATGGATCAGTTGAGCTACCCGTAGACTGTTTGCAACAGTCTGCAGCTAACTCAATTGTTTCAATTGTAAATACTAGTATAATTTTCTTTGTGAATAAAGGCTATTGCTTAAAATATACAAACAAAAAACGACGTATTATTACATACTAGTTTTTGCCTGTGGCTTCGCACGCCTTGTTTCTATGGAAACGTTTTCTATCCCATGGGAACTGATTTATGGGATAAAAAGTAGTAGTTGGATTCTAGGATAAGAATTAACTGTAGGCAAAATTTCAGCCCGATCCGTTCAGTAGTTTTGTCGTGAAGAGGTAACAAACATCCATCCATTCATACTTTTCCATAAATCAGTTCCTAAGGGATAGAAATCACCTTGAAACGTTTCTATGGAAACAACGCGTGAAACTAGTAAGAAATATGGCGTTATTAATTTTCTCTTCACTTTGATTTCCATCCGGATGTATGGAATCGACTTACACTAAATTGCCTGACTTCTAGCGAATTAGGTATTAGTAACTATTCGTTTGATTATATACCTACCTGATAAATTAGATATCTATTTTATTCAATATTTACTTGACTTCAATTAAAAAAAATATAAGTAGGACAGTTTTATTCCATTGTTAACATAAATTTATTATAATTTTTCTGTTATATGATAAATTCATTAGTATTTTATTGATTATCCTTGAATATCATAAATGAATTCCTGTATGACTTAGATTAGAGGAGATTAGAAAATTAATTCTGTACTAAGTCAATAAATAAATAAATCCGTCCATCCAAACTATCGCTTTTATGATATTACTAGTGTGACCATGTAAGTCGGTACCAGAAAACTTATTTTCAGCTTCAGCTTTCCCAAACAAAGTTACGTTTACCTTTCAAAGGTCATGTCCAACCGCGCGCCGCCGCCAACAATCAATCAACATCCGGAGCACCTGGTGCCGGATGTAACTCACATTATCCGGGTTAATGCAGTAAAAGCCGGTTTACCAATGCTCCCGGTACTTCGATAAGTAGCCATTGTCAGGCCGAAACTGTTATTATGGTAGTGTGGTAGTGTAGTATGGGGGTTTCGGATGCGATTTTAAGTCGCGTGAAAAGTGGTGATTACTGTCGATCTCGGTAACAGAAAATAACGATGTCGTTATTTTTTGTCGCAAGATTGGTAAATAGCAATATTCGTCTAAACTTTAATTGGGGCAAACTATAGCTTAATTCACAAAGAAAATTACAATCAAATAATAGAAATAATTTAGAACTAGTATTTACAATTGAAACAATTGAGCTAACTGCACACTGTTGCAAACATCCATATCAATACCAGTCGTCGCGTCTCCAAGACGCTGGCTGCATTACCCCGCTGTATGGCAATTTGGCAATGCTCATGCGTGCCATACAGCGATAATGAGGAATTAGTATGTAAATATTTCTAGGTAAATCTAAACAATCAAAGGTTGGAAAATCGGTTTCGGAATTATTATAATTATTATATATTAACCAATTAAGCTACCTTTAACAGCAACCAACTATGTAGTAAGTAATACTTCTGTGTAATCTGTGGATAATGTGATTGGTTGTACATTTAAAAACACATAAAATAAGCACACTATTATAACAAGTCTGGATTGTACAATTGTTTATTATCCTGACTGAATAAAGAAAATTAAATTAAAATTAAAATTATTATTATTATAATCCTAACGCATAAATAAGTCGCGTTCCAAAATGTAAGTAGCTGGTACAACACTAGTTATAATGTCACCCTTATAATGGACGCTCGTATTAATTCCGCAAGCGATTGGCAACACGATGTTAATCGTTTATAACCCTTGTAATCACAGAATTGATGATGGGAATATGAAAATTGGCCGTAGCGGTAGCGGTGTAAGAATCGACCCCTCCAACTCATCCCGTGGATGTCGAAAGACGCACCGCGGCAGCACATCACAAAGATGTGCATTTAAATATGAGCTTTAACACGTCACGTTTAAAGTGAAGTGAGTCCCAAAAGCCACATTTTGACTGTACGGAAAACCAATTTAAGGGCAAAAAAACATTGAATTTTAATACTTTTTTATACTCGTTAAAAGTTTAAGATTCTGGTTAGTAAGTTATGGAAGTCGAAACACGATTGACAAAACTTGACTCGATACAAAAAAATCGCAAAGTTTCCTCTAAATCTTCATTTTTGCACAAATACTTCTACGGAAAAAGCAGTTTCTTTTGCTGACTCTCTCCATTCCTCTGCTGATCAGAGTGAGTCTGGAATTTCAATTAAATTTCGTCTGCTATTTCCCTAGTAAATACTTAAGACGATTATGGTTTTATTTTACTGCGAAAGAGATACTGATTTTAGAGCAAAAAACTAATTTATAAATAAATAAAAATTCAAATTGTTTATTTCAAGTACATGACTCATAAGATTACATTTAAAATACACAATAATAATAAAATAAAATACAATGAAAAACTAATAAAAATGTGAAGTAAATAAAATCAGATAAGATACAAAATAAGAATACATGTAACAGACAGACTAATATGCGGACACGAGGGATCATCAGTGACCGGGGCACCGCCCCTTAAAAGGGGTTGCGTGCAAGTTTATCCAGTGCTCCATTAACGGAGAATCCCACCTATCTGCCAATGTGCTTAGAATGGTGTTGGGGCTGCCACGCAGGCGTTTCAAGAGCGACGCACCACGCTTTCTTATGATGGCGTGAAAGCCATCAGTGTGCGCCTCACTGAACATACCTGATGCACTGCAGAAACGTGGCAACCCCATCAGCACTCTAAACCCATTGTTTTTTTATATTGCACGCGCAGCGCGTTGTACGCCTTTTGAATAAAGAACGAACAGTCAAATTTCGCGCGGACTGGCCATTCCGCGGCTCTCGCCTTCCTTTCTCGCCTTCCGCGCGCGTCCTTGTCTGGCAAAACTGATCCCACTTCGTCTTAAGTGCATTTTATATTGACGGAATCAGATGACAGACAGCTTGGGCCACTCGTTTGTAGAAAAGATTTAAATCCTTGTTTTGAAGCTGGAGGGAGCCATTTTGTCACTGTAAAATGTATCTAAAGGAAACTAGTTAAGACTCATATTTGAATGCACATTTTTGTGCTATGCGGTAGCGGTATTGGATTAATGAGCGCAGAGATTTAGAGAACCTGACCGAGAAAAACCAACAGCTTCCTTCTGAGTTATTAACACCTTGACTGCGATCATAAATCTGCTCTTCTGCGTTTTTTTGGATAAAAAATAGCCTAAATGTTAGATAGATTTATTGCACACTTAAAACTAAGAAACAATTGATCTGTTGATCTACTTGTAGAGTGTTTGCAACAGTCTGCAGTTAGCTCAATTATTTCAATCGTAAATACTAGTATAATTTTCTTTGTGAATAAAGGCTATTGTCATTTAAAAAAGAAGCAATTTAAAATGAAATAATTATAATCTAAGTGACCAGTCGGTCTTATCGCTCAAGAGCGATCTCTGCCAGACCACCTGGGCATAAGGCTCTGAGCATGTTATTCCATGTTCAGAGCCTCATGTGTGTAAAATTTCAGCCCTTTCCATTTAGTAGTTTGGCGTTGTCTATGGCCAAACTTGACGATGTGTTTACAAAGTCAAACTTTCGCCTTTATAGTATTAGTAGACACATCATCGTCATCATCATCATCAACCATATTAGTCCACTGCTGGAAATAGGCCTCCCCTAATGAGCGCCATAGCGCCCTGTCTTCAGCTTGCCGCATCCAACATCTGCCCGCAGTCTTTCGCAGATCGGCATCCCACCTGGCTGAAGGGCGTCCTACACTACATTTGCCTAGTCGCGGTCTCCACTCAATAACACGTTTACCCAACAAGACAAATGGGAAACTAATATGATTGGTAAGTACTCAAACCAAATCGAAACCTTACAACGAAACACTAAATAGCAACAATTCCAATTCGCCTCCAATAAAATAAACCCGGGAACGGAAATGACATAAATACCCAATCAGAGAAATTAATTTCTTGAAATGTTCCGAACGGAACCCAAATTATAATCTTATCATATACAAGTTGAATCGACTCTTCCGCTTGTTGTGCCGCGGGCTAAGTACGGAACAAGGGCAGTTGGGAAATGTCCGGTTGAGGTAGCATAATGCTCCAGGAATAATGCCTTGTACCTTCAAGGAAGGAATTTTTATCTTTTAAGGTTTTTTTGTTATTATAGTGCGTACCTAACCCCACACTAAGTGTAATTTGTAAGTCGAAATTTTTTGCGGTATTATTTGATTTCTTTTATCTTTTAGTTGTAATTTCGATGTTGATTTCAATGGAAGTTATTTTATTTTAATGTCAACATATAGTAATAATAATATAGCCATTTATTCCCTAATTTTCTTGTTGGGACGTCCATTTTTGGACGTAGGCCTCCTCCATCCTGTTCCACTCGTTCCTGTCCTGAGCCAAACGTGTCCAGGTGGTCCAATATCAACATTATACTCCAACTTAACTCAAGAATATAGGAACCTAATGCTTGTACCCATGGGATAGAAATCACCTTTAAACTTTTATAGAAACAACGCGTGTGAAGAAGCGGGCATAAACTAGTAATGCATAATGGTGACAACACTAATATAATTTACTTAAACTCAATAACAAAATGAGAGTTCTGCCGACTAACCCTTCATCTTGGGACCAAAATGTCAGAAATGAAAGACAGGCCGTGCGCCTTAGACACAATGGCGTCGAAAATACTGAATTATACAAAATATGTAATAACTCGACAACAAAACCATATTTTATTATTTTGTAAACAACAATGTACTAATTGATACATTTCCTATCTATCTAGCATCAAAATATAGTGTTTAGTCAAATATTATATAAGTTTCACAGGTTTAAACTTTGGAAACCACGTTGCAGGCAGGATTACCAGAAATAAATGAATACTCTACTAAAATCTAAAGAACAAGGACCTATGCTATGCTGTCTAATTATGTAAACAATACTACAAACAATAAGAGGAAATAACTTGAGATGCTTATACTTATAACATAACACTTGAACAATAATATTAAGCACTAAAATCATTTACAACGGGATATTTAGCATGATTTGAGTTTTGAGTTATTCCGTGATCATGGCGCATGTAACTGTGCCGAAATATTGGAAAACTCAAAACTCAAATCATGGTAAATATCCCGTTGTAAATGATTTTAGTGATAATAACCATGATGGATTTAAAAATATTAAGCACACTGAACTCAGCGAGACACACACTGAGAAATGCTCAATTCGACTGCCAAAAAAACAATTAACGTCCACAGATAATAAAATACTTTTCGTTCAGAATGTAGAAAATATATCAAAGAACCTAACTCATCAAACTTCTTTGTAGGAAAGTAGCCTCTAAACATGTAAAGTAAGGTCCGTAACCAAACGCAAGAGAGCGGTAACCGACTGCCGCTTAGGCCACAAATGGTGCAGTGACGTATGGCGCGGCAGCCGGTTACCGCTTAGGGCTGGAAGAGTGGGACTAACCTACCATAAGAAGAGCAGCAGTTTGCTTTTGTGTATATTTTAACACCTCCATTGCGATTATCAATCCGCTTGCAAATAAATAAATAATGCTGGACATTTCACACAGCATTATCTAGCTCCAAGCTAAGCAGAGCTTGTGTTATGGGTACTAGATAACTGATATACATAATACAATACACTACATAGATAGATTTTTTTTATTATACATAGAAATACATCCAGGACCCCTGAACAGATATCTGCAGATCATACAAACATTTGTCCCGAGGCGGGAATCGAACCCGCCACCTCCTGCGTCACAGTAAAGTATGGTAATTATGACAAAACCCCCCTTGTTTGAGGGTGGCACATTCGCAGTGGACGTACCTCGGTATATTATTATGTGCTGGGGGCTTACTCGGAAAACGAAAATCTAAGTAGGTATAGTAGTTCTATCTCACGAAGTCCGTTAACTTACCTCACTACGTACAACTTTGCGCTTAGTTGTCATGCTGACGGTACTCGCTACCAAAATCTGACGTCGTGAATACAATGAGCACTAGTGACCCGGACCGCGTCTCGGGCGAGACTGATTGCTTCTGAGCTTACGCACAGTAAAACAATTGTAAGTATCTGATTCATTTTCGTGCAAAACCAACTTTTATAATAATAATAATAATACATATATTTCAGACAACATTAGAACAAGTATAGATCTTATTAACTTATTCTACGGTCCATATGAATATATACCTTAAATCTAACATACATAAAAATATAAAAACTTATTTTAAGTAAAATTGCACACGTTCTAAATTTGCGGCGGTTTTTTAATTTATGGCACTTGGATAAGATAGCGTTGCACGAAAACGAATCAGGGACGTCGATTTTTATTTTGACGAGTACGAGCAATATAATTCTCATCAGGGGATTATTTATGAGAACTCTAGTGGTATACACATTCACCTACATTCACACTTGGCCTGCAGCTCACCGCATCTGCGCCGCACGCATCACGCACCTGCGGCTATCGACCTGCACTGTCGCTTTTTGTGGCGCAACCGGTAATGGACGGTGGCATGCAACAAGTGCTCAGTAAAACCGGATAATATTTTAAAGCTGATAAGGGGCCATTCATTTATTACGTAAGACGATTAATAATAAATGAATGGCCCCTAAGTAGGTACACAACAAAACAGTAAATTATTATTTAAAGAAAAACATATTTTTAATCTATTGAATAGCCTACCTTATTTCTTTATTGCCATTCTGTACCTATCTTATTCATTCCTCTTTCTGTTATATTAAAGTTTTTATTTTAAGTTTTCGTAATGCATGTAATAGACAAATAATTGCGCGCCCATATAAAGCATTAGCAAATACCTTGCTACACTATTATTTTACGGTATTACTATTTAACATGTACCTAATTATGCAATAAATATACTTTTACTTTAATTTTTTCTGCATAAATCACTAGGCATAGGTAGGTACAATATGTAGCACCTATGATTGAGGGAACAATAGCCTTTGAGGATTCTTCCTATCTTTTATAATTTATGGTCTTATGGTGTATCTGTCGTTGGTGGTTTATTAAATGAATAAAGCTAAAAAGTAGCTAGCGCAGCAAAAAAATAAATAGTTTATAGTCAATATCATCACTAATTTATCGAGTTTCGAATCACCAAATGGTACAAAGGTAAAAAAAACAGACAGACATGACTGAAAAATTAAATAAAAAATAATTAGTCAGAGTAAAATAAATAGTGAGTAAATTAATTGAGGAGTATGTGAAAGTAAGTTGCTGTATAAGGACATAATCGTTATTATCACTATCACTACATAGTATAAAACAAAGTCGCTTTCTCTGTCCCTATGTAATGTAAATGAGTTTCATATGAGTCGTGTCACCATCCTACATACAACCATCCACCCAGCCACATCCCAGGCCGGACGTGAACCTACTGGACTTGTTTTTATTGTGACAACACATTATCTGCAGCATCTATTCTGATGAATAGGTCTTGTTGCTGGTGGTTTTGGAGACCACTGCTGAACGAGACACCCCCAGACAAGGGGTTGTCACTACGCTTGGGAGGCGGATTGGTGATCGCAGTAGAGGGTTATTCCAGTTTTCCCCCTGAAATCCCCCTAAGTGGGAAAACCGGACTGAATTTTTTTGGAGTTCATTTCTCCCCTTGAAGATTATCCTTAAGGGGGAAAAGTGTTTTTTTTTAATCCAGTTTTCCCCCTTGAAAATCCCCCTTAAGGGGGAAAACTGGACTTCTTATTTTTGGGGTCCAGTTTTCCCCCCTAGACGTAATTTGTATAGTAATCTTTTTACGAACAAAATTAAAGTAAACAAATTAGAACTAGTATTTGAGTATCTTAACAAACGAGTCAGTTGATATACCTGTAGATTGTGTGCAACAGTCTGCAGTTAGCTCAATTGTTTCAATTGTAAATACTAGTGTAATTTTCTGTCTGAATAGAGGCCTTAATTACTAGGTAAAAAAAAACGTATAGGTTATAGAATATAACACAAATCGACCCCAGACTCGGCATGAAATCCTATCCTAGTAGGTAATCATATAAAGCCGAAAGTTCAAGAGCCTATGTAAATATATTTATTTTATTTTAGATATCTATAGATTAGCCTCAGGACAAATGTTTGTACGATCTGCAGATATTTGTTCCGGGTGTTCTGGATGTTTCCTATGTATAATAAAAAAAATATAATATAATATATCTATGTAGTGTATTGCAGTAGGTATATCAGTTCTCTAGTACCCATAACACAAGCTCTGCTTAGCTTGGGGCTAGATGCTCTGTGAATTCTCCAAAATTATTTATTTATTTATGCATAGGTACTTGCTGTACCTGTTGAATAGGTAAAATCTAAATCATGGAGTGGACATTTTATTTTTTAAACATATAAAAATAGCCTAAGTTACTCAGGGATAATGTAGCATTCTAATGGTAAAAGAATTTTTGTAATCGGTTAAATAGTTTTTGAGTTAAATCGTTATAAACATACAAAGATAACAATCTTTCCTCTTTAAAATAATAGCGTAGAAATGGGACGACACTTTGTTCTTGCGTTCTTTAGTTTGTTTACACTTCATTTTACTATTATGCATAAATTTATTTTATTACACTATAATTTATTATAATGGATTAAAAATCATTGCAAACCAACGTTGACGTTTAATATATTTTTTTGTAAATTATGTAACCTGCCTAATTCAGTTTCAATCAACCTCCACCTCCTCAACAGCCTCTATTGGTCCACTGCTGGACGCAGGCCTCCCCCTGATAAGCGCCTTATTGACTTTTATCTCATGGAGGTAATGCCCATAATCCCCACACTGGACATGCGGGTTGGGGATCGCAGTTTGCTTGTAGCATTGTTCTACAGGGGGCGCTGCTCCCCTCTCCCGGTGGATATCCCATAGTCGCCTCTTACGACACCCGCGGGAAGAGTTGAGGTGGTGCCATAGAAATCTAAATAACATTGTTATTTTGATTTCTATGGGTGGTGCAAATTCTAAGCCGGCACCACATAGCTCAGTTTCTATCGTTTTGCATCAAACAAATATCGTAATGAGTAGAAATAGGTACAATATGAGACATAATTATCAGAAATTAATAATTAATTCCGCCCCTATTATTATTTACTACAATTAATTGACCAAAATCAATTTTTGCGCTTTATAATGAGCGAACGAGGTTAAACAATTTGCTTATTAAAACTGGTGGTTATTAATTTATCGGAATTCGGGGAATTGTCATGTATGAAAGTGGTTTTAATAAATCCTATTAAACAGCCTAGCTCTTGTCGTCGGTGCAATGATTCAATTAACTCCACTATTCTTTTTCCAATGCGATCTCATTCGCTTCTTTATACGACACTAGACCATCGTCTCGCGATTTCACCCGCGTAGTTCCCGTTCCCGTGGGAATTTCGGGATAAAATATATCCTATGTCACTTCCTGAAAAGTAAGCTTCCTAACGGTGAAAGAATTTTTCTAATCGGTCCAATAGTTTCGGAGCCTATTCAATACAAACAAACAAACAATCAAATCTTTCCTCTTTATAAATATTAGTAAAGATGTAGATGACAGCGACTTTCTCCTTGATCAGGTTCATATAGTTAATTCCTGGTCTTCCTCTTCCTCGTCTTTCTCCTACTTTCCCTTGTTATATTAGATCTTATTCTTCTAAGAATATAAGGACTAAAGTGTTGTTTCTTATGATCTTCAGAACTACTGAACAAATCATCACTGAAGAAATTTGGCATCTCATAACACTTTGCAGAAAATACTTTGATTTAAATAATTGGCTTTTTTTAATCATAATAATCTTTATTTCCGTGAGAATTGATAATAGAGAATAGGTATTCAGGAATATCTCGTGCGAAGCCGCCGGCAAAAGCTATTCTTAAAATAATGCGGGCAAAATTTGCACAGAATTGTGAAACCCAAAATAGTTCGTTTTGTGCAAAAAAAACATTTAATACCTCCTAGGTATAATATTATAGAAAAACTAATGATAATTAATATTATAGAGAAACTAATTTTAATTAATTTGTTTTAATGTTTTTTCGTGGATATCGTTTTTTAAACCCTATACTTGGCAATGTGCAGTTTGCCTTAAACCTTAAAACAAATGTTTTATAACAACTTTACATGTCGACCATTTTTGAAGTTGCTAAAAATTAAGACACTTTACCTTCTGCTGTCGGCTTAGATTTTGAGGAAATAGATAAATGTATGTACTTGTATGTGTAAATACTAGTTGTAATGTTTTATTCTATTATTGTAATTTTCTATGTGCTAAATAAATGCATTCTTAGACACCATCTAAAAATAGCCTTCTCAAAAGTCTACCTCACAAAGCGTGGTTATTTTACAGACAAGTGTATATCTACAACGAATGCATTATTATCGAGGAACGGTTGTACCAGCCGGCATCGCAGGTGCCCACAATAGTGAGTGTACACTGCGGGACAACGCATTGACAGCAACTTTGAAAGTGGGTTATCGTTTCCTGCGATCAGTTCCATTGCTTTGCTGTAACATATTATTGAGTAGTTTTATCTAGTTTTATCTGTTATTTTTTTCTGCAACGGAGGATTATGATCATTTTGACATTAGGATGAATGGATTTATTAATAAATTCTTTATTGCACTCTTACATTACATAACTTATAAGCAGATCTTGACAATTTAAGAAAAGAGAACATAAATGAACTTATAAAGATGGATGTTTGTTACCTCTTCACCCCAAAACTACTGAACGGATCAAGCTGAAATTTTACATACATACTTCTAGTTGTAAACCTAAAAAAATAAATAGGCTATTTTTTATCTAAGAGCTAGTCGCACTAATATTTTAAACGAGAGAGTTTAATACATTTTACACCACGTAGGAACCTACCTTTCATATTGGTATATATTTCGAGGTAAATTGTCCTAATCGTAGTTATAGTAAAATCATCGGGATATTATCATGGGCTTTGTGGAGTTCTGAGCTTTCCTTTATTTTTGCACAGTTGCATGCATGTGCCATGATTTCGGAATACAAACTTATTTCGGAATACGATTATATCCACTTCGAACTAGAATCGATAAAAAGCTAGTGACTTACTGTAAAAGTAATTTTTTTATGTCCGCAGAAGAATTAGAAAACTAAAAGTCAGTACAATATTTTGTCTCAAAGTGTAAGGAGCCACCTGTTAGCCACTGGGTGTATTCCGACACAAACGTCTGTATTTCGAATCGAGTGTCTCAAGACTTACTTCTTACTAACTTATACATTACTGCTTTTACACTACACCTTAATTTGACATCGACACAAAACCAGCAATGGATGTAAAATTATGCGATAGTTTTGTATTTTTTGGTAGACATAATTCTTGTTTAAAAGACAGGTATGAAATAGGGTGGATGTTTCTTTGGTCACTTGAGTTGGAATGGTAAAAAGTTTGGGACGTTAATAGTTTTGATATTTCATTTTGTGCATTTTAAAATAGTAAACAACTGTTGCATTTGATGAAGAATGCTGGTTATTTTGTTGGTTATTGAATTATTCTTGGGTGTTCAAAGTAGAACTTCTCTACTTTGAAAACCAGCCTGAGAAGTACTTTGTTGGCTCTACAGGATAAGACAATTATGATGAGAGCTGGTGAGTATCTGGCGCAGCGCATCATCATTGCCATACAGCGGGGCAATGCAGCCAGCGTAGCGGGGACGCGACGACTGGTATTGATATGGATCAGTTGAGCTACCTGTAGACTGTTTGCAACAGTTTCCCTCAACTGATTCAATTGTAAAAGTTTGTTCCAATTTTTTTCTAAAATTTAATTATTGTAATTTGTCAGTAGACACAAATGACAAGATGTTTAGAGATTTTATCAAAATACTAGCTTCTGCCCGCGGCTACTTTGGAAGTAGCCTATATGTTATTCCATGTCTAGATTCTTTATGTGTGCAAAATTTCAGCCCGATCCATTCAGTCGTTTTGGCGTTGTCTTAGGCCAAACATAACAACGGCACAAACTATGCCCTTTATAAAAATACTAGCTGCATTCTTACTACCCGTTGTCCTATTACCCGTTTTCCCGTAGGAATGAAGCATTTTCCCGCGGTAAAAAGTAACCTATGTTCATCAGGAATAATGTGGGCTTCTAATGGTAAAAGAATTTTTCAAATCGGTCTAATTATTTCGGAGCTTATTCAATACAAACAAACAATAAAATCTTTCCTCTTTATAATATTACTAGACGATCGCCTCGCGGTTTCACCCGCGTAGTTCCCGATCCCGTGGGAATTCCAGGATAAAGTATAGCCTATGTCACTCCCTGAAAAGTAAGCTTCCTAACGGTGACATAATTTTTCAAATCGGTCCAGTAGTTTCGGAGCCTATTCAATACAAACAAACAATCAAATCTTTCCTCTTTATAATATTAGTATAGATGGTTTAAAAATACATTTATTCACAAAGAAAATTATACTAGTACTTACAATTGAAACAATTGAGCTAACTGCCGACTGTTGCAAACAGTCTACAGATAGCTCAACTGACCTTAGTATAGATTAGTATTAGTATAGAAGTATAGATTAGGATAGGATTTCTACGTGTAATAATCAACCAAAAATAAGACCACATAAACCTAAATCCATTAAACTAGGTTACCATAATAACTACATCCGATTCATTCAACTCGAATAAAACCAGTTCTGCAGTTATCTGTATCCCACGGTAGTCGAGCCGTTTCATTCATTAAACAAATGAGAGAAAAAAAGGCTTGGTTTTTTAAGTTTGCACGACTTTTTGCCGATTTCCAATAAGTTTAAGACTAGCTTTTGGTATAGCTCGCGTACCTATAGAAAGGGATTGAGAATGGCGTCGTCTTTCATGTTGCCCTGCTCAGTTGTGCGATTCCGCAAAACCACTCATCACCTATCGTATTGACATTTTTAGTTATTCTAAAAATAGCTTGACAGTAGCTTGATAAATAAAAAATAAATAAAATAATTTATTCAAAATAACTTAGGACTAGAAAGATAACAAAGAGTTTCATCTTAAATTCTATGGTATTAAACGTGTTAATAGAATAGAATATATATGATATATTATATACCATAGAATTTAAGATGAAACTCTTTGTTATCTTTCTAGTCCTAAGTTATTTTGAATAAATTATTTTATTTATTTTGCGTGTGCCTGAACTAGGTAAAAACCTGTTTTGCAGGCAGTAAAAACCTGTTTTTCAGGCAATATACCTACCTATTTATATTTATTTAATGTAAGATTTGACTTAAGACAAATAATTTATTACATAATATACTTTTTATTTAGCAAATAGAAAATTTCATTAACAGAACATAACAACCTAGTACTACTCTGTCAAGAAAGTACCGGGAAAAGATCAATAATACACTATTTTATTACCTTCAAAGTATGCTCCTTCAGAAACGATACACATACGCCAACGAATAATAATAATAATGATTCATTTATTAAATCAGACCACATAATTTAGGTCCATTTTTTGTTAGTGAGTTGTCTTAAAATCTACGTTAAAATACAAGAAAAGCAGTACATAAAAATTAGAAGTAAGGTTTAAGGATCTTAACTCGTGTCCCGATGAAGCTGTCTCAAGCGATACTTACTACTTCATCGGGACCCGAATAAAGGCCTTCATTACTGGCAGGTCGTAGCGATCTGGAATGACCTGCAGGATGCTGTTGGAATAATCCAATCATCAAAACATTTTTTAAACACTGTTTCCGGAATTGAGTTCAGTTCTCGACGCAAATTCTACTTTATGCCTTCTACCGATTGAAAACGGGTGCCACGAAGTGGTAAGTAATTTGGTTTAGGAAAAATAAAGAAGTCGGCTGGAGCCATATCTGGTAAATATGGTGGTTGCTGGATGATATTTGTCGAGTATTTGTGGTGTTTCAAAAATTCGGTCACAATGATGCCCTTGTGTGAAGGCGCATTATCTATCTATAACTTAATCCATGTACTTACCTTATGTAAAGTTCATTAAAAGTCTAGTAGGTACCTACCACTACCAATGTTTAATTACTCCACTATCTCCCATTTTATAGGCACCTACCAGTTCAAACCAGTTGTAGTAATTATGGATCTCCCACGCTGGTGAATGGATTTTATTCATAGGCTCAAATATTGCGGTCTGGCGTCTTGAGTTGTAAGCTATACAGGATGTTGTAGGTTTCTAATGGATTTATTGGTTGGTACTTTGTTGTAAGTTGTGTTTTGGCGGCTTTGGAGGTTAAAATACGCTATAACGGGAAACAGATCTTGAGTTTTGATGTTTTGTGAATAAGATAAGAAAAATATTAATTAAATAATAATTTATTGTTCAAACTGTGTGCATAGTTGGTCTAAGGAAGTACTTTTAAATTGTCCAACAGTTTGTCCTTTCTGACATACAATAATAAAATTATTATCAACATCAGGTAATTAATTTAGAATTATAGGAATTTTGATTAGTAAATTTAAAATTAATTACTTATTTGAATATTAAACCAACCTGACGCAAAAACCTAGCCTATTGTAACGTGTTTGACTGTCTGTCGTTGACATAAAAACAGCTCCCAAAAGGTAGGATATAGGTGCTGGCATTAAGTTATCATCATACAATTAAATGAGGGAATATAAATTTATTTGTTAAAAGACTTACACATACTTAGACTAAAATACATAATAAACTTAGATTAAACATACAAAGTATAACCCAGTAACAAAATGGTTCCGCCTCAGCATGGGTTGGTTGACTAGCAAGCTAGCAACCAACGCTGGTCTTCGTCAGAGCCACATGTTGTTTTCTCATCCCAGTGGTCAGCAGAGCCCCCTGTATCTCGTTATCTGTAACCCTAGCCGTCACACACTGCGGCGCACTGTGGGACGGTCTCACGGACCTGCTGATAACTAAGGGATTTCGAGGGTTAAGACTGTTCTCTCTGTTCTTTGTGAGCAGTGATGGGGCGATCGCGAGCAGTCATTGATTAAATGATAGAGAATACAAGATACTTACTTTAGGATGGATATAAACTTAAAAGTTTCTATAGAACAATTATGAAATCTTAGTTTATTTGGAAAAATAAGAAATCGTCAAGTGCGAATCATGCCGATGGTGTAGAGCATGAAGGTGTTTCTCCAACAGAAACTAGTAGAATAAGAAAATATTTTAAAAAAAATTGGTTGTTTGTAAAGTAGGTTTACGATCGAGATGTTTACGTGATAACGTCTTATTGGTGATATAACCGCTAGAGTGAGAGAGACGGAAGATCGGTCCACTCACTCGAACGCTATGCCAGCCTCCGCTCGTGAGGATTCCGCGTGACAAGTTTCACGGAATGACTGGCAGCGCTCGAGATGAGACGGGAGATCGGTCCGTCTCTCTCTCGTTATACCTGCGATCGCGCTCGTGAGGTTTTGGTGTGACACAAGTTTCTGAACATGTCACCCGACTAAAACGATTTTAAAGACGTTATCACGTCAAAAAATCCGGTTCCCGATCAAGTATTTTAGATTCTACAAACATTCGTCGTGTGGCGGGAATCGAACCAGCTACCTACTGAAAGACACGACATAGTTGACATAGTAGTAATAGCCAGAGGGCGCTACCTAAAGATTATTATTAATGATAAAGAAAATTGCAATAAAATAATATAAACAAATTAGAACTGAAACAATTGAGCTGACTGTTGAAAACAATCAATCTATAGGTACTAACGATAGTAACAATAATTATAGATAAAAATAATTAAATCATAATAATGCTGGACAATCCACACAGCATCATCTAGCCCCAAGCTAAGCAAAGCATGTGTTATGGGTAGATTTATTTATGGGTAGATGACTGTTATAGCTACTGAATAAAAAACATTGCATAAATAGATGCCTATATTTTTTATTATTCATAGACAACACCCAGAACGAATATCTGCAGATCGTATAAACATGTGTCCTAAAGCGGGAATCGAACCCGGAATTTCCTGCGTCGCAGGCGGACCTTCAACCGCTGCGCCACAGGGATCGTCGCAAAGTTGTCTAGGTACTAACCTTTCCCTTCAATAATGTATGGAATGGCCTTTGAATAAAAATTGCATAATTATATTGATTACCTACAGTGACCTTTACAACCACGTTTATTCAAATTATGCTGTAAAAAGTTGTTTACCAACTATTTTTTTATAGATAAAACGGTTTTTAAACTGGTAAACTTTATGCAAATAATTAATAGTTAAGAAATCGATTACTAAATGACAATTTTGGCATTGTGGTTTTTGCATTTTGTGAACGCGATCTATCGATTTTCAATAAAACTTTTTAAACTTTCGCGATTTGTTAGCATAGTTAATGATTTTATCGGATATTTATCGTAGGGGAAATATAATAACAAAAGGTACGCGATAAATACCCGATAAAATCATTAACTACGATATATCGATTACGAGATGGAAGAAAAGTACACTGACAAATACTAATCAAATAGGAATAATTTTTTATGGAACATCTTGGTCTTTTCTTTATACCAGAGCGAAATAATGGGTTATTCCATTTTTCCCCCTTGAAATCCCCCTTGAAGGTTAGCCTCAAGGGGGAAAACTGGAATTCATTTTTTTGACTTCCAGTTTTCCCCCTTGACAATCCCCCTTAAGGGGGGAAAACTGGAATTATTATTTTTGCAATTCCAGTTTTCCCCCTTAGACGTAATTTGTATAGCAATCCTATATTACGAACCAAATTAGAGGAAACAAATTAGAACTAGTATAATCATCAAAATCGGTTCATTAATGTCGAAGTGATCGGCGACCATACATAAATACATACACACAGCCGAACTTTTTTAACTGATTCGAAATAAGAAGGATGTTCTATGTTCAGCTCTATGCATGATTTTTAGACCGATTAAATAAAATCGTTTTTGTTTAAATAATGGTCCCATAAATTTTTATTTCCGTGATATTCGTATTTTACCTCAGAACTTAAAAACAGTGAAATATTAAGGTTAAGTTTTTTCAAAACAACCAAATTATTTTGTGTTCTGTTAAAAAATTAGAAAAATGTTTTGCATGCGTTCAAAAATGTTATCAGAACGACCCAGTCGAGTTATATTAATTTGTCGTTAACTTTACCCAGGCTTCGGTAATTTCCTTGCTGCAAGTTCCCAAGAGATTACACAGTTTCTATTTATATGAATGTAAATGAGCTACTCTGTTATTGACCGCCGTTTACTTAGATATGCGGAAAAGGAGTAATTGATGCTCTCGGTACTACTATTACTGTGAGTGGACTGACAGAGCTGCATTTCGCAGGTTTATATTATATTACTAGCTTGTGCCCGCGGCTTGCACGCGTATTTACGGTATAATAAGTAACCTATTATCTAAGTTAGCCTTCGCTCTAAACATACGCCAAATTTCGTCTTGATCTGTTCAGTAGTTTTGGAGATCATAAGTAACCAAAACTCAGATTTCACAAACTTTCGGCTTTTTAATATTATGATAGGAATTACTGTTTTTGGTACGTAGTCCGTCATCATCTGATTATTTTAGTTCACAAGTGGACATATGCCTTCCTTAAGGCGCTAGCCCGACCCAGTTCAGCGCCACCACCTATTTTATCTTAAATTATGATAAACGAAGGAAAATTCGTGAATCGGAATTTGCAGTTTGTGATACCCATCATATGCTTATTTTTAATGCCTCTGTAAAAGTTTTATTTTGTACAGTGTAGGCAGAGATGCGAAGTTGCTCTTGTTGGCCACGGTCAGCAAAAAGAGCAACTTCGCATCTCATTAATGAGCGCCATTGCACGTAGTCCGCTTCAACGTAAGTGAATAATCACAAGTGTTACAAATCACACTAATATTAGGTATACCGAAAGTTTGGATATTTAGATGTATGGATGACAAACTCTGCTTGGCTTGGGGCTAGATGTTATGTTGAGGGTCATGGGGGCAAAGCTGGATTTGACGGTCAAAATTTGTTTTTAATTTAGCTCCTTATTCTTTGTATGGTTTTGTATGTTTTATATGTGTGTCGAAATAAATGCAATTCTATTCTATTCTATGTAAATTATGCTCCTAAAGCTGCTAAACATAGGCCTCCTTTAATGAGCGCCATAGCGCCCTGTCTTAAGCTTGCCGCATCCAGCATCTGCCTGCAGTCATCCCACCTGTCCTGAGAGCGTTCTACATTTGCCGAGTCGTGGTCTCCACTAAAGAACACGTTTCCCCCAGCGGTTGTCGGTTCTTTGCGAGATATGGCCGGCCATTGCCACTTGAACTTGCTAATTCTTTGAGCTTTGTCAATAACTTGTTTCTCTGCTGGATGTATTCCTTACGAATCCTTTTCTTCAGAGAAACTCCGAGCATAGCTCTTTCCACAGCTTGCTGAGCGACGAGCTGGCCACGCCGACGGTAGGCTGCAACATAAAATATAGTCATATAGCCATGGCTATATACTACTATTTTTTATGTAGGAAAACAGGCACCGAGAACATTCAAATGCAAAATTATGCTGTAAAAAGGTGTAAAAGCAAGAAGCTCTATTCCTACAGATGTAAATTCCAATAAACATGCAAATGAAACTAATGAAGCCTTTGGTACTAAATAATAGGACATGGGAAGTGATTCCATAGTTTTCTTCATTATCTCTATCTAGGTCTATACCAACCCTCTATAACATTATTATTATTATCGCGTTTATTTAACTACTAGCCGCTGCCCGCGTCATTGCTTGCGCTTCTCAAGTAGCCTATTTATTTGTTTTACAAAGTAAGTTGTTTATTATGTAACAAAAACAATGGACACATGGTTATAAATGTAAACGATGCCATCTGCGGTAAGTAGTTTTGAAAAACTGTGTCGCAGATGACAACGCCTTCCTTCGAAGTTATAGTGGAAATAGTTCTAAAACAAGTCAAAATATTAGCGTACTTTTAAAACTTCAAAAACTTTTCTAAAAAAAAGCTTTTACGAGTATATCTTCCAGGACCAAAGTGCTTGGGCAGACAAATCAAACGAAATCAAACTCGACTGGGTTGCGTCGTTTTGTTTAGGAGTTCCTATGGCCACCTTCGTTCTCCATCATCAGACCAGCTCAATGGTACCATGACACTGCACTGTCACCGAACTTAGATAATTATGCCAAATTTCAGCTCAATCGGTTGAGGATAACTGGTCTAAAATTCAGTTTAGAGATTTGTCCCACACATATTAACAGGGCAAGTTAAATAAAATCTTGTATAAAGCGCTGTGTGGTGCCGGTTTAGAATTTACACCTGCCCAACTCTTCCCGCGGGTGTCGTAAGAAGCGACTAAGGGATATCCACCGGGGGCGGGCGAAAACGCCCCTTGAGGAACAATTCTACCACCGAACTGCGATCCCCAACCCGCATGCCCAGCGTGGAGATTATGGGCATTACCAGTCAATAAGGCGCCTATCAGAGGGAGGCCTGCGTCCAGCAGTGGACCAATATTGGCTGTTGAGGCGAGGTGTTGTATAAAGCAAAGGCGAGTTCGTAAAGACCAACTCTTTACGAACCCGCCTTTACTTTAAACAAAAGCGGGTTCGTAAAGATCAACTCTTAACGAACCCGCCTTTACTTTAAACAAAGGCGAGTTCGTAAAGACCAACTCTTTACGATCCCGCCTTTACTTTAAACAAAGGCGGGTTCGTAAAGTCTTTTCTCTCACCTTTCGTCTTCTCAGCAAACTTTAATCTCTCATTATGTAGGTTATTTCATCAGGTTCATAGGAAATGGTTATTTCATCAGGTTCATAGGAAATTAATAAAACATAGGGCTTCGCATACAAAAATTCAGGGAAATCATGATTTATAAGCTCGCCAAACCCTGTCCTGTCTGAGCGTAACCACCATGTGGTTACTCAGATGGGCATGTGCCGCCATCTTGGACACAACTGATCACAGGATGTCTGGAAGTCTCCTCACTGAGGCAAACAACAGACGACAGGTTTAGACAGAGAAGCTATCACAAAGTTCGCAAAATCGCACCAAAAAACTTCAAAAATCTTCATTCAATTCTAAAGTAAAGCAAAGTATTCACTAAAGACGCATGCCCACTTACACGGCTCCTTGAACCGTGACCATGACTCATTGACACGGGTCGGTGCCTGTATGACTACCGTGGGATCTGCTTTACACGGCCAGAGAGCATGGGTGAGGATATTGTGGACTGCGTAGCATAGCAGGTTGAGGAAGAGGAAATTTATGACTCAAATGGGACTCAAAAGTCTAATCCTTCACAGTACCTTCCTAAGCCAAAAATTTTATGTTGGTTTCGCCTGAAATAAGCAGGTTGAGAAAGAAAATACTTAATGCATAAGCTTATTTTTAAGTTAAGAAAAAACCTACATAAGAAAATAAGACTTGACTCTTGTTATCATTAGTTTTTTCTTTTAATTGTGTGTTCTTTGTATAATTTTCAATCTTGCACATAACTAGTGTACTTAATTGTATGTAATCGTTCTAGTTATATATAAATAAATAATAAATAAATGACTCAAAAGGAGACTAAAAGCCGGGGTATCTGAATGCCAAAAATAAGAGTGTTGTGTTTAATTCAAAAAAACCAAAAAATGTCTCTCGTTCAGTTTTTTCATCGATTTCTTAAAAGATGATGCATTCGCGTTATCGAAACGAGACTTTCGTAACATCAGGGTCCACGATAGTGGCCCTGCCAAGTCGAGTAGACGGCTGCCACCGGAAATCCCAGTCTCGAAGCATCTCGAGGCACTTTTCAGCTTATATTATATCTTACAGCGTTGGGACCTAAATCCACATTTTTTCCTTCGACTACCTCACCTCGAGTTGAGGATGTCGAAGGAATCTAATTGGTACTAAAAAACCTCGCACTTCCTTCACTTTCCCCGGCGTACTATTTTCTGCGTTCAAAATTCCAAGAAACAGATGTCAATAAAACAAAAAAATGTGTAGGTGTACCTTTCGGTCAATAATTTAGATCTCGATGAATAAATATTTATTTATATCAGAAATTACATTTGAATTTCATCATAAGCGCGGAGTCCTCATTTCCCATGATTTCTTGGAACTTAAAGTCTGGTGATTAGTAGGTTTTGCTGTAATTAGATTGACAGGAACCTTGCGATAAATCTGGAGAAAGAACTGCAGAGGAAACCTTTCCTGGGAGCGTGGAGTTGAAGATCGATATCCGGAAAACCACCACCTTCCCTTTCTTACCACCTTTTGTGTTACATACTTTTTACCTCCATGTTTTGTTTGTAGGCCTATTTAGACTTACGCGGTATTAGCTACCCAGAGCGGCAGCGAATGGGTATTCGGGTATCCTATTTTCAGTAAAATACTACGTGGCATAGCGCAGACCACGCAAAACCCTGTGCGAAATCAAGCAGGGTGGCGAATACCTACCGCGTTGGTTTAAAACGGGGGCCTTTACCTTTGTCGATATAAGTGTTTTCCTTAGATATTCTATTTTGATTGGTTATGGGTATTTTTAACTAAAGACTGCTGTCATTGTAGATGGTTCATATAAGAGCTAGGATATTTTATACTTAGGTAAGCGATTTGCCTACAATGTATATTTAGGCAAGTTAAATTACAATGTTAACCAACAGTAGTAATAAGAATTCCTAAGTAAAATAGATGAGAACTCTTTGCCTAGACAAACCTAACATAGGCTTTAAGGCATTACTAACCAACCTATGTAATGTTTTTTCTTAATGAATAAATGATATATCTATATATATATATCTATCTAACATTTAATTTAATTCCTTGGGATTTCAATGATTTTTTTTTTAATGTGGTAGACTGGACTGGTAAACGTGGTAGACACTCTGCCAAAACCTGGACAAATAGTGCTCTCAATATAGTGAAATTGACTTTTAGAAACACGGAGTCACAAAGAACATCATTCAAAACTTGCATAAAGACAAAATGCACACAGACAATGACATCATCAAATTTGAATCGTCGGCCAAGCCTCCTGACATATGACCCTCCAGCTTAGACTTCATTTTTGACATGATTTTTCTCTCGATTAGCAAGTCTATGCCCACCCAATCATTGTCAGATAGTTATCATTTTGTGACTTGAAAGTAATCGTGTGAAGAACTAATTATTATCGTCGGCTTAGCCACGTTTGCCTTATTATGGCGTAATTGGATGACAATATCTGTGGTTTTCTTTGTTGTTTATTTAACCCTGAGACCTTAAGTTAGGTAGTATGATTTTTACCTACTTTGAAAAAAATAGGAGGTTCGGAGAAATCGGTGACGATACATAAAAAAATGTGTCTTTTTTTATGTATCGTCACTGATTTCTCAATTGTGGACCGATTTTTAAGGTGTATGTATTACTCAAAGTAGCGCCGGTACCTTTTCTTTTACGTTAGCAAAAGGAATTTTTAAAAATCCATTGTACAGTTTATGATACCTATCATAAGCTTTATTTTAATGCCCATAACTTTGTTTTCTTTTTTGTTTATGCAGAATAGCAAAGTTGCTCTTGGTGACCACCGAACTCTGTTTTAACTTCTCTGTCTTAATTATACGTAACTAAACTATATAAGACGGAATATAATTATATAAAGCTTATGATAGCTATCAAACTGCCTGGATTTATATGGCTAAGGGTTTACGCACATGTCCAGGTAGAGGAGCTTGTCTTCGATGCTGGGCAGAGAAAGGGTTAATTAATTTAAAAATAATAAGCCAGCAAATTAATTTACTTATATCATTTAGTGAGTAACAAGCTCATAAAATTTTCGCTGCTTTTCGGTTAGCCAGTACCTATGAGTTTAAACGAAAAAAACACGTTACAACTTGTCAAAGTTGTACTGCTAAAATGCAATAAATCACTCTAAATCATTCGAAAATAGTTCCTCTAAGTTTTCGGTAGGGGCGATAAATGTATGGAAGAACATTGATGTAGAAAATACCAATGTGGAAGAACGAAAACTTTTATATTTTCGTAAACTTTCAAAACTCATTTTAAGTCCTCTCGCGTATTCAGAATACAGTCAATGATTGGCAAAAATTGTATGAACGTGTCACTGAATAATATCAATAAATAATGCTGGACAATTCACAGAGCATCATCTAGCCCCAAGCTAAGCAGAGCTTGTGTTATGGGTACTAGATAACTGATATACTCAATACAATACAGTACATAGATAGATATTTTATATTATTCAAAAAAATACCCAAAACAAAACACCCGGAACAAATATTTGCAGATCGTACAAACATCTGTCATAGGGCGAATATTAAGCATACGTGATCTACGCACACTTTCCTACTGTTACAAACGCAAGAGTAATTCTGTCTGTCTGTTGCCTTTTCACGTCTAAACGACTGGACGGATCTTAATGAAATTCGACAGGGAAATAGATTGTTTCCTTGGAAAGGACATAGGCTTCTTTTGATCTAGGAATTCATTGGTACAGGTTTCGTACCCACGACCAACGTATGGTACGTTTAAACGTGTCGTACAAAAGTCCAATAGCAAAATAATCTTAAGATGCAAGCAGATGCTGAAGTTAATATATACTTAACTTAGTGATAAATAATAAATAGTGTTAGTCCAGAAATAGTCCATCAGGTGGCTATAGCTGGTAAAAACAGGCTGGTATGGGTTGCAGGTGTAGCGAAGACAGGTGGAGGCAAGGTGTTTGTATTATTGTTGTGAAAGGGAAAGTTTGTATTGTTTTATCGGTTCGTAGTCCAGAATTTACTAGACTACTGGTAGCCAGTTTTTTTTTTTTTAAATAAAAATCGTTTATTGAGTAACCAAAACAATGGACATGGTTATAAATGGAAACGATGCCATCTGCAGAATTTTTAAAAACTGTGTCGCAGATGACAACGCCCTCCTCCGAAGTGGAAGTGGAAAGGGTTCCAAAAAAGTTAAAACTACAAATTACAAAATATAGGTAAGTAGGCAAGTTGATTATTTGAATTACATACCGACTTATTACTTTATTATTACATACAGAATAATAGAGATATGCATAGTTTTTTATATAAAAGAGAAAAAACAAAATTACAAAGAAATCAATCAAAAATTACAAGCTAATTACTAATTACTAAGTTGTTATAATGTTCTTAGTGCAAGTCTCTGTAGATAGAGTTTATAACGATTAAGATTTCGGTATTTCGATCTGCGATTTCGTGTATTTTCGATGTACCGTTCTCCGGTATTTTGACTTCTGGTATTCCGTAGTATAGTCGACCAAATGTATCCTACTTCTTTTATTAAATTCTACTAAATGAAAGTTACAAAACATACTTAGGTAGGTAATTAACGAGAGGACTTAGAATGCGTTTTGCAAGCTTACAAAAACTATAAAAGTTTTAGTTTTCTTCCATACGTTTAGTGCCTTGCAGCGCCTCCAACGGAAACAGAGAAGAACTATTTTCATAGTATGATAGTGTTAGTTTCATACGAACTCGGGTGTAGTTTTCGAATTATTTAGAGGCGCCACATTGGTCGTCAAATATCACATCACATTATCACACTAATATTATAAATGCGAAAGTATGGATGGATGGATGCCCAGCCCATCTCCGGGCATTGTATTACGATGATATGATTTGACGACCTCTGTGGCGCGGTGGGCGAAGGTCCGCCTGCGACGCAGGAGGTTGCGGGTTCGATTCCCGCCTCGGGACAAATATTTGTACGATCTGCAGATATTTGTTCAGGGTGTTCTGGTCGTTTTCTATGTATAATAAAAAAATATCTATCTATGTAGTGTATTGATTGTATTATGTATATCAGTTATCTAGTACCCGTAACACAAGCTTTGCTTACCTTGGGGCTAGATAATGCTGTGTGAATTGTCCAGCATTATTATTATTATATTATTATCCCCGTGTGACAAATGCCAATAAGGCACTTATCAGGGGCAGGCCTGCGTCCAACAGTGGACTAATAATAGGCTGTTGAGGCTAAAATTGTGGTATTTGTACCAACGAAAGATAAATAATCAACATGAAGATAGTGTTCTATGCTATTATAATTTGTACTTTTTAATCTGTAACTTGACCATTTACTTTAATTATTTTAATATATAATCTAATCCAAATTGTATCTATTTTATGTGACAATTATTCAATGAGTAATTGAAAAATGATTAGTTTTGCATTAGTTTAATTTAATTTAAGTTTCCGCACACAATGTAGGTACTTACCTACATTTAATGTTATAATGGAATAAATAAATAAAAACAGAACAATTGTAATTTAGCTATACCCTCGTAAGCACGCATTATCAAAGGAACCTTAAAACTTCTATAACTGTAACACTAATCTTTGAAAATGTAACATTATTTAATGCATACTAATATTATAAAGAGGAAAGTTTTGATTGTTTGTTTGTTTGTATTGAATAGGCTCGGAAACTACAGAACCGATTTGAAAAATTCTTTCACAGTTAGGAAGCTTACTTTTCAGGGAGTGACATAGGCTGTATTTTATCCCGGAAATCCCACGGCAACGGGAACTACGCGGGTGAAACCGCGAGGCGGTCGTCTAGTTTATGATTATTTTGATTTTTCCAAAATTTCGTGATCATGGCTCATAGTTGCATATCAATATTGGAAAACAGGTACTTACCTAATTTAATTTCTTTATCTATGACTGAAATATCTACTTATCAATAAGCTGAAACAATCGTATTGAATTTAAATACCCATGCTCTTATTAATGACTTTACTGTTAATAGACCTTGTTAACCAAAGATATTCCTCCAACCAACGTAACATAATTACAACCTGTCAAAAACCAGCTCCAGCACAACAAACCCAGTTCGTTCATGTGAAAGAGACAGACGATCTGTCCCTCTCACACACCGGATTTGAAAAAGACGCGAGCGCAAGTAGGTAATTATTTAATGGTGGGATTTTTAATGTAATTGTGAAATTGTGGTTTGAACGGTAAAAATATGTCGGTGTAAGTTAAATTCGGTAGATAGGGTACCTACTTGCTTCTCGAAAGTGGAACGCTGAAAAAATTAAGACCTGGCCGTCTTCACTAACGTGTTAGAGATGCTAAGCAAATCAAATCAAAAACTAAATTCTAAGAAATTAAATAATAAGTATCTCAAAAATTTCGTCGAACTCCAAAATTTTTACGATATTATTTGATTTCTTAGAATTTAGAAATTAGCCAGACAGAGTGCGACGCTTACGCACTATAATAACAAAAACAAATCAAAAACTCTTTATTTCCTTAAATACAATAAATGTACCTACACTTAGAAAAGGTCAAATTATAAAACTAAACACTGACACGGAAATAAAGTGATATTTTTGATTTTCTAGAAAGCAAAACCTGCCGTTCCCTTCCCCCAGTGTCAGTGAAATACCAATAACCCTGTATATTCATTACCGATTTAAGCGGGTTAACTACGAACCTTATTTGTGTTGAAAGAACACCCACGTTTCCCTTAACGGGGGACATCTACAACCCTGTAGATGTCCCCCGTTAAGGGCGTATACAACCTCAAATTGCTTATTTTCAACTCCGTCAGACCTCCATATCTTCCAAACTACTGAATATTTAACTTTGAAATTTATATATGGTAAAGTTCAGGACTTAGGTATTCTATCGATCATATGTTTCGAAAACACGATTCCATAAAATTTTCTCGATAGAAAAAAATCGCAAAGTTACCTCTAATTTTTTACTAAAACCATAATTTCTCAATAAACACAAATGATACGATCTTGAGATTAAGCATAGTAATTGAACTAAGTATAAAGAACATTTTATATGTTGCCTTTTTTTCAATTAACTATTCTAATGTTTGAGGGGAGCAAATAATTACTAAAAACTTGATTTTTGGGCTTACGCCGCTTTGCTCTGTCCCGCTCCTGTGATCGCGAAATCCTATGCCTATCCTCTTCACACAATAACGAGGTAGGGTACCACCTTAAGGGAAACGTGTGCGGTTCCAGACGCGCGTTCCACTTCCCTCCGAGCACTGCACTCTGTATATGCTGGACAATCCGCACAGCATCATCTAGCCCCAAAGTATATAAGCATAGTTTGTGTTATAGGTAGGTACCAATAACTGATACTTAATACGATACACTACATAGATATATATTTTTTATTACACATAGAAAACACCCAGAATTAATTATATGTAAATTGTATGAACATTTGTCCTGAGGTGCGAATCGAACCCGTAACCTCCTGCTTCGCAAGTGAACCTTCGCTTTTGACCGCCGCGCCACATTGGTCGCCAATCATAACCTAAGTTATGTAAGTTTGTGCTTCGCACGCGTTGTTTATATGGAAACTTTTAAAGGTGATTTCTATCCCATGGGAACTGATTTATGGGGTAAAAAGTAACCTATGTTTGATTCCAGGGTTAGAATTACCTGAATGCGAAATTTCAGCCCGATCCGTTCAGTAGTTATCGCGTGAAGAGGTCACAAACATCCATCCATCCATCCATCTATCCAGTAAGTTCTAAGCCGGCACCACACGATAGGACAACGCACAAAATCAGTCGGCCTATCTATGTACCAGACATATCCTATCTTTCCACTACACCACGAAACCAGAATCAGATTCAGAACTTCACTCCAGGTACACCATTTTACCTACCTACTGTGTTCAATTTATTCGCAATAACATTGTAAAAACGTAAAACTCGTCTTATATCCGAATGTGCTTAGCACGATAACTTGTTGTTACACTGTGGCAACACTGTAAGTAGCTACTTGTATAGGGTGACCGAAGATGAGGCCATTTCATTTTATGAAGAATCAATCATCAATCAAAAACGCTTTATTTCTTTATATACAATAATTGTACTACAAAATCAAATATTATTTGATTTCTTAGAAATTATCCACAGTGCGAGGCTTAAGCACTATAATAACAAAAACGTTAAATTGTACTACACTTAGAAAAGGTTTAATTCTTAAAATTAAACACTGACATGTAAACAAATAAAATGATATTTTTAATAACTGTTGCTTTGGTATTTAGACTAAAGTAAAGGAGTGACGTAGAAACTTTTAGCCTGTTAGTTGTTATTTTTCGAGTTGGAGCAAAACCCGTGCCAAGCTTTTTACCCACTAGAGATAATTTGATATAAGTATTACAGTACCTGTTGCGGCGAGTGCAATCGGTTCACGATACCAGCTTCTGCACTCAATCGCCAGGCCAAGGGTCAGTGCAGGCAATGCAAAGCTTCGCGGTGTGCGAGCTCAAAGCTTCAACTCGGTGCTCTACACGTGGCACTCGGCAAACCCGGTCTGCGTCTGCTGTCCGGTGACGAGGTTGAGGGGCGTGAAGTAGATGACTTACAAGCAGCTGTTTAACCAGCCACCCAACGCTGTAGCGGAATGGAAACCTAGCTACCGGCGTATACTAGAAGGAATCCCTGATAATCCAGTGAAAGTCCGACCTTCCAATGATATGCGTTTATTTCCGCGCACACAGACACTTAGCACTAAAGCTCTTAGTCTATCGGACTTATTTTACAGCACTTAACACAGTTACAAACACTAAACACTAATAAGCACTGAAACACTACTGAAACTTTCAGAAATTCACACAAGACTAGGAACACTTTTCCTCAGGCTCGGGCCTTGAGAGCAGATCAGAACTTGTTCACTTTTTCGTATTAGATCACTTCAGATTGACTGATATATTAGAACTGACTGACCGACGGACAAGCTCAGGTTTTTATACCTCCGTCGGCCTTTGAAAACATACTAGAATATTCTCGTAATAACTAGTGAACTAGCTCTGTCTCACTCACTCATACTACGTATTGTCAGCCGTCCTTGTCTAACATTTCCACGGTTTTCTGGAAGCTATATCTATCTCGTTCTTAACTCGAGAACGTTTCGCTGTCCATGTCTTTTCTTTCGATTTGTTCTAGAACTTTGACATACTTATACCTAGCCGTGGGTTTGGATTCTAGAATATTCCACAAGGTTCTAAATCTTTCCATGGATTTCTAGAATGTTCTAGAGACTTCCATAACGTTCCACAGGCTTCCAGAAGCTTCTAGAAAGTTCCCGAATGTTCTCAAATATTCTAGAATATTCTACAACTTTCCAAAGCTTTCTACGCGTTTTCTTCGAAAGCTCTAGAATGTTCGACGTGGAAATAAAATCTTAAAACTAGCTTAACCGACTTAATCTACACTTAAGTATATCGGTCGCCGACAGTACCTGTTTTGACAGGAAGGTTCTGACAATTTGTTTGAATTTATTTACCTGCTGATATTTTTTGCAACTCTGAAGTCTCTGTAGTCCTCGTCTTTAGTTGTACCCTAACAACCCTAACCCTAGTCCTAGGTATCTTGATCAATTACGCGTTAAAACAATACAATACAATATAATATTATTATAAACAGTTTCACCTTCCTTATATATAAGCTCTTCAAACGTAACGTCACTATAAAACTTGAAATGTAAATTTATACTTATTATTTTAAACTACACAAATATTATACTTATAAGATCAGTAATTTCGTATAAAATACAAAATACTTATTTAAGTCCATATCTTAAGTCCTAGATTAAGATCTATTGCCATACCCTACCTAAATGGGTACCTACATGAATACTTTCAAAACTTTGTAATACTTTTGTCTTGCAATAATAATACTGAAAGCTTCAATCCACGCTGCGCTTTGTGGCACCCTATACTTTAAAGGCAGTACTTTTATTACCAGAGCGTTGTAAAGGATGTGGAAGCTGTAATTTACTTGATGATCTTACACGTTAACTCGAAAACAATGTTTTTGTTGGTTTTTGTAACACACAGGAAACGATCGATAAAATGTCTCGCTTGATCACGTGATCAGTTGGCACTGTTTGCGTTTGTCTGATTTTGTGATTTGAGGAATATGTCGATTGAAATATAATATTCGTATTTAACTAGTCATATGTCATTTTTAGTCAAACTTTTTTTTTATTATTTATTTGGGGGCTTTATCGTTTAGCGATAACACCGCCCGTAAGTATAAAATTAGCAAACAAAGATACAAAAAATATATAACACAGTGAAACTTAAATAAAACTTTTTATATGGAATGTTCTCGATAACACCACACTCTTCACTGTCAAACTTAAGTCCTGAACTAAGGTCTTCAACCGTCTTCTTGAATAATTATATTTTAGGAGACGATTGAAGACTTCGGAATAAAGTACCTAAATATTATATGTAAATATACTTAATCTATTCTGCAATAACTTACCCTCTCAGTTCATAGATCTAACACACAACGTAAAAACTAACCTAACCTAAAATTATAAATTTGGAAAAAAAATGTGAAAATATTTGTTACGCTAAAGTTAATGTCCTACTTGCTGAATTTTGACCAAGGTGGCCAGTCTGTGCGCAAACACAGATGCACTCTCTATTTCCTCACTCTCATAATCCATCGAGACGGCAGACCTAAACGACCGGGGAGAGGTCAGGCGCAGGATCAACGGCCATTTTCGTACCATTTTCCGAGGCACGGGGGTGTAACACCGTTAACTTCTTTACTCGGGGCTGCTACTGTGAATTTTACTTGCTAGAAAAATCTTATAACAACTATTGGCCCGACCCGGGATTTGAACCCAGGACCTCATAATCAGCGTTTGTTCAAGCTGAGCGACCAATGAGGCGGTCACGCGTCAGAGTCCGATGCTAAAACTACCAACTAAACAAATCAGTATGAAATTTTGGGTTATTCCAGTTTTCCCCCTAGAAATTGGACTTGCGTGCAAATAGAGCAAGATCCCACTTCAATAATAGGCTACCTATTCATAAACATTGCTTGCAAATCCGCTGAAAGGAGCTTGTTTGTAAATAATACCTAGGCCCCGATCACGGTGTGGTAAGGCACAGTATTACGACTCAAGCGTTAGCAGTTGAAACGTTAGAGTGCGTTCACAGGCCGGCATCGGACAATCCGCACTGGCCCCATCAATGATTTGACATACAAGATCCGCACCGCACGGAGCGGACTGTCGGCAATGCCGGCGAGGATCCTTGAAGGAAACTTTTCCGTTGAGAGCGAATGACGTCATTCGGATTGCCGATCAGTCACCGCACTTGTCAGCGGATTGTCCGATGCCAGCCTCTGAACACGCACCCTAACGTTTCAACTGCTAACGCTTGAGCCGTAATACCGTGCCTTACCACTCCGCGATCGCGGCCCTAACTGCACGAACGCTCGCTGTGCGAAGCCTTGGTATCTTGATCACTGCTTTACGTCGTGGTATACGTTATGCGATGTCGGACACAAGATCGTATGAAAAATAAGAGTGATATTTTGTTCCGTCAAAATTTACGTCACTGGACGCACTTGTCAGCGGATTGTCCGATGCCGACCTGTGAACACGCACCCTAACGTTTCAACTGCTAACACTTGAGCCGCAATGCCGCCGTGCCTTACCGCACCGTGATCGCGGCCCTAGTCTTTGCAATCACCCTGTCAGTTCATAGGTCTATTTTAACGTATAAAGTTACTGCTCGTCTGCATAGTAAACTTATATTTCACAATTGTATGAAATAATTCAAATATTAATATCAATCAGGTATTATTATTACTATTAAATAATACTATTATATAGGATTACTATATTTTATACGATACATATAATTATTTATTTACAATTAAGTACATTAAATTTTTTTTTTTTATAAATTTTAATAAAAAAGTGCTTTTATTCATAAAGGAAATTATTAATAATAAAATAATAGATAAAAATAAACTAGAAATAGTACCTATATACAATTGAAACAATTGAGCTAACTGCAGAGTGTTGCAAACAATCTACAGGTAGCTCAACTGATCCATATTAATAGCAGTCTGAAGCGAAGAAGAATTATTATTAACTAGCTTCTGCCCGCGGCTTCTCACGCGTATTTTGGGTATAATAAGTAACCTATTATCTAAGTTAGGCTTTGCTCTAAATGCACGCCAAATATCGTCTTGATCTGTTCAGTAGTTTTGGAGATCCTAGGTAACAAAAGTTCAGATTTCACAAACTTTCGGCTTTATAATATTACTAGCTTCTGCCCGCGGCTTCGCACGCGTACTTTCGGTATGAAAGTAGCCTATCTAAGTGAAGCTATGTTCTAAACGTAGGTACGCCAAATTTCATCATGATCTGTTCAGTAGTTTTGGAGATCATAGGTAACAAAAATTCACATTTCACAAGCTTTCGGTTTTATAATATAAGTAGGAAGTAAGTAAGAAATAAGTAAGAAGTGCGATAGCAAGATAAAATATGATATCAATTATAATAAATAATTCTTTAAAATGTAAGAAAAATTATAAACTTATATTTCACAATCTAAATAATACGCAGTTTTGCAATCACCCTCTCAGTTCACAGGTCTCATCACAACGTATAAAGTTACTGCCGTCTTCATAATAAACTGCTGAGGGTACGCGCAAACGAGCAACTGTTGGCCTTTGGCTAGGTCAGAAATGATAAGTGATGTAACGATAGGTGCCAGATTTTCACTTAGATAGGTAGGTTACTTAGTAAGTAGAAGTAGGTATTGATTTCATTGGGAAAGGTGAAAATAATTAGTCAAGGAAGAGTAATGAAGTTTTCATTAAGTATTAGAATGCAAAATGAGATATTATGGGTCTGTCAGATATCCTAGTCTATAAAGTCAATGTCAAAGATTCTAAAATCCTCCTAATATTATAATAAACGCGAAAGTTTGTAAGTATGGATGGTTTCTACTCTTTCACGTAAAAACTACTGAACGGATCGGGCTGAAATTTTGTATACAGGTAATTGTAATCCTGGAATCAAACATAGGCTAATTTTTATGCCATAAATCAGTTCCCATGGGATAGAAATCACCATTAAACGTTTCCATAGAAACAACGCGTGCAAAGCCGCGGGGCGCAGCTAGTTAAATATATATTTACCCAATTTTCATTTAGATTCGCTACTTAGTACTTAATTATTTCATTAGAAAGGATAAAATTAGTAAAGGAAATGTCATAAAGCGTCATTGACTAATCAAAGTCATATTATATAGGTAGGTAAGTAGTCTGTCAAGTCAAGGTCAGAAGTTTAAATATCTGGCATTTTCAATTGTCATAAATATTATGCAATCCTATCATGGGACGGGCGTTAAACCAGATGCAGAAGCCAGCAGACAATAAGTTGAAATTACATAATTTTTATATGTAGATATATATCTATGTACTGTCTGTCTTCCAAAGAAATAAAAAAAAGAAAAGTAATAAATAAAACCCTATTTTTAAACAAACCAGTCGGTTGTCTGTCACTGCAGCTGCTAAAAACGTCATCGCATCCAGAAACTACTTTGTAAATTATCATTTTATCTTGATATTTTTTCATTTCTTGACAAATGACTTAAGCTTTTCATCTGCTCGTCTGCATGGCCTTTTAAACAAAATGTCACTATGACAAAATGCAAATAGCAGAAGGACGCACATTCTCTATCGTTAGCAGATGGTGAAACCAGAGTGTCTTTTGCGCGTCGATAGAGACAAATCATGACCAGTAACAAGCATTAAATAAATAAATAATGCATTAGTTATGAATGTTAGCGGGTTAACTACGAACACAGTTGGTGTTGGAAGAACACCAACGTTTCATCCCTTAATGAGGACCTCTGTGGCGCAGCGGGTGAGGGCTGCCTGCGGAGCAAGAGTTTGCGGATTCGATTCGCGCCTCGAGACAAATGTTTGTACGATCTGCTGACATTTGCCCAGGGCGTTCTGGATGTTTTGTATGTATACTAAAAAATATATATCTATGTAGTGTATTGTATTAAGTATATCATTTATCTACACCATAACACAAGCTCTGCTTAGCTTGGAGCTAGATAATTTATTTATTTATTTAAATCTTTTATTGCATACATTTATCTAAAGTATACAAAAGGTGGGCTTAATGCCGATGGCATTATCTACCGGCCAACCACACATGGTAGTAACAAAAACAAAAGGCGTGCTATATAATTAAAGTAACCTAGATACAAGTCTAATTACCTACAGAGAAAAATTACAGTTATACAATAATAAACTAACACTACATAATACATACAATATGTATAATACATATACATATAATGCTGTATGAATTGTACAGCATTATTTATTTATTTATTATTATTATCATGAGGGATTTCATCAGGGTGAGTTGGTGTTCTTCCAACACAAACTAGGTTCGTAGTTAACCCACTTACATCCATAATGAATTAAATAATACTGGACCATTCACACAGCATTATCTAGCCCGAAGCTAAGCAGAGCTTGTATTGTTTGAGGTGCTTGGGGCGGATGATGCTGTGTTAATTGTAAAGCATTATTTATTTATACCTGTACATTCGAATCCCCTTCAGCCAAAATAATTTATGTGGCAAAGGGGGTTTATAGATTTTTTCTATCTAATAATCCCCTTACGCCACTAAACTGAGCTGCTAAGGGGAAAAAGACTAAAATTTTTGGCCAAAAAGACTAAAAATCCCCCTAACTCTCTAAGGGGATTTTTAGACCAAGCCCTAAATGTTACCAATATTAAATACCGAGTCGTTTATTACATGTATACCACAGTATTCGATGAAAAGGAAACCTTGAGAAATATATCGTTTTCCGTTTCTACGTGAACAGCGGCGATAATTCTCAAGCCATGCTCTGTGGTAAGCCATCCGTGGTAAATACCAACGTCCGATGGTTCCCTCTCACCGCACGATTCTGCAGCAGGTACCTATGACATCTTGGATAACCTACTTTGTCTGATAGATCAAGAAATAGTCAGTAATAATTTGAATAAATAGATATTTCTTTCAAAGTATAAAAACTGTCGTAACTGGTATAACCTAGTACTTTGATAGATCGAGAAAAGGTCAGTAAAATTTTGAATAAATACTTATAGCTTTTACTATAATAAATACTTATACCTACCTATAAAACTATCGTAACTTGGATAACGTACTTTCTGATAGATCAAGAAATAGTCAGTAATAATTTCAATAAATATTTCTTTCTTTTTGAGTATAAAACTATCGTAATTTGTATAACCTACTTTTTTCTGATAGATCGAGAAATGGTCAGTAAAATTTTGAGTAAATACTTATTTCTTTTTACTATAAAAACTATCGTAACTTCGATAACCTACTTTGTATGATAGATCATATTTCTTGATCTATATATTTCTTGGTCAGTAAAGTGATGAATTAATACTTATTTTTTAACTATAAGACTGACGTAATTTAACGAATTCATTTGGGATGTAAGCGGGTTAACTACGAACCTTATTTGTGTTGTGTCTGTTAGTGTCATTCGAAAGACTAGAATCGATCTTTCGAATGATGTGCAAAAGTTAAAAGCTTATAATGAAAAAGGGAAACGAAAAATGTTAGAAAATTAAGTGCAGTATTGAATTTATTATTTTACTGTCGTTGTCAACGATCTTATCGATATCAAGTTAATCTGATAAGTCTGATAACAGTTCATATGCAAATTAGTCCAATAGTTATTTAACGCGATGTGGTCGTATCGAGATAGTCAGAAAGCGATTTAGTCAAAATTGCTATCTAGTCAAATCAAGATGTACCTAGTCTTAAAGCTTCCAAATCCCAACCAATTTTAAAGGTCTAGTAAAGAAGTGGATAGAAGTCAATCAAGGTGTCTACTTGGTCAGTTGTTATTTTTGGTGACAGACTCTATTAATATTATAATTTTTCCTACTTAGCTGTCCCCAATATAATATTCTGACATTTTATAAGTTCAATACCTATCCATGTTCATCACTGTCATTTTTTAGGCTGCCCAATGTCACATTAGCTGCTGATCAATTCAGTCATTTTAGCCGACCACTAGCTGCGGCTCAAAATATTTTTTCTGCTTGCAAAATCAAATTTTCGGCTGGCCAAAACCTCATTAATCTGCTGATCGTTTAAATGATACCCATAAGTAAATCCTACTAATAAAGCCGAAAGTTTATGAAATCTGAATTTTTGTTACCATTTTTTTTTGGATCTCCAAATTGAACAGATCAAGATGAAATTTGGCTTAGGTTTAGAGCAAAGCCTGACTTACATAATAGGCTATTAAACTGAAAATACGGATGCGAAGCCGCGGGCAGAAGCTAGTAAATTATTATAAACGATTCAGGTATAGTAGAGGTAACATTGTTGGACGGGTCGCATCGCAGGGCTGTAAAGGTGCTAGCTTGGCTATTTTTACACCTAGAACCTGTCCAACTGTATATAATAAAATTATACCGTAATTATACTGTTCTGTCCTCTAGCATTACCAAATGAATTGCAATGCAACTCTTCATTTGCTTGTCAATTCAAAATTAATTATTGCTAAGATTTCATCACAAGAATATTTGTTTTTATAAATGATATACGTTCGTTTGACCACAATCTCACCAGATGGTAAGTGATAGATAGAAAAGGGTTATTCCGGTTGTCCCCCTTGACAAATCCCTCTTAAAGGGGAAATACGGAAATAAAAAAAAATCCACTTTCCCCTCTTGAGAAATACTTTTCTTGCACACTTAAAACAAAGAAACAATTTACATACGAAGCATTTATAACATAAGTGACAATTGGCAGTCATATCGCTCAAGAACGATCTTTGCCAGACCATCTGGTATGGATAGAATCGTCGGCTATACATAGGGTAAAATCACTAAGATTTGGTAATTAAAAAAAAAACAAATACTAGGTACCAACGTAGAAATAATTAATTAAGTACATACAACAATAAAATTACAAAAAAAAGCATACTTAAGAACCTACTGCTATAAATTTATAAATATTGTTCCTTTTGGCTATGTCGACTGTATACTAGTGGGGGGGGATTGAAACACTCCAGACAAGGTAACTTGCAGACACTTGTAGGGGGCGCAGCTATAGAGCTCGGATGTCCTTATACAGCAGCATACTTTGACATACCCTTAATGAATTAATTTATTGTTTATAATTACCATTTAATTTTCAGTCATGTCTGTCTGTTTTTTTTTTACCTTTGTACCTTAAGGTATTTCCTATGGCGACATACCTATACATGTAATTATTAAAATAGTACATAAATATATAATGTAACGACATCAAGTGTAACATCAAGTGTACCTACGATGGAATAAATAAATACAAATACAAATTTATATCTTGTGTCTCTAATCATTTGGGATTTCCGTCGTGCACAAATATAATATACCTACCTACTTAAGTATAATTATATAAATAATACATATTAATGTAGTGAAGTGATGTGGTCGCTGGTGTATCACGTAGGTAGAAGATAAGATACCTATTCAATCTTGTCTAGGTTGTAATCGCACAAAACCCAGAATACAAAACCTTTCACACTAGGTATTAGGTATTCAAAACTATTCACGACAAAAGCTCTTTTTATCAGATGTACCAAAATAGATCACCATTATAGAATGAACCCCCAAATAGCACATAAGGTATTCATCCGAGGTTCTTTCTATACAAATTGGTTCATTAGATTACCAATTAAGTTAGGTCTTCGTTAGTGTAATTCTAAGCGTGTAAAGGTCATGCTAATTCAGTTTGCTAAGTTATTTAGGTATATTTATAAACACCTGCTTAGAATACATGAGGGTTTGGACTTTTCCTTCTTTGATGGGTTACTACTAGCTTCTACCCGCGGATTCGCACGCGTATTTTCGGTGTAATAAGTAGCCTATTATGGTACTGAAGAGAGTAACGAAAGCGAGTAAAAGAAAAAACTTTATATTGAAAATGATGCATTTAATGTAAATATAATTTAAAACGCATGTAATAACAATTAATATTGTGGATTGGAAATAAATGGGCTTTATTATTTATTATTATTAAGTAGCCTATTATCTAAGTTGGCTTTGCTCTAAGCGTACACCAAATTTCATCTTGATCTGTTTAGTAGTTTTGGAGATCATAAGTAATAAAAACACACATTTCTTTCACAAACTTTCGGCTTTATAATATTAGAAGGATAGGATAGTAGGGCTCTGTTTTGTTATCATTAACATCATTTTAGATTAAAGACATAGGCATAACATAGCTAGAAAATAGATTAAAATATTTTCAAAACGAAAAATAAATAAATTATCAAAATCTTTTCATCACAAAAACTATCGTTGTATGACGAATTTATTACGGATGTAGGCGGGCTAACTACGAACCTTATTTGTTTTGGAAGAACCCGCTTAGGTTCGTAGTTGACCCGTTTACTTCCTTAATGAATCTTTTCATAGCTTTGAGAGGTAGTCAAGTTCAAGTAAATAATGCAATGTTCCAGAAAAGTCCATAATATATTTCTGCCATTAAAATAAAGGTACAAAAATTTACCGTTAGAAATATAAGAAATAGAAGAAGATAAATTAAAGTAAAATTAAGAAAATATCTGATAAGTATCAAAAACACATTTTAATATCAAAGAATATTTTGACAGTAGGTACCCCCACAAAATTTAGATAGTAATCATTGTTATTTGACTCCTATTGTTAACCTAAATTTAAGTACCTAAGTATAAAGAAAATGTGCAATTCCTATAAATAATTAATTATAATTAATTCTAAGTTATTTAACTAATGTTAATAATAATTTTATTATTGTATGTCCGAAAGGACAAAGTCTTAGACAATTTAAAAGTAGTTCTTAAGACCAACTATGTATACAGTTTGAAAAATAAAGGTTTCTTAACCTTATATTAAAGGTATATGTACCCAAAAAAACCTTTATAAACCTGCAGAAGACGTACAAACTAAAAAAGAAAACACCTGTTTTCCATGGGAAGTAAAAACGAACAATAACTTAGGAAAAATATCTCAAAACTTTAACAAATCATAAAATGACATCAACACCACAAAATTTCATGATATAGGATTAATCGATACCCGAAAAAAGTAGCTCTCTTTTTTATCACAACCCGTTTTCGTTTTTTTTACCCATTTTTAATCCTGTCCAAAAGGACCAACTCTAAATCCATTGGGTAGAGTTCAGAATTAAGTACCGTGGTTTTCCCATTTTATACCAATCAAAGTCTATGTTAATAAGGTTGGATATCGTGTGGATATTTCAAAGTGATCAAAAAAGGTTTGTTACAAGTGGTCTGTTTTTTTTTTCAATGTTTGATGCACAGGTGTCTGTTTTGGGTCCTTCCATTGGTCGGTTTTTTGTTAGCTATCTAGTTTGTAGATAAAATATCGATAGTTGTTTTACTGCGTAATGAATGTCCCACGGTAATTTTTAAAGGATGTATGAAAAGATTTAGAATTTTTTTTTAAGCTTTTCGCATGGACGTGGATATTTAAAAAAAATTGCGTCTGCGTGGACAGCTGCTATACTATAAGTAGTACATTTACATGTTCTGATCGAGTATCAAATGCTACCATTCCATCAGTATTTTCTTAAGACGTTGTCACGTTCAACTATCGTCAGTAAACCGACTTTACAGACAACCAATTTTTATTAATTGACAAGTTGACAAGAGTTATCTACTTATTAATTTAATTAGGTATTTTAAAATAGGACAATCCTGCAGTGGAGCTCTAGCTACTATTATTTATTATTGATAAGTATTTTAAATTCGCAAACCAATGTAACCACGAAAATACCGGCATCAAAATACTTTTACAATCCAGGTCGGGTTAGGGATTTTTTAGTCTTAGTTTTTTTAATTCAATTTTATTGGTTTTATTTTATTAGGTTCATATGAATTGTCTCGCACAAAACTTAGACTCATCTTTATTCCATACAGACAAAAGGAAAATTTGTACCTACTTCGTCCTTTTACACCTATATGAAATTAGAGTAGATTATTAGACCAATTATAAAGTACCTACCTAAGCCTAACAAATACTATAAAATGGTTTAAATATATTCTACCGAGCTAATAAGAGACTTAGGTAACAAATAAATTGCATTTGAAATTCTGAATAAAGAAGATTACAATCAAAGAATATACAATCAAATTAGAACTAGTGCAAATTGTATTAATGAAAAGTGATTATAAACAGAAACAATTACATAAAATTGCTGTGCCCAACAGGCTGTATGTACTAACTTTAGAAAGTTAGAACTTAAGCGAACCTATCTATGTAAGTATATAATTTGCAATAAATATATTAAATGAAATAAACCAAAAAGAAAACTACGTTTTTACAAATTACCTAGATACGCAAATCCCTTCCTAGTGAATTTCTTTGAGACTAACATTGCACCAGACCTTCCGTATTGATATTAAGATCCGACGAAGGAAAAACTAACAAACTACAACAATCTTTCTTTCATTCGTATCCTTGTCTTTCAGCGGAGATAATTAACTTGAACGGAGATGAGATAAAAGTAGCGATTGAACGCAAAGCAAAAAAAAAAGTTATGGGCTATATTTAACTTGTTGGAAATTCCATACTAGTAGGTTAGGTACCTACCTAATAGTATTAAGTTAGTACCTATTAGATCTAACTTGCAAGCAAGCTAAAGTGGCAGTGGGCCGGCCATATCTCGCGAAGAACCGACAACCGCTGGGGTAAATGTGTTTATGAGTGAGCTGGAGACCACAACTCGGCAAACGTAGTGTAGGACGCCCTCCGGCCAGGTCCGATCTGCGAAAGACTGCAGGCAGATGCTGGATGCGGCACGCTGAAGACAATGCCAACAGGGCACTATGGTGCTCATTAGGGGAGGCCTATGTCTACGTCGATCGATACGTCTATGTCGACTAATATACCTAGGCTGATGATGAAAAATTCCCATTTGATCACTATCATAGTGATCAATTGGGAATTTTGAGATCTCGGTTCGCTTCGGAACGAACCATTTTTATTAAATAGCTAATAGGTACGGTAGGTACCTACCTACCTACTACAAAGGTTGGGTTTAAATTTAATCTGAAAGCTTGCCACGGGTAGGTTAAATAAAATTACCAACCAATGGCTTTAGGGGCTTTTCAAAACTTTACAAGCAGCTAGGCAATGTAGGGGAATGTAAAGTAGGTCACATAGGTACCTACCTATTAGGTACATACCTACCTATTTCACTCTCCTATTGCAGGACCAACCAAGGTAGGTATACCTAGGTAGTACGCTATCACACTTATGGTAGGTATCCATTACAAGCCAAGTTTAAGATGGACGCAACAAATTACCGGTAGCTTGTTGGTAGCTTTTCATTATCATAGGTAGGTAGGTACCTACCTACCTACCGTTATCATTGTCACCTAACTGTGCCTAGGTTTATCCTATCTAAAGCCTGTATCCAACTCAATCAAAAACCCAACTGCAGCGTAAATAAAAGAGGAACAGAACAGAACGCAGCGTAAATAAGAGAGGAACAAAACGCATCTACGCAAGTACGCAGGCTCTATTCCCAGGCACTTTTACTGATCAACCCCCCCAACCCCGCTCTTCCCTTCCCCGCTCCCCTCCTTCTCGCCTCTCAGACGGGTCCGGGACGCGAGCGCGCGCGGACGTGTTCTTTATCGCGGTGCGAAAACGGATTTCAGTGCAGTGTTTTTGACTCGGGATCTCTGTGTTTGTGATTGAATGTGTAATCGGTATGTTTTGAAGTGTTTGAGATTTTGGATTTGGAGATACAGCGGTGAAAAGGTCCGTTTTGAATTTGGAAGGTTTTATTTTGATGGTTTTGGATTTTGAGTGACAAAAGAGGTTGGTATACTTTCCTATCTGTAAGGTCTGATATATAGGAAGTAGGAACCTGTAAAAAAGGGAAGATATGGATAGAAATCTACATCTACCCCGTAAGATGCCTTTCTGATAAGTCTGATAACGGATAATGTAGGTAGGTAGCTTCCTAGATAAAAGATCGTTAGATGCAGCCTTTTTAGACCGAGAAAGGGTTGTAAAATCCATCGAGAAATCTTCATTTGCAAAGATCCTAACCATTTAATAGCTAGGTTCCTTCGTAAAAATTATATTCGTTTATACCTGGAGGTAGAAACAGGGTAGGAATTTCATACAATCTTGATAAGCTAAGAAAATTGCTTCAATATGAATCTAAGTGGAGGGAAGATGTCGACGAAACTTCATAATTGGATTCTTAGAAGATTCCCCGGAATTAATTTAGTTTTCTACCAAAAGATTTTCAAGGTTTGGTAGCTAGATAATGCTACCTACCTAAATGTCCCACGTAATGCCTTTTTTGTTGTTAATACAGGGTAGGATTGAGGGGGAGGCTTTTGCCCCATTAGTGGGCGATGACAGCTCTGAAAAGGTCAAGGGTCAGAGGGCAGGGCACCTGCTGAACTTAGGTAGATAGAGAGACCTTTGTAGGTTTAAGATATAGAAACTATTATTGAACAAAGGTAGGTATGGATTTCAGTGTGCAAGCGGAAATCGAAAAATTCAATTTTTTCTTTTTTTTAAGACGTTTTGTATTTTTTATGTTAACTTAATGAACTACTTAGGGTACAAGTGCTCTAAATTTTCTCACAAAGGAAATTACAGTCAAGTAATAGAAATAAATTAAGTACCTAGTGCTAAACATATTTTAATTGGTTTTTGTTATTATGGTGTGTAAGCCTTGCACTCTAGCTAATTTCTAAGAAATCAAATAATATCCCAAAAAAGTCGACTCCTAGGTACGTCACTTGACCTCGTGGTGTAGTTGCTTAGCACATTCCCGTACTGAGGGAAGGATGCGGGTTCAAATCCCGTCGAAGTAGAGAATTTTTGCGATATTATTTGATATTTTAATTGTTTGAAAAATCAAATAACCAATATCCAACTTCTTAGTATTTTATTTATGTACACTGTTTTTTTAACTTTTCCGGAACAAATAGGTACTAATCCCTCGGAAATAAAATTTTATGGGACGAACTCGAAATCGTTCTCCATACAATAACGAATATTCCAAATAGGTAGGTAGGTCCACATTTGGCGAAGAAATCAACGAACATACTAAGGCACCTACAAAAAAACATACCTAAGTAGTAATTACCTACATACATAGAGCATTTCAGATTAAGTTTTAGTGACATAAGTTTGCATACCTACCTACCTCAAAGTAAATCGAATAGGTATATCAGAGAACACCATCCACCATAGGTACCAAATTTTTAGTAACGATGAATGTTTCGTTCAATCATTATTTCTAACTTTTTAAGAGTCTCTCACGTAAGTACATACATTCTAGTGGCTATGCCTAGGTAGGTAATGTATCTAAAATTATACCTAGCATGTGGGCTAGGTAGGTATTACGGACAAAGCCTTTTGCTCATTTATTTTCAGGCATTTGGATAACGTTAAATTTTGGACCGGAAGTTGAGAAATTTCCACAATTCCCGCTGAAATTCGTCACCTGAAATTCTAAATTTAATTTGTTGCCAAGTATTTACGTATATTTGATATCCTTGTGATGACTAACTAGGTATGATGAGTAAAACTGAGAAATGTTAGGAATAGTTTGACGATGAGTTTCTTTCCTCTCTTTTTCTTGACAAAATTAACAAAACACCTGCAATTCGATTCAGATGTATTTGCGAGTGTATCACTCATACAATTTTCGCTCATTACTTAGTTCCTTTTTTATCAAGTTAGCTTTTGCCCGCGGCTTCGCACACGTATTTTCGGTATAATAAGTAGCGTATTATCTAAGTTAGACTTTGCTCTAAGCGTACGCCAAATTTCATCCTGACCTGTTCAGTAGTTTTGGAGATCCTAGGTAACAAACATACAGATTTCACAAACTTTATTCTTTATAATTATTAGTAGGATAGGATACGCAATCAAAATGCAGCCAATGACCTGCAAAAATAGGTACCTATTTCATGTACGAGAGTTATGTTTATGAATTCATCTGAATTTATTAGTAGTATAGATTCAAGTTGATAAGTTGGTACAATAATGTTAATAATCAGCAATTCAAATAACAACTTAGAACTGCTTTTAATCCTACCTATACCCACCAATAAACTATTTTAGAAGTCTTACTAACGGCTTTGAAGTTTCACTCACGTGGTCTATAACATCTTGTTTTTGAGACGGTAGCTTATGGCCTTCACCAAAATAAAATCGAACTCCTTGTTACATTTTACAAACAGCCGTTCAGCTGATTAGTAATTAAACTTATAGTGTTTCCTTTGAAAACTAAATTTTCGGCTGGTATGTAGTACCTACGTATTTAGATTAGTACTCGTATGTATTTAGATTTGTACTCGTATGTATTTAGATTTGTACTCGTATGTATTTAGCTTAGGTGCCTTGTAACAATCATTACATTATAAATTTAGCTGACTCGATACGATACCAAAAATAAATCACAACAAAGTGGGTGTTCAGGGTGTTGTAAGCAAAAACCAAAACCAATTATAATCTCACACACCGATAATTCGACGCCATTTTGGTTCAGTGAATTTGGTAATAAATGTGATCCAGTTTTACCGTGATTACAATATAATAGACATTAACAAGTAACCTGAGATGACAGTCATTCGGACAGATATTTTATGTAGATAGTGGTGACGCCCACATATCGATTCTGGTACTAGAATAGTCATTATTTATCTGGTTGGCGACCCTTTAGCATATTTGTCTAAATTGTTGAAATGCTGTTGCAATTGTTGTTTTCACACACAGTGGGACATAATGTTGCATGTATCTTGCATGATCTGGTACAACATTAAAGTAAAATTCAAATTCTTGAGAGCACAGCTAGGTATAAGTAGGTTTTTATTACTTAGGCTCTTTTCTTTACCTAATGTGTGTTGCACGAAAAACCCAGTTTTATGTATAGCTTTTCCCGAGAGTCACGAAGGTCTAAAACACACACCATTTTGTCTTGAACTAAAAGACCTTTTCATCACTCCGAGAAGGTCTTGAAGAAAGCCACCCTCGCATGAATGGTTAAATAATAGATTACTTTTTACTTATCTTGTGAAATTTCTTTGATCAAAGACGAATCGTATTTAATTGAACAAAGTTATTGGCAATTGATATTGACACGCTGTTAAAGAGACAAAACCTAGATGCATACCTCACGACACGATCCTAATCATAAATGAATTTATTGTACTATATTCTATATCTTAGGTGGTAACATTACATTGGTCTTATATTATTATTATATTTGTATCTCTTGTCTGCCATGGCTTACAACATTGTTATGGAGAAAATAGTTAATACTTACTTAATAATGAATCAAATATCAAATTAAAGTAAATATTTTTATCACACTAAGTAGTACAAAATATGTCATTAATTATAGAGTCAGTTTAAAATAAAATTACTTAGATGCATGTCAAAATATAAAAATCAAATGTAAACACTGTCTTACTCGTACCTATCTAGCCTTAGCCAAATTTAAGATACAGTATTCGTAAACAAGTCCCCAAAACTTAACCAAAGAAATGACTTTCTTGCTGATATTTTGGCAGAATTTGCAGTACTTTACTTGTGGATTTGAAATCTTTCCAACAACTGTACACAATGCTCTCAGAAACTCAACGCCAAACGGAGAATTTTAGATTTTTGTGTTGTGCCTTGCTTACAAACATTGCATTTAAAAAATGGCTGGAGTATAGTGCTCCACCTAAGACAACATAGTGTACAGTTGCTTCCTGTGACATTGGCTAGGTATCCATGTGATAACTAGTATTACTAGTGGCCGTGGCGGACAACAAAAATAAAAGGGCTGTGATAACCTGCTTTGAAGGTGAGGTGGGCGGATTGAGGACGGAGCTAGTGGGTCATAGTCTTAAAATGAACGATGTTAATGAACTTCATGGCTATAAATTTAATTTGATATGAAGTAGTTTCAATATAGAACATTTAAAATGTGTATTTTAAATGTTCTATATTGCAAATTGGACTTGTTAAATTGTACACAAAAACCTCTAATTCGCAATAGTATTATAACAGATAAGCCAATTAACAATAGCTTCAAGTAGGTAACATTGATTCACACCTCCTTATTCCATTTTCACGTAGGTACTCAAGGCTTTTTTCTACCGAATTCCTTTAGTAAAAAAAAAAATAGAAATTACCAAGATATATAAAAAATTATGCTTACTCAGGTATGTTGGACTTTTAACAAAAATATTACGGTGTGATATCAATATGCAAGTAACCATTGCGTCTTGATTAGCATTGCTTAGTTTTACACAAAACTGAACGCACCTCACCTCAACAGCCTGTATTGGTCCACTGCTAGACGCAGGCCTCCCCCTGATAAGCGCCTTGTTAGCTTTTGAATAAAAAAAAACCTAAAACTGAACGCAATGTACGCAAATTACACATTTATCTGCCCCTATCCTGAGTCCGCCCCTGCCCCGCCAAGCCGGTTCGAAAGCCTTATAAGCGGCGAGCATCCGGTGCCGGTCCGGGCTATAGATTGTAATTTTTTTACATCCTCTTTAATGCGATCCATGGGAATATTCTTAATTGATTTTTGATAAGTTAGGTATTTTTAGGTGTGTGTAAATCTACAAAATGATTTGTCTTGATTTCGTTTCTTTGCTTGAGACGAGCTGATCGCAATATTATCTATGGGTTATTCCAGTTTTCCCCCTTGACGAATCCCCCTTAAGGGGGAAAACTGGAATTAATTTTTTTAAAGTCCAGTTTACCCCCTTGAGAAAATATTTTCAAGGGGAAAACTGTTTTTTTTTTTAATTCCAGTTTTCCCCCTCAACTATTTTTTGCGTTCCAGTTTTTCCCCCGGAGAGAAGGAATCCAAAGGGAAGTAATAAAAACAACAGTTACTCAACAGTAAAATCAATTTTTATTATGTATCTTGACAGCAATGTCAAAAACTATGCGAACTGAACCGGAATTAAAAAAAAGGAATTCTGACGTTTTGACCGACTCGGCGCGCAGACAAGTGTGGGAGTTTTCATGTTATTTCATAGACAACTTGCATAACTGCCAAACAGTGTGACCATAAAGCTTTGGCTACTTTAGGGATAGCTCTGTGAATGATGACCAGCATTATTTGGTGGTTTTGCTCCCATTTCATCATTTTCCCCTTTCATCATTCGATGCTAATTCCATAACTACACTTTAGGTAAGTATTCCATTTCATCATTCTTCCCATATCATCATTCGATACCTTTTAATCTATGGGCAACAGACTAGAAGTAACACAAGAAACCACAAAGTTAATACGAAAAAACTTAAAAACTAGTGCACTCTAAATTACACCTATAAAAATACACCACATTTCATTAGGTACCTACCTTTCATTCCCACTTTACCATTCCTCCCATTTGTTGGTAGGTGCTTATGTAATCTAAGCCTTTATTAATCAAATACAAATTTCACCACCAATCCATGTACGATTCTCCTAAAACACATGTCAGTGACGTCAATAAAGCTCTGATAAGGCAACGGTGTCACAAAGTAGGTTTTATATGTGTGTCACTGACCTCATTGGTCACCAAGTTTCAATCCCACGCGGCTGTTAAGTTTTTCATTGGTATAAAACGCGGAAAAAAAAGAATAAAAACTTTGCTAAATAATGGTAGATAGGTATTTTGAATAGAGAATAAAAATGGAGACTTCTTTGAATCTGTATCTTGTATGAGCGATATTTTGACTCCAATTCTGTAATTTTATTCGACAACTAGCTGCGCCCCGCGGCTTCGCACGCCTTGAATTTTCTTTGCTATAAACCTCACGGAGCCCGAGACCTTTCCAACGAATGCAAAACCGTGGAAATCGGTTCGTGCGTTCTGGAGTTATAGCGTCAGGAAGGAAAACCCGACTTATTTTTAATATAGTAGATTAAGTATCTAGACGACTAGTGAATCATCTAGGAATCAGAAAGTTTATGTATCGTGTAATCGTAATCATACGTTTTCGAAAAAAAGATTAAATCCCAATTTACCTTAGACCTCAATAGATGGCGGGGATCTTCGAGTGTTAAATCAAATGTGGCTAAAACTAAACGTCTCTTTAATAGCGATCGAAATAAAGAATAGCATTTTTTTTTTATTATTTTAGTGCGGTCAAATTCATGCACCATCTATGCAGGGTCTTTGCCATTTAAATTTGACAGACGCTAAAACCCACTCTTCTCAGTTTGGTCAAACAATTCTCAAAAGAAGACGCCACGTTCAAAATTCAAACCGCATTGCGTATAATTTACGTAGATTTTGTAAATTGCTGCTCAAGACGCCGCCATATTGGATTATTTTTACGTTTTATGTAGCTCTAATTGTCACTCTCGTGATCTATAGAAATCCAACGACACATCAAAATCCATCCAGCCATTTGGGGTACAACGGAAGCATTTTGCATAATATATGTTCCACCTACATACACCGTAAAAACATTACTGGCAAAAAAAACTTGCTGACAATGTATAAATCATCAAGATTAGAAAAGGTCAAAGTAGTTTAGCCATTGACAGCTGTTAGTATCAGTAATTTGACATTTTACTTTCTGTCAAACATGTCTAAAAGTTTTTGCGTCGTTACAAAAAATGGCCGCTATTTTTTGCAAATACCGTCTTGGACTTCAGAAGTTCAGCGAGACAAATGTGGTTAAGTTAATTTAGTATTTTGTTAACTTTCGTTGATGATTCTGACGACGACGACAGTTGTTAAACTTTTGTTAAACAGTTGCTATTGGAAATACACACCGAAGTCGGCTACACAGTCAGACAAAAATTAGTCACCACAAAAAATGTCTACCTCTGATCTTCTTATCACTTTTACATCCACTTATTAACCCTATTATCTGTAAAACCAGGTTTCCACCGCGAAAAGGGTAATGAGCGGGAAATGAGACATGAATGGTTGGAGTTAAGGCCAGGTATTCCTGCAGTAGGAGGGGTAAGGGAAAACGCGCGCCTGCCAAGTCGCCGCGCTCATGTTTTTTGTAGTTATTTAAACATGGTGATTAAGAAAATCATGTTATCAAGTCAAAATCTGAGAATTTGCTTAGAAATACTAACTTTCTTTAGTTGAGTACAAAAAAAGTAACATATCAGTAGTTCGCTAGTCATAATATTGAAAAAACATTAGAAAAAGGGGTATCTTTGGGATCTTTTCTATCGAGTGAAATTCATTAGATCTGGTAACTGAATGCTACTTTGACTAGACTAGATCCTTGAGTAATAAATTTTTTTCAGAATTTTAAACCTTTTTCTAAGCCTAAGATGATTTTTAAAAATTACAAAAGTGACGTGAAAATAGGTCCGCTCCGCTGGCAGTGGAAGCCCGGTTTAAAAAATATACCTTCCAGCCAAAACCACGTGTCCAAAACGGTCCAAAAAAACTCCATTCCCAAAACAATCACCATCTGAAGTCTGCCCAGCGACAAGTACCTACCTCTCCCACATCGCGCAATGTGTCTCACACATTTTACACATCACAAAACATGTGTCTGATCTTACAAACATTAATATAGATGTTAATATATTATTTAGGAAGGAGTTTTGTTCGTTTGTTAGGTACAGTTGTCTGTGTTGCCGGAGTTGACTGGTTTGTTATTGTCGATGCTTTTTTGTAATGTCAAAAAACAGAGCATACTGAAAAGATGGCGCTTTTTGTTGAAATTACATGGCATAGATCCTGCATGCGGTTTGGGGATCGCAGTTCGGTGGTAGAATGTTCTGCAGGAGGCGCTGCTGCCCGCCCCCGGTGGATATCCCTTAGTCGCGTCTTACGACACCCGCGGTTAGAGTTGGGGTGGTGAAAATTCTAAGCCGTTCCACACAGCATAGCCCTGTGTGGGGCCATGATCCCCATTACCCCCCATGAGATAAAAGCCAATAAGGCGCTTATCTGAGGGAGGCTGTTGAGGTGAGGTGAGGTAGACCCTGCATTGGTTGATATGACCAAAGACATGACACACTACCTTTTCCGAAAAAGATCCTGGGTCCCTGTCATCTATTGAGTTTTAAGGTAATAGGGTTTTTAATATCGTTGATCACTCATATTTTTGAGCGTTCATTACTTTATTTTCTTTAGTTTTTTATTCGTAATCGAAATGGAGCCGTGAAGAAAGAATATAATCAACCCCTCAAACTCAGCCTGTGGATGTCCCCCCCCCTTGTTTGGACGAGTCACGGTCAGCTCTGGACGTACTTATGTGTGCTGACCGGTATGTGAGCAAAGCCGAGATGTTAGCTTGTTTAACTGTCAGACCGCAGTGTCATTAAATAAAATACATGTTTCCGATCGAGGGTTTTTGAGGTTAATGAGTTTGGTTTGATTTTCGCACGCTTTTTATGATATATTTTATTATTGTGGCAGTGTTGCCAATTTATGATTTCGTTAGTTAAGGAAGTTTTTTTATAGGTAGGTGATTTTCAAGTCGCTAAGAAGTTGTTAATATAATTTCTAAGTACATAAAAGTAAACAATCGTACCGCAATGTCTGAATAATCAAAAAATAAATTAGTAAGTAATAAGCACGGAGTTTACAGCACTTATATCAATATAATAAGATACCTGATTAAATGGTAAGATTCGTAATTGGTACCTAAGTAAAGAAAGGAAATACATTTCAGAAATATCATCTTTACTCACAAAGAAAATTACAATCAAATAGTAGAAATAAATTAGAATTAGTATGTACAATTGAAACAATTGAGCTTACTGCAGACTGTTGCAAACAACCTACATGTAGCTCAACTGATCCATATCAATACCAGTCGGAAGCGTCCCCAAGACGCTGGCTGCATAGCCTAAATAAAATAATATTGATATCGCAAAAAAATCTAAACGGAAGTTTTACATGCAATAACTGTAACATAAATAAAACTTTCCCATCAAACGAATACCAACTTAATTAAAACAAGTAAAGATAAGCACGGATATCTTCGACAACTTATCTGTAAGTTGTCAAATAAAAATACCTAACCGAAATACACGAGTGAAATCAAAACTCGCTTGTGCACGCGGATTCCAAAAGAGAAGCATTTATGGTCGAAATCTCCGCCATTTTATGGACAGATTTGGATTATTCTTTTGCAGTTGCTTAGAGGATGATTCCTAGGTGTTCCCATCCCGAGGGAATAGTATTTATTCTGGCCCCATTTAATAATTAAGTTATTGATTTTATATGTATAGCGACTATATTAAATAATACAGAGCCTTGACTAACGTAGAGCAAATATAGCCAAAAAAATCCACGTTTTTTGTGTGGGAAGCTCCCTTAAATTTAAATATTTATATTATTATTTATATAATACAGTTATATAATACAGTTTATATTTACATCACAGTTTCCGTCCGGCCGCCATTACGATCGGTCACAGAAAACAAGATGTTGGTTCCAACTGAGACATTGAAGTGTGCGCAGTGCAATATTGTTATCAATGAGTTGCTTTGTTTTGTACAAAACAAAATAGACGTTTTGGATGAAGAAAGTGTAGTTGGACTTTGCGTCTCCGCTTTTTCGACGTCGGAAATCGGCACGGCAAAAGAGTTGTTGTTCGCGTCCATTACCACAACTGTCAAAAATGTTTCGCGCCGAAAAAACAAAGAACAAAAAGACGTGGAAGATATCATTTGTGCGTTTAAAAACACGGAGCCTGATAAAACGCCGATATTCGTAGCCTGGCAAATACACAAGTTACCACCCGTCACCTTCAATAGCTTGGATTCGACGAAAATATTGAAGGACGTTGTTTGGCTTCAATCCGAAATAAAAAACATCAAGGATTCGTATGCGACGAATGAGCAGCTGAGCGTTCTACGATCCGAACTTGACAATATGAAATATGCCTCGTTAGTAAACATTGATAAGAATGTGAACCAGAGACGTGGTGCCTACATGTTAGATAGCGGACCTACCGGCTTATTGAACTTTTCGAACAGCCCTCCGACCGAAAGCAGTACGCCTGTCCGTGAAAACTCCTACTTTCCACCAGAAACAAACAATTTGCAGCCCCCGCCGTTGCCTAAGCCGGCCAGCATTAGAAAAAGTAGCATGAGCAGAGTTTCTTTCGCGCCTACCGCCTCGGCGAGTGTTGACAATGTGAATGTACAAACAAAAGCGGTGATAACGGAGGGCAGTGCCACCGAACTTGGCTCGCCATCTACGAGACTCCAGTCTAACTTGAAACAGGGGTCGGAACCGGCGATATCACAAAGTAATGTCAATACCAATGCCTGCGCAATCATATCAAATGAAAAATCTTCTGCTGATGTACTAACGATGGATGGTGAGTGGCAGCCTATACACCCAAGTCAAGAATGGATAGAGGTACAGAGGAAACGACATAGAAACAGAACTGAAGGCATTACAGGAAAAGCGGTTATCATGCCTCATGACAAGTTTAGGCCTGCTGATATGAAAATTCCTCTCTACATATCTAATGTGCACAAGGATACTTTAGAGAGTGACATAATAGAGTTTATTTTCTCAAAAACAAGTGAAAAAGTCACACTACAGAAAATTAGAATGAAAACTCAGCGGGATTATAATGCATACAAGATGGTGGTTCCTCGGCACAGACTGGAACTCTTCCTGAATGATGAAGTGTGGCCAGATGGGGTAACTTGTAGAAGATTTTTGCCCTATCAAAATCCCAATCAGAATATAAATGTTATCAACCACAATGTCTAGCACAACTATGATAACATTTAACTGTAAAAGTGTTAAACGCTCTATGGATAGTGTGCGGCAGCTCTGCTGTGTTGCTGACATCATTGCGCTCCAGGAGACGTGGTTGCTGCCTCACGATCTGCCGCTTCTAGCATCTATCGACGGGGACTTTGGGAGCACTGGGACGTCGGCGGTGGATCTCAGCGACGGGCCTTTGTTAGGCCGCCCTCATGGAGGAGTTGCGCTTCTGTGGCGCAAATCATTATTTCAGTGTGTGTCAGTGATAGAGTGTAAGAACCCACGGTTATGTGCCATCCAGCTTACTACTAAAGATAGGCCCGTGCTAGTCATATGTGTATACATGCCAACTGACTGCCTTAGCAACTTGGTGGAATTTACAGACTGTCTGAGTGCTATTGGTGCAATTATTGAAGAAAATAGTGTTGAATCTGCATTCATACTCGGTGACTTTAATGCACATCCTGATGAGCTTTTCTACCGTGAACTTGAGGAATTTTCAACTGAACAAGACTGGTTATGTGCAGACATACATAAGTTAAGTTTATCATCAAACACTGTAACATTTATTAGTGACATACATACTAACTGTATGCGTTGGCTTGACCATTGTGTAGTTACACAGGCTGCATGGCCCTGTATTACAGATATTTATGTAAAAGATGATGTATTTTGGTCTGACCATTTTCCTTTGTTTATTAAGTGCAATTTTGATGTCATTAAACTTAAAACTAAGCAAAAAGCAGTTACTTGTAATAAAGTATTATGGAAGGATAGGAGTGAAGACCAGATTAATAAGTACCAGTCAATGTGTAATTTAAAATTAAAATGTGTGAATTTCCCTTCTGAGTTTCAAAAATGTATGAATATTAAATGTCAGAATCCAAAACATTTAAAATCGTTAAATAAAATGTATAGTACTATTATAAATATACTTAGTGAAGCTGCCAGTGCTACTACCTCTGTAAAAATAAAAAACCCTCGTAGAAAAGTATTAGCAGGTTGGAATAATCATGTGAGTGAGTTACACCGGAGTGCCAGGTCTGCATTTCACACCTGGGTATGGTATGGTAAACCAGCCTGCGGTCCAGTTTTTGATGACATGGTTTTAACACGTAAAATATTTAGGGGCAAACTTAAATGGTTGCAGAACCACCAAGATCAAATCAAAATGGACCTGCTAGCCGGGCATCATTCTAGAGGTGATTTCAAAAACTTCTGGAAGTGCACATCTGGGTTAAATGTAAGGCCTGGCACCCCGGTGAGTGTCGATGGGGTCTCCACTCCTGAAGATATTGCAAGGGTTTTTAGAGATCACTTTTATGTAAAGTCTCCTCTGGGGCCATCATGCCAGGGGCGAGATGCTGAGACCAGTGGCCACAATATAACCACTATAGTCCTGGCGAAGGATATTAGAGCCGCATTAAATAAAATGACAGGAGGCAAGTCACCTGGCCACGATGGACTCAGCATCGAGCATCTGAAGCATGCTGGCTTCCATCTTCCTGGAGTACTAGCAATGTTTTTCAATATATGTATCAGTCACTCTTACCTACCTCCTGACATGATGCGAACTCTGGTGGTACCTGTGGTAAAGAATAAAACCGGGGATTTGTCGGATAAACATAATTATAGACCGATCTCGTTGGCCTCGATTGTGGCCAAGGTACTTGATGGTGTGCTTAACTCTCACCTGAACAGACATTTACAGCTGCATGATGCTCAGTTCGGGTTTCGACCCGGGTTGTCAACCGAAACAGCTATTCTTAGTTATTCTTAGATGTCCTCTGGCGGAAACTGAAGGACACAGGGCTGCCACCGGAGTTGGTATCACTTTTTAGGTACTGGTACTTAAACCAGGAAAATCAAGTCAAGTGGTTGGGTGAGCTTTCGGACTCATACAGGCAGGAGTGCGGGGTGCGGCAGGGGGGGCTCAGCTCGCCCTCGCTTTTCTGCCTGTATGTGAACGCCCTGATCGAGGGACTTAGCAGCATGCCGGTCGGGTGCCATGTTAGCGAGGTCTGCGTGAATAACCTCAGCTACGCCGATGACATGGTGCTGCTGGCTCCCTCGATCAGCGCTCTCCGAAAGCTGCTAGGTGTATGTGAGTCGTATGCTGTGACACATGGACTCCAGTACAATACCAGGAAGTCAGAATTCATGGTCTTCAGTGCGGGTACAAAAAGGCCGATATTTGTACCGCCAGTTAAGTTAAATGGCTTGGAACTTCAAAGGGTGCGGAAGTTTAAGTACTTAGGCCATATTGTCACTGAGGACCTGAAGGATGATGCAGATATGGAGAGGGAACGCAGAGCGTTGTCCGTCAGGGCGAATATGCTGGCCCGCAGATTCGCACGATGTACAGATGCTGTAAAAATCACACTGTTCAAAGCATTCTGTACATCTTTGTATACAGCGAGTCTGTGGGTCAGTTATACCTTAAAGGCGTACAATGCTTTGCGTATCCAATATAATAACGCATTTAGGTTACTGTTGCGGCTGCCGCGGTTTTGCAGCGCCTCAGGTATGTTCGCCGAGGCTCGTACTGACTCATTTGATGCAATATGGCGCAAAAAAACAGCCTCACTGCTCAGCAGAACCCGCGGGAGCAGCAACAGTATCCTGAATGCGATATCTATGAAATTTGATTGTCCTCTGATGTATGCCCTACATCAGAGGACAAAATCCCTGTTTAATATTAAGTACTAAACCTCTAGCCCTAAGTGTACCTACTAACAAAATAGACTAAGTTGTCTGAATAAAGAAATTTTATTTATTTATTTATATTATATTATTGTGTGTGTTTGTGTGTATGACCTCTGTGGCGCAGCGGGCGAAGGTCCGCCTGCGACGCAGGAGGTTGAAGGTTCGATTACCGCCTCGGGATAAATGTTTGTACGATCTACAGATATTTGTTCAGGGTGTTCTGGATGTTTTCTATGTATAATAAAAAAAAATCTATCTATGTAGTGCATTGTATTTATGTATATAAGTTATCTAGTACCCATAACACTAGCTCAGCTTATTTTGGGGCTAGATAACGCTGTGTGAATTGTGCAGCATTATTATTTATTTATTGTTATTCTCGAAAAACACACAGTGAAAATTTCAACTGTCTACCTTTTACGGTTCATGAGACGCTGACGGACGGACAGACAGCGGAGGTTTAGTAATGGGATCCCGTTTTCACCCTTTGGGTACGGAAACCTAAAAAGTATACCCTTCACCACAATATTGACACAGAAAACTACAATCAAAGAAAAACTGGAGAGGTGTCAAGGGACACCCGGATTTCGATTAATCTCGCGTCCTCGCGTCATCTTCAGTGAGGCCGCAGAAAACTGATATATCCCGCTCACTCCAATGACACGTTGTGCGAGCGAGCGGAACACACGATTGTTCGAATCGAAGCGCACCTCGGCTCAACTCGGCTGCGGTCGTAGCTTCGGTTCTCCTCGGTTCTCTTCGTCAAATTATGTCGTTACAACTTTTCGTATGAATTTTTTCCGTCTAGCCCCCCTTTCACAACGCGCGATAAGGAACTTCGTTCTAATAATAGAAATAAGAACTAGTATTTACAAATGAAACAACTGCAGACTGTTGAAATCAATCTACAGGTAGCTCAAGCCCATATCATTAACAGTCGGAATCGTCCCCAAGACGCTGGCTGCATTGCCCCGCTGTATGCCCACAATAATAATTTCATAGTAGGGTGGATAGTGGCGCCACTACATATTTAATTTTATAATTACGTTATACAAAGGAATTATCGAAAAATCGGACCGCGCGTAGACGATATCTATCATAAGCTTTTTTTAAATGTATCTTGAATAGTTTTGTACTGTATTATTTAGGCAGATACTTGTTTCAAGAGTTTAGTTCCGATTGGTGGCCACCAAGCTCTCCAAACAAGGTTTTTGATTGAATAACACAAAACAAAACTATTACAGATACATTTAAAAAAGCTTATGATAGATATCGTCTACGCGCGGTCCGATTTCTTGATAATTCCTTTGTTTAACGTAATTATAAAATTAAATATGTAGTGGCGCCACTATCCACCCTACTATTCGCCTTAATGATGTTTTGGTGTGTAAGCATCAAGGTCCAACAAACATACAAAATGTCTTTCGCATATATAATTAGTAAGTATTTCAAGAGTAAAATAAAAAGAGGATTTATTATGTGCTTGCGACCGTGCGAACGCGGCGCATCTGCGAATGTTTTTTTTTTATTTGTTTGCCTGTTCTTGAAGTACAAAATATCTTGTTGAACACGTTCATTAAAAGTGATTGTTTTTATTAACCCTTTCAGACCTGTTTTTTTTTCCGTTTCAAATTCAGTCGTGATAAAATTTGTGTTGTTAGAGGGGGTCAATTTGATTAAGAAAATATTGAAAAAAAAAAAAAAAAAAATTGTAGGTTTTTCTATAGCTTTTAATGTGTACAGACGATAACAATCGCTCTAAAATACAAAATAATATTTTATAAGTGTTTCATTCTGAAAAACTTTAATGTGTACAAATGTAACCACAGGGACTGAAAGAGATAAGGTTGGACTTTTCACACGGTAGCATAAAGTTACCTTAGTCCCAAAAAAACGCTATTATACCTATTTATAGACTTTTGGAAACTTAACCTGCATCCTCGATACCCGACCCGCATGCCCAGCGTGGGGATTATTTCTTTCGTTAGGCATGCGGGTTGGGATCGCAGCTCGGTGCTAAAATTGTTCTGCTGAGGGCGCTGCTGCCCGCCCCCGGTGGATACCCCTTCGCCTCTTACGACACCCGCGGGAAGAGTTGGGTGGTGCAAATTCTAAGCCGTACGACACAAATACAGAATAAAACATTATCACTCGAATTTAAAGCGATTATACTTATCTGTGAGTCGTATCTTTAATGAAATTTACGACATAGTCTTAAAATTAAAAATTAACAGCAATTTAACGATAATTTAAACCTTCTACGCTACATTTATGTTAATTTTTCTCCGTTTATAATAACGTTTAAAAACTAGCTTTGTTCCTAATAGTTTTAAAACTTGATCTACCCACGCATTGTCTATGGTCCATTCATAAACAAAATTAGGAAAATAAAAGATAGGTACTAAAGTAGAATAGCTAAAAACAATAAAGTTACTTTATGACAATAGATGGAACGAATCTTAAAAGAAATAAGCATCAAAAGAAAATGATGAACATAATAATAATAATAATGATGGAAAATTCACACAGTAGGTATTGTCTAGCCACAAGCAATAAAATTTCATAAGATTTATCTGAATGCGGCAACCTGAAAAGGGCGCTATGGCGCTCATTAGGGGAGGCCTATGTCCAGCTGTGGACTAACATAGGCTGATGATGATGATGAAAAATGGAAATTGAAATGAAATAAAATGAAATATTTTAATTACCTTACGAACTACTACGCAAAATTATGACTATAATAATGATTAATGCTGCGTAATTAACATTTTGTGCGTAGTAAATAAAAATAAAATAAAAATTGCGTAAATTGCATAAAAAAATCTCTACTAACCTTTTTGACCGCAACTAAGTAAATCAATCATTACTTACTAGGTGTTCTTCTGCGAAATATCCCCGCCATCCATTGATTTAGGTAAATAATTATCGTTTTATTTTTGTAAAACGCCTCATTTCTTTATAGTATTTATATTCTATCCAAAGTGGATGTACAATGTTTTGCAAACAAACCGCCCATACTTAACCTAAAATTCACTTTCTGAAGTTGCATTCTGTTGCCGCCTCTTTTAATACGCAATTTACAGTTGGTACTTGTCGATTTGAGATCCTCCCATCAATAAATAATGTTTACAATTAAAGGTAGTAGGTATCTGTTGAGTTTCAGTGTTTCATCTCGTGGTTTCTTTACAAACATTCCACATCGAATCTATATACAGTGTAAACTCTATATAGCGACACCGAAGGGACTGTGCATTTTATGGCGTTATAGAGAGTTGTCGTTAAATGGAGAGAAGAAACATCAGAATTAGAAAAAGAAAAAGTTTATTTCTTACTATTGTTAGTAGTTATGTGCATAAAAAAGAATGTTATTTGAACGCTATTGCGTATAGTCTATTATTTTTGTCTGACGTCTTTTGCTGCACCAGTAATTTTGTTGTATTTTTTTACTTATTTTATTCATATCTAGCAATATTGAGGCATCTTGGTTATAAGGAAGTATTTTTCCAATAATTTAGCTGCTTCCAGAGCTTCTTTAATGCTCGGCGGAGGCTCAGGCTCATCCGTCTCATCTTCTTCATCGCCTTGTTCTTGATCCTCAGTTTTTCTCGCTGAATCCAAAATTTCTTCGTCTGTGAGTGAAGCCGTTGTAAGCAGGCGGTCGTCTACTTCGATGTAGGTTTGAAGATTTACCGTATTTCCTGTCATGTTGAACTGTTGAATCCACTCAGTTAATGGAAGGTCGTCGTCGCTTTCAAACTCAGGTTCTGTTTCCACCTCATCACTCGTAGAATTGGTACAAAGTCCAGCATGTCGAAAAGAGTGCTGTATAGTTGTGGGTGTCACTTCTTCCCAGGTTTAGATAAAAAAATTACTGCATGCAGCATATTAACAGAAGTTTTACCCTCAGATTCGACTAGCTCCATCAATAATTTCCTTCTGTAGTGACCCTTGAGGCTTTTAATCACACTCTGGTCCATTGGCTGTAAGACACTAGTCGTATTTGGAGGAAGAAATGCCAACTCTATGTTTTGAAGGTTTGATATAAACGGGTGGGCAGGGCAGTTGTCAACAAGAAGTAAAATTTTTCGTCCCTTCAATTCTGCATCCCACTTTCGCACTTCTTCTTCAAAAAGTTGACTGGTCATCCAAGCTGATTTATTAGCTTTATACGTCACTGGCAATTTTTAAATGTTCTTAAAACAGCGCGGATTTTTCGATTTGCCTATTATCAATAGCTTTTTTTTTCTGTGCCATCCATATTAGCAGCCACAAGCACCGTAATACGTTCCTTGGAAAGCTTTCCTCCCACACACTTTTCCCCTTTAAATTTCAGAGTTTTATCTGGAGTCAACTTATAGAAAATTCCTGCTTCATCAGCATTGAAAATGTCACTTGGGGCGTATTTTTCTATGAATTTTGACCACACTCTGTTAATCCAATCATGAGTCACATTTCTATCAACACTTCGTGCTTCCCCACTTATTTTACCATAGTTGATATGTTGACGCTGCTTGAATTTTCCGAGCCATCCTTCTGATGCTTTGAAAGAAGTTAAACCAAGTTCTTCAGCAAAATTCTCCGCCTTAGCTTTCACGAGCGGCCCCGAGATAGGCATATTATTCTGTCGCTGTCGGTGTATGTATATAAAACTTAAACTCGTTTTCCTTGGTCACGGCAGCACGCGTGAACGGCTGGACCGATTTCGCTAATTCTTTCTTTGTTCTGTTTGTTATTGTCAGGAGAAGGTTCTTATGAAAGAAAAAATTAAGAAAGTTGGAAACATAAATTTCCACGGGGGCGAAGCCGCGGGGCGCAGCTAGTTTATTATAAATGTAAGCGGGTTAACTATGGACCTAGTTTGTGTTAAAAGAACACCAACGTAATGAACGGTCATATTCTTCCAACACAAACTACGAAGTTTTTTATCCCTTAGCAAAGGACTTCATCCGTGTCATAGCTAGCCCGTTTACATTTATACCTAATGAATTCGTCAAACTACAAAAGATTTTATAGTAAAATTTTCAGATCGTGTTGCGCTAATAGTGTATGTATACGAAAATTTCTATTAACATGATGTTAGTTGCATCTTTCTTCAAAACTAGATGTATACAGGGTAAGTGCTAACTCACTGACACACCGTGAACTGCAGATTCTGCCCACACCCATCATCACGATCACATTTGTGAAGACTCCAGGTCTTAATTCTTTAACTTGGTATTGGAAGTAGGTGCCTCCCTCCATTAAATAAATCGTTCACTAAAGAGCTTTTTTTGAAATTAACTTAAAATCGGCTTTACCCTGAATTAACAGTGGATGTGGGAGTTCGATCTTTAGTATTGTATTAAGTTCTGGACAAACGTTGTTTTACATTTTGTATGGGAGGTGATTTCCATAAAATTTTAGGCATTAACCCCTCAGGCTCCAAGCGGTAGCCGGCCACCGCGCCTTACGTCACTGCACCGTTCACTCAAACCCCAAGCGGTAGCCGGCTACCGCTCTCCTGCATTTGATTACGGACCTTATTTTACATGTTTAGAGGCTACTTTCCTATAAAGAAGTTTAATGAGTTAGGTTCTTTGATAGATTCTACATACTGAACGAAAATATTTTATTATCTGTGGACGTTAATTTTTTTTTGGCAGTCGAATTGAGATTTTCGACGCCATTGTGTCTAAGGCGCACGGCCTTTCATTCATTTCTGACATTTTGGTCCCAAGATGGAAGGGTTAAGACGGACAGAACCTGCAGTTCAGGCAGTGTCAAGGAATTACCAGTAACCCTGTATAGATATACAAAACTCGACGCGTTGTCACTACCTGGCAAACAAAGCGATGTCCACCCATTGTTAATGTAACTTGATCCAAGACCTCAGCAACTCTAGTAGCCATCGAGCGGAGAATGGATTAGATGATAGCCTGAACTGGAATACAGGCATATTAATATGAATATGACTGGCATATTCAGATTAAGCACTTGTATGCCTATATGCCACAGGTTGGTCAGAAGATAGGCTAGGCGTTTGACATTATGTAACCAAACCTGAAAGGTACTAATGATTTAGTACGTGTTATGTTTATGCAGGGTTAAGTTACAAGAAGAGGGTTAAACCGGATACGGACCGGTGTTACGGGTCGTAATGTAACGTGTTACACAGCGAGCGTTCGTGGTGTCAGTACGGAGAAAGAAGGCGAGAGCAACGAGCACCGAGACGGATTTTAGCGAACGGCGTAACGTATCATGGTGGGTACAGACCAAGCGAGCGAAAGCGAGCGAATGCAAACGATTGGGATTCGACGATCGGTACGTTCGTTCCATTTTTAACCCCCGACGCAAAAAAAGAGGGGTGTTATAAGTTTAACGTATCTGTCTGTGTTATAGTAGCTCCCAAACGGATGAACCGATTTCCGTTTTTTTTTGTGTCATTGATGATTTTATCCCGAGTGTTCTTAGCCATGTTTCATGAAAATCTGTCGGGGGGTTTTTAAAATTTTTAATTTTGTTTTTGTTCTATGCCGCCGGAGCAAGGCCGAAGGCGAACGAAGACCCTCGTTTAGTTTCGCTTGCTTTCACAATGACGTCCACGCTGGTTCTTTCGCGTTCGTTCGTTAGCCTTCGCTTGCTCTCGTTCGACTGGTCTGTACACGGCATCATGCTCGCTGCAAATGGTACGTTACGCTCTGTAACACCGGTCAGTACTCGCCTTTGGTTATGAATGTGGATGGGGAAGCAGTAGAAGTGTTAGTAGGCTTTAGAAAAGATGGACTGTGTAAGATGACATTAGTTAGAAAGGAGTGGGTTTGAGATGACGACTGGTAGAAGCGAATGGAAGATTCATCAACTCCACCTGGGAAATTAGCAAGAGATGATGATGATATGCAGGGTCATGAAGGAATTTTTTTTTCTTTATACTAGGTACCGAGTATATAGTATAGACCTTCCTGTTTCGGTTTTAGTTTTTACCCTCGACGAAAACAGGGTACCTAGTTATTACTTTACATGTGTATCTGTGGCTTAGTACTAAGGTACCTCTCAACCAAATGAGCTAGAGTGTGATCGAGTTTAATACGACTTTTAGGTACATGAAGTACCTATTGGATATCCTGAAAATTAAGAAGACAGAGAGAGAGAGGATTTTTCCACCCAACTCTTTTCGCTGGTGTCGTAAGAGGCGACTAAGGGTTATCCACCGGGGGCGGGCAGCAGCGCCTCTTGCAGAAAAAAATTACCAGCGAATTGCGATTCACAACTTGCATGCCCAGGGTGGGAATTATGGGCACTGACCCCATATGATAAAAACCCATAAGGTGCCAATCAGTGGGAAGCCTGCGTTCAGTAGTGGACCAGTATAGGCTGTAGATCTAGAATTCTAGAAGGAGAAAAAAGTGTACGGGAATCTTTTGAGTTAATTAATTATCTTCCCTATTAAAACAAATTAATCAAAACATGTTTCCTGGCAACTTACTTAATTCAAATAAACAATGTGTACTACTACAACTTAATTAACAAAGGAAATTATTTTATTCTAAGATTTCTAAGAAATCTTGAGACGAATACAAAATTTAGAGCTTGCTGTTGCTAAGAGTCGGTTGTTTTCTTTGTTTAATTAAGTACCTAATCACGTTTTTATTGCCTTGATATTGCAAGATAATTCTTTTTAACGTATGTCTTTGTTTCTTTATTTTAACAAAATTTCCAATGGTACAATAAAATGATTTGGAGGGGTTACGCGAAATCGTAACGGCTCACGCGGCCGAGGCGGCGTCTGCGCACATATAACTCATTAAACTTTACAATATGACGACCTCTGTGGCGCGTGGGCGAAGGTCCGCCTGCGACGCAGGAGGTTGCGGGTTCGATTCCCGCCTCGGGACAAATATTTGTACGATCTGCAGATATTTGTTCAGGGTGTTCTGGTCGTTTTCTATATATAATAAAAAATATCTATCTATATACTCGTATATTATTATGTATATCAGTTATCTTGTACCCATAACACAAGCTCTGCTTACCTTGGGGCTAGATAATGCTGTGTGAATTGTCCAGCATTATTTATATAATTATTTATTTAATTTGATTACGAGCCCCTTACATCCTACTGTTCGGCCTGTTGCTTTTTTAAATCAAAATAATTAAATCCACATAGGTGTTCTAGTTGTATTTAATCATCATAAAAAAATCTAACAGTTTACTTATTAACTACTAGACGATCGCCTCGCGGTTTCACCCGCGTAGTTCCCATTCCCGTGGCAATTCCGGGATAAAATATAGCCTATGTCACTCGCTGAAAAGTAAGCTTCCTAACGGTGAAAGAATTTTTCAAATCGGTCCAGTAGTTTCGAAGCCTAATACAAACAAACAATCAAATTTTTCCTCCTTAAAATATTATAGTACCTATAGATCGATTAATTACGAATGTAAACGATAACAAAGTTAAAAATTGGTTGTCTGTAAAGTCGGTTTACACGATAGTTGAACGTGACAACGTCTTAAGAAAATACTGATGGAATGGTAGCATTTGATACTCGATCAAAACATGTAAATGTACTATAGTATAGCAGCTGTCCACGCAGACGCATCGCTCACTCAAGTAGGAGAGAGACGGATGTCGAGCGCTCTCGCTTGCACTTCAAGCCTTACATGGAACGCCTCAGAGCGAGGTAACGCCGCATGACGTCATGTTTTTTCGTGCGTGCAGCCGGCTCTATCGAATTATAAGACGTTGTCACGTCAGAAAGTTAAAAAAACTTACCGATTTCGCGAAAATGGGCGTTTTTCACACAATTTTTTTCTAAAAAGGATGGGTAGTTTCCTAAGTTCATTTTCATGGGTCATGATTTATGTTGGGTTATTAATTACTAAAATTTACTTGACAAAGTAGTTTGTGTAACCACTTTTTAAATATATACCTCAGTTAGTTTAATATAATCCCGCGACCTCCCGCTTGGAAGTCAGTTACTCACACTTCGTGTAGGTCTCTATTTGTAGGTCATCTATTTCAGATGTTTCAATAAAAAGTTTAATAATTGCACATGTTTATGTAATTAATGTCTGTGCCAAATTATAAGTAAAATATGTTACGTAATTCTCGAAAAATAACAACTATCAGGTTAAGGGTTTCTTCGTATCTTGTTTATATAGTCCACATTATATGTAGAAGCAATAGAAATTAAAAATATCACTTTATTTCCATGTCTATTTTAATTTTATAATTTGATCTTTTCTAAGTGTATACATATTGTTTTTACGGAAACAAAGAGAATCGAAAACTCTTTGATAAATTAAACAGACTATATTTAATTTTACATATCGTAGTAGAAACTAAAATTTGGTACCGACAAACTTTTGGAAAGCAATAGGTTGATTATTTTTTGTCGCTAAGAAACGTAGGTACCTATACAAAATATACTAAATCATGTTAAGAAAATAGTTTTTTACACGAAAAGGCCAAAACTGTGTAAAATCAACATAAGCACCTAAATTCTGAAAATAATGGCACATTGATAATGGTACTTAAAATATGTAAATAAACAGTATATTTACGCAGGCTAAGCTATAAAATTGACATAATACGTCCCGAGGTTGGGGTGATAAAAATTTGGTTCGTTAAATATCCCGAGATTCCTCGTTTTTTTATGAACTGGTGTTATACGGTTTTGCCGGCCGCGGTGGGAAATTCAAAGGTTTTTGTCAGCTTTTATTTTACTACTGTTTTAATTATTTTTGTGTATCTAGTGGATCTGGTTTAATTGAAAATCCGAACGAACCTATTTCCCATTGGAGTTTTGTTTATGAATGATCTTAAAAATAACACAATGAAACCTGTTATCAAAGCAAATAAAAACTATTTTAGGTAAATTTCATTCAGAAGATAGATAAAACACAAAAAAAGTAGTTTAATAAAATTAATAAAACCAACCTAAACTAAGTCCCAGACATCATAACGCAGACTTCATAAAAACCTAATAACCTCGAATAGACACAGTTATTACGACATAAGGTAGCTTAGCGATGCCCACTCGAATAAAAATCATTAAGTTTCTTTAAATCTTGACTTGTGTAGGCTTTGCCCACGCCCGCCCTAGTTAGAACTTGTGTGGAACAAGTCACAAAACATTGGATACATATTCTGCATCATCATCATCAGCCTATATTAGTCCACTGCTGGATATAGGCCTCCCCTAATGAGCGTCATAGCGCCCTGTCTTCACCTTGCCGCATCCAGCATCTACCTGCAATCTTTCGCAGGTCGTCATCCCACCTGGCTGGAGGGCGTCCTACACTTTCTTTACTTACGTTTGCCTAGTCGCAGTCTCCACTCAAGAACACGTTTATCCCATCATCTCGTACTTTCTTCGCAAGAGATGGCCGTCCTACTGTCACTTCAGATTGCTAATTCATATACATAATTATTATCAATTAAATAGGCTAGATAAGAGCCTCTTGTCGGTGTAATGATGCAATTTCCTCCACTTTCCTCTCACGCAAAAAGAGAGGGGTGTTATAAGTTTAACGTGCAGTCTATCACTGTATTTGTGTATCTGTCTGTGGTATCGTAGCTCCCAAACGGATGAACCGATTTTCGTTTAGTTTTTTTTGTGTCATAGATAATTTTATCCCGAGTGTTTCATGAAAAACTGTCGTTTTTTTTACTTACTCCTTGATCTGACTCATATAGCATCTCGGTCTTCCCCTTCCTCGTCTTCCTTCTACTTTTCCTTCTATGATGGTCAAGATAATTATACACATATAAATAATGAAAGTGTTATAAAAAGTCCTATTCCACTCTGATCGACAGCACATTATTGGATTAGATTCGACATTCTGTTCCACCCTGATCCATAGCTTCGGTGGATTAGATTCCACTGCTTGAATCTATTCTACTCTGATATAGCCCGGGCGGGCAAAAATAATTTTGAATTTTATTAATATTTGTAGTTATACTCGTGGAAAAAATATTTTAATATTTGTAGCCAATATTTTCTGCTGGTTTTAGGTAAAACAGAAACAAAGCCACAAACTGCGTTTAAAAAAAGCGAAATCCGTTTAAATTATTAATAAATTTTATTTTTCGTCTCGGATTTGGGGACTAAAGTCCATTCTCTTGAAAAAATATAATAAAATAAATTCATAAAAAAATGGATTGGTATTTGTGATTTGTGAAACGTAGTCAAGTTCCTAACTTAGACCATACACACAAAAACGTGTATGTAGGCGGCAAAATGTTTGTGAGAGGCAATTATAGTGTCTTTCCGTCTGACTGTCCGTTTGTAACCATTTCTTTGTGTTTACCTTGTTAGCATAATGAACAGTTTTATATCCTATAGGTAGAACAATGACCATTTTTTTAAGTTTTTGCGACATTCATTTAGATTCCTAGCAGCAGCAGCGGCGAATATAGTATAAGTGATATGATACACTCAAATTTGATATATCTGAATTGACCATCAGGTGAGAGAGTCCTCAAGCAAAGGTCTAGCAAATATGGTCTCTAGCAAATAAGGTCTCTAGCAAAATAAGTAACAAAAAAAAGTAAATCAAGTTCTAAATTTGTAGATGTCTATAAAAAGCTTTTAAGGCTAGGATAGTGAAAATTACCGCTCCTGTCCCAAAATAACAAAAAATTGCAAAAAACGACTGTCAGGGCAAAAAACATTAACGTTTGTTTGTTTAGGACTAGCGAGGAGCGACACATTTTCTAGTTCGCGTCGCATTACTGTTTTATTTTACTTGAGCACGTGTGGGGTGGCAGCTTGTTAAGAAAATGACAATATTTTGATGTTCATCTCTATCTACAGATGATATCTTTCTAGTTAGGTACAAAAAAAGTTATAGAAGGTAGGCACCTATCAGCTGAACGTGCCCCCCACCAAAGAAGGGGGTGAGCTGGGGGTCTTTTCTTACGCCGCGTAGGTAGGTAAGTAGATATTTCAAAAAAGTGTTTGACTTTGTCAGAATTGTGGTCACAGTGTGTAACGAATACACTATCATAATAATCTTCCAAACTCAAAGCAGGACTTATAATATGTATTTACTTATGTCCGCCAAATGTATTTTTTTCATGTAAATTTTTCTTTCTTTACAGGTTACCACTCAGTCAGAACATGCTTCTCACGTCAAGTCTAAATAAAACAACGAAATTATAGTGACTAAAGTTTAGTGACAAGTGTGCCAAAGTGACTTAAACTGTGCCAAAGTTATTGACAAGTGTGCTAAATTGTGGCAAAGGGAATATTTTGACAAAATGTTGAGATGATTCCTGATGACGTTTAGATGAGCTATGTTTAGTGGTGTTTTAGGAAATCTGTCAAAATGTGTGCCAAAGTGGAATATTTTGTCGCAGTTTTGAGTGGTAAGTCTTAGATTAAGTTTTTTTATTAATAAATAGGTTTGTTGCATAGAACTATCGCTAAGCCATTGGTCCTGCACTTGACCGCTCCTCGGTCGTGTAGGCCTGCCGTCCTATCGGATTATATGATTGAGGAAATAGAGAGTGCATACAGATGCACTATTATATTCCCTCACGATAATAAGTGTGCGCCGAACTTATAGTGCATAAGTGTTTGCGTATACATAGGTTTACGCACACACTTATGCACTATAATTGAATTGATCCGGTCGTGTCGGTCTGCCGTCAGTGAGGGTATAGAGAGTACACTTGTGCTTAACCCACACACTTATGCACTATGATGTGTCTCACGCACTTGGCTAGCCTCCTCGTTGAGACTGGCCGCCGCGGTCGAATTTCGGCTACAACGGACATATTTAACGACCTCTGTGGCGCGGTGGGCGAAGGTCCGCCTGCGACGCAGGAGGTTGCGGGTTCGATTCCCGCCTCGGGACAAATATTTGTACGATCTGCAGATATTTGTTCAGGGTGTTCTGGTCGTCTTCTATGTATAATAAAAAATATCTATCTATGTACTCGTATATTATTATGTATATCAGTTATCTAGTACCCATAACACAAGCTCTGCTTACCTTGGGGCTAGATAATGCTGTGTGAATTGTCCAGCATTATTTATTTTATTTATTTTTCTCATCAGTAGATTTTTTTTTAAAAATCCTCTGCACAAAAAATGCAGTCTTCAGAACCGTGTCATACGAAATGTATTTTTTTAATACTGCTATATCTACGTTCCAGAAAATAAACGATTGCATAATTTTCTATGATCCCATATTAAATTTTAATATGTCCACACGACAGGATAACAAAAAAAAATTTAAGTATTGTATTTAAATGCTAAATTACGACCATAAAAACTTAGTTTTAAGTATATTAAAATTATCAATGCCAATATTTTCAATAAAATTACTTAAGTAAACATAATATGGGATAAAATATTACGGAAAGGTTTTCCAATTAGTTTCGTAATTAAAATTGTACGGAACACGTAGGTTGCTTTGAGCGTCAAAATTTTAGAGTTCCGAATTTGTTTGTGACATCATGACATGCCTTTTGTAGTTAGAATATTTCATAAGCCTTTGTACTATAATAGACGTGTGATAAAATATAATTTTAATGCTTTTAATGTTTTTTCAGTTTATTCTTTATTAATTTTACTTTACTTAAATGTTTTTTGGTAGAAAACTTATATGAAAATGTAGAAAAGCTCAGGGGACGGAAAGTTGTGGGTCTTTTTGAAGTCTTTGATGTTCTGTCATGGATTTTTTTGATAACAACATTTTAAGACTTTATTTACGTTATTTTGGTAGGTAGCTGTTATAGAATTATAATATTATGTAGGTCAGTGAATAACGATTTTACTATTAAGCAACTTATTAGATATGATATGATATATATGCGGTCAATCAATCTATCATGATTGACTTCTCGAAATAGATACTTACCTACATTTTGGAAATATGATAAATTTAATTTCGCGACATACCTACTTAGTTTTCTTAATGTAAATATATTATACTTATAATTACGTTAATAATAGAAGTTTTTAAAAGTCCATTGTACAGTTTATGATACCTATCATAAGCTTTATTTTAATGCCCATAAAATAGTTTTCTTTTATTTCCTTTCTGCAGAATAGCGAAGTTGCTCTTGATGACCACCGAACTGTGTTATCGCTTCTCTGTCTAAATTATACGAAATATAGTTTGAGTCGTACATGCGCCGTAACATCTTAAATCTTTGAACCAAACAGATAATTTGACGACTGATGTGGCGCGGCGGGCGAAGGTCCGCCTGCGACGCAGGAGGTTGCGGGTTCGATTCCCGCCTCGGGACAAAGGTTTGTACGATCTACAAATATTTCCTGTTTCGGGTGTTCTGGTTGTTTCTATGTATAATTAGAAATATATATCTATGTAATGTATTATATTATGTATACTATATTATTAGTCATCTAGTACCCATAACTCAAGCTCTGCTTAGATTGGGGCTAGATGATTCTGTGTGGATTGTCCAGCATTATTTATTTATTTTGTTTTAATTGTATTCCTACGAAACATTATTTCATTGTCCTTTTTTTAAACCTTTCACGGCCTTCATCATCATCATCAGCCTATATTAGTCCACTGCTGGACATAGGCCTCCCCTAATGAGCGCCATAGCGCCCTGTCTTCAGCTTACCGCATCCAGCATCTGCCTGCAGTCTTTCGCAGATCGTCATCCCACCTGGCCGGAGGGCGTCCTACACTACGTTTGCCGAGTCGTGGTCTCCACTCAAGAACTCGTTTACCCCAGCGGTTGTCGGTTCTTCGCGAGATATGGCCGGCCCACTGCCACTTCAGCTTGCTAATTCTTTGAGCTATGTCGATAACTTTGGTTCTCTGTCGGATGTATTCGTTACGAATTCTATCCTTCAGAGAGACTCCGAGCATAGCTCTTTCCATAGCTCGCTGAGCGACTTTGAACTGGTGGACCAGCCCTACCGTGAGTGTCCACGTCTCAGCTCCGTAGGTCATGACGGGTATTCACGGCCTTATTGGGTCAATATTATAGTGTCCACAAAATGTCCTCCCTACTACCCATGACATAATAACTGTAAGTAGGTAGATGGTATCACTGTTCGTGATCGCTAATAAGATTTATTTAACACGCTTTTGTATCACACCCTGTTAGGCAAATCCGCGTTGACCGACTCGCAAAGATCTAGCTTTAGCACGTGACATTGTACCAAATTTACTGTTGTAAGTAGTCGCGTTTTCGTCGTAGTAAATAAATAAATAATGCTGGACAATTCACACAGCGTTATCTAGCCCCAAGCTAAGCAGAGCTTGTGTTATGGGTACTATATAACTGATATACATAATACAATACACTACGTAGATAGATATTTTTTATTATACATAGAAAACATCCAGAACACCCTGAACAAATATCTGCAGATCGTACAAACATTTGTCCCGAGGCGGGAATCGAACCCGCAACCTCCTGCGTCGCAGGCGGACCTTCGCCCGCTGTGCCACAGAGGTCGCTTGAGAAAAATAAATAAATGATGCTGAACAATTCACACAGCATTAAGTATCTAGCCCTAAGCTAAGCAGTGCTTGTCTTATGTGTACTAGGTAAGTAACTGATTTACATAATACAATACACTACTAGATAGGTATTTTTTATTGTGAATAGAAAACATCCAGTACACCCGGTACAATATCTGCAGATCGAACTTACATTTGTCCTCAGCCTGCCCCGCCACGGACAATTACTATAAAAGTTCATTTTATAGTAACTTTTATTTATTTTATATATTTTATATATTTTTTTTATTTTATTTATATATTTATCATAGCAATCATTGTTTGATCGATAACGATAATCTATTGTTTTGTCGATGTAACAGGTAAAAGTATTCACAGTGCAATTCATTAATTATCTTCGTTTACTTACTAATTACATGAACTAAATACATGAATATTACGAATATGAATATTGTCGCTACCGGATCGTAGATACAACCTGCTTGTAGCAAAGATTTAAATCTTTGGTTTGTAGAATCGATTCGGTATTTATCTCATTCGAAAAGATGTCTATGTAATTTTTCGATTTTTATTTTTGAATGATGAATCCCTACCACTGAGTAAATTCTAAGAAAGGCATCAGATCAGAGATTACTAATTAGATACAAAAATCAAAATGTACTTTAAAAGGGACATAATTGTACAAACGTTCTTTTTATAGGATATTAATCTCTGTTAGATAAAACTTCCTGTCTCAGCAGCAGCCGTTCAATCATCTTCTCTGAGAGTCCTTATTTATCATGGCTCTACTAATCTCCGGGATGTGCGTTTGTCGGACTACTAAGGATTGTAGCCCCTACCTTTGTCCCTTCTTTTTGATCATGCTTTACGAGTAGATACAAAAATCAAAATGTACTTTAAAAAGGACATAATTATACGAACGTTCTTTTTATAGGACATTAATCTCTGTTAGATAAAACTTCCTGTATCAGCAGCAGCCGTTCAATCATCTTCTCTGAGAGTCCTTATTTATCATGGCTCTACTAATCTCCGGGATGTGCGTTTGTCGGACTACTAAGGATTGTAGCCCCTACCTTTGTCCCTTCTTTTTGATCATGCTTTACGAGTAGATACAAAAATCAAAATGTACTTTAAAAAGGACATAATTATACGAACGTTCTTTTTATAGGACATTAATCTCTGTTAGATAAAACTTCCTGTATCAGCAGCAGCCGTTCAATCATCTTCTCTGAGAGTCCTTATTTATCATGGCTCTACTAATCTCCGGGATGTGCGTTTGTCGGACTACTAAGGATTGTAGCCCCTACCTTTGTCCCTTCTTTTTGATCATGCTTTACGAGTAGATACAAAAATCAAAATGTACTTTAAAAAGGACATAATTATACGAACGTTCTTTTTATAGGACATTAATCTCTGTTAGATAAAACTTCCTGTATCAGCAGCAGCCGTTCAATCATCTTCTCTGAGAGTCCTTATTTATCATGGCTCTACTAATCTCCGGGATGTGCGTTTGTCGGACTACTAAGGATTGTAGCCCCTACCTTTGTCCCTTCTTTTTGATCATGCTTTACGAGTAGATACAAAAATCAAAATGTACTTTAAAAAGGACATAATTATACGAACGTTCTTTTTATAGGACATTAATCTCTGTTAGATAAAACTTCCTGTATCAGCAGCAGCCGTTCAATCATCTTCTCTGAGAGTCCTTATTTATCATGGCTCTACTAATCTCCGGGATGTGCGTTTGTCGGACTACTAAGGATTGTAGCCCCTACCTTTGTCCCTTCTTTTTGATCATGCTTTACGAGTAGATACAAAAATCAAAATGTACTTTAAAAAGGACATAATTATACGAACGTTCTTTTTATAGGACATTAATCTCTGTTAGATAAAACTTCCTGTATCAGCAGCAGCCGTCCAATCATCTTCTCTGAGAGTCCTTATTTATCATGGCTCTACTAATCTCCGGGATGTGCGTTTGTCGGACTACTAAGGATTGTAGCCCCTACCTTTGTCCCTTCTTTTTATCATGCTATGTATAGTTTTCAGTTTGTGTATTAATAATATTGTGTAGATTTCTATAATCTAAAACGGATCGGGCTGAAAATTTTGCATACAGGTTATTCTAATCCTGGAATCCAACATGGCTACTTTTTATCCCATAAATCAGTTCCCATAGGATAAAAATCACCTTCAAACGTTTATAGAAACAACGCGTGCAATATTTGCTGTAAAGAGTGGTTACTTTTCGGTTTCTAGAAAGTGTTTTATAAAATAAAATAGAACTAAGTAAATAGGTTCCTAAAAGCCGCAAATATCATTGATAAATTAGTTTTTAAGATGTCTTACAACAGAATTACTGAATTTTAATTTAAAGTTTTAAGTAATTATTTAAAACCTAAATACTTAATACTTGCTTAAGAGTAAGTAGCAAAAAATTAAGTAAATATTTTTTTAAAACTTGTCGTAATAAATTATATACTTATTTACTTAATAAATTACAATCAAACATAGAGAACTAGTAGTATTTACAATTGAAACAATTGAGCTAACTGCAGACTATTGCAAATATTCTACAGGTAGCTCAACTGATCAATACCAGTCGTCGCGTCCCCAAGACGCTGGCTGCATTGCCCCTATGTATGGCAATGCTGATACGCTGTGCCAGATACTCACCAGCTCTCCAATGATCCTATAATATAACACAAAAAATTCAATGAGAGTACGAACTGGCTTGAGACGTAACCTATGTGTACACAGCATATAATTAGACGTGTTAAGTAGACATTTTAACATAATATGTTATTTAAGAAATAACAAGTTAACAACAGAAAATAAAGGTATTAACAAAATAAACCAAAACTAAAAAGAAAAAACAATCCAAGCTACTATCTATCTATATAATTTACAGGGTTGAAGATTTTTTTGTATTCTTGCACGATCGCCAAAAGTTATATGACTAGGATCCCCTATGGCCTAGGTCTCGTTTTGTAACTCGCAAACTTCTCCCCAAACCCATAGTACAGTCAGCCCAAACAATATCTCATCCACCGTTGACCGTCGGTAATTGATCACATTATTTTTCTTCCTCTAATTAATCGCCCTTCTGACGTTTAATCAGCGCTCGTGTTCCGTTTCGTCCCATTTAGGTAATGGCAACCCTTTTAGGAACTGGGTACGCTTGGCATTAGGTACAATAGGTAATTTTTTAGTATTTTTAACTGACCTCGAAAAAGGAGGTGTTTCTATGTTCGGCTGTATGTTGGTATTTTGTTTATTTTCGTCGAATTCTCCGTCAATTATGGACGGTTTTTTTTTGAGGTTGGGGGTTCGATCCTCGGAACAAATGCGTGTACGATCTGCAATTATTTGATCAGGGTGTTCTGGATGTTTTCTATGTATAATAAAAATATCTAGGTATCTATGTAGTGTAAATAGATGATGATTTGAATACTTATTGCTTATTTTTCTGCTTTTTACTTATTTATATTCGTACCACATTTTTTAAGCTATGAATGAATATATCAATAGTATTTTTAAATTGTAGCACATTTAGCGTTTCGTCCCATTTCGGTAATGGCAACCCTTTTAGGAACTAGAAACTGCATCTGGGTGCGTTTGGTGCTTTGTAATTGGTAGATATATATTTGTCGATTTTTTATTGTAACTATATATGTTCGAGGTTTTGTACATACACTTTTTTCGCGGGCGGAATGTTTTTTCCAATTATTGTTTCTGTTTTTACACTATACCTAATTATTCTATGAGTTGTGTCGTGCCAATATTTATTCAATGATTTTTATAGGTAGGCAGAGATGCGAAGTTCCTCTTTTTGGCTATGATAGTAAGATCGTGACGGGTGAAAGAGATCTGCATTCGTTTATCTTATAAGATAAAATAGGTGGTGGCTCTGATTTGGGTCGGGGTAGCGCCATAAAGCAAGACGCCCTCGTTTAAGGCATGTTCTGCTGCGATGCTTACTTATTTGATAATCTTATATATAAAAATGAAACCCGTTTCGCGTTGTCACGGCATCACGCGTGAACGGCTGGACCGATTTCGCTAATTCTTTCTTTGTTGTGTTTGTTATTGTCAGGAGAAGGTTCTTATGAAAGAAAAAATTAAGAAAGTTGGAAACATAAATTTCCACGGGGGCGAAGCCGCGGGGCGCAGCTAGTAAAGAATTAAAAATCCAAAAACAAAATCAAAGTACCCGAGTACCCATCCTGTATATACAAAGTGTCCATTAAAAAGCACAGTGTCCTTGATAAAAGCTCATAATAAATCGAACTGGGAAACTTAGTAACAATGAAACAAAGTTCCAGCGAAACCAATTAGGAAGATAGGAGATAGGTGAGTCGGTAGCGATTGGGCACAGGCTGGGAAGACGGTTGGGTCAGTTGGGAATTGGGCGTATTGCAGAATAAACCAATAGTGATTTCGAGTACTTACTTAATAAATGAATAAACAATGTAAGGGATACCAATCTATATAATACAAAGTTAAAACAATGTCAATTTTCGTCGTGATAATTTCACTGCTCATTTCCGTGCTTCTTTGATTTTTAACCCTCGAATCAGAAAGAGGTCACTAGTTTAACGTGTCTATGTGATTTTGTAGCTCCCGAAGATTTGAAACAATTTGTTTTATTTTGGGTCGTTGAATGTTTGAAGATAATTGCATCCCCGCCTTAAATCGTCGCAAGGTTTTTTATAAAATTAGCTTTTTCTGTAGTCTTCATATTATATGAACCTATATTTTACAGGAAAAATATAGTGAAGTCTGTTAAAAGAACACTTTTCGAAGAATGGTCAATTATCGGTTTGGACATTTCAAAACAGTTTTTCAAATTTCTGTAGGTTTTATACTTTTTTAAATATTTTGAAAATAGTCGAAAAACTACCCATCCCCCCCAAAAAATTACCGTTACCTCCTATCACCGAAGCATGCAGAGAGATCCATCGAAAATGTAGGTTGGTACCTACTATTTTTAGGTATTCATTAAATTGCGAAGTCTCTAACCGGTACCTTTAGTACATACCTACTTGTTGACAAACGTTCGAAACCCTCGGCGCGCGAGTTACACTCGCATTGCACGGATCTTGTTTAATTAGATTAGATTGAAGTATTCCAGCTGTTTAGTAAACCCTGCGTTCGGATATCCCGAGTTATTTCGCCATTCTCTCAGCTACTGCATTGGACCTATTATCAAAGTTTTGTACGTTTTTTAACGATTCCTGTATAGAATGGAACACGAATTCGCCGTAAATAAAAATCCGTCTGCAAAGTTTCGAGGGTTAAAAAGGTTTTTTATTTCATGTAATATCACAGATTTGTGTATGGGTGAGTGATTATTTCATACGATTTTTCCCGCGCTTTAGCCTTATCTCGGTATTTACTAGCTTCTGTCCGCAGCTTTGCTCGCCGGGACAGATTTACCGAGATAAAAAGTACCCTATGTCCGTCCCTGGAATTCCGTCTAGCTCCCTGCCAAATCTCTTTAAGATACGTTCAGCCATTAGGACGTAAAAAAAAGTTAAGATAAGGCCGCCCCTAATTCTTCCTCTATTCTAAGCATGTCTGTTTTTATGTTTTTCTTTTTTGTTTGATATAATAATTTTTTTTTTCTATCTGTACCTAAGTCCAGTCTTCCCCCTTAGGGGGATTTCAGGTTCCCCCCTGGAATAACCCTTAATCCCATACTGGAATAACCCTTAATAATACTAATAATAATATGTTAAAACTCCCCACCTAATTTCCAACCACTAAAAAAACTCCAATTCCTAGTTAATTCCAGTAAGTATTTCCAACTCAATCAAAACTTCACACGAACGGCGTCGTAAACTTCTTCAAATAATCTGTCACCCGCAGATAGGAGGTTATTACGTATTTCAGCAATATTGGGGTACCGCAGTGGCTTTAAAAAAACGCTTCGCCAGATAGCCGGTTTACGGCTTCACTGGGCTTTATAAGGGTTGTTCTTGACCCGACTGATGTTTTAAAGTTTTTTTATCTTAGTCGCTTCACTCATACAGAGTGGTCGTGGTTGACTCATCAGGGAGGGTGACATGCATCACAATAAGGCGTCATTTTTCGATTATTCTGTAGCTGTATATCTTATTTTTCTCGACATTTTTTTTGTGACGGACATTGAATGTCGGTCTATTACCACATTTATCATAGCGTCTCCCAGAGAGTCCCGGCTTGCTGTGACGTGGCCAGCAGCTAGATTCAAAATGTACATACGAGATTAGTGTGTGTATCATTCATACAATTTTAGTTTTCACCGCTCATTGGTAATTTTATTGCATAATCGTAATCAAACTGCAGCCAATGAGCGTCGAAGATACTTAAGGTACGAGTTGGCAGCGGGCGACATGAGGCAGCAGCAGACAACGTGTCGCAGCGGCACTATTGGTTTCTATGTATTTCTATGAAATTCCCTCCGTAGTTAGCGACACGAAGCTAGCGACGCGTCGTCGACCGGCAGACGACAGTGTCGCCCGACCGCGGATCAGTAGTGCCGCTGACGCCGGAGCAACGACACGTCGAGCGAGTTTCTTTTCAAAATAGATTTTTCCGATTCTGAGGAAGATAAATTAAACTCGTAAACCATCTGTTGTTGCCGTCTGTAGTCGGGTTCGAAATCATGACTGCAGCGACAGGACGTAACGACGTGTCGTGGCGACATGAAGCGACGACACGTCGTCTGCTGCTGCCTCATGTCGCCCGCTGCCAACTCGTACCTTTAGTGTGAGTGATACACCCACGAATACATCTGAATCTGTCAGCTGGTAGTTTAGGTACCCACAGTACAAGCTCTGCTTACCTTCGGGCTGGGTGATGCTGTTATCTAATTTCCTGTCTTATTTATCTATCCAGCTATGGGTCGGTCGGGTTAGGAACAAACCTTTCATAAAGCTTTATACTTGATTCACGAGCTGGACACACTTTAAACGTACTTTATTGAAGACATAAAAAATGTAATGCTGTAACTTTTAAGTCGATGAACATTATGGTTATTAGTGGTTATGGGTTAACTTTATAGTCATTTTACTTGTTAATATTTTTAGGGTTCCGTAGTGTTAAACTGTAAAATTAGTTAGTTTTAGATGTGGATTATTTTGAGTTTTTAACCCTTAATTAACTTCCTGAGTCCCTGGGACTCACATCAAAATTTCAAACTTCCATAATTGTAACATTTGAGCGGCTAGATTCCCCCCCGTCTCAGTACCTTCCTGCAGTGTCGCGGGCTACGCGGAGGCGAGAGGACGTGTGCCGGCACTGCGTATTTGGTGAGTTATTGCGTCGAGTGAGTCCCAAGGACTCATACAAGTGAATTGTGCTATATATTTTTTTTTTGTTTCAATTTTCGAATGTTGCTTATTTGTCGTTATTATTGATATAAATTATATTTTTTATATGCTTATAACATATATCTTTTTAGGTTTGCAGAATGAATCCAGAACAAGATAAATTCGTTAGTATGAATGAAGATGGGGCGGATTCCGTATGTTTGACCTGCTCGAAAAAGGTATGCCGACGTTGCCTGTAAGCAGTGCCAAAACCCATTGCACGTTTTATTTTTTTGTATTGGAACATACATTTTTGTTTTATTATTATTAATTTGTATATCTTTGAGAGTCCAAAAACATAAAAACATATATAAGTTACGAATATTTCATAGTTTTGTAGAGGTTTTAAAATACCTTTGTTTTTTGAGACTGATAAAATTAGTTTCTTTAATTTTTAAGTGGATCTCTGAAGTCTGTCCAGTTTTAATACTTTTTCCTAGTGCCTTAATAAATATTTAATATGAATAATAAAAAAAAATTGAAAAAAATTGTTTTATTTGAGAATATCACGTTTAGAAAATATATGAGTCCCACTGACTCATACAAGTTAATTACGTTAGTAAATTTCACGAAGTTAATCAAGGGTTAATCACAGATTGGGAAGTGTTTCTTCGTAAATCGTTATTTCTAGAGATGCAACGAAATCCGAGGTAATGTCTTGCTCCAGTATTTCATCCATTTCTATTCACCCTGGAGTCTCTATTCACCCCGTTTTACGGTACCCGCTTAGGTTGTTGCAATGAAGACTGACAGGTATCGTGCCTTTCTACTAAAGATGAACTATATGGTACCTATACTAATTTATAATTTAACTAGCTGCGCCCCGCGGCTTCGCTCGCGTGGAAATTTGTCGACCTATTTTTATATACTTAGTAGATTTACGAGTCGCTAAAAGAATCGTTCGTAGATATATAGATAATACTTTATTGTACCACACAAAGACAGATAACAATGCAGAAATAAATGCTAAGAGTAGACGAAGTACAAAGGCGGCTTTATCGCTCTATCGATCTCTTCCAGGCAACCTTCGGTGGGATGGACTGGACATGTAAGAAGAAAATAGACGGTGGCACGCGAAAAATAAAGATAAGAATACTTACACTACATATTATAATACCTACATAGTAGTTTTAGCTTACAAATATTTTACATCGAATTTGGCTGGAGCACAGTTACAATATGTCAGATCTGTCATAAAAATGAAAACAATATGCCAGAAGGTATTTAATCATAAAAGTTATAAGACAATTTATGTACTTACCTTGTATCGATGCCTTCATAATGTTCTTATGAAAGTTATAATGAAAATGTTTATTTGGAAGTTTCCAGGACTCGTGTATTTTCTTGTAAAGTTTTATACCTTACTTACTACCTATTTTATATTGAGACATTAAGCTTGATAAGAAACAGAGTTTCTCCTCGTAATTAGGTTTTCTTTATGATGTTTTTTATTTAATACTTTATTGCACACATTTTTAAAAGTATACAAATGGTGGGCATAATGCCGATAGCATTTTCTACCTGCCAGCCACACAAAGTCAACAACGACAAAGAGGCGTGCTTAAACTTAGACTTAAACTTAGCTATGCTATAAATTAAGTATACAACAGAAAAAAACCTCGCGCAGAGATCTCACGATGGAAGCGGAAGAAAATTAATTTTCGAAACCATCATGGTTAATATGGTTATTAACGCTGTTATCAATGATAACGTGATCACAAATCATGCTAAATATAGGTATCGTTATTAAGTGATTTTAATGTGTATACTTATTAATAAAATAAATAATCATAAATAATGCTGGACAACTCACACAGCATTATCTAGCCTCAAGCTAAGCTGTGTAGGTACATAATAGATAACCGATATACTTAATACAATAGGTATATAGTAGGTAGATATACATTAAATGGATATGTATATATTTTTTATTACACATAGAAAATACCCAAAACACCCCCAGACAATTATTTGCAGATCGTACAAACATTTGTCCCAAAGCGAGAATCGAACCTGCAACCTCCTGCGTCGCAGACTGACCTTCGCCTGCCACGCCACATTGGTCGTCAAACGTAGAAGATATCAAATTGGAACTATAATGGTTATAAGGTAACAATGTTGTCACTAATAAGTGATAACGTGATTACAAATCATCCTAAATATCTCGTTAAAAGTGATTTAAATTAATTTGATTTTAATACTTATTACTTAATACAACTGACTGTACTTCTGACTGGAATACTCGGTGTTGGCAGCTCTCATTCATAATTTTCGTTTTAATTACTTTTTCCTTTTGTTGGTTTTCCTTTTTCGTACAAGTTATTAATGTTTTCTCCTTGTTTTGTGCCTAACATTAATTTTTGCTTTACGGGTCTATTTTAAACTTTCTTTTGTTTGTTGAAGTCAAAGAAGAGATTTTTCAAAAGATCTGCGCCACCTTTGGATTTAACCTGAGCCTTTATCTTACAAGCCGAAAGACCCGAAGAAACCGAAAAGAAATTAATTCTGACGATTCGACCTACTCGGCACGGTTGAATGTTCATAGAATTTCATAAAATGAATTATCTAAACCTCGATTCCTTCGGCTCTTTCGGCGCATTCGGCTCACATATGCGGTTAGCTACTCTCGCTATCTTGTAGCGAGTACTATCTACTGCCCGCGGATACACTTGCGTATTTCCGGAATAATAAGTAGACCTACAGTTTTTACTTCCTACAGAATTGCATTCACGTAGTGTCAGTGAATATATACTAATATTATAAAGAGGAAAGATTTGATTGTTTCTTTGTTTGTTTGTAGTGAATAGGCTCCGAAACTACTGGACCGATTTGAAAAATTCTTTCACCGTTAGGAAGCTTACTTTTCAGGGAGTGACATAGACTATATTTTATCCCGGAATTCCCACGGGAACGGGAACTACGCGGGTGAAACCGCGAGGTGATCGTCTAGTTACCAATAACGATGTAAAATTCTTTCACCGGAACATCATCTATCTCCTTGCAAAATTTTAGTAAAATCCGTTCAGCTGTGAAGTGACAGAGTTGTTTGTTATTTTCGCATTTTTGATCGAATTAGTAAGGATTTAGGTATCAGTATGGTTTCATAATTAAATAGCTTCTGCCCGCGGCTTTGCACGCGTATTTTTCATCGCCTGTTATCTAAGTTAGGCTTTGCTTTAAACGTACGCCAAATTTCATCTTGATCTGTTCAGTACTTTTGAAGATCCTCATCATCATCATCATCATCAGCCTATATTAGTCCACTGCTGGACATAGGCCTCCCCTGATGAGCACCATAGCGCCCTGTCTTCAGCTTGCCGCATCCAGCATCTGCCTGCAGTCTTTCGCAGATCGTCATCCCACCTGGCCGGAGGGCGTCCTACACTACGTTTGCCGAGTCGTGGTCTCCACTCAAGAACACGTTTACCCCAGCGGTTGTCGGTTCTTCGCGAGATATGGCCGGCCCAGTGCCACTTCAGCTTGCTAATTCTTTGTGCTATGTCGATAACTTTGGTTCTCTGTCGGATGTATTCGTTACGAATTCTATCTTTCAGAGAGACTCCGAGCATAGCTCTTTCCATAGCTATATTCCATAGCTCTTTCCGTAGGTCATGACGGGTAGGACGCACTGATTGAAAACTTTCGTTTTCAAGCATTGCGGTATGGATGTCGATCCTCGGTAACAAAAATTCAGGTTTCACAAACATTCGGCTTTATAATATTACTAGCTTCTGCTCGCAGCTTTGCACGCGTATTTTCGGTATAAAATGTAGCCTATTATCTATGTTAGGCTTTGCTCTAAACGTAGGTACGCCAAATTTCCTAAGTAACAAAAATTATTTCACAAACTTTCGGCTTTATAATACACCCGTATTAGCAGGATAGGATATTAATGCAATTCAAATCTGTGAATGAAATAAGCCCGAATTTTAGTTCAAATTCGCTAACTTCAAGACTAACTATGATAAATTCAAATCTGTGATAGCTAATTTTGATTTATCCTCCTCTTCTAATGCTGAATGCTAAGTGGAAGGATTCCAAGTGATTATCTATAGGATACTAGTTTATGCCCGCGGCTTCGCACGCGTTGTTTCTATAAACGTTTAAAGGTGATTTCTATCCCATGGGAACTAATTTATGGGATAAAAAGTATATGTTTTATTCCAGGCCTAGAATTATCTGTATGCAAAATTACAGCCCGATACGTTCAGTAGTTTTGGCGTGAAGAAGTAACAAACATCCATCCATCTATCCATCCAAACATTTATAATATTATAAGTGTGATGTGAGAAGAAATAGAATATATGAAAAATAGAATAGATGAAAAAAAATAATTTGTTCTATTAAAGGTGATGCTCCATTTTGTAAATTTAAATTTGATCATGTTGCCATTTCTAAAAAAAGGATATTCCTTTATAAATGGGGTTTAAATCCATTACATATAATCTGCCATATTAGAATTTTCTTAAAATAGGTAATTCATTATAAGAATGTTCTGCTGGAGGGAGATTTTGGAATCATTCAATTGAGGAAGATATGTTTAAAGTAAATAAGATTATTCGGTGATTAATTATTGATTCTCAAATAATAATTAAAATTAATATTACTGCTAATAATGAAATATAAGATCCTAAAGAAGAAACAATATTTCATGAGATATAGGAATCAGGATAATCTGAGTATCGGCGAGGTATACCAGCTAACCCTAAAAAATGTTGGGGAAAGAATGTTAAATTAACCCCGATAAATATTGTAAAAAATTGAATTTTTAATAAATAAGGGTTTAAGTATAACCCTGTAAATAATGGGTATCAATGAATAAAACTTCCTAAAATAGCGAATACAGCCCCTATGGATAAAACATAATGAAAATGTGCTACTACATAATATGTATCATGTAATGTAATATCAATAGAAGAATTAGCTAAAATTACTCCAGTTAATCCTCCTACTGTAAATAAAAATACAAATCCTAATCTTCACATAATTGAGGGAGTATATAAAATTTGAGTTCCATGTAAAGTTGCTAATCAACTAAAAATTTTAATTCCGGTAGGAACAGCAATGATTATTGTAGCTGATGTGAAATAAGCTCGTGTGTCAATATCTATACCTACTGTGAATATATGATGAGCTCAAACAATAAATCCTAAAATTCCAATTGCTATTATAGCATAAATTATTCCTAAACAACCAAAAGTTTCTTTTTTACCTCTTTCTTGAGAAATAATATGGGAAATTATCCCAAATCCAGGTAAAATTAAAATGTAAACTTCTGGATGACCAAAAAATCAAAATAAATGTTGGTAAAGAATAGGGTCACCTCCCCCTGCAGGGTCAAAAAATGATGTATTTAAATTTCGATCAGTTAAAAGTATAGTGATAGCTCCAGCTAAAACAGGTAATGATAAAAGAAGTAAAAAAGCTGTAATTCCTACTGCTCAGACAAATAAAGGTAATTGGTCAAAAAATATATTATTTAAACGTATATTAATAATAGTAGTAATGAAATTGATTGCCCCTAAAATAGATGAAATTCCAGCCAAATGTAAAGAAAAAATAGCTAAGTCGACAGAACTTCCTCCATGAGCAATATTTGAAGATAAAGGTGGGTAAACAGTTCATCCAGTTCCAGCTCCATTTTCGACAATTCTTCTTGAAATTAAAAGTGTAATAGAAGGAGGGAGTAATCAGAAACTTATATTATTTATTCGAGGGAAAGCTATATCTGGAGCTCCTAACATTAAAGGTACTAATCAATTACCAAATCCTCCAATTATAATTGGTATTACTATAAAAAAAATTATGATGAAAGCATGGGCTGTGACGATGGTATTATAAATTTGATCGTCCCCAATTAAAGATCCGGGGGTTCCTAATTCAGCTCGAATTAGTAATCTTAATGAGGTTCCAATTATACCTGCTCAAATTCCAAAAATAAAATATAAAGTTCCAATATCTTTATGATTTGTGGAATAAAGTCATTTTCGCATTAAAATAAAATGGCTGAGCATAAGCGATAAATTGTAAATTTATTTACGAGAATATTTCTCTTTTATTATATAATATAGTCTTATAGTCAAAAATGATATAAAATTGCAAATTTTAAGTTATAATAAAATATTATTAAGGCTTAAAGATACATTTCTTTATAAATAATTTTGAAGACTATTAGTTTTAATTTAACTTAAAACCTTATAAAAAAAATATTGTTCTAAAAATAATTCCTATAATTGAAATAATAGAAAAAAAGTTTATTATAATAAAAAAATTATTTTTTAAATTGATTTTAAATCATTTTAATTTAAAATAGTTTATTATTAATGAAGAATAAATAATTCGAATATAAAAAAATATTAAAATTAATCTTATTATAACGAAAAAAAACGTTAAAATTAGGTAATTATTTATTATTATGAAATTAATAATGATTCATTTAGGGAAAAATCCTAGAAAGGGGGGTAATCCTCCTAAAGATAAAAAATTAATTAATAAATTAATTTTAATTAAAGATTTTAGATTATTATTAAATATTTGATTAATAAAAAATATGTTTGTCATATAAAAAAATAAACATAATGTAGAAATTAAAAATGAATATAAGATAAAATAAAATAATCACAAATTTTCTCTAATTATAAGAGAAAAAATTATTCATCCTAAATTATTAATTGAAGAAAAAGCTATTATTTTACGTAAAGAAGTTTGGTTTAAACCTCCGATAGCTCCAATAAATATATTTAAGATAATACTTAAAATTAAAAAATTTATATTAAAATAATATGACAGTAAAATTATGGGGGTAATTTTTTGTCAAGTTATTAAAATAAAATTATTAAATCAAGATAATCCTTCTACAATATTGGGGAATCAAAAATGGAAAGGGGCAGATCCTATTTTTATTAATATTGAAGAATTAATTAAAATTGAAATTAAATTATTTATTTCAAAATTGTTAAATATAATTATTTTAAAAATAATACAAAATAAAAAGTTGATAGAAGCAATAGCTTGAGTTAAGAAATATTTTAAAGAAGCTTCAGATGATATTATATTATAGGAAGAAGAAATTAATGGGATAAAACTTAATAAATTTACTTCTAACCCAATTCAAGCACCGAATCAAGAATTAGCCGAAATAGAAATCATTGTTCTAAAAATTAATATAAATATAAAAAATATTTTATTAGAATTTAAGAAAAAAAACATTAAAAATAAACTATTATTTTAGTTTTTATTAAATTAAAATTTAATATAATTATAAATTATATTTTAGTGTAAGATGCACATTAATTTTTGATATTAAAGGATATAGTTTAATTCTATAAAATATAATAAAGGTATATTTATATACTTAATTTATCCTATCAGAATAATCCTTTAGTCAGGCACTTTATTTTTAAAAAAAAGGTATTTCCTTTATATTTGGGGTATGAACCCAAAAGCTTATGTTTAGCTTATTTTTAATATTTATATTTATATAATATTTATTAATTATGGTTTGAATCACAAATAAATTAAATTTATCTGTAAATATGTGTATAAAGAAATATATATATATATATATATATATATATATATATATATATATATATATATATATATATATATATATATATTAAAAATTATATTTTATAATATTATTTAAATTAATTATTATTATTTTAATTAATTTATTTAATGTTATAATAATATTAATAATTATTGAGATAATTATTAATATTATTATAAAAATAAATTTATTTATAATAATATTAATAATTAAATTTATTATTAATATTTATTTTAATTAAATTATTTATATATTTATATATATATATAAATTTTTATAATAATAATTTTTAATTCGATAATTAATTGAAAATAACCATATTAATTATATTAATATATAGTAAAATAAATTAGTAAAAATTGTTTATTCACGATATAGTATTTATAACCATATTATAAAGAGAAAAATAGAAAGATTATTAATAATTTAATATAAAATTTAATTTTTATAAAAATAAGAATTTAAAATTATATTAAATATATATATATATAAAAAAAAAAAAAAAAATCTATTTATAATTTTGTTTATATAAATAAATTTTATAATTTATAAAATTTAATATAAATTTATTTTACATATAAATTTTAGTGTTAAAAAAATTTTATTTTAATAATATAATTATTTAGTAGTAATTAACATTAAAAATTTAAGAAATTAAGATTTAGTAATATAAAAATTAATAACAAATTTTGTGCCAGCAGTTGCGGTTATACAAAAATTAATTTAAATTTTTTTAGATTTTAATAAATAAATTATAAAATTATAATTAAAAATAAAATTATTAAGTGAAATTTTAATTTTTTATAATTATTTTTTTTTTTATGATTTAATAAATTTAAATTAAAAACTAGGATTAGATACCCTATTATTTTAAAATTAAACTTTTATTCTAAAATAGTAAATAATAATTTATTAAAACTTAAATAATTTGGCGGTATTTTAGTTTATTTAGAGGAACCTGTTTATTAATTGATAATCCACGATTAAATTTACTTAATTAAAATATTTTGTATATCGTTGTTAAAAAAATATTTTTTAATAAAAATAATATTTTAAAATTTTTAATAAAAATAAAATCAGATCAAGATGCAGATCATAGTTAAGAATATAATGGGTTACAATAAATTTATTTAAATGAATATAAATTTGTATAATTTTATTGAAAGTGGATTTAAATGTAATTTTAATTAGTAAGTTAAAATGATTAAAAATTAAAATATGTACATATTGCCCGTCACTTTCATATAAAAAATTGAAATAAGTCGTAACAAAGTAGAGGTACTGGAAAGTGTTTCTAGAAAGAACAAATTAGAGCTTGAAAAAGTATTTCATTTACATTGAAAAGATTATTAATTTAAATTAATTAATTTGATGGGGGATAATTTAATTATTAAAAAATAATAAAAAAATTTTTAAATATATTTTATGGGGGTTAAAGTATAAATAAAGAAAAAATTATTAATTTTATAGTTAATTAGTATTGTAAAAGAATTTTGAAATATTTGAAAAAAAATTATTTAAAAAGTAAATTTTATTTATTGTATCTTGTGTATCAGAGTTTATTAATAAATTTTAATTTATTTCTTAAATTCTCGAATTTAAAAGAGCTAATTAATTAATAAAGTTAATGTAATAAAATTATTTTTAATAATTAATTTGAAATGAAATGTTATTCGTTTTTAAAGATATCTAGTTTTTTTAGAAAAAAATTTAATTTTAAATTTTTATTTAAAAAAAAATTAATTAAATAATTTTTTTGGGGGAAAATTTTATATTTTAAGGGATAAGCTTTAATTTAAAAAATTATAATAGATTATTATGATTAATTTTGAAAGTTTTATAATTTAAATTGTTAATAAAATTTAATTTACTATAAATAATTTCATTAATAATAAAATTTAATTTTTAATTTAATTTTATATAAAAAAAATATTTTTAATATAAAAAATTAAATTATAATGATAAAATTAGTATATTTATTTTATATAAAGTTTATTATTTTAAAGTTAATAAAAAGGAATTCGGCAAAAATTTATATTCACTTGTTTAACAAAAACATGTCTTTTTGATTTTAATTTAAGGTCTAATCTGCCCACTGATAAATTATATTAAAGGGCTGCAGTATATTGACTGTACAAAGGTAGCATAATCATTAGTCATTTAATTGGTGACTTGTATGAAAGATTGAATGAAATATAAACTGTCTCTTTATTAATTTATAGAATTTAATTTTTTAATTAAAAAGTTAAAATTTTTTAAAAAGACGAGAAGACCCTATAGAGTTTTATAAATTTAATAATTTTAAATTATTTATTAATAATTTTATTAAATTTATTAAATTTATTTTGTTGGGGTGACAAAAAAATAAAAAAAACTTTTTTAAAATTTAAACATAAATAAATGACTTAATGATCCAATTTTATTGATTATAAGAAAAAATTACCTTAGGGATAACAGCGTAATTTTTTTTTTTAGTACAAATAAGAAAAAAAGTTTGCGACCTCGATGTTGGATTAAGATAAAATTTAAATGCAAAAGTTTAAAATTTTGATCTGTTCGATCATTAAAATCTTACATGATCTGAGTTCAAACCGGTGTAAGCCAGGTTGGTTTCTATCTTTTATAAAATAAAATATTTTAGTACGAAAGGATCAATTATTTAAATTAAATTTAAAAATAAGAATTTCATTAATTTATTAAATTAAATTTATTTTTTTTTATATTTTATATTATATGATTATATGTATATATATATATATATATATGTACAATAAACTATTTTGGCAGAAAAATGTAATGGTTTTAGAAGTCATTTATATATAATTTAATTATATAAATAGTAAATGTTTATAAAAGATATATTAAATATTATTATTGGTTTAATTATTTTAATTTTAGGAGTATTAATTGGAGTTGCTTTTTTAACTTTATTGGAACGTAAATTGTTAGGTTATATTCAAATTCGTAAGGGTCCTAATAAAGTTGGATTTATAGGAATTTTACAACCTTTTTCTGATGCTATTAAATTATTTTCTAAAGAACAAACTTATCCATTATTTTCTAATTATATTTCTTATTATTTTTCTCCTATTATTAGATTTTTATTATCTTTAATAATTTGAATGTTAATACCTTATTATTTTAATATAATAAGATTTAATTTAGGAATTTTATTTTTTTTATGTTGTACAAGTTTGGGAGTTTATACTGTAATAATTGCTGGTTGATCTTCAAATTCTAATTATGCTTTATTGGGGGGTCTTCGAGCGGTGGCACAAACTATTTCTTATGAAGTTAGTTTAAGATTAATTTTATTATCTAGCATTATTTTAATTATAGATTTTAATCTATTAAATTTTTTTTATTACCAAAAAAATATTTGGTTTTTATTTTTGATGATTCCTTTAGGAATATGTTGATTTTCTTCTAGATTAGCGGAAACTAATCGTACTCCTTTTGATTTTGCTGAAGGAGAAAGAGAATTAGTTTCAGGGTTTAATGTTGAATATAGAAGAGGAGGATTTGCATTAATTTTTTTAGCTGAATATTCTAGAATTTTATTTATGAGAATATTATTTTCTTTAATTTTTTTAGGGGGATATGATATAAGATTATTTTTTTATTTAAAGTTAAGAATAATTTCTTTTTTGTTTATTTGAGTACGTGGGACTTTACCTCGATATCGTTATGATAAGTTAATATATTTGGCTTGAAAAAGTTATTTACCTATTTCATTAAATTTTATATTATTTTATTTAGGGTTAAAATTATTTCTATTCTAAAAATTAATTATATTTAGTATAAATTAATAGAAATAATTTTTCTTTCTTAAGTTTTCAAAACAAATGCTTTAAACAAGCTCATTAATTTATTCAAATAATAGTTTATCTCATAATTTTCTTATTAAAGGATTAAAGATAAAATAAGAAAAGTAAATTACAGTTAAGATTTGTCCAGTTAGAATATATGGTATTTCAACAGGTCGAGCTCCAATTCATGTTAATAAGATAATTACTGTGATTATTATTCAAAATAAAAATTGATTAATAGGATAAAATTGAATTCCTTGTATTTTTTTATTATGAGTGAAAGGTAAAATGATTAAAATTAAAATTGAAGAGATTAAAGCAATTACTCCTCCTAATTTGTTGGGGATAGATCGTAAAATGGCATAAGCAAAAAGGAAATATCACTCAGGTTGAATATGGACAGGGGTAACTAATGGGTTAGCAGGGGTAAAATTATCAGGGTCTCCTAGTAAGTTAGGATTTGTTAAAGTTAATATAATTAAAAAAAATATTAAAATAATAAATCCAATTAAATCTTTAAAAGTAAAAAATGGATGGAAAGGAATTTTATCTAAATTTCTATTTATACCTAAAGGGTTATTAGACCCTGTTTGATGAAGGAATAATAAATGAATAATTGTTATTATTAAAATAATAAATGGTAATAAAAAATGAAAAGTATAAAATCGAGTTAATGTTGCGTTATCGATGGCAAATCCTCCTCAAATTCAATTTACTAATAAAGTTCCTAAATAGGGGATAGCAGAAAGTAAATTAGTAATTACTGTTGCCCCTCAAAATGATATTTGTCCTCAAGGTAAAACATATCCTATAAAAGCGGTTCCTATTAAAAGAAATAAAATAATTACTCCAACTATTCATGTATATTTTAAATTATAGGATTCATAATAAATACCTCGTCCAATATGTAAATAAATACAAATAAAAAAAAATGAAGCTCCATTAGCATGAAGAGTTCGGATTAATCAACCATAATTAACATTTCGTATAATATAATTAACTCTGTAAAAAGCTAATTCAATATTAGCTGTATAGTATATTGTTAAGAAAATTCCAGTAACAATTTGAATAATTAAGCATAAAGCTAGTAAAGATCCAAAGTTTCATCAGGAAGAAATATTTCTTGGGGAAGGTAAATCAACTAAAGATGAATTAATAATTTTAATTACAGGATGAGTTTTTCGTAAGAAGTTGAATTTATTTATCATTAGTTAAGTTGTTCGTAAAGGACCAAAAAAAATATTTGTAATTTTTACAATAGCAATTAATGAAATGAATAAATAAATTACTATTATCAATATAAGTAAGAAATTATGGTTATTGTAAAGTTTATTAATATTAATTTTATTTTCTTCTTTAAAAAATAAATTATTAAAAAAATTATCATTATCTATTATATTATTATTTAAATTTATTCAAATTAATTTATTATAAAATAAAAATTGAATAATAATTAAAAAAATAAAAGATAATATAAAAAATAATTTTATATTAAAATTAATTGAGGAAAATAATTCATTTGATGCAATTCTTGATACATAAATAAATAAAACTAATAATCCTCCTAAAAATGTTAAAAATAAAATATATGAAAATCAATAAGTTTTAATTATTAATCCTGAAATTATACAAATTAATAAAGTTTGCACTAAAATTATCAATCCTATAGAAAGGGGGTGATTTATAAATAATATTAATAATGAAAAAAAAAATATAGAAAATGAAATTGAAATTTTTATAATGTCAAAGAATAGTTTATATAAAATTATAATTTTGGAGATTATAGATAAAGAATTTCTTTTTCTTTGAAGTTTTTAAAGAAAATTCTTAACTTTGATTTACAAGACCAATGTTTTTGTTAAACTATAAAAACTAATGATAGTTATATTTATATATATTATTATTATTATTATATTTTTTATTGGTAATTTAATTTTTGTATCTAAGCATAAACATTTATTAATTGTATTATTAAGTTTAGAGTTTATAGTATTAAGAATTTTTTTTTTATTTTTAATATATTTGATATTAATTGAATATGATATATATATGTTAATAGTGTTTTTAGTATTTTCTGTTTGTGAAGGTGCTTTAGGGTTATCTATTTTAGTTTCAATAATTCGTACACATGGTAATGATTATTTTCAAAGTTTTAATTTATTATAATGATAAAATTTATATTTATAATTATTTTTATAATTCCTTTATGTTTTATAAAAAATATATTTTGATTGGTTCAAATATTTTTATTCTTAATATTTTTTATTTTTATGAATTTAAGATTAAATATTAATAATTTGGCCAATATTAGTTATTTTTATTCATGTGATTTAATGTCTTTTGGTTTAATTATACTTAGAATTTGAATTTGTATTTTAATAATTATAGCTAGAGAAAATTTATTGAAGAATAATTTTTATGTTAATTTTTTTTTATTTAATATTATTTTATTATTATTATTATTATATTTAACTTTTAGAGCTATAAATTTATTTTTTTTTTATTTTTTTTTTGAGGGAAGTTTAATTCCTACTTTAATGTTAATTATTGGTTGAGGTTATCAACCTGAACGTATTCAAGCTGGGATATATTTATTATTTTATACTTTATTTGCTTCTTTACCTTTATTAATAGGGATTTTTTTTATTTATAGAGAAATAAATTGTATTATAATTTATTTTTTGAAATTTTATAATATAAATTATTATTTATTATATTTGTCAATAATTTTAGCTTTTTTAGTAAAAATACCTATATATTTAACTCATTTATGATTACCTAAAGCTCATGTTGAGGCTCCTGTTTCAGGATCCATGATTTTAGCTGGTATTATATTAAAATTAGGAGGATATGGGCTATTACGAGTTATAATTTTTTTACAAGAGATTAATATAAAAATAAATTATTTTTGAATTGTAATTAGATTATTAGGTGGGTTTTATATTAGATTAAAGTGTTTTTGTCAAGTGGATATTAAATCTTTAATTGCTTATTCTTCAGTGGCTCATATAAGAATTGTAATTAGAGGTGTTATAATCATAAATTATTGAGGTTTAATCGGTTCTTATTTATTAATAATTGGTCATGGGTTATGTTCATCTGGTATATTTTGTTTAGCCAATATTAATTATGAGCGGTTAAATAGACGAAGATTAATAATTAATAAGGGGATATTAAGATTTATACCTTCAATAAGATTGTGATGATTTTTATTAATATCTTCTAATATAGCGGCGCCACCTTCTTTAAATTTAATAGGAGAAATTTTATTAATTAATAGATTAGTAAGTTGATCATTTTTTTCAATAATTTTTTTATGTTTAGTTTCTTTTTTTAGAGCTGGGTATAGATTATATTTATATTCTTATATTCAACATGGTAAATATTATTATGGAGTTTATAGATTTTATTCAGGGGTTTCTCGTGAATATCTTTTATTATTTTTGCATTGATTACCTTTAAATATTTTAGTTTTAAAAATTGATTATAGAATAATTTGGTTTTATTTAAATAATTTAAAAAAAATATTGATTTGTGGTATCAAAAATATGAAAATTTCATTTTAAATTATTTTAAAAAATTATTCTATTTGTTTTATTTCTTTTATTTTTTTATTTATATTTATATTATTAAATTTTTTTTTTTTTATTTATTTTTTAATAAATAATTTAGTTATTTTTTTAGAGTGGGAATTAATTTCTTTTAATTCAGTTACAATTGTTATATCTGTTTTATTAGATTGAATATCATTATTATTTATAATATTTGTTTCTATAATTTCTTCTGTGGTAATTTATTATAGAAAAAGATATATAAGTTCAGAATTAAATTTAATACGTTTTATTGTTTTAGTTTTATTATTTGTTTTTTCTATAATTTTATTAATTATTAGTCCTAATATAATTAGAATTTTATTGGGTTGGGATGGATTAGGATTAGTTTCTTATTGTTTAGTAATTTATTATCAAAATTTAAAGTCTTATAATGCTGGGATATTAACAGCTCTTTCAAATCGTATTGGGGATGTTTTAATTTTAATAATTATTAGTTGAATGATAAATTATGGAAGTTGAAATTATGTTTTTTATTTAGAATTTATAAAGAATGATTTTTCTATAAAATTAATTAGAGTGATAATTATTTTAGCGGCTATAACTAAAAGTGCTCAAATTCCCTTTAGTTCTTGATTACCTGCGGCAATAGCTGCTCCAACACCAGTTTCTTCTTTAGTTCATTCATCAACTTTAGTAACGGCTGGAGTTTATTTATTAATTCGATTTAATTTATTATTAGTTGATACTTTTTTTTTAAAAATATTATTGTTATTATCTAGATTAACAATATTTATGGCTGGGATTTCAGCTAATTATGAATTTGACTTAAAAAAAATTATTGCGTTATCTACTTTAAGTCAATTAGGTTTAATAATAAGAATTTTAAGAATAGGAATTCCAATTTTAGCTTTTTTCCATTTATTAACTCACGCAATATTTAAAGCTTTATTATTTATATGTGCTGGAGTTATTATTCATATAATAAATGATATACAAGATATTCGTTTTATAGGGGGTATTAGATTATATATTCCTTTAACTTGTTTATGTATGAATATTTCTAATATAGCTTTATGTGGGATTCCATTTTTATCTGGATTTTATTCTAAGGATTTAATTTTAGAAATAATAAGATTTAGAAATTTTAATATTTTAATTTTTTTTTTATATTATGTTTCTACTGGGTTAACCATATTTTATACTATTCGATTAACTATATATTTAATAATTAATGATTTTAATTTATTAAGTATTTTTAATTTATACGATGAAGATTATGTTATGTTAAAAAGAATAATAGTATTATTAATAATAAGATTATTAAGAGGTAGAGTGTTAATATGATTGATTTTTTATTACCCTCATATAATTTATTTATCTTTTAATATAAAAATAATAGTTATTTATGTGAGTATTGGGGGGATAATAATGGGTTATTTAATTAGAAATATAGACATTTATTCAATTAATAAATTTTTAAAGACTTATAGTTTAAGATCATTTTTATGTATAATATGATTTTTACCTAATTTAAGAACTTATGGTATTAGTTATTATTTTTTAAATTTTGGGCAAAAGTTAATAAAAAATATGGACTTAGGGTGAAGAGAGTTATATAGAGGTTGAGGTTTATTTAATATTATAAAAAATTATTCTATTTTTTATTCTATATATCAAATAAATAATTTTAAAATTTATTTATTTAGATTTATTTTATGAATTATTTTTTTTTTTATATTTATTTTAATTTATTTAAATAGCTTATAATAGAGCATAATATTGAAGATATTAAGGAGATATTTTTATCTTTAAATATTTATAAAATTAATAAATTTATCTTTACAGTGAAAATGTAATGTTTTTTAAACTATATAAATAAGAAATACTAATGGAATTTAACCACTAAAAATTAAGTTAGCAGCTTAATTATCTAAATATTTCTTAATTGGAAATAAATATTCAATTTTATCATTAACAGTGATATACCTCTTTTTGGTTTCAATTAATTAAATAAGGAGTTTATACTCTGTCTTTTAAGTCGAAATTAAATGCATAATTTTGCTTCTTATTTAAGATAAATTGAAAATCAATATTTTTTGATTGCAAATCAAATGTTTTTTTAAACTATAATCCTAATTAATTAATTAATTAATTAATTAATTAATTAATTGATAAATTAGTTAGTTCATTCTAATATATTCTGATTTCATTCATGATATAAACCAAATAATAAAATTCCAATAAAAAAAAAACTAACTTTTATTCAAATTATAAAATTAACTAAATTAAATAATTTAATGATTGGAAAAATTAAAGCAATTTCTACGTCAAAAATTAAAAAAATTATTGTAATTAAAAAAAAATGTATAGAAAAAGGAATTCGAGCTGAAGATTTAGGGTCAAATCCACATTCAAATGGTGAATTTTTTTCTCGGTCTATAAATGATTTTTTTGAAATAATAATTGAAATAAATATTATAATATTAGAAATTAAGAAAATAATAAATGTAATAATAGTTATTAAGTAAATTATTTATATTAATTAAAAATTAAACTTTTTGATTGGAAGTCAAATATACTAAATATATTATATAAATAATTAATTACCTCATCAGTAAATTGAAATATAAAGAAATAATCAAACTACGTCAACAAAATGTCAATATCATGCTGCAGCTTCGAATCCAAAATGATGATTATTAGAAAAATGATTTTTTAAGTGTCGGATGAAACATACGAATAAAAATAATGTCCCAATTATTACATGTAATCCATGGAAACCTGTTGCTATAAAAAAAGTAGAACCATAAATTCTATCAGCAATAGTAAAAGGAGCTTCAATATATTCATAAGCTTGGAGAATAGTAAAATAAACTCCTAAAACAATTGTTAAAAGTAGTCTTTGTTTACATTGGGTGTAATTATTTTCTATTAGCGCGTGATGAGATCATGTAATAGTAATACCTGATCTAATTAAAATAATGGTGTTTAATAAAGGAATTTGGAAAGGGTTAAAAGGGATAATTCCCTTAGGAGGTCATATAGCTCCGATTTCAACATTAGGGGATAAACTTCTATGAAAAAAAGCTCAAAAGAAAGATAAAAAAAAGAAAATTTCAGAAACAATAAATAAAATTATTCCTCATCGTAATCCTTTTGTTACTAAAATTGTATGTTTACCTTGAAGAGTTCCTTCTCGGCAAACATCTCGTCATCATTGGTATATAGTTATAATGACAATAATATATCCAATAATTAGAAGGTTTATTTCAAAATTATGGAATCATTTTACTATACCTGTTACTAATGTTAAGGTTCCAATAGCTCCAGTTAAAGGTCAAGGGCTATAATCTACTAGATGAAAGGGGTGGTTAAAATTTAATTTCATTAGTTAATTAACTTCTCTAGAGTACAGAGTTCTTAAAATAGCAATGACATAAGATTGAATGATCGCTACAGCTGATTCTAAAATTAATAAAAAAAATTGAATAATAATTAAAAATATGATAAAATAAGAAGGTAAACTTGTTCCTGTACCTCTTAATAAAGTTATTAATAAATGCCCTGCAATTATATTAGCTGTTAGTCGAACAGCTAAAGTTCCAGGTCGGATAATGTTTCTAATAGTTTCAATTAATACTATAAAAGGTATTAAAATTGAAGGAGTTCCTTGAGGGATTGCTATAGCTTTAATTATTCTTGTTATAATTACTATTTTAGTAGGTTATTTAATAATTAATATTTTATTTAACAAATATATTAACCGATTTTTATTAGAAGGTCAAATAATTGAGTTAATTTGAACTATTTTACCCGCAATCACTTTAATTTTTATTGCTTTACCATCATTACGTTTATTATATTTACTAGATGAATTAAATAACCCACTAATTACTTTAAAATCTATCGGTCATCAATGATATTGAAGTTATGAGTACTCAGACTTTCATAATATTGAATTTGATTCTTATATAATCCCCTCAAATGAACTTAATAAAAATAATTTTCGATTATTAGATGTAGATAATCGAATTATCATTCCAATAAATAATCAAATTCGAATTATAGTAACAGCTACAGATGTAATTCACTCATGAACAATCCCAGCATTAGGGGTAAAAGTAGACGCAAATCCTGGTCGTTTAAATCAAACTAATTTCTATATTAACCGTCCCGGAATCTATTATGGTCAATGTTCAGAAATTTGTGGAGCAAATCATAGATTTATGCCTATTGTAATTGAAAGTATTTCTATAAAAAACTTTATTAATTGAATCAATAACTACTCTTCATTAAGTGACTGAAAGTAAGTACTGGTCTCTTAAACCATTTTATAGTAATCTAACAATTACTCTTAATGAAAAGAATTAGTTAATCTATAACATAAATATGTCAAATTTAAATTATTACTTAAGTAATATTCTTTTATTCCTCAAATAATACCTATTAATTGATTAATTTCTTTTATTTTATTTATTTTAATTTCTTTAATTTTTAATATTATAAATTATTATATCTTACAATTAAATTTTAATAATAAAAATAATAAAAATGAAATTTTTAAAAAAAATTTTTCCTGAAAATGATAAGTAACTTATTTTCAATTTTTGACCCCTCTACAAATTTATTAAATTTACCACTAAATTGAATAAGAACTTTATTAGGTTTAATATTTTTACCTTACACATTTTGACTAATTCCTAACCGTCACTTCATATTATGAAATTTTATTTTAAATAAACTTCATAATGAATTTAAAACTTTATTAAAAACTAATTATTTTAATGGGTCAACTTTTATTTTTATTTCCTTATTTTCTTTTATTTTATTTAATAACTTCTTAGGATTATTCCCTTATATTTTTACAAGAACTAGTCATTTAACCCTTTCATTATCTATCTCACTCCCTCTATGATTAAGTTTCATATTATATGGTTGAATTAATAATGCCCAACATATATTTATTCATATAATCCCTCAAGGAACTCCTTCAATTTTAATACCTTTTATAGTATTAATTGAAACTATTAGAAACATTATCCGACCTGGAACTTTAGCTGTTCGACTAACAGCTAATATAATTGCAGGGCATTTATTAATAACTTTATTAAGAGGTACAGGAACAAGTTTACCTTCTTATTTTATCATATTTTTAATTATTATTCAATTTTTTTTATTAATTTTAGAATCAGCTGTAGCGATCATTCAATCTTATGTCATTGCTATTTTAAGAACTCTGTACTCTAGAGAAGTTAATTAACTAATGAAATTAAATTTTAACCACCCCTTTCATCTAGTAGATTATAGCCCTTGACCTTTAACTGGAGCTATTGGAACCTTAACATTAGTAACAGGTATAGTAAAATGATTCCATAATTTTGAAATAAACCTTCTAATTATTGGATATATTATTGTCATTATAACTATATACCAATGATGACGAGATGTTTGCCGAGAAGGAACTCTTCAAGGTAAACATACAATTTTAGTAACAAAAGGATTACGATGAGGAATAATTTTATTTATTGTTTCTGAAATTTTCTTTTTTTTATCTTTCTTTTGAGCTTTTTTTCATAGAAGTTTATCCCCTAATGTTGAAATCGGAGCTATATGACCTCCTAAGGGAATTATCCCTTTTAACCCTTTCCAAATTCCTTTATTAAACACCATTATTTTAATTAGATCAGGTATTACTATTACATGATCTCATCACGCGCTAATAGAAAATAATTACACCCAATGTAAACAAAGACTACTTTTAACAATTGTTTTAGGAGTTTATTTTACTATTCTCCAAGCTTATGAATATATTGAAGCTCCTTTTACTATTGCTGATAGAATTTATGGTTCTACTTTTTTTATAGCAACAGGTTTCCATGGATTACATGTAATAATTGGGACATTATTTTTATTCGTATGTTTCATCCGACACTTAAAAAATCATTTTTCTAATAATCATCATTTTGGATTCGAAGCTGCAGCATGATATTGACATTTTGTTGACGTAGTTTGATTATTTCTTTATATTTCAATTTACTGATGAGGTAATTAATTATTTATATAATATATTTAGTATATTTGACTTCCAATCAAAAAGTTTAATTTTTAATTAATATAAATAATTTACTTAATAACTATTATTACATTTATTATTTTCTTAATTTCTAATATTATAATATTTATTTCAATTATTATTTCAAAAAAATCATTTATAGACCGAGAAAAAAATTCACCATTTGAATGTGGATTTGACCCTAAATCTTCAGCTCGAATTCCTTTTTCTATACATTTTTTTTTAATTACAATAATTTTTTTAATTTTTGACGTAGAAATTGCTTTAATTTTTCCAATCATTAAATTATTTAATTTAGTTAATTTTATAATTTGAATAAAAGTTAGTTTTTTTTTTATTGGAATTTTATTATTTGGTTTATATCATGAATGAAATCAGAATATATTAGAATGAACTAACTAATTTATCAATTAATTAATTAATTAATTAATTAATTAATTAATTAGGATTATAGTTTAAAAAAACATTTGATTTGCAATCAAAAAATATTGATTTTCAATTTATCTTAAATAAGAAGCAAAATTATGCATTTAATTTCGACTTAAAAGACAGAGTATAAACTCCTTATTTAATTAATTGAAACCAAAAAGAGGTATATCACTGTTAATGATAAAATTGAATATTTATTTCCAATTAAGAAATATTTAGATAATTAAGCTGCTAACTTAATTTTTAGTGGTTAAATTCCATTAGTATTTCTTATTTATATAGTTTAAAAAACATTACATTTTCACTGTAAAGATAAATTTATTAATTTTATAAATATTTAAAGATAAAAATATCTCCTTAATATCTTCAATATTATGCTCTATTATAAGCTATTTAAATAAATTAAAATAAATATAAAAAAAAAAATAATTCATAAAATAAATCTAAATAAATAAATTTTAAAATTATTTATTTGATATATAGAATAAAAAATAGAATAATTTTTTATAATATTAAATAAACCTCAACCTCTATATAACTCTCTTCACCCTAAGTCCATATTTTTTATTAACTTTTGCCCAAAATTTAAAAAATAATAACTAATACCATAAGTTCTTAAATTAGGTAAAAATCATATTATACATAAAAATGATCTTAAACTATAAGTCTTTAAAAATTTATTAATTGAATAAATGTCTATATTTCTAATTAAATAACCCATTATTATCCCCCCAATACTCACATAAATAACTATTATTTTTATATTAAAAGATAAATAAATTATATGAGGGTAATAAAAAATCAATCATATTAACACTCTACCTCTTAATAATCTTATTATTAATAATACTATTATTCTTTTTAACATAACATAATCTTCATCGTATAAATTAAAAATACTTAATAAATTAAAATCATTAATTATTAAATATATAGTTAATCGAATAGTATAAAATATGGTTAACCCAGTAGAAACATAATATAAAAAAAAAATTAAAATATTAAAATTTCTAAATCTTATTATTTCTAAAATTAAATCCTTAGAATAAAATCCAGATAAAAATGGAATCCCACATAAAGCTATATTAGAAATATTCATACATAAACAAGTTAAAGGAATATATAATCTAATACCCCCTATAAAACGAATATCTTGTATATCATTTATTATATGAATAATAACTCCAGCACATATAAATAATAAAGCTTTAAATATTGCGTGAGTTAATAAATGGAAAAAAGCTAAAATTGGAATTCCTATTCTTAAAATTCTTATTATTAAACCTAATTGACTTAAAGTAGATAACGCAATAATTTTTTTTAAGTCAAATTCATAATTAGCTGAAATCCCAGCCATAAATATTGTTAATCTAGATAATAACAATAATATTTTTAAAAAAAAAGTATCAACTAATAATAAATTAAATCGAATTAATAAATAAACTCCAGCCGTTACTAAAGTTGATGAATGAACTAAAGAAGAAACTGGTGTTGGAGCAGCTATTGCCGCAGGTAATCAAGAACTAAAGGGAATTTGAGCACTTTTAGTTATAGCCGCTAAAATAATTATCACTCTAATTAATTTTATAGAAAAATCATTCTTTATAAATTCTAAATAAAAAACATAATTTCAACTTCCATAATTTATCATTCAACTAATAATTATTAAAATTAAAACATCCCCAATACGATTTGAAAGAGCTGTTAATATCCCAGCATTATAAGACTTTAAATTTTGATAATAAATTACTAAACAATAAGAAACTAATCCTAATCCATCCCAACCCAATAAAATTCTAATTATATTAGGACTAATAATTAATAAAATTATAGAAAAAACAAATAATAAAACTAAAACAATAAAACGTATTAAATTTAATTCTGAACTTATATATCTTTTTCTATAATAAATTACCACAGAAGAAATTATAGAAACAAATATTATAAATAATAATGATATTCAATCTAATAAAACAGATATAACAATTGTAACTGAATTAAAAGAAATTAATTCCCACTCTAAAAAAATAACTAAATTATTTATTAAAAAATAAATAAAAAAAAAAAAATTTAATAATATAAATATAAATAAAAAAATAAAAGAAATAAAACAAATAGAATAATTTTTTAAAATAATTTAAAATGAAATTTTCATATTTTTGATACCACAAATCAATATTTTTTTTAAATTATTTAAATAAAACCAAATTATTCTATAATCAATTTTTAAAACTAAAATATTTAAAGGTAATCAATGCAAAAATAATAAAAGATATTCACGAGAAACCCCTGAATAAAATCTATAAACTCCATAATAATATTTACCATGTTGAATATAAGAATATAAATATAATCTATACCCAGCTCTAAAAAAAGAAACTAAACATAAAAAAATTATTGAAAAAAATGATCAACTTACTAATCTATTAATTAATAAAATTTCTCCTATTAAATTTAAAGAAGGTGGCGCCGCTATATTAGAAGATATTAATAAAAATCATCACAATCTTATTGAAGAGTCCAGGTTGTAATTGGGCGGAAAAACAGACAAATCTAGGTGCTCCTCTAATTCGCCTCTTCAGTCAGTTGTGTCAATGTCGCCAAAAATGAATATGACAGGATTTTACCCGATGACATTTTTACCCTAACCCGAGCAAACATGTTGCTGTCCCTTTCTTAGTGATCGAAATAAAAAGGATAGCTTCAATTTTAGTGCTGTCAAATTAGTTTAGTTTTGGGGAAAGTAGAATGAAGGCGAGGGAAAGAGAGACCAATAATTAGCTATACGAGTCAGATTAAGGAGAAAGTCGCTGTCATGGCGTTTAAAGAAGTATAAGACATTGCATTGGGAGAAAAGTAGAAAAACCTGCATCATTACATCGATAGTAGCTAGTCTCCCTAATTTATAATAATACTAGCTTCTGCCCGCGGCTTCGCACGCGTTGTTTCTATAGAGACGTTTTGAGGTTATTTCTATCGCATGGGAACTGATTTATGGGACAAAAAGTAGCCTATGTTTGATTCCAGGATTAGAATTACCTGAGTGCCAAATTTCAGCCCGATCCGTTCAGTAGTTTTGGCGTGAAGAGGTCACAAACATCCATCCGTCCATCCATCTATCAATCCAAACTTTCGCATTTATAATGTTAGTGTGATAGCGTGAAGTTTTGGCGACTTCTGAATTCACACCAGCCAGTATCATTCTACTATTAAATCTTAAATTACTTTACCTATTAACTTATCAATATTCCTTTTAGCAATATTTTATAGAATCTCGGTTGACTGGGGTTGTCCCTGGGGGTTGGGGCGGAACCGAAGGGGTATCACTGTAGGCCAATAGTTTACGAAGTTTGGGCGGGCAGGGTTAGTTGGCCAGTAGTGGTTTGCGAAGTTTTCATATAAAATTTAGGGTCACGTTACATTTTTTGCTCAAACTATACAGGGTGCCACGTTAACTGTGCACTAAGCCGAACGGAGGTAAATCCGGAACCCGGAGTGGTTTAACTTGAAAATAAGAATTCTTGTTTATTTTTTAATATTTTCTTCTTATAATTTTCTTCTCCACTCTGAAGTACTTTGTGGGGAGGGTGATCAATGAAGGAAAATACTTCCGGCATTGATTATCCTCAGCTCAGCTGGTTCCTCTTTCATATTTTTCGTTTCTGATTGTTGGTTTATTTTTATTTTTTCTTGTCTTGTAATATATGTTGTTGTATCTCGTAAATCTATGGACTACTATTGTCTGAAATGAAATCTTTTTATTTTATTTTATTTATTTCTAATTTATTTATTTAAAATAGAATTCTCTCCTTTTTTGAAGTCAGTTAATAATTAAAAGACTTGAGTCCAACATTTGGTAAAGGCGCAATAAGTCCACTTCAGTCCACTAATGATAGAAGGACTGAAAAGGGTTAAATTAGTTCGTAAAAGAGGCTGTTCTGTGGTCTTCAGATGAATCTACTTGTATACCTATAGGTTTTGGTGAATTAGATAAATTGGAGGAAAACCAGGCCTTTTGAAAAGTGGCTCAATTTGGTTTTTGGAGGACTTTTTTATCGTTTACGCCTTTCACCCACTCAGCTTAAAATATATATAGTAAACTAGCTTCAGATTTCATCTTGATCTGTTCACTAGTTTTGGAGATCCTAGGTAACAAAAAATTGGTTGCCTGTAAAGTCGGTATACGGGCGAAAGTTTTACGTGACAACGACTTTGAGTTCCTTTCACTTTTTATGTCTGTCTCTCTCGCTCTTAGGCGGGCTAACCATGCCCGAGTGGAAGGGACGCGTGCCTCTCACTCGCTCTCATTGTGAGCGCATAACGTGAGCGGAGCGTAACGCAGTTTCTTGAAGTGTCACCCGGCATACCAATTTATAAGACGTTGTCACGTCAAAATTCAGATTTCACAACCTTTCGGCTTTATAATATTAGTAGGATAAACAATGGTCTCTACTTCTTAACTTTTCTCGAAGATAATCTTTAGGTACATCTACTATATAAAAATAAGTCTCCTTAATCTGACTCGTATAGCTAATTATTGGTCTCTCTTTCCCTCGCCTTCATTCTACTTTCCCCAAAACTAAACTAATTTGACAGCACTAAAATTGAAGCTATCCTTTTTATTTCGATCACTAAGAAAGGGACAGCAACATGTTTGCTCGGGTTAGGGTAAAAATGTCATCGGGTAAAATCCTGTCATATTCATTTTTGGCGACATTGACACAACTGACTGAAGAGGCGAATTAGAGGAGCACCTAGATTTGTCTGTTTTTCCGCCCAATTACAACCTGGACTCTTCAAGATTATAGTAAATAAGTGTCTTCTAGATCTTCGTGATAAATCTTCCACATCTTCACTTACCATCACGTGAGATTGTTGTTAAACGACGAATAAAGAGGACTGGAGTGGAAAGAGAAGGCCTTTGCTCTGAGAACAAAAAAAAGTGGTAATATACAATGTTAGAAAATAAATCTATTGAGAATAGTTTTACGTTGCTTGTGTCTGTTTTCATTTTTACATACATAGATCAAAAACAAAAATATAAGGCGTAATATTTTGCAGAAATCCATTGCAGATTAATAGGATTAAAAATATTTAACTAGTAACAATTCCGCGCAAAACGTTCTCTGATGAGAACCCACGAATGATGGATGCACGCGAATTATTGTATTTTGTGGAATCTCACCAGAGAAGGTTTTGGGCGGAATTTATTTTTTTCCAATTTTTTAGAAAAAAAAACAAAAGTTATTTAGTCCCTTATGATAAAAAAAAAAATAATCTCGTTCACTTAAAGCATTCAAGATAGAAAATCGATTTAAGGCTTTTGTTATTATAGTGCGTAATAATAAAACACACACAGGGTAAGTCCTGTCGAAGTCGAAATATTTTTGGGGTATTAAATGTTTTTTAGAAATCAATATAAATGAATGATTGATTTAATAAAATACATCTTTATTCACAAAGAAAATTATACTAGTATTTATAATTGAAACAATTGAGCGAACTGATCTGGAGACTGTTGCAAACAGTCTACAGATAGCTCAACTGATCCATATCAACACCAGTCGGAAGCGTCCCCAAGACGCTGGCTGCATTGCCACGCTGTATGGCAATGCTGATACGCTGTGCCAGATATTCACCAGCTCTCGGGTCACGCGTCGCTTCGACCAGACGCTCAGATAGTTTTTTGAAAACCTGAAGAGCCTCGGTACCCCACGAACCTAGGGTCTCGACTCCAAGGGGAGCAAATGTGTAGGCTCTGTCGAGACCTGCATATTTGCGCCTCTTGAGAGATCTTCGGCCGAATCTGCCGCCGCACCCGCCCTCACGGATGTCCTCGGAAGATGGGAAGGCGCAAGTGTGTCGACGCATGTAGCGTCCCACACAATGGGCCTCCCCAACTCCCATGAGACTAGTGTCATACCGTCGGGCCTCTTACCATCGTCACGCAACAGACCATTCGGTTCGAGAATAGCTGGCACGTTATCGGTGACAAAGGCCCGCCGGATGATGTCGTTAAGGCTAGCGTGGCGAGATAATTATTATTAATTGACAACAAATTTACGGTAAAAACTTGACTCGAGCCTCGCCCATTTCAAGCCAATGAGAAAACATTCCGGCATTTGCCTCCGGGACGCACTGCAGAGATTTCTCGATAAAATGTAGCTCCCTAGACGCTCTGACCGATATCGAGGGTTTGAATAAGAAATATTGCTAGTTCGGTTTGTTATGACTGGCTGTGATTTGAAGACGTGTGGAACCTTTCGATAGAGTATACATAGAGATAGAGAGTCTTAGAGACAAGAGTGCCACATCGTCACTTTCCACCAGGTGAGATTCGGGTCAAACAAAGGTGGCCATACCCCCAAGGGTATGGCCAGGGGTATGGTGGGTCCGCAGTGGGTCTATCGACAATAAAAATAGAAACTTGAGAGGTGTCAAGAGACACCCGGATAGAACGGAGTTCCTTTCGATTAATTAGTGAAGGAATTGTAATAAAATTTTAATTTTTTTTCTTCGTCCCAAAAAAGTGTCGTTACAACTTTTGGTCTTAATTTTTTCCGTCTAGCCCCCTTTCGCAACGCGCGATTAGGAACTTCGTTCCAAAATAAAAAAGTCAATTATTGCGATTATTGCATATTGAATAAATTCATGCGTGCAGTGTACGAACGATACGTTCGTTCGTACACTGCAAGAATGAATTATTTTCGCACGGATGCAAAACCGTGTTTCGTTCAGAAACATCCACTGGAGCGTCGCTGTAACATTGTAGGGGCGTTAATTTTCACGCACTTGACGCATCTACTCAGCTCAGCCGCGAGTATGGTGTATAGTTGTATGTCATAAGCGGTAGCGATAAGGAAATTCTCTTTTAAAACGTCAGCATTTAGGTTGTCTCATCAGTAAGCCTAGCACGGGGGTTGTTGTCTAGGGTAGAATAGAGAAAAATTACGTCACATCGTCGTTGAATGCGTAATATAAATAAATAAATATAAATAATGCTGGACAATTCACACAGCATTGTCTAGCCCCAAGCTAAGCTGAGCTTGTGTTATGAGTACTAGATAACTGATATACTTAATGCAATACACTACAAAGATAGATATTTTTTATTATACATAGAAAACATCCAGAACGCCCTGGACAAATGTCTGCAGATCGTACAAACATTTGTCCTGAGGCGGGAATCGAACCCGCAACCTCCTGCGTCGCAGGCATACCTTCGCCCGCTGCGCCATAGAGGTCTTCGAAATATGTTTGAAACTCATTCCTTCAACTTCAATAGTTCAGGCAATGTATGACAATGCGATGTCATTCTTCTCTTTTCCACCTTAGACAACTATCCCCGTGCTATGGACCGCGCCACTCCTCGGGACAAATATTTGCACGATGTGCGGATATATTTTCTATGTATAATAAAAATTATCTATGTAATTTATTGTATGAAGTACATATAGCAGTTATCTACTCTACCCATACCACAAGCTCTGCTTGGCTTGGGGCTATGTGAATTGTCCAGCATTTTTTTTTTATACGCATGGTATAATTCGTTGAGATCGGACGCGGGTAAAGACCGTATGACGTTAATTTGTAGCCGAATTAACTAAAATTTTTTAATGCCGCCTAATTTTTTTATGTAATTTAATGGCGTCGTCGTATAATTTTATCAGCATTAGAAAATATGGCTTCATTCGGCTACAATTAATGTCATATGGGCTTCACTCGCGTCCGATCAGACGCCAACATACTTTACTCCACTTTCAAACGCTTTTGAAGAGTTGACACTGTTCAGCGCTGACTGAGAAAAAAACATTCCGACTGGTTAAGATCTCTCCCAAACCAAGTGGCCAAAACTAGGACAGTTTTGGCCACTTGGTTTGGTAATTTATTTAATTTATTTCTTCACAAATAAACATGCATACATAATACAACAATCACTACATTAACTTAGATTTATTCATATTTTGCTACATTATATTAAGACTAATAGTGACTCACTTTGATCTCTACACTAGGATACCCTGTGCTGTAGAGTCAAAAAGTAGTACCTATCTAGTTTAAATATGTGTTCGGACCATGCTTAGGTGACTTGGAGACCTTGCTTGTGTTGTCTATTACAGTTATTATGTGGCTCTGTTCTGATGACAGTAAATTAAAATTCCAATCCTATCATTATTATACCTATACCTACCCTAATAATTTCTTTTTAGTAATTAAGCAAATGCTATTAAAAATTGGTTGCCTGTAAAGTCGGTATACGGGCGAAAGTTTTACGTGACAACGACTTTGAGTGGTAACTGAAGAAACTGCGTTACGCTCCGGAGCGCAACGTAGTTTCTTGAAGTGTCACCCGGCAAACCAACGCGGAGCGTAACGCAGTTTCTTGAAGTGTCACCCGGCAAACCAATTTATAAGACGTTGTCACGTCAAAAATGTCAGTAACTATAAAAATATTCGCTGTCCTCTCCGCTTGCCGCCCCGCTACGCTCTTACCCCGCAAAAGGGTGCGTTCACCTCATAAGAGTGTCGCGACATTTAAGAGCCCACTCGACTCCCACTTGGCTGTATTAGCCACCAATGTGCATCCTTTTGTTTTGGCTTTAGGGTTCCGTAGGCTGTTGCGAATAGTTTGTGAATCAGTTTTTGTCGGAAGACTCACAGTTTTTGTATATACCGTAATTTTCCTGCTTTGTAAAGCTATTTTGTTGAACCTAAAGTTGAGAATCTATGGTTTTGCCTTTTCACCCGTTTTTGTTTGCATAAAAATATACGTGGAAACACACTCGACGCGACGAAACGTCGCTTACATTGTGATTCTGATCATAGAAAATTGATACGATTCAACTCAACTCGCATCGCGTTTCGTTGGGTCGCGTAGCGTTTCAAAAGTGTGTGAAGTCCTTTAGTTATTCAAAGTTCAGAACTACATCTCTGTAAAATTTCTGTACCTACTATTCATTATTTATTGGCGCGAAGAAGTAACAAACATCCATTGGTCCAAGCTTTTTAGCCCAATGTTCACTTATCTCACAAAAATACATCGTAAAGACGTTGCAACAATAAACAACAAAACCCTATACCTATATCCTAGAAAATACACATGTAACCTACATGTAAGAAAAATTAAGTAAGTACATAAGTATAAAATTTTTCTCTTCCAATGTCCTATGACCAATCTACAATCATACAGAACCAATCTAAACTCGTCCACAATCAACATTCCTTATAAAGGACTGGCTGTTTTTACAGACATTTTATTGAAGGCAATGTGCAGCTTTTTTGTCGTTATTGAATCGTTTTGGAATCGTTGTTCTATTGGCTCTTGATTCGTATAACGAGCGTACACTTGAAGTTTTGCACTTTTGTTTCCACTCAGCTTTATGGGGCGAACATGGCGGGTTTGGTTGTCAAACTAGACCAAAATATATCAGATTACAGATTATGTATAGCCTTTAGATATATATGGCCTAGTAGATAGATAGAAAATTCTTTATTGCACACTTATAGATAGAAACAATACAACAAAACAGCTTAAAAACTAAGTGACAAGTGGCGGTCTTATCGCTCAAGAGCGATCTCTACCAGACAACCGTGGATGGATAGGATCATTGGATAGTACTAGGAGATCTGTGTGCTCATGATGGTTAAATAAATAAATACTTTTAATATAATACTACGCTTAAAATATACTACACACAAAAAGTTATATATATATACCTACATATACTTACATAAACTACTGTAGTACCTACTTACGGGATAACCGCGGTAAAAAAACACGATTTTCATAAAATTCAAAATTATTTCTTTGGTTCCTCTTATGCGAAAACACGACTGAATGATGAAATTATAAATGTGCACTATTTCACACATAATTTGGTTATAATCTCAGGAACCCTGTCTATTGAAATGACTTATGTTTTGATTCGTAGGTGTTTTTACTAATTATTTAGTTCCTCTAAGCTAGTTTCTCTTAGCGACGCGTGACCCGAGAGCTGGTGAGTATCTGGCGCAGCGCATCATCATTGCCATACAGCGTGGCAATGCAGCCAGCGTAGCGGGGACGCGATGACTGGTATTGATATGGATCAGTTGATAGATTGTTTGCAACAGTCTCCAGTTAGCTCAATTATTTCAATTGTAAATACTAGTTCTAATTTATTTCTATTATTTGGTTGTAATTTTCTTTGTGGATAAAAGTTTCTTCATTAGTTGCGTAGTTTTCTTATAGGTTAATAAATATCAACTTGATTTTTGTGTTAGCACTTTCAAAAACGTGCCTTTTCAAAAACGTTAGCTCGGTCCTGCGCATATGAACGCGAAATCTTTTGCCTATCTCTTTCACAAAAAGCGCGCAATGCGTCCTCTATACTCTCTAAAGATTTCAAGCGTGCTCTCCGCACATCTACACGAAATTGCGAATACAACGCGTCGAGGGAACCAAAGGAATCGAATTGAAACAAATGGGCTCGAGTTTCGCGAAAACCGTCCAACTGTAAATTCACTTAGTGTTACCACCTCCCACGATAATAATTAACTTCTAAGATGTGTCTAAAGTTTGAGGCATTGATGTCACCGTCTATTCTACTATCTATGTTGGGCGATAGTTCTTACTAATTTATTGATTGAACCACCAACGGAAGTGTGTGGATGACAGTACCTTGGCTATTTTTCTGTTAGAAATCTTTAAATGGCACGAATCAGGAACGATTTGTGCATAAAATTAGATTTTCCGCATTCGGACTACTTTGGTCCGAACGCAGTGGAACGAAGGCGGAATAACTCGAAAGATAGTACAAATATTGTAAATTCGAATGTTATTCTGTCTGTCTGTTCTACCGAACAGCTCAATGAAATTTGGAAGGGGGATACTATAATATCCCAGAAAAGGACATAGGCTACGTATTATCCCGGAAAAATGCGAGCGATCCCCGAGCTAGTAAACCATAAACTACAAAAAACTTTGCTATGTGTTAAACAATTTCGAATCAATTGATAATTTTTTAAATAAGTTATTTACACAACAATCTGGAATCATTTTAGTAATTTTACACATTATTATTATTTCTTAATTGTTTCAGTTTATTTATGGTAATCAACCAAGCTGTTATTTTTGTAAATCCTTTAAAAATGTGTATAACAAGATTAGAATCATGACCGCCCTTACTTAATTTCATTATTGTACATGTTAAATTTATTAATGTATGACGTCATCTTCTCGAACTATTTTTGTAACATAATAGGGGGAGCGCAGCTGCCTATATTACAGACTTCTCAGTCTAGTTTAGGCAACTGAGGCTACATAATAGTTTGAACAAGAATTTTATTATGTAGTAAACTTATTTCATTATGTCTGACAAATTAATTATGTAATGTTTTTGTAATGATTCTCTTTGCAATAAATTTATTATTATTATTATTATTATTATTATGTAGATCGGTGCTAATCTGTGATTTTATTTATGACTAGCTTCTGCCCGCGGCTTCACACGCGTTGTTTCTATGGAAACGTTTTGAGGTTATTTCTATGCCATGGGAACTGATTTATGGGATAAAAAGCCTATGTTTGATTCCAGGGTTAGACTTACATACCTGTATGCAAAAGTTCAGCCCAATCCGTTCAGTAGTTTTGGCGTGAAGAGGTAACACACATCCATCCATCCAAACTTTCGTATTTATAATATTAGTGTGATAGTGTGATGGTAGTCATCATCATTGAGAGTTTCAATGTAAACCCCTAAGGGCTCATAAACGGACTCGGACATTTTTTTTTTCAAAGGCCTAACTTTTCATTCACCGGTTTTTATTACATAGTTTTGTACTTTAAGAGCAATACATAGCCACTTAAAACGTCACCACCAGTAGAAACTGCATAAGATGAATAGGATGAGAGATCTGGGACATGGCAGGGCTGCTACCCTTGAAATAGTTTAAACAGTTATATCAAATCAAATCAAAAACGTTTATTTGTAGCTAAAACATTAATTAAAAACCGTTACATAACTAATAAAAAATACAAAATGACAATATAATACTTATTACTATTAAACTATATATGACGTATATAATAACAGTCCTATATACATATTATATATATGTGACGACCGATGTGGCGCGGCGGGCGAAGGTCCGCCTGCGACGGGACAATTTGGACAAATGTTTCTACGATCTACAAATATTTGTTCCGGGTGTTCTGGTCGTTTCTATGTATAATAAAAAATCTATCTATCTAGTATTATATTAAATAAATAAATAATGCTGGACAATTCACACAGCATTATCTAGCCCCAAGCTAAGCAGAGCTTGTGTTATGGGTACTAGATAATTGATATACTTAATACAATACACTACTTAGATAGATATTATGTATATCAGTCATCTAGTACCCATAACACAAGCCCTGCTTAGCTTGGGGCTAGATGATGCTGTGTGAATTGTCCAGCATTATTTATTTATTTATAGAAGAAATGGGAGTTACCGGATTCGTTAAACAAATCGGCTCCTAGACATAACAATATGCCTTCCTAACCTTGTGTTTCTCTTCCAGTGCTATCCACCTGCGCTGGGTTCCAGCAGCAGTACTTCCGCACGGTGCCGCGCAGCCTGCGCGTGCAGGAGGGGCAGGAGGCAGTGCTGGAGTGTTCCGTCAACAACCTGCAAGGCATGGTGCAATGGGCCAAGGATGGCTTCGCACTGGGTAAGTGGTAGAGACTGATGAGACGGGCGAAGCACTTGGAAAGACATGGTGACGGGAGGTGCAGTAGCTTAGACTCCAGGGAAAACAAACGCAGTACAGTTACTGATAGACCTTCTGGGTAAGGCGGGACGTGGTGCCTGAAGCCACTTCTTCTGCCGGAGTAGGACTTTATTCCATTGAGAGCCAACGACGTAGGCGCTGTTCTTGACAGCGCTTCAGCGCCGTGCTCAGCGACGCCAAAACAAGCGGCCAAGCTTCTGTAGGGCTTGCTCCACAACGCACTGTCCCACAGCAGCAGATGCGTGGCACTCTATTGCTTTGAATTGCCTAATAGAGTCCGAGAGAAGACTCCAGACTCCAAGCAGTGATAGAAAAATGACAAGCAATGTCTCTGCTTGGCTCCCGTAGAAACAAGTCACATTTAATGAAGAATGAAAGATCGTTGGTGTTCTACCAACAATAAGGTTCGTAGTTAACCTGCTTACATCCGTAATGAAGATTGAAAGAGTGCCTAATAGCAGTCCACTGTTAGATTGATGGACTCCAAGATTTTGATTTACAGTAAAATAATCTTATTTTGGTGATCCTAGATTTGATAGCCTTGTACTACAAGCCTAGGGTCGCCATGACTCGGCCGTCAGTATGACCTTTTTCTGAAATACATAATAGATAAACAAAAAATAAATGAAAATATATTTATTCTGACAGTGCAGGTATAATAGCACTTCCTTATTCAGAAAACAATAAAATTTTATGCGATTCAGATACCTAAACTAAATGTCCATGAGAGTTCAATAACCTACGATTTTATGCAAGTTTGATTGCGTGTGCGCGTTGTGTGATAAATCTATTCAATCCTTACACACGAACCGTGGGTAACCGATTTGCAAGGTTCGTTTAGGTTACCATGGTGTCCGGCCATTTTGCATCGAAAAAAAAGTGTGTAGGGGTTCCTACAGTTATAAGTTAAGTTATTAGTTAAATAGTTAGAGGGAAGGATAAAGTACGAATCAAACCCCCGAGTGCTAGTTTGACACTGATTTAATGTTCGTAAGTAATTGCACAATAATACTTAGGTAAGCAAATCGGTGCAAAAACATGTGTTTGAGTTGGTGAATCTGCTTAGCTAGACATGACCTAATTCATTGACTCTACCTATCGTGCGGTACTCCGTACATTCTGCCGGCCCAGAAGGTAACAGTCAAATCACTAAAGTTAACTTAATGCTATGGTTCAAATGTGTTCAAACCTAAGTTAGTAAGTAAAGCAAAAGAACATGTAAGCTAGTAAAGTTATGTAAACAATGTGTAGATATAGATTATGTAAATGAAAAAGTAGATAATAAGTAAATTAAATAGTAAGTAGGTAGGAACATAATGAATTCTTAAATATTTCATCACTGCACTACACTATACTGTTATACTGTCACTGGAATGTCCAATCTTAACGATGGAAGTCGTGGTCGTGGTCGGAGTCAGGTCGTCGAGCTCGAGGTCCGTGACCACCACGCTCCGCCGCCGCCGCCGCCGCGCGGCCGCGCTGCCGCTCCGCCGCCGCCGCTGTCGTCCTTGCTGCTGCAGCGCGAGTGATAGAAGCATTTGTATCAGGCGCTCGGATCATGTACTTGTTGTCGTCCTGGCCTGTGTTATGGCTAAGGTAGTTATGCCCGTTTTGAATCAGTTTCGCTATGCTCGTACTGGTGCACTATAATGGATAGGTACTGTACGCTTCCCGCGGCACGTTAGTGTTGTGTAACTCGATCCTTTGCTCGTGCCTTGGCGCATTCTTTGCGTGACACATTGTTTTGTTTTGGAGTTAAAAGAAAATTAGGTATTTATTTTTTATGACTTTATAGGTTTATCTATATGGCAGAGTTGTTTGTTTGTCTGTTTGTTTTGTCATTTTTTTGATATTTTTTTTTGAGTCAGTAGGTAAAGTTAGATGTAGTAATATAGTAGATAATAGTGTTCTCAGAGGCTTCCGTTTTGTGCGTACTGTACAGGTCGCCCGCTTGTCGACGAGTCAGCCGGTGTCGGTGTGACGTCATTGCTCGTTAATAGTGCGTCATTGTTTTGTTGTTGTGGAACTTCATTCTTCACAGGTAAAGGTGACAGTTTTAAGATTGGCCTCTTCATGATTCCGTTTTTAGTTTTGATAGACACTACTCGTACGTATCCGTCTTTACCAGGATGTACCTCGATGATTCTGCCCATCGCCCACTTGCCGGGAGGAAGGTTTTCTTCTTTGATAAGAACAATGTCATCGACCTCTAGATTCTTAGCTGGTGTCCTCCATTTAGAGCGCACTTGGAGTTGTTGTAGATAATCGGAAGACCACTTCTTCCAAAATTGTTTGTTCATCGATTGAATTAACTGCCATCTGGTGGACAAGTTCATGTGATCGGAATCAGTTTGTGGTCTCGATATTAGTGATCCTCCTATAAGGAAGTGTCCCGGAGATAAGTATTCGTCGTCTGGGTCTTCGCTTAGTGCAGTTAGGGGTCGTGAGTTGAGGCAGGCTTCAATTTGGTGAAGTAAGGTGATAAACTCTTCGTATGTGAGCCTTTGCTCACCTATCACTCGCTTGAGGTGGTGTTTGAGACTTTTAACGGCTGCTTCCCAGAGGCCGCCTGCAGATGGGTAAGCTGGTGCGTTGAAGTGCCATTGTATATCGAAGTCATTTATGTTGCTCAATACTTCTCCGTCAATTGTCCGAAGTATCTCTTTATATTCTTTTTTCAGTAAGGTGTTAGCTCCTATGAAGTTTCTTCCCTGGTCACTGTACATGTGTTTGGGAACGCCTCTTCTGGCACAAAAGCGTCGAAATGCAGCCAGAAATCCAGGCGTACTGAGGTCCGACACCAGCTCTAGATGAACTGCCTTGGTCGACAGGCACACGAACACTGCCACGTATCCTTTGTGAGTTCGCACCCCTCGGCCCTTGTTTGCCCTTATGTCAAAGTGGCCTGTGAAGTCTACACCTGTATGGGTGTAGGGGCGTGAAGGGGTCACACGAGGACTCGGAAGATCAGCCATGATTTGAGTCCTTTTCTCTTCTCTGAAACGGCGACATGTCACGCATTTGCGCAGTTCTCTCTTCACTGTACGAAGTCCGCTAAGAATCCAGTACTTTTCTCGGATGTATGCTAGAGTCAAGCTTGGTCCGCCGTGCAGTGTGATGTGATGAGCTTGATGTATGATGAGCTCAGTAAATTTGTTGTGGGATGGTAGTATTATAGGATGCTTTGCTGATTGACTGAGTAAAGAATTGTTCAACCTTCCGCCAACTTTCATTAATCCGTCGTTTGAGTCGATGTAAGGGTTGAGGCTTGACAACTTGCTCCCTTTGTTCAATTTCGCTTGTTTCTCAAGTTGGTGTATTTCGTCTTGAAACTCCATAGCTTGAGCAGTTTTAATCGTTAGATTAAGAGCGTATTGCAGTTCTACAGCGGATAGGTATTTATGTTGATGCGTTTGTTTATTTCGCAACCACTTTGTGAAACGCGTTAGCCAGCAAATTGTCGCTGTTATACGCCTTGTTGAGCTACAATCATTTAGTAATTTAATTATGAAATCGTTTTTATAAGCTGAGGCTAAGGCTGCGTTCACACTGTGTTTCTTCATGTCTATGATCGGTGGTTGGTATGTGCTGTTTCGTACGTTTTTATCATCGAATGTAGTCAACCAGTGCGGTCCATGCCACCACAAGGGATGTTCTGACAATTGTTGCGATGTCAGTCCTCTTGTGGCGCAGTCTGCTGCATTCTCTTCAGAGCGTACGTGGTGCCATGATGATGATGGTATGATGTTGAGTATAGTTCGAACCCTGTTAGCTACAAATTGTTTCCATCTGTTGGTGTCTCCATGTAGCCAACCAAGTACCACCATTGAGTCGGTCCACGCATAAACCTGTACAGCATCCATTTGCGAAAATGCTTCCTTGACTTTCTTCATGAGGCGTGATAGTAGTAGCGCACTACAAAGTTCAAGCCTAGGCAAGGATTGTTTATTTTTCAGAGGCGATAACTTTGTTTTGGCGATCACAAGCGTCGATGTGTACTCGCCTTTAGAGTTTGATGTTACCACGTAGATAGTACAGGCATACGCTTTTTCCGAAGCGTCGCAAAAACCGTGTACTGTGTAATTGTTTCCAAGGTATCTAGGTATTTGAAATTTATCTAGAGTTTGAAAATCCTTTCTTAGTTGTAGCCACTCCTTGTTTATATTTTCTGTTACATGTTTATCCCAATCAATTATTTCTTGAGACCATGTTTGTTGAAATAAAAACTTAGCTTTGATAGTTAGTGGAGATAGCCACCCGAGTGGATCGAAAATCTTGGATATGTTTGATAGTAGTTTTCGTTTAGTTATGACGTCATCATTGGCGTCATCTTGAAATTGGTTTTGAAAGGTAAAGTTGTCTGTTACGGGGTTCCAACGTAATCCCAATGTTTTCTTGCTTTCTGCGTTTTTAAAGTCAAGAGGCATATCAAGTTGGTCAGTTGTGAGGTCTTGTATGAGTTCCTTGGTGTTGCTGGACCATTTGCGAATGTTCATCCCAGCTCCTTTCAAAATGTCGATTATCTCCTGTTGTAGCTGTTTAGCTTCAGTGATGTTATTGCTACCTTCTAGGAGATCATCCATGTAAAATGAGGACATCAGTGCGGCAGCTGCTTTGGGGAACTTGTGCCCGTCATCCATTGCTAGCTGTTTTAAGGTTCGCATTGCTAGGTAGGGCGCTGCTTTACTTCCGTATGTTACCGTCGTGAGCTGGTAATCTTTTAGAGGCTCTCCATCTACAGCAGCACAAGGGCTCCTCCACACAATCCGTTGGAGATGTTGGTCTGATTCGCGAACGAAAATCTGACGGAACATCTTCTCGATGTCAGCGGTGATGACGTACTTGTACTGACGCCATACCAGTATGAGATGTTGAAGATCCTTTTGTAGATTAGGGCCGCGTTCCATCAGATCATTAAGGCTATATCCACTCGATGTTTTTGCGGAAGCATTGAAAACGGTTCGTTGTTTAGTTGTGGTCGAATCCAATTTCAAAACACCGTGGTGAGGGAGATAGCATGTTATCTCGCTGCGTTTAGTAACAGGAATCATGTGTCCTTGATTTTCGTAGTCCTGCATAAATTTATTGTAGTTTTTAGAAAATTCTTCGTTTCTCGACATCTTGTTTTCTATGTTGTAAAATTGAGCAATGGCTTTCGATTTTGACTGACCTAGATTTTGCTCGAAATTGGGCTTCATTGGAATTGCAACTTCGTATTTTCCTGTTGCTAGGCGCCTTGTATTAGACTTGTAGTGATTTTCGCAGTACTGTTCATCTTGTGTCAATTCATCAGCTTGCTCATTGATCTCTTCAATTTCCCAATATTGTGACAGTTCAGCCACGTTGTTTACTACTACGTGACAATTAAATGTTTTCACAGTTCCCGACAGAATCCAACCCAGCTTCGTTTGTTGAGCGATTGGAGCCATGTCTGAGCCTTTGATCAGACCGCTCATGAGTATATCTGAGTAAATGCTGGCATCCAAGAGTAAGTCGATGGTTTTGGAGACATTGTACTCAGGGTCGGCGAGTTGAACGTGGTGCAGATGTGGCCATGGTTGTCTGTTGAAGGACACATTGGGTAGCTTGTTTATGACGTGCCTAATAACCAAAGCTTGTGTTGTAAAATCATAGTCCTTGTAAATCGATTGACATTCAAGTGTGATGACTGCCTTGCCATGTTTGGATCCATTTCCGATGCCAGAGACAGATGCATGGTACCGCTGTCGGGGCAAGCCTAACATCTGTGCTGCGTTTTCGGATATTAAGGAAATCTGGGAGCCTTGGTCCAGGAGAGCTGTTAAGGTGATGTATTCACCGTCCGCGGCCTTGACCTTGATAGATACGGTCGTAAGTAAAATCTCCTCATCATCTGTAGCGACGTGATTAACGCTGTGTTGTTTGTTATGTTGTTGTGGTGGTGGCGTTTGAGATTTCGCAATACGAGCCGTAGGTACGGACGATGACCCGGCCTTGATTGTGTTATTCGATAAATTGTCAGTAAGGTCGATATTTGCGTATGCCTCATGTAAAATCGTATGATGATGCTTATAGCAAACTCTGCATGTTTTCTTCGATGTACAAGTGCTGTCATTGTGTGAGTATAAGCAATTTTGGCAAATATGCAATTTTATTACGGTCATTAGCTTCTCGTCCGGTGTTAATTTTATAAAATTGGTACATTTATATAAATAGTGGTTGTTGTTACACATAGGACAACTGATTGAGCATGCCGCGCTAGCTTGATGTTCCTTGTATGCATATTTACCGTAACGATATCCACCCTGCTGCTGAGAGTTAGGCTTGTTGACCTTCTGTTGATTGGCCTTACCAGGTGACGAATCTCTCTCCTTTTTAGTATGTATAGGCTCCAAAGCTGTGAATTTTCCCTCCAAAAAGTCCATTAGTTCAGATAGTGTCGGTAGATCACGTGGCGACTTACGTGCTTCCTTGTAATCTCCGTATGTTTCGGGGTCTAACTTCTTTGAGATGAGGTGAACTAAGAGCGGGTCCCAGGTACTTGTATCGATACCCAGGTTCTGTATGGCGTAGAGGCACTCTCTTGAAGTATCGAAAAGACGTCTGATTTCGTGTGCAGTCTGTTTGTTAGCTACTGGCTGATTTAAAAATATCTCTACCTGTTTAGTAAAGAGCAACTGCGGGTTGTTGTATCTGTGAGTGAGTAGTTCCCACGCAGTGTCGTAGTTGTCTGCAGAGATATGTAGATGCTGAATAAGTCGCTCAGCATCCCCACGAACTCTTCCCTTTAGATGTTGCATCTTCTGGGACTTCGTAAGTAAGTTGTTGTTGTGGATGCTTTCCACGTAGAGGTCGTAGAAAGTAGGCCATTGTGTGTACTTGCCAGTAAATGTTGGTATCTCGATTTGAGGCGTCGATTGTTGAAGATGCGATGTTGAAGCCAGCTTGTTGTTTAATGTCCGCTTGATCTTCTTGTATGCATCCTCGTACGAATCAAACTCATCATCATATCGAGGGTCGGATCCTTGTAGAACGTTGTCAATTCGCAAGTGCAGAGAGTCGATTGCATTCCATCGCTGCTGTATTGTACGCAGCTCATCTTCGATCTCCCATCTGTCGCGTATCTCGTCAACTCGTAGTCGGTTTACCTGACGGTTAAACGCGCGGAAGTTGGTTCTCTGTAGTGACAGCAACTCACTTACCTGCCCCAGCGAAGAAGTAGTTTGCTCAATGGGCGGTGGCGGGGCCGTCGAGATGGGCCTAGGTGATCGAGTAGGCACTTCCTCGGCTGATGTCCCCGGCCTTGGTAAGGGAGATAGAGGTGGTAGAGTATCACCCGCACTCGCAGCCGCAGGGGTGAAAGACCATATCTTAGTACGGACAGATTCGTAGTAGGTTTTCATTTGCTCGAATTGATTTTCAACGAAGTAAGGATCGCTGTCATTTGTAAAAGAAGACAGCTTGTTGTTGTTAGATTGAAAGTCTTCCCACAGCTTGCCGAGGGTATCCAGACGTTCATCCAAGTACCTGCGGGTCTTCCGACTCGCAGAATCCTTGTTAAAGTTGCGTTCTAACTTCTTGATAGCTTCAACAATGTCGTGTTGGCGCTGAAGTAAATTCTCCATGTTGTAGTTTGTAGTAAGTAGTAGTAGGAGATGTAGGTAGGTACCTAGGTAAGATGTTCAGTACTTACCTGTTACTAAGTACCTGTAGGTACTCAGTGTCCTCGTGAAATTAGCACAACCTTATGCGCCTTCTCAATGACTGGTGGAACCCGCTGGTGGGAAGCCAGTCAACCGATTCGCAGTCGCACGTAATTCACTAAAACACTAGAGCACTGTTTCCCTGTTTGGTATCAAACGTCGATGATACTTCACAGATTAAGTAGTAGACAGTATCCCGGTTGTAAACCGTGTCTCCCGAACGTCGACAGGAGGCGGCCACGGTACTGGTAAAAAGTTAGGCTCGAAGGACCAAAAACTGTAGGGGTTCCTACAGTTATAAGTTAAGTTATTAGTTAAATAGTTAGAGGGAAGGATAAAGTACGAATCAAACCCCCGAGTGCTAGTTTGACACTGATTTAATGTTCGTAAGTAATTGCACAATAATACTTAGGTAAGCAAATCGGTGCAAAAACATGTGTTTGAGTTGGTGAATCTGCTTAGCTAGACATGACCTAATTCATTGACTCTACCTATCGTGCGGTACTCCGTACAAAAATTATTAATCAATATATTCAAATGATTATATTGAAAAACGTATAAGGGACTTCGAATCCCTTAGTTTGTCCTTTTTTAAGTTTTGCGGGATAAATAGTAATCCCTCGGGAATATTTTTTTTTATGTTAGCACCTCGGATCATCCAAATTGGTCCTTATATGAGGGAGAAATAGACTAACATAGAAAAAGATGCATGCGAACATAGAACCTCCTAATTTTTTCGAAGTCGGTTAAAAATAATAATAATCAGATGGCTTATTCTTATTTATGTGTTTTCTTTCAAACTAAATTAGACTCAAATTATAACTAGAACGATTACCAAACAAAACTTTTTGCTTCAAAGAATATTAGTAGATATTAGTTAAATTCTCCCTCTCCATTACTTTTAGATTCGCGATTGTTTAAAATGTCCTGGAACCATTCTGCTGGGCCGTACGGTTGATTTTTCACGGTTTTCAATCGATTTCTGATAAACTGAAAGTTATTGTGTTCACTGTTAATTGCTTTATGTAGTGTTATTTTATAATCCTTTTCATATCGATGGTGATTATTTTTCAATACCTACATAAATAGGCAGCATGTGGTGCAGTGGGTAAAGTATCACCGGAGGCACAGAAAGTTGCAGGTTCGATTCCCGCCGGTCAAATAGTACGTTTAGTAACACAAAACCCATTACACAGGCTCCGTTAAGTTTGCTAGATCATTTTTTTTATTTTTTTTTACAAAATGTGCTTACCTAATAAGGGATAAAAGTAAGTACCTAAAAGAAGTATGTTATCAGAAACCAACAACATAAGCTCTGTTTAATTTTGGGTCTAGATGATGCTACGTGAACATCAAACCCGATAAATATTACTACTTCTATTTCAAATGATCGATATTAAGGGTTATTCCAGTTTTTCCCCTTCACAAATCCCCCTTATGGGGGAAAATAAGACTCCTATTATCTAAAACTGTGCAAAAAACAATGCGAACTAAGGTACTGTAAACGTTTTGAAGACATCAAGGGGATAATCGTGCCGTTAACGAGCTCAAACGGCTACGGGAATTCAATATCTAAAGGGACACTATAAAAACTTATGGTGCTGATTATCTGTTGGCCTTAAAGATCATTCAATCTGCTAGTTATGCTGCTTCTAGATAATACTCGTAGGGGTTTGTACATTTGCCAAAAAAGGTTACCTTTAAGGTTAACTTTGGGACATCTTGTTCAGCGGTCGGCCCTTACAGGATAGGTAAACCAAAAATACGACGAACGTCTGCATTGCTCCAATGATACCATCGTCATAAAATATTTTCCACATATTTCTTTGGTTTTGTTACAATCTAAACTTTTGAGCTCTAGAACCGAGTCGGTACCTAATTCGTTACGTGGAATCGAACCTACACTTAGCACGGCGCATGGTAATGGTGACTCGGCGCGACTAATGGTCCTCGAGCCACTGACCTGCGCGTCTGATGCTACAGTTGTTTCTGATGGCTGGTGAGTGGTGTAAGTGGTGGGAAACTCTCTGACAAGCCATGTTATCTATTAAAGTAGATATCTTTGAGCGTCATGGCATAGATTTTTCGACTAACATAGCACTACCACCATGGCAGTCGCAGCTTATGAAACGACCCCTACAACTAGTGAATGTCGTAAAAGTCGACTAAGAGAACCTACTACCAAAACTACCAGAGGAACGACAACTTTCTTCTGCAATCTATTCAGAGGAACGATAACTTTCTTCTGCAATCTATTCAGAGGAACGACAACTTTCTTCTGCAATCTATTCAGAGGAACGATAACTTTCTTCTGCAATCTATTCAGAGGAACGATAACTTTCTTCTGCAATCTATTCAGAGGAACGACAACTTTCTTCTGCAATCTATTCAGAGGAACGATAACTTTCCTCTAGCAGAGGAACGACAACTTTCTTCTAAAATCCCAGATAATCTGTTAAAGTTGATAGTTAACCTTCGACCGTCATGGAATAAGCTTTTCAACTAACTTAGCACTGCCGTCTGCCACCGTGGCGGCCGTGGCGTAAGAAACTACCCCTACAACTCTGCTCGTGGATGTCGTAAGAGTCGACTAAGAGAACCTACTACCAGAACTACCAGAGGAACCACAACTTTCTTCTGTGTATATTCAAAACCTCGACGTGATTGTGGTAAAACTCTCCTTGTTCAGAGGCACCTTCAGCTCCGGGCGTATGTGTACTTTCGATTTCGACCTATCTTCCTCATCTCAAGCTCGCTTCAGCCCACACCTTGAACCTCTAATCTCTGTATCTACGACTCGAATAGCTCTATCGATTGCCGCTCGTGCCTCGAATGTGAGCCGTTTGAGCAGGTGTCAGCTGTCAAGAACTGGACTGTCACGAACTAATCGTCGGCGATACATTGGTGTTGGTGACCTAGTCAGGAATATTGACAGTTTGGGGAGTGATGCTAAGCCAGAGCAGGCCAATCAATATCGAATAGGATCTGGAGAGGTGATGCTTTGTTATACATATGAGCCTAAGAGATAGTACTGAATTATGGTTCAGGTACATTTCGGGCCTAGTCTGGCGAGCTCTGACTCGCTTAGTGCCTTATCACACTGGGAATTTGCGAGATTTTTCAAGACAAGAGCACAGCGAGCTGCAATTGCCAATCGCGGCGAGCTCGCTGCGTGCTCGCGTCGTCGTCGTGGCGTGCTCACTGCACACTCACCTCGCTTTGAAGTTTGAAATCGCTCGCAAATTGCCAGTGTGAATGTCTCTTAGGCTTGTGCTAGCTGTCAGATCAAACAATATAATTCTGCTCGCTCGAGAATTCGTGCGATATGCGAGCGGGAAGCGGGCAGGCGGGAGGCGGGAAAAAATAGTGGCCTTGAGGAAAAAACTAAATACAAGAACGTCTTTGAGCTTGCAGAATTTTGTTCGACTTCCTCGCATACCTTTTACGCACTTCAACACAAAAATTGCTTGTTTATTTCCGCGCATTCGAGAGTTTATCGCGTATTCTATTTTCACCGCTCATTAGTTCCTTTTCTTTTCTTTTTATTTGACTGTAGATTTCTAATAAGCGGCGACAATAAAATATGTCATAATAGGTACTTGCATGACACATTCACGAATGCATCTTAATAAACCAGATTAGGTGCCTACCATGTCCTTGTAAAATCGGTTCATCAATTCTAACTCACACCTCTTGTTTCAGGCTTCTCCTCAGTTATCCCCGGATACCCTCGCTACACCATGTTCGGAGACCGTCGCCACGGCATCTACAATCTGAGGATAGTCAACGTGACCCTGGAGGATGATGCTGAGTACCAGTGCCAGGTGAGAAACAACCCTATTATATTAATCCTATCGCTAAGCGACGCATAGTGGATCTTGGGCTCTGACCCAAGATTTTCTAGGCATCTGTTCTGATCAATGGCATCAGGGTTTCTCTAGGCATAACGGTTCTGAGCTCTCGCCAGTAACGCCAAGTTTACTGGGATTGACGTCAAGAGAGGTTCTTACTCACTGCTATGGCTAAGCGATATTAAGTGGATCTTGGCTTATCCCAGGCATCTTGGTTCTGAGCTCTCGCTAGCAGCGTCGAGCTCTCTGATCAACTTAAACCTTGCTTTCTTACTTACTTCAATGCCTAAGCGACCCAAAGAGAGTCTTGGCTTGAGGAATTCCCCAGGCATCTCGGTTTCTGTCTCTCGCTAGTAGCATCGAGTTCGCGGAGATCCGTTTCCACTTCATCAATCCCGCATAACCTAGGGCGACCGACAAGCCTACGCTCCAATTTTTTATTTGAGGCCTTTTTGCGGACTCCGTTAAAACCGACATCCGTAAACGTGTCCTTGAGTGAAGGCTGCGATTCAGCAAATCTGGTGTAGGGCGCACTCAGGACAGTCGCTATGACGATCTGTCAGAGACTACTGGCAGATGCTGGATGTGGCTGCAGACAGGGCGTTATGGTGCGAGTTGGGGTGGCCGCCGCCGTCTAGCAGTGTACATCTTATGCTGGGATGGTGATGATGATGAACTTTACCTATCAAAGTAGCTTCTCCAGTTAATTACAAAATCACCTCAGGCTGTTTCACAATTTTCCCCTTACCACTCTGTTTGTAGGAATGTTATAATTAAACCTTTTTGAATATATTTCTTTCTTCAGGTTGGGCCGGCACAGAAGCACAAAGTCATCCGAGCGAACGCCTCTCTCACCGTAATATGTAAGTGCATTATTATTTTGTAAACTGAAACTATTTAGGTACATGAAATTTTACAAAAAACACTTCTTTAGCTCCGTAGATTCATGGGTGACCAAAGACATCATTATAGTGGTAAGATTTGGTATAGAATATCACCTCTGTGATCCTATCAGTTATAGGTACTCTAAGACGCCTTTTTGTGTAAATTATACAAAACGATAAAAATTAAAATATGAATTGAAAAAAGAAATTGGTTGTCTGTAAAGTCGGTTTACTGACGATAGTTGAACGTGACAACGCAGACGCATCGCTCACTCAAGTAGGAGAGAGACGGATGTCGAGCGCTCTCGCTTGCACTTCAAGCCTTACATGGAACGCCTCAGAGCGATTTAACGCCGCATGACGTCATGTTGAGGTAACGCCGCATAACGTCATGTTTTTTCGTGCGTGCAGCCGGCTCTATCGAATTATAAGACGTTGTCACGTCAAAAAAAAACCTTAAGAACTAAACTTAAGAATTACCTACTAGATAATCTTGAATCTTAGGTACTTACGTCTAAAATATTTCATTTCAAGAAGATTTTAATACTCAACATTAAAATCTTCTTTGTAGCTCAAATGCTATAACTTCAAAGGATAAAACGTAACATAACTCTTTCTCCTGAATTCTAAAAATTATTTTAGCATCCAAACTAAGCAGATTTCGCCTTTATTATCAGTCTCACAAGAGCCCTATTTTATTATAATAAAAAACGTAAAACCCAACCAATCTTATTTAAAAGGATTCCTTAATATATTATTCAGTTATTACATACTTAACCTTTTCTAAGAGACGCATTAAAATTTAAGGACCTACGCGCCCTTAAGTTGTTGGCACACTTATCCACCGACTTATAAAAAATATTGAACTGAAAACAATGGCTAAGATGTGTTTTTTTTACTTACGTCAACAGAAGTTTTCCCCCATAAGGGGGTTTGTCAAGGGGGAAAACTGGAATAATCCGAACAAACGACTCCTAGATAGCCCTGGTCAATTCAGACAAATAAAATAAATAATAAATAAATGATGATGTATTTTAGAGTGTATGTTTAAGAGAAAACCTTTCGTCATGCTATATAAAATCTCAGCTCCAAATATGCGCCTCGGTTTGTACTAAGCTTTAAGGCTGAAATCGTTACAACCTGATTTAAGATTTTATGTCTTGTTCCTGCCACGTTAAGATCCGTATTTGATTACGAATTGTAGTGTATTTTGTGCTTTATGGTATTTTGATTACTCTATAAAAGATGGTCGTTCGTAATGTTTTGCTAATTAAGTACCTATGTAAAAAAAAAATTTTACTGGGCGTTTTTAAAAAAATGTTTATTATATTATATTCCTAAGCGCATTACACTGATATTATAAATGCGTAAGTTTGAATGTTTTAGAGATATGGATGTTTGTTACCTCTTCGCACCAAAAGTACTGAACGCATAAGGTTGAAATTTTGCATAGATGTTCTTGTAAACCTTGAAAGGGTACTTTTTCCGGAAAAACGCGTGCGAAGCCGCGGGTAGCTAGTAATAATATAAGAGCTTTATTACTTAAAATCAACATTTCCAAAAGCTACTTTATATCACACTTTATTGTAACACTAGACGATCGCCTCGCGGTTTCACCCGCGTAGTTCCCGTTCCCGTGGGAATTCCGGAATAAAATATAGCCTATGTCACTCCCTGAAAAGTAAGCTTCCTAACGGTGAAAGAATTTTTCAAATCGGTCCAGTAGTTTTGGAGCCTATTCAATACAAACAAACAAATGGCAATTCTAATTCGTTGACCGAACTGTAAGCCAGCATTCCGATCACCTGTGGACTCTATGAGAAGTTTCTCAAAAAGTTACATAAAGCAACAAATAACAAAAATACAATCCAATTTAACGAAGAAAATAAAATTTTGCCTATCTAGTCTAAACTTCACAAATAAACAGTTCAATTTTCGTAATCTCGGAAACTCCTAGATTTTATGCATCTAACTTAAAAAATAAATAACTTCCCCCCAAACACGATCTCCCCTCTCATATGCCGGAACTGTCTCGAGAAACTAAAGAAGGCAGACGGCTTTGTTTCGTGGTCTTGTACCAACCAGTTCCTTGAATCTAGTTTGTTAGTGGCTAGAAAATTTTCTAAGACTACAAAAAAACCACGCTTCTGTCTTCTCTTGTATATCATTTTTATTTTGTTATCATTATAATTTTCTTTGTGAATAAAGATATTTATTAATAAATAAATTATATCATGATTGCTATATTTATTAGTTAATGTAATGGTATATTCAACTTATGCTAGTCCACTGCTGACAAGCGCTTTAATACCTTTTACTACGTATTAAATTAATGGTAGATAGTAATTAAATTAAAATTATAAACGGTTTTAGTAAAAGACACAGGTAGGCATATCATTGGTTTTTATCATTGTTGTTGTGCTGATTTTATCTATTTTTAGCCAGTTTCGGTCAGTGTAGTTTTTGTACTATTGTTGAAAATTATAAAGTCAAAACAAATATTAACCAATAAACTAGAAAAAAAGAAAGAAGAAGAAAGAAAGAAACACACTGTAAAATTATACAGTGTAAAATTAAATAATTAATTAACACAATGCTCACAACCACAACCCCATCCCGTCTATCTTAAAAGCCCTCTTACGTTATACCCGGAAGAAAAGCCTTAACAACTTGCGCGAATTTCATCCAACATTGTTTGGGCTATTTGGCATACAGCAGGATTGCTTGGCATGGAGCTTGGCAACGCTCGCTTTTATGCGAGAGGAGCAGTTTTGTACGCATGAGGTAGGAGATACAAAACAGCTGGGACACTTGTTATGTTTATTGTCGCATTCGAAAACGGAAATCAAGACACTAGTATAGATAAAACACGGCTTTGTTCTTCGATTTAATACTTATAACGATGACGGTCAATCTCGATAGTACCTATCTATTCATCATTTGGGCTTACTACAGTAGAATTTTGATAAAGTGCGTCAAAGTTGAAGTACAGCCTGGCAAAACCAACCTGCAAGGAAATCGAATACAATACAATACAAATATTCTTTATTGCACACCAAGAAATCACATAAAACAAAAAAAACAAATACAGATACTGTACAATGGGCGGCCTTATCGCTCAAAGCGATCTCTTCCAGGCAACCATAAGATGGACAAAAAGTGATCGAAAAAGTACATACGGTGGCGTGAAATCAGAAATAATGTTTAGGAAGAAATAAATAGTCTAAGCTGTATAAATATCTAAATATAATATACTTATAACATTAATATACTATTTACGAATGTTAGGAACTTTCATTAGAATAGTTTAATTACCTACGACGCACATGTGCTTCTGACATACCGACTAGCTGAAGTCTGGGCAGTGAATGCATTAACCTTTTTAAGCCGCCCATGAACACGATACCTAGCTTTGAAGTCTTTCGTTACCTCTTTACGCCAAAACTATTAAACGGTTTGATATTTTGCATTCACAGTTATATTATAAGCATCGCATAACATATAGACGACTTACATTCCGAAAAAAGGCGTGCAAAGCGGCAGCGGGTAGAAGCTAAATATAACCTAATCTCATCACAGATTTTTTTTGAGACCAAACTGAATCTTGGCACTACTACACCAGCTAAGTTAGTATTCACTGTGTCAGGCTTAGATTACACGAAATGCGATGAAAAAAATGATTGGATTTTTTCTAACAATATCCTACAAGGCTGTGCGTGCATTGTTGTATTGATTAATGTATAAAAACAATTCTTCTCGAATACAAGATGTACTTTGTAACCCCCTTTGCTCTTTGTATTTTTCTTTCATGTGATCTTTTTGAATATTTACGTTTGGTAGGTGTGTAAAGTATTTAAAACGGGAAAGACGAAAGCTATAGAAAGCTTTGCCTTTAAAAAGTCAGCGTTTTCTGAACGAAATGATAAAATAAAAACAAGGTAACAAAGTTTTTTTTGTAATATTGTACTTACACAAGGTTTTAAAATCAGCTTGAAGTGGTGCTATCGCTGCCGTCAGTGAAAATACTTTTTTTGCTGCCACTTTTCTGCCTAGGTACTTTTTTAAACCTTCACCCATTTTTATTTTTATTAATATTTGTGACTCAAAATAAATACATTTTACGCAAGCCATCCAATCATATCCCAGACACTACCAGCTGTAACTCTGAAAAAAACTAACCCTGTATAAATCTGAAAAACATGTAAAACCCGAATTCATATCAAAACTAGATGATATACAGCGAATATTGAACTTTATATTGGATGAAATAAAGCTTGACCTCTAAACCCAGGATTTAGAACTCGATATTGTATGACTTGATGTATCGCTACCCGAATATTGCTTATTTGATGTGGAAGGAATTTAAACTCTATTGTCATGTTAGCTGCTATGAAAGCTGTTCAATATTTTGAATAAATAAATGAATTAATGTTTTACCCATCTTACTGAAAAGTTTAAGACTTTAAAATAAGGTTTAATGGGACTAGGTAAAGTCTGGAGACAGAAACTGACACTAATTTCACCTAAAAAAGCTGCCAATTTCAAAGCCGGAAAAATGCGTGCAAATGCGTTTTTCCGGGATCAAATCCTAGACGTAGTTAGAAGAAGTAGATACTGTGCTATCACAAGAAGTAGTTCTTGGGATACCATTTATATCCTTGCAAAATGTCGTTACGATCCGTTCAGGTGTTTAGACGTGAACAGGTAATAAACCATCAGTTATTTTCGCATTAATATAATAAGTATGGATCGAGGTTTTCTGTTATCCGTAGATTCATTATTCATCGCCTGTATTTTGTTGTTTATCACAGCTTGTTGCCACAATTATGTTTGTTTTGGTAAAAGAACAGAATAACTAGCAACTACAGTAACGATTTTGTTACAAAGTAAAACATACTCTGTGGCTTTACTAGCGAATTTGAATAAAAAGGGCCTCGTAAAGTCGCATCCCTAACATTGTCGCAAGATTAGGGCTGGGTCGAGAAACTATCGAAAAATTACATATCGATAAAATTCCAAGTTGCCGTTTGCATAATTTTATTGCATTTTTTATTTGTTACCAAAACGTTTTACATTTGCAATGTTATAGCTACCTTTGTTTAAAATTTTACGATGATAGCGCATTGGTAGGATGATACGTGTAAGATAAGTTTAACATGTTCAGTGCCAGTAAGGCCCACACGAATTTAAAAGAGTGGCAGTGCTAAGCTTGGCAATGATGACGTTATTAAGTAAGATAGTACTTACATGAAAATAGAGTCCTTCTCATTGAGTGAAAATAATCACAAACTCCCTTTGGAAAAGAAAAGCCTGAAAAGCATTAAAGTGGAAGTAAGATAGATAGATTCCTATTATATAAAACAGTAAATGCCATATCGGGTATTTATCGCTTACCTTTTGTTTTATTTTCTTAAGCTACAAAACAAAAGGCACGCGATAAATAACCGATATAACTTTTATAAATGAAAAGGCTTTATAAAATTAACGCAAAATAACTATCTGAAACATCAAAGGCCTTTCACTCATCTCTATAAACAGAAATATATTGTAAGAACTTTGTAATAATTAATACGTTGTGAATTACACAGCTGCTCATTTCTCAAGGGATAAATTTAACCGAAAATTTTCCCTTTAATGTTTATAAATTCATCATAATAATTAAGCCGTATTTCATCAAATCGTGGCTCTTTCTCATTTTAACGGAATTAAGGAAAAATTGGTTTATAAATGATATTTTATTGCTCTAAATTAACTCGACTTAGCAACAACTTTTATTTGATTTTCTTTATTAAATTCTCCTTTATTACTCATTATTTTATAACTCAAAAAGTAAAAATCCTGTCCAAATGTTCCAGTATTTTCAAAGGCTTATCCTTTAAAATTATTATATCAACGTATTTTTCTTGTATCAAAGTAAACCCTAATAAACTATTACGCACTTATCACTATCGATAAAAATCTATCGACTTTCCCCCAAACTTGCGAAAATAGTTCCGCAATATTTTTTAACATCCGATCTAATGCTCGATTTAAATCTATCGATACCCTACAAATCCCCACCCTGCGCTATCATCTCACCCCTAGGTTGCAATAAACCCCTCCGACATTCTGACCTTACCCCCGACTATACAGGGTTAAAATGTAAGATTCCTTTTTCCACTGTTTGAGGTTACATACGGCTTGGACCATCGATTTTATGAAATACTTGTAAAACGGTCGGGAATTCGTTCTTGCGTTCCTGGAGAATTTTAGAAATCGAATTGTCAATTTAAGAAAGGCTGCAAAACAGTTTTAAAACCGCTTTGGAGATTGGTCATTAATACTTTTTTTACCCACGACGACGGTGCATCTAGCAGTCCTACTAGCTGCTCATTTCTCAGAGGCAGTGACGGCGTTAATAATTCTAAGAAAAAGTGCTTTAAAAAAATTTAATTAATTCAGTGAATAAGTTAAGTTTTTTTTTTTTTTTTAGATCAGTTTAATGCATATCGACGCTTGAAAGGCAATAATTACCAAGCGACATGTTGGGCGATATTGAGTTATATACATCACTGCAATCAGCAAAAAAAACTGCGTTGATTGGTCTTACTCTCGCACCGCTAGGAAGACTTTTGATGTCGCTTAGTAACTAAAAATAACGCAAATTTCGGCGACCAAGCGACTAAAATTTTTGCGTTTACTAAATAACTTTCATTTGGTATGTAATCTATTTTAGCTTTGTACACTTAGTAATTTTTGCTTGGACTCGAATAAATACGTTTAATCATAAAGTATTTTTTGCTTTACGGTATCTAGGGTTTGAGTATTGCTTAAGAAATATTTCCAGAAAAAATATTTATTTTTGTTGTCGGTTAAGATTTTTTAACTCAACTTAATAATGTACTCATTATCATTTAGTACTTTTTTACAGATTGCAATGGACTTACTTATGATATAAAGTAGTATTTTGCCTGCCGAAAACGAATAAAGTTTGTCGTTTGGTAATATTTTACCTGCCGTTTTATTCACTACTTTCGTTGCTAAGATAACTATTTCCGATATGAAATTTGTACAAAAACATGCTTATCCTTATTACAAGCATTTTGTTTTGTCGCTTATATGCACTGTAAAACAGGTTTAAAGTGGCTGTTGGTAACAAAATATCAATTAGTCTTCAATGAACTGTCGCATAGGTAATCCGCGTGCTACCGCGCATCTGACTAAGTACTTGTCGCGACGCTTGAAATAAGTACTAGGTAAGTGTTTCCACTATAAAGATTATATGAGGGTTTAGCTTATTTAACACGTATTTTATATTGATTTAATTTTATGGTTTATGTACTTACATTATGAAACGCAATAAGCGAGTAGACAACATAATTAGGCAAGCTATGACAAACACGGGTGTGGATAGCCGGCATTTGATCGTGGTAATGTACATGTTTAGTTAAAATATTAAATCATTATCAATCTTAACTATAAGAAGCAACTAATATTATATTTTATTTCTAGGGGCCAAGATGTCGAGCACGTACTCGTGCGTTCAATGACAAAAATCTGCAGAGATTGCAACAAGTTCGCAAAAAACTTTTGTTTGTTGAACAGGTAAGTTTTTTATTTAATAAATTTACTTGTTACGCCTAATAAATGTGTTAGCGCATGTACATGCGCTATAACACAATAAAATAAATAATACATTTTAGATTTTTTGATATCATTTCGTACCTACATTGTAGTCTTACCAATTTAATACCTTTACCTTACCTTTCTCAGATAGATAGATAGATATAGATAGATATTTATTTAATAGCTGCCAGACAGAGAATCCCGCAATGGTAGTATTTGCAAAATTAGCTTTTTAAGCGTTGTTTGTTACCAATCCAATTAAGTACATTTTCCCTTGTCGTAGAGATATCTTCTTTCCATTATCTTGCTCTTGTACTGAACTAAACATCGGTGAATTATTTTTTTCAGGATGAGACACTCTCAGATGAAGTTTCTTCAATAAGATCCTTGGCGAGTAGGTACTTCTGAGACTATTACTACTGCCAACTGCATTGAAATGACTGGCCCAATAAATGATGATCAGCAACATCAAAACTATAGTGAAGCATTGATGGATGAGCTTGTCGGTGGCCCTTCAGGCCTACCCTAGAATTCGTACCTGCAGAGTTATCTAAAGAACAAAGTACATTTCCAGCGGATGATTATTCTGTGGTTCAGATTGGCACGCTAGAAATAGAACCAGTTAAAGAACTTACAAGCATTGATAATGATTTGACTTTACCGGAAAAATCCACTACAAGCAACACCCAGGAACAAACAGTCAACAACACTGAATTTGGTTTGACTACACGAGAAACGTATACTGCAACTAACATCCTAGTAAGTGAAAATTCTACTCGTTCTACAAATATTATTGCAAGATGCTCTCAACCTAGCGGATTCAATAGTACAAAGCCAAAAAAAAAGTAAGTCAAAAAAAACAAATTCTAATAAGCAAAATCTAAGTTTGGATGACAATCATGAAGAAGTTGTTGGTGGAAAAGGTTTGAGAAACAAAAGAATAAACTCGAGAAAAGAACGGTCACAAAAAAGAATGGCTGGACAAGAATATGTGAGAGGTGATGGCAAGATAATCAAATCTAAATTTATTCAACATAACCCGTGCATTGGAAAAAAATGTGGGAATAATTGTGAAAAAAATTGATACTGAAAAAAGTATTTGATCACTTTTGGGAACTATCGGGAGATCGTCGAAGAGACTGGTTAATAAGTATAACGCAGAAAGAAGAGATCGAGCGTAAGCGAGTTGATTCGGGAAAACGATCGGTAAGCTTTATGTATCATATTAATGAAGGAGAGGGCAGGAGATCAGTATGTTTGCAATTTTTATCAGCTACGCTAAATATATTCTATATTATTCTCTAGTGATAATTATGTAAGACTGACTACTTAAGAGGGTGATCTAAGCCCTAAATCAATTTTCTTCTAAGTTGAAATTGTGATTTGCCTACCTTTACTGATTTTAAATTTCGTAATAAATACCTATATAAGTAAAATGTCTTATTTATTTAAAGTTCATTTTAAAACACAATAATTAAGCAATTTAAGACGATATCCGCAAAAAACCTTGTTGCGAAAGCCGTTAATTATTTGAACGTAAACCTAAATTCGTTGTTACTTGTACAAAACAATGCTACACTAACCTTATCGAATTTGTACTTTGTTTAAAATTTCCTGACAGAAAAGATTTACTGGTTTCTGTTTAGATCAGTTTATCCATTTGTCAAACAAGCGTTACTTCTAGATACCTAATTTTTCTTCAAATACAATTATGAACTATTGGGGTTTAATAAATTTTACTTGTTTTATTACAAAATTTTGTTGTCGGTAAGTAATTTTTACTCGTTTGTGATTTTGATGAAATTATTACTAACCGACACAATTTCATTAACTTTTGAGAAAATACACAATTTTTATATGCCAGTTTACTAAGTATATAAACTGCATTTAAAATTCGTTGAAATCAAGTAGTTATGCCTAATAGGCGATTTAATATGATTTTTTTTCTGAAAAAATAAACTTTAAAGTGCTCCAGTGTAAAGTTGCCAACATGTCGCTTGGTAATTATTGCCTTTCAAGCGTCGATATGCACCCTTGGACCACACGATATTTAGTTCGCAAAATGTCAAAAACCCGCCTTCTTCCGCATTTACTGTCACATTACGCTGTCTACCAAAAACCCTTAATGGTTGATTGTGAAACATCAATCAAATTAAAAAATAACAAAACTCAATCAAACTACGTCGAAAAAGAAAAATATCTAGACATCAATAAACATCATCAATCAGTTTCGTTTATAAAACAAAATTCCCCTATTCAACATGGTTCCGATCCTATACAATAAGTACCTCTTTATCTACAATCTGCTCAAAATGATGGATTGGTCCCTAACCACGGTATCGGATCATCTGGTTGCCTTACAAGACTTTGTGCTTACACCTACCTACCTAGTTATACCTAGGTATACTCGGGTTCTAGAATCCTACACATATTTTGTAAACAAAGGAGTTACAAAACTATAGCAAGATTGGTGTATAATACCACAGTATAATACCGACGACCTCTGTGGCGCGGTGGGCGAAGGTCCGCCTGCGACACAGGAGGTTGCGGGTGCGATTCTCGATTCAGGACAAATATTTTCACGATCTGCAGATATTTGTCCCGGCTGTTCTGTATGTTTTCTATGTAATAAAATCTATGTAGCCTACTGTATAAAGTATATCAGTTATCTAGTACCCGTAACACAAGCTCTGCTTAGCTTGAGGCTAGATAATGCTGTGTGGATTGTCCAGCATTATTTGTTTAATAATAAGTATCAGTCATCCGAGAAAATCGCTGAAGTACGAAACAATTTTTGGTTTCGAAAGTTTTCGCTCTATATTTCATTTATCTTTGGTCCGAAATATGAACCTTTTTTGCTGCGTGTGTGCAATTGCGTTGTTGAAGTTTTTGTTTTTAACCGACTTAGAAAAAAAGGAGGAAGTTCTATGTTCGGCTACTACCGATTAGAAAAATCTTTCGGTTTTGAATAATGAATGATCTCGAGATGTACCCATAATTTTTCCCGAAGGATTTGTATTTAGCCATAGAAAACTTAAAATCAGTGTAAAACTAATGGATCTGATTTATTTTTAGTTTATTCCACATAACAATTTCTTTTTATTATTATTAATGCTTACTTTGCTTTTTTCTTACAAGTTTTCGTTCTTAAATGTCTTTGTTTACAATAAATTTATTGGATTTTAGTACCAAGTTTAGGAACAGAGGTCTAGTTACGTAATATTGGAGTTCCAATGGCGTATCTACTGCACTTGGGAAGAAAGGATAAGTTGCATTTTCAAGTATAACCAGAAACTAGTTTGGTCTTTGTGCATGATTTTATATCCATGATATACATAACGTATGTTCTAAAGTTCATATTAAAATTTTAAAATATACATAGATCTATAAAGAGATGCAAAGTTTTCTAACAACGAATAATATATTTTTCTCGAATAGAAGATGCACACCAGCAGTGAAAACCTCTTGATTTCAATGAGGACGACCTCTGTGGTGCGGCGGCTGAAGGGCCGCCTGCGACGCAGGAGGGTGCGGGTTTGATTCCCGCCTTGGGACCAATGTTTGGACGATCTGCAGATATTAGTTCCGGGTGTTCTGGATGTTTTCTATTTAAAATAAAAATAAATCTATGTAGTGTATTCAGTATTGTATTATGTGTATCAGTTATCTAGTACCCATAACACAAGCTCTGCTTAGCTTGGGGCTAGATAACGCTGTGTGAATTGTCCAGCATTATTTATTTATTTATTTAATAGGTATCTGTAAACTGTGGAATATAATGTATATTGTTGACCTATAAAAATATCAACATTTCAATATGAAATGTTCAGTCTATTATAAATTCATATTGATATTTCCTAGCAAAATGTATTCGCCGAGTTACCACTACTTCTACAGCGAAGCCAATTTTAGGGTTCCGGATCAAAATAGTAAAATCGGAACCCTTATAGTGCCGCTATGTCGATCCGTCTCTCGGTCTCAGCTGATACATGGGTTAACCAAGATACCAAGTAACATTACACACTTGAAAAATAAACATATCGACGAATAAAGAACCTCCTCTGTTTTTAAATTCGGTTAAAAATCAGAAATTATCGACTTTCTGCATGCAGCAAATGACAAATAAAAAATGGTACATTTCTTAACAGTGTCTCAATGTTTTTCTAGGCTGCCTAAGTTTTCGAAGTAGGTAAGTAAAGTTGAAATTAATACAAAGAAACCAATTAATTACCACCCCAAAGGTAGCGAAGATTATATTTATAGCAATCAAGGTTGTCAATGTTAACACAATATTTTGTCCATATTTTAAACTTAAAATATAGTAAAACTAGTTTCTGCCCGGAGCCTCGCACGCGTTGTTTCTATGGAAACGTTTTAAGGTTATTTCTATCTCATAGGAACTGATTAATAGGATAAAAAGTAAATTTTATTACAGGCCTACCTGTATGCAAAATGTCATCCCGATCCGTTCAGTAGTTTTGGTGTGAAGAAGTAACAAACATTCATCCATACATCAATATACCTACGTGAAAACTTTTAATTTGCCGTCCTTATATTTATAATTAACTAGCGACCCGCCCCGGCTTCGCACTGGTGAATAAATACTACTATTACTATTATTATATATATAAACCATCCTCTTCAATCACTCTATCTATTAAAAAAAACCGCATCAAAATCCGTTGCGTAGTTTTAAAGATTTAAGCATACATAGCGACTTTGTTTTATACTATGTAGTGATTTTTTATTTATGTTTAGCTGTAAGTTTTCCTACGATAAATTAATACCTACATCTAAACATCCAAACTATCGCATATAATAAATATGTGCTGCTTATATTTTTTTGCTTTTCGACAAAAATCGGAACCCTCAACGCGACTCTCACTTGTCCATTCTTGTTCTATTTTGCCTACGACACTGAAAACTACGTCGCCAAATGTTTCCTACTTTGCTTTTTGCAGATAAACTGGAAAACCAGAGTTTTTTCGTTCTGTTCGGCGCTGACTTGTTTGGCTTTGGGTTCAAAGGATGCTTATCTTTTTGTTTTTTGATGAAATCGGGAGGGTATGTTTTAATAAAACTTTCATTTACCCCTGTCTATTAGGGGCGTGAAATAAGAGTTTTCTATGGATAATAATCAATATTTATCCATGCATTGAAACGTAATATTTATGTAGGAATGAATGAATAAACACTTTATTGTTTAAAATATATAAAATAACATATCTAAATAAAATAAAAACGTACAATGGGCGGCCTTATTGCTTAAAGCAATTTCTTCCAGGCAACCTTATTACTACCAGAGGATATAAGAAATAAATTGTTGGTAATGCACATATTAACATAATACAGGAATATAATATATAGGTACTTACAGGTAGGTAAGTATAGGTAGGTAAGTATAGGTAGGTAAGTATAGGTAGGTAAATATATCAGTTTTCCACCCAACCAACCCATGCTAAGGCAGATGCTATTCTGTGCCTTCGGGCTTTGATGTTCTTTTTATGACTGCCTCGTTGGTCTAACGGTCAGCTTGTTCAACCGCTGATTATAAGGTCCTGGGTTCAAATCCCGGGCCAATAGTTGTTATGGGGGTTTTTCTAGCAAGAAAAATTCACATTAGCAGCCTGGAGTCAGGAAGTTGGCGGTGTTGCAGCCCCGTGCACCACGTTGAACCGTTGGTCCTGCGCTTGACCTCTCCCCGGTCGTGTCGGTCCGCCGTCCCATCGGATTATGAGAGCGAGGGAATAGTTAGTGCACCTGTGTTTGCGCACACACTGGTGCACTATAATATGTCCTGCGCATCTGGCTAGTCTCCGATGAGACTGGCCGCCGTGGTCGAAATTCGGGTAGGAGGACATCACATAAGTATTTTGTGTGGTTTTACTGTAGAAAGGTTGTAGATCTGATTGCACAAATAAATCAATTTTATTCTTATTCCTATCTAGTACAATCTCTGCTAAGTTTGGGGCTAGATGAAGCAGTGTGAATCGTCCAGTAAAAAAACACAATCTCCACCCTAGCTCGACCTTTCGTGGGTACGGTTGTGCCCAGTATATATCGTCACCCTGTGTACGACGGGTGTCGGTTGAGACATAGAATTATCAAAAAGTTACAACCGTCCCCTATTTTTTGCCGCCTTGATAAAAAAATAAGTATTATTAAGTAAGCATATTACAATGTTCCAGAAAGAAACCTTACGGCCCGGAGCCTGAAATATGAACAGATAAAATATCGAGTCGAATAGGAAAGAATCGAACATAAATATTCAGTGGCAACAAAAAATATTATAACGAAAACGCAAAATGGCGGGCGAATTGACGCCTCTCGTAAGTAGGCCGTTATTATCATAGTAGGTTTTCCTTCGACTTTGCTCCCCTTTCCCTCCCCGGAAAAGACTTGCTAAAGGTTTTATACGGTTCAGGTATTTATTATCTGCTTTAACAAAAAATCATAAATGCCCATATATCTGCCCACTATTTTAAGCATTCTCAGTATCAGAAGGATAAAATTCGTAACGAATACATCCGTCAGAGAACCAAAGTTATCGACATAGCACAAAGAATTAGCAAGCTGAAGTGGCAGTGGGCCGGCATCTCGCGAAGAACCGACAACCGCTGGGGTAAACGTGTTCTTGAGTGGAGACCACGACTCGGCAAACGTAGAGTAGGACACCCTCCGGCCAGGTGGGATGACGATCTGCGACTGCAGGCAGATGCTGAATGCGGCAAGATGAAGACAGGGTGCTATGGCGCTCATTAGAGGAGGCCCATGTCCAGCTGTGGACTAATATCGGCTGATGATAATGATTTTAAGCATTGTAACGAATACCAAGTAGTTGGGTGGTTGTTTTAAACCTCCGTTGGAGAGGTTCCTTTGATAATAGAGTTCGGAAGAAAGGAGTATGACAGCCCGCGTCTGCAGCGGGCATTAGGCAAGAAAAAATGGGAAGTCTCGATTGCCCATGTCAAAAAGTGCCTACATTGCGGATCGTGCTACTAAGTACGAACATAATAAATACTAGCTGCATTCTTACTACCCGTTGTACTATTACCCGTTTTCCCGTAGGAATGAAGCATTTTCCCGCGGTAAAAAGTAGCCTATGTTCATCAGGAATAATGTGGGATTCTAATGGTAAAATAATTTTTCAAATCGGTCCAGTAGTTTCGGAGCCTATTCAATACAACAAACAATCAAATCTTTCCTCCTTATAATATTAAAATAATAAATATAAAAAAATACCCCTCAGCAACAAATACGGGAGTTCACGTACTCTCATACATAATTTTTTTGATTGTGTGCAATAAAATGTCGAATAAATACTTACTAAAATATCCTATAATAATCATTTAGAACGGAATATTTACTATGATTTGAGTTTTGAGCTTTCCAATATTTCGGCACAGTTTCATGCGCCATGATCACGGAAGAACTGAAGTCACTGGAAGTTCGTTTTAGTAGCAGACATACCAATCTACCCTCATTTTTTGTCTTTTGCTACAAACGTTACCATTAGTAAGGTCAAAACTCAAATCATGGTAAATATCCCATTGTAATTGACTTTAGTATTAGTAACCCAACGATTTATCCTATGTAAATATTGTTTGTCTCAAATGAATTGAAAATTGACTTTCATCTCTTCTGTATTTCTATACTTATAACGGCAATGTGAGATAGATACCTATGTTATCTGCGATGTATACAGTAAACGACGAAACGACAGCTGATCATTGTCAATTTAACCGAATTCAAAAAGAAAGAGGTCGTTCTATGTTCGGTTGTGTAGATGTTCACCGATTTCTCCGTCTGTAAATTGATTTTAATAATTATTTTAATAATTTATAGATAATGACATAATGTAAAGATAATGATAATGAAATAGGCCCCATAAATTTTTTATTTCGTGGGATTATTATTTACACCGAAAACTTAAAAAACAGTGAAAATACTAAGGACCTTGAAGGCCCCTTTTACTTTTTGTTTTTCAAAACAATCACATTATTATGCGCTTTTTTACACATGAAAAGTTTACCTGTCAGGCGTTTTTGTCATTGGGTAAAGGAAGTGACGAACAGACGAAGTAAAGTTCGTCTTTATTAGTAGCAAATGATATTTACAACTCGAAGGGTGGCAGTGGTTTCTTTCATTGTGAAAATATTATTCGTCAGCTCGTAAAATATTATGTAGTTATCGCACTCGATATAATTTCGATATTTATTCCGACATTGAACTTCAGTGCATATTTTAACTAGTCGCTTTATGTCGTCGTAAACTGGAAGCTGCTCTTCGCTCGCAACTTTGTTTGGCTTTAAGGCGAATAGTGGCGCCACTACATATTTAATTTTATAATTACGTTTTATTTAATCTATACTAATATTATAAAGAGGAAAGGTTTGATTTTTTGTTTGTTTGTTTGTTTGTATGAATTGAATAGGCTCCGAAACTACTGGACCGATTTGAAAAATTCTTTCACCGTTAGGAAGCTTACTTTTCAGGGAGTGACATAGGCTATATTTTATCCCGGAATTCCCACGGGAACGGGAACTACGCGGGTGAAACCGCGAGGCGATCGTCTAGTCATACATATTTAATTTAATCATTAAGTTATACAAAGGAATTATCAAAAAATTGGACCGCTGGTAGACGATACCTATCATAAGCTTTTTTAAATGTATCTGTAATATTTTTTTTTGTGTTATTCAATTAAAAACCTTGTTTGGAGAGCTTGGTGGCCACCAATAGGGACTAATCTCTTGAAACAAGTATCTGCCTAAATAATACAGAACAAAACTATTACAGATACATTTAAAAAAGCTTATGATAGATATCGTCTACGCGCGGTCCGATTTTTTGATAATTCCTTTGTATAACGTAATTATAAAATTAAATATGTAGTGGCGCCACTATCACCCCCACTATTCGCCATAAGTTAGATTTAGAATGACACAAGGTCCTTGGTCGCATTATCTTGAATGTTGTATATTTTTTCAATATGTAGTTTCTGCCATGCTTCTTGCGTCCATGAGGTTATTCTTTGATGGCGACTTGCTTAAAGTACATTCTCAATTGCGGACGATATGCTTCCTGGTCTATCTTCCTTGTGGTCAATTTCGTTTGACGGCCGTTATAGTTAGAGGACTTTATACCTCAAATGCCGGCTTAGAATTTGCACCACCCCAGCTCTTCCCTCGCGTGCCGTAAGAGGCGACTAAGGGATATCCACCGGGGGCGGGCAGCAGCGCCCTCTGCAGAACAATTCTACCACCGAACTGCTATCCCCAACCCGCATGCCCAGCGTGGGGATTACCCCCATGATACAAAAACACTACCCCCATGATACAAAGGCCAGTAAGGCGTTTATCAGAGGGAGGCCTGCGTCCAGCAATGGACAGGTATTGGCTGTAGATGATGATGATAATTAACAAGGCTACCGAATACCATTCACTCTGTTTTATCAAAAGATCGAAGCCGAAGGCAAAACTTAGTGTTACTTTGTACCTCGTAATGCTTTCAAATACGTTCACGTAGGAAAGAGATAGCACGGCAAATGAATAAGGAAAGAAAGAGATAGGATGTAAAGACAAAACGATGTTCGATGAAAATTTAGGAACGTTCAGGGAATCCAGATTGGTTCGTTGAGTGCTTGGATTTTTTATGGAATTTGAAGCAGAATGTTCTAGTATTTATTTTATACCGTTTTGTGTTGAGACTTGCTTATGTCCGTGGCTTCGACTGCACTCTTCCTGGATTAGTAAGATGTCTAAAAACTAAAATTAAAGACGCGATAAATACCCGATATAATCATGTACTATGTTAACAAATCGCGAAAGTTTAAAAAGTTTTAAAATTAAAGACTACAAATTTACGGTTTTTGGATTTCGTTACTTGTGCTTTAAATCCTTGCTTCGTGCCAAATTTCATGATTCTAGATCAACGGCAATTACCTATGCTATAGGTTTTGTGTGCGTGTCTTTCCCTTGGAAATCAGTATCAGCATTGCCATACAGCGTGGCAATGCAGCCAGCGTTGGGGACGCTTCCGACTGGCGTTGATATGGATCATTTGAGCTACCTGTAGACTGTTTGTAACAGTCTGCAGTTAGCTCAATTGCTTCAATTGTTAATACTAGTATGATTTTCTTTGTGAATAAAGGCTTTTGTATGGATGGTGGTGACGGCTAAGAATTTGCATCACCCCAACTCTTCCCGCGGGTGTCGTAAGAGGCGACTAAGGAATATCCACCGGGGGGCGGCCCGCAGCGTCTTCTGCAAAACAATTTTACCACCGAACTTCGAGCCCCCAACCCGCATGCCCAGCGTGGGGATTCTAGACACCACCCCTCATATGATAAAACTTATAACGTGCTTAAAAGCTTGCGACTAGCTGTGGACATATACTAGGCTGTAGATTTTTTAATTTATGAATGAATGCGAAAGGTTTGGAGGTTTGTGATTCCAGATCTATTAAACGACTTATATTTGCATATAGGTATGTATTGTAGTGATAAATCAATAAGTATATATAAAAATCAATGCCATAAAAAATCATGTCTTATATTATCTTATCTAAGCAGAGCTTGTGTTATGGGTACTAGATAACTGATATACTTAATACTACTACATAAATAGATTTTTTTTATACATAGGAAACATCCAGAACTCCCTGAACAAATATCTGCAGATCGTACAAACATTTGTCCCAAGGCGGGAATCGAACCCGCAACCTTCTGCGTCGCAGGCCGACCTTCCGCCGCGCCACTGAGGTCGCATAAAAGCCGCAGGCGTAACCTAGTAAAAAATAAAGGTGTCTCGGTTGACTAAGCATAGTACTTGCCATCTTTTCTCAACATTTCCTCTCGTGGAACGTACTAGAAACTTTTTATACTCTCGTTCAGATGGATTCAAGATTTTATATGACTTTTAAAGTAGTTCACTTGGCTTTACTCGGGGCTGCAGTCACACCGACATATATCCTTTGTTCGTGTGTAGGTACTTACCCATAATTTCACGCAGTAGTTTGAAAGTGCATGAATATGATAGTACTTGGTTGTGAATATCATTGTTTTTTTAGCAGTTTGAAAGTAGAGGTAGATCAAATCCATGATTTAATATAAAGTTGAGAGGTTTGTTATTAGTTGGTAGCAAATAGTTGTTCCAATTAAGAAAATCGGTAAATATTTTTTCATTGTTACTCAAATGGCTCAGCGACCGCAAAATTCGCCATCCGCTTCCGCTGGGCACCAAAGACACACCCTTATATATACGACTAGACGATCGCCTCGCGGTTTCACCCGCGTAGTTCCCGTTCCCGTGGGAATTCCGGGATAAAATATAGCCTATGTCACTCCCTGAAAAGTAAGCTTCCTAACGGTGAAAGAATTTTTCAAATCGGTCTAGTAGTTTCGGAGCCTATTCAATTCATACAAACAAACAAACAAACAAAAAATCAAACCTTTCCTCTTTATAATATTAGTATAGATTAGTATAGATAATATCCAACATTCACATAAACCTAATAAAATTATAGAATAATAGAAAATAGATACCTATCCTTTCAACGGATCTAAAAAACTAAAAAGGTGTATATAAGTGACTATCCTTAAATATTTAAACTTAAATCAGATTTAGGTACACCTGAAGTCAATACATTTTTAAAGTTCAATGAAAATCCCACCGTCTAGTTGTCACAACAAATGCTGAGTCGAACGCCATTTTGTAGCATTTAAGTCTTATCTTTAATTTAAGATAGTCTTATGTTGTCTGTAGGTAAATAAAATAAAATAAAAAATAAAAATTTAATGTCTATAGGTACCTATAGTTTAAATAAGTTTAAATTGTAATGCTACAAATAAAGATTTCTTATTCTTATGTTAGAAACCGTGAACCTAAACACATGTAGTCAAATGGATGGTGTAAACGAGGCCTCACACTCAGCCCGGTAAATTTCCCTAACTTACGATCCTAGCGTATGTTTTTTACTCTCCCAATTGTTTTGATATTGTCTATTTCAACTTGAGATTTTCTGTAGAAACTTGTAATAGCCTGAAGTTGTCGGCAGTCGACTGGAGTGAAGTTTGTCATTGTTTGTGTTTAGTTCGGCTTTAGCTTTATAATGGTTTTTGGTGTGAGTTTGGTTTTGTTTGTTTGTTGAACATACTAAAGTTGGAAACATTAATAATTATATTGTTAGCAGTCTATTCTTAGATTAAATGTTTTAAATACCTACCTACGTATTTCCTTTCTTTAAGATAATAATTTTATCCATCCTAGGTGATCCATGAAATAATTCAGCAAGAATCATCAAAATCAATTCAATAAGATTAGGGTTGAAACAAAGAAAGTAATCTTATTACCTTCAAGAAAAGAACAATAAAATTCTTAGTTTCTTTTTTCGTATGCGTAAAGCAAAACGAAGATATAATAAAGTTACAGTACAGAAATAAAGAACTTTTAAATCCATCATAGTTTAACACTTAAGTTATTTTCAACGGGATATTTATAAAACTTATTTATAAAACTTACTTGTGAAATAAAGAAATTCTTATTTCTTCTTCCACTTGTGGACAAACAATTGACAACAGTCAGCAGTTAGCTCAATTGTTTCAATTGTAAATACTAGTATAATTTTATTTGTGAATAAAGATGTTTTAACAATTGAAGTAAAGAGAAAATCTACAACACCGTCTTTATTATCTGATAATAATTTATGGTAGAAAATTTGATTGTCCAAGTGCTTATTTTGTAAACCTAAAGAAATAAAGTTATTGAAATCTGACATCTTATTGCCAGCAATCTCTTCCAGACAACGCTTACTAACTCACTGAGGTTAGCATGCATTATCAACGAGAACCTTAACCTTTTCCGTACTTCAGTTGCAAAACGACCCCATAAAACGCCAAAGCAATCCGCCGGGTACAAGACACATACGCCCGACGGCTAACAGGTTAATTTTAAAACTTGGAAACAACTTTTCGTGTCCTCTATTGACATAAAAGACAGAGATTCAGCGCAAAAACTTTAACAAAACGTAAACCCTCTTGTTGTGAAAGTTTAAAAGAGTGGGCTCAAAGGATGCCTTTCGAGACACCACCGGCGTACCTACAAGGTGCAGTGGGGTTATAAAGTTCTATAAATATATGAAATAAGTGAATATTGATTATTATTGATTGGTTTGTTGTAGAGGATTAAGAGTAGAGTAAGAGTAAGCTAATCTTTTCAACCCCCAAATTATTGGGTTAATTGAAAAGATTAGCTTAGAAATAAATCTGTTTAAATTTTATTGAGAACCTAAGACCTTAAATGTATTCTGAAATAAAATTAGTAACTAATTAAAAAGTATTTTTTTTTGTGTCTATATTACTACCAAAGTTGGTACAAACAAATATAAGTTATATTAGTTGTAGTGTGTAGTTATTAAATAAATGATAGTTCATTCGAGCCATTTATACAATCAATTTGATATTAACGACAACCTAGAGGTAAATGCCAACTTTCAGGTAATTTACCACAACCAACAAAAACATCTCTTATTATATCTTTCCAAAATTATACTGTCATGATAACAAAACTTTTGTACACCACAACTTTTTATACCAATCTAGGTTTTGTTTTCAGCTTTGTTCTACGATGTTATTAAGTTCTTCAATCGATATAAACGCAATTCTTTTCTATTCCTACCCCATTTTAGCGACTGTTTCTCGTGCACCCTCTACATTTCTAGTTATAAAGCGGCCGGATGCCGTAAGTCAGTTCAAATTGTTGTAGATCCGATGCTTTGTTGAAGCTCTCGGAGATTTAGTTTAGTTTCTTCAGCGTGCACAACCGCCATATTGTTTTTGTTGTTTTCTTAGCAAATTGTTGAGATGATTCTGTAAACTAGCTTTCCTTAAAGGTTTACATATTTAAAATTTATTAGATAAAATTTATTAATTTTTATATAAATTACATTTTTCTTATAGCTAGCTAGCTTACCATAGGTAATCTAAAAATTATTCGATGCGAACCGTTTGCCCTGGTTTGGCATAGGCCACTTCCAGCTTCTTCCACTCGTTCGTATCCCTGCCATAACTTTCCAGCTACAGTTTTTAAGTCTTCTTCCTATCGTTAAAAAGGGTCTTCCCGGTTTCCTTTCCAGGTATTTACGTTGCCAGTTTGTAGTGGTTTCACTTCACCTCTCAGTTCTCCGTAGAGTGTGACCTGTCCATCTCCATTTATTCTTCCTCGCTAATAATGTAACAATTTCTATCCGAGATAGCGGCACTTGGCTGTTATGTCGTTCCATGATTTTTCAAATCAAGTCATTTCGGTATCGAATCGTCACCTGTTTTTCTAGCTTCATAGATAGTAGAATATATTGTACCCATTGTACTTGTGTCTTATGTAATGTACCTTATATTGTATTTTTGTTGGTGTACAATAAATTATTTTTGTATTGTATTGTAATATATTTTCATGGTACCATAAAATTGCATTATCACCGAACTTACTTGAGTACTTATGCTGAATGTCAGCTCAATTGGTTCTCACTGGTCTAAAATTCATTTGCAATATTTGTCCCACACATACCTACTAACAGAACAATTCATACAAATAATACCAAACAGCTTTAGTTTATGATAGTCCATTTAGAAATTGATATTGTTTAAAAAATCTACACAACTAATCACTTCTGATTGAAGTAATACCTTGCTTTAAACTTCACACTGTAAATGTGAGGGAATCCCCCGACTATCGTTCCGGAATGCGAGATTTTGTTTTCATTAGCCCCCTTGCCCCCAGTAACAAGACCATTAGCCCCCTTTCCCCCTAGTAACAGGAACATTGCCCCACTGTTACGTATCCCCTTTGAGATTTGAGATTTCTCTGTAATTTTACGTTTAGGACAGATTCGCAGTATCCGTGAACAAAGATTTCTAGGTAAAAATATCTAAATTGGTTTCGTTATGGTAACATAATAAAATTTTGACTTTTTTAGGGTTTCGTACCCGAAGGGTGAAAACGGATCCCTATTACTAAGTGTCCGCTATCCGTCTGTCTCTATCCAATGAACCGCAAGATAGACAGTTGGAATTTCCGAAGAAGGTCTATTACTCTTGCCGCTATAACAGAAAGTAATAAAAATAAAATTAAGTTGTAAATGTAAAGGGGTCTCCAAGTGAAAATTTGATGTTCTCTCTCTATCGCTAGTATGTTAAAATACTTGTATAATAGTACGGATCGGTACGGAACCCTTCGTGTGCAAACTGTACTTTAAAAAACAGAAACGCAATCATTTTTAAAAAGAGAGCAAAATGACACAGAAAATAGGAATAATTAACATATATATAATTAATAATTAAAATATTAAAAATAATATTAGGAAGACTTTGAGTGGACAGATGGTGTTGGTGAACCATACTATTGAAGATAGCAAGGGATTTAGCTTGTCGGATAGAAACAGGAAGGGCTTTCCAGAGTCTGGCGGCCTGCAACGTCAAGGAGTTATCTATACACAAAACATCCACTTTTAACAAATGTCTGCAATACCCATTCTAGCCATTCACACTTTAAGCAATCGTCATTATATCTGTCCACACACGTCGACAGCTGAACATGGGCCCCCCCCCCAAACGACCCCACGAATAGCGGTCCTGAGCCGCCTCCATCCACCGACTCCCTGCGACCGCTACCATGTCGTTGGTCCATCGAGTGGGAGGTCTTCCAACACTCCGTGTCGCATTGCATCGCGGTCGCCACTCGAGCACCTTTACTCCTCAGCGGTTATCGGTTCTGCGAGCTATATGGCCTGCCCATCGCCACTTTAAATAAATAAATATAATAATAAATAATGCTGGACAATTCACACAGCATTATCTAGCCCCAAGGTAAGCAGAGCTTGTGTTATGGGTACTAGATAACTGATATACATAATAATATACGAGTACATAGATAGATATTTTTTATTATAGGTACATAGATAACGACCAGAACACCCTGAACAAATATCTGCATATCGTACAAATATTTGTCCCGAGGCGGGAATCGTACCCGCAACCTCCTGCGTCGACAGACCTTCGCCCACCGCGCCACAGAGGTCGTCAACTTTAGCCTGCTAACTCTGAGAGCTATGTCGGTTGCTTTGGTTCTATTAATTTCCTACCTATGTAGAAATCACACATTACTGTCATCGATGTAAGTAAAATTCGGAAGATTGGGCACTAGCTTCTCGAAAGTGGAACGCTCAAATTGAGTCCAATTGTGTCCACCCACCTCAGTCACAGTCGGAGCGGCGCGGCCGGCGTACGTGTTTCGCGTGTATTGTTGTCTCGATCACACTTCGGTCTGGGTACGTCTTTCCATCTTTGTCGTTCATTAGGTAGGTATATTGCAAAAGATTGGTAGTAGGAAGTGTCTTTGCGTTTGGTTGTAACACAACATAGGCCATTTGTTGAGTTAGCGCTGGGAGGACGTACCATATCTACTGAATTTTACTTATATCTATGATTACAGTACAATACATCTCTAGGTACTATTAAAATTTCAAATCTTCCGGTTTTAACACTTGTCTACGAATACCCTCTTCTAGAAATTCTCACTTCAAGATACCCAATTATTTTTGTGACAGTTTCTTAAACTTTTATAACGGTCTTAATTATTATATACTGCTTATTACGTCACCGACTGGACAAAAATATTCTCACCAAGAACAAGACAGAAAGTACAGAAATTTACTACCCCCTAACCATTATTAGGCAGAAGTAGATTCCCCCACAACACGTAAACAAGGGGTTTTATGGGATAGGGTGTTTATGGACTTCGGGTATCGAGTCGTGCATCATCGGTGACCTTCGGGTGAATGAGATTTCGATAAGTTGCTTTTTTATATCGATTCGGTTACAAAGCTTTGTGAACTAATTTCTAAAATGACATTTTAGGTTTTTTTTTAATTTAATACCTCGTGAAACATTTACTGTTTAGTTATGACAAAAGTAATTTCGATTTGCTGGTAGTTATCGAGCATTTGGGAAAATAAGAGATTTTGGGCTAAAAATCAAAATTTTAACAAATGCTCCCTAAATACTATTGAATTGATGCTGGTTATATCAGGGGCTCGTAAAAAATAGCTTACGGTTTGCGGCAAATTACTTTTCCGTTAGGTTTATTCCTGGACAAACGCAGAAAATTTTAAAAACTACAAAAATTCTAATCTCGCGCCAACACGAAACGATCTTAAAAATATATTTTAAATAAGTAAATAAAATAACATAAAATAAAAAGGAGTTAATTCATCAAAACTATATCTAGGTTCTAAATGATCTTATAACTTATATGTACTAACTTAGATACACTTGATAGATACAAAACAAAGACCACTTAAAATAAGGTCAAGTATACGATGAAAATACTTTGGTGACGTGTAATAGTGAAAAGGTTAAGGAATCAGCATCCCTGGTCTTCAGTCCCACCTGGGAAACGTCCGCTGTCGCCCCAAAGTGTAGGTAGTTATGGTATAATACAAATTTTGGAGTTGACTAGACCGACCGCCCAATTGACATCTGTAAACAGTAGGTACCATGTTAATTTTGTAAGTTTCCTACGGAAATTTCTGGATTTACTATTCCGATTATTATTAATAATAATAATAATAAATCATTTTGTTGCCACATTATAAATTATTTAGTTTATGTCACATTATAAATTATTTAACCTAAACTAGAATTAAACACAAAAATTAAAAAAACTTATTATGGGCAAAGGGAGTAGATTCAGCTTTGTGCTGCTACATGCAGCACAAAGAAACATGCAGCGCTGATTTTAAATCTACTCCCCTCGGGTAGGTGGTCACGAGGGGTTATGGGATAGCGGGCTTAACGTAGGTGAGTTCACAATTTATCATACTAATTATATACCTATCCGGGTTTATTAGTGTGTAGTATGAATGTGTCTCTGTGCTAGTTCTGGGCAACCGGAGACCTTATGAGCGTGTGAGGGTGTGTTTGTGTGTGCCTAAGTGTTTAGATATGCGTGTACTGTAATTTTATAGGTGATTGAGAGAGCGATTTGAAAGTTTAAAGGTTGTTTCTATCATATGCTTCTGTCGTGAGAGTAGGAATATTTTGACCTTTCTTTTAAATGTTACAAAGCAATATTAAAATTCTAAAATATTAAAATTCTTTCACTACCCACTAGCTCCATTATCTCCAATAACTTTTAGCTAGGTAAACTAACCCAAAGACAGAAGCTAGCTACACAATCTAGACACTACGCAGATTGTCCACACAATAAACAAACCGAAACAAAAGGGGTGTACGGACAATACCCATCAACGCAGTAATGATAATATCACAGTAAATTCAAGGGAACATCGCTGTAGCTGAAATGTGGCCACATTCTGGTTTCAGAACAAAAGACAGTTATATAGGACGCTCTGTAAGATTATTCGGATTAGTTTTCGTTTATTTTTTTTTGGGATTATAAACGAATGGGGGGGAGGGGACTTGTTTTTATTTTTATGGGTGGCGTTTTAAAACTTTTCGGCAAGCTTAGCTTAGGACAACCTGGGTACGTAGCAAAAGCTACGTTGTATCATACTTTATGTAACAAGGGCTCATCAAAAATGGTATACGATTTGTGAACAACTACTTTTCTGGTAGTTTAGTTCCTTGCGGAGCGTAAAAAATAAATATTAAAACCGCTAAAATATTTAAATTTCGAGATATGATTTGATTTCTTAGAAATTACCCTGAGTGTGAGGGCTAACAATTATATAAACAAAAACTTTGAGAAGCTTCTCTTAATGTGATAAGTAGATTTACTTTCTTTCCAACAGTATGTGCATTACCTGCCTATCATTTTGACACAAATTTACATTCACGTCGTTTTCGACCAAGCAACGACTGCCATTAAAACCCCGTTTACTCCTTGATGAACACTAACCCCAGAGACTCGATAAAGTAAACATCTCCAGATCAACAGAGAGCAAACCAATTCAAATTCCTTCCAACGCTGTTTACAGAAACTGCAACTCTGCTCAGAATTTCAGAGCTCTGAGCTCTGGAATAAAAGCACAGTCCAAAGATGTTTATAAATCAAGTCGTCTTTCGTCCACTTTGGATTAAAGGCAATCCTTCAAATGGCAAGATGAAGTTAATGTAGCCGAGAGTTTTAAAACCCCGGGGCGAGTGAAAATTGAACAGTCAAAGCTTTGAAGTGGTGGGGAGGAAGCTATGGCATAAGTAAGGCTAGGAATTTCATACTTTAGTATTATAAACAGCGTTATTGGCAATTCACTGACACTTTGTGAACTACAGGTTCTGTCCATTTGTGAAGACGCCGGAACTTAATTCTTATAATAATAAAAATTGGTTGCCTGTAAAGTCGGTATACGGGCGAAAGTTTTACGTGACAACGACTTTGAGTTCCTTTCACTTTTTATGTCTGCATAACGTGAGCGGAGCGTAACGCGTAACGCAGTTTCTTGAAGTGTCACCCGGCAAACCAATTTATAAGACGTTGTCACGTCAATAATACATTTATTTCAGACAGCATTAGAACAAGTATAGATCTTATTAACTTATTCTACGGTCCATATGAATATATACCTTAAATCTAACATACTTACATAAAAATATAAAATCTTATCTATACTATAATAATATTATAAAGAGGAAAGGTTTGATTTTTTGTTTGTTTGTTTGTTTGTATGAATTGAATAGGCTCCGAAACTACTGGACCGATTTGAAAAATTCTTTCACCGTTAGGAAGCTTACTTTTCAGGGAGTGACATAGGCTATATTTTATCCCGGAATTCCCACGGGAACGGGAACTACGCGGGTGAAACCGCGAGGCGATCGTCTAGTTTTAAATAAATTTGCACACGTTCTAAATTTGCGGCGGCGACGTGTATGACGCAATCAGGGTATAGGTGGTAGTATGTGTGGGATACACACCCTCCATTCAATTTTCGCCCATTAGAGAGGCTTTATTTATAACAAATTTAAAAACAGCTCTGCCCAGAATTAACAATGGGTAAAATCGGTTTTTAGTAGTTTATTGGGTTCCCGACAAACGTGTTTTTTCATATTGTAGTCATATGTGATGTGATCTTAAAAGAATTAAGATTTAACGTCTGTTATGGTTGGCAAGACCTGGAGTTCACGTAGTGTCACTGAATTACGAATAACCGCAGACGCTTTCACCCAGAAGAAAGCAGAGCTTGTGTTTTGGTACCAGATTTTACTTTTTTGTTGTTGTATTAAACAGTGAAATACAATACAAGAAAACAATATACTCGTTTACACTGCTGAATTCATCACCCATAGACTTGTATATTTACACTGCTGAATTCACCCACAGACTTGTATATTTACACTGCTGAATTCATCACCCATAGACTTGTATAATACAAGTCTATGGGTGATGAATTCAGCAGTGTAAACGAGTATATCGTTTTCTCAATTTTGTTTTCACGTTCAAGGAACCAAAAGAAGAAGGCATTTTACAAAGTGGCCACAGAACCCCTTAACGTTATAGGAGTATCCAAACAGCACGTTCTGCCTACACGCTCAGAATCACCTTTGCCTTTATAGCCGGTTTTATAGCTCTCGCTGAACCTTTTAACGTTTTTATTCCTCGCTGTCAAGCGGGAGATTAGCCTTGCACTGATTTTCAGGGTTTTTGTGACGTATTGGTATTGAAATGGTCAAAATTTGTTGAAACTCTTTTATTTGCGCTTGATAAAAGTAGGTTAATCAATTTTCTTTTCGTTTAAAAACACTCTAAACAGTGTGCGGTGTAACCTGCTCGGTGCAACAGTAAAATTGACGACAGAACGTAATATAAAAATTTATTCAAAATTTTTCTGTTGTAAAGATTTGCATCGAGTAAATTTTTCGCACTGTTTGAGATTTTTTAATTCGTCCTAAAAACCTCTCATGATAACCTACTGTAATCTTTATGCTAGGCTTTAAGAACACTGCATAACCATTGTTAAAAGTTGCCAGGTTTATACTAATAAGTGATCAAACACTTTCATCGCCCAAGCACATGTCCATCTGCAGCGCCTCGTCTCGTCGCGGTGTAGCCTAAGCAGTGAAAGCGTCAGTGTTTAGTTTGCTATGCCTTTTATCCGAGCTTCATAGCCGTTTTTACAACTCTCGCTGTACCTTTTAACGTTTTTATTCCTCGCTGTCAAGCGGGGGATTAGCCTTGTACTGATTTTCAGGTTCTTTGTGGCGAATTGTGGTGAAATTGGTATTTAGTCGACAGTCTTGTTGTTCGCCTGAGGCACTGCATTTATGAAAATGTGGTCGTTCCCTGCTGAGATTGGATTTTTATACCCTTTATTCTCTGTTGAGAGAGCACCTAGTTTAGTTCTTGTGTCCAAGAGTTCTGTTACTGTTCTGGTCTAAAGGAAATAAGGCACTTTGACGTTTGTGTTTTATGTAAAAGCAATCACTACTTTAAATTGAACCACTCACGATTTTTTCTCGTGTTGATATACCTCTGCTTTTGCGTTTTAGTTGAACTAAATGCAGACTGTTGCAATCAATCTGGAGGTAGCTTAACTGATCCATATCAATAAATACCAGTCGGAAGCCTCCCTAAGTCGTCCCCGCTAGCTGCATTGTCCCGCTGTATGGCAATGCTGATGCGCTGCGCCAGATACTCACCAGCTCTCGGGTCACGCGATACTTCGACCTAATTCATTACACACCACACTTTGATATTTCTCTAACGGAAATCTGCACAAAATTGTTCTGTGATCAAACCCACATTTAAAATACGGATTAATCTCATCATAACTTCACACAAATCATTTTATTCCTCTACGACCCTTTTCTCGGGTCAACCCTAACGACCTTTGGCTCAGCCCTGCAAAAAGAAAACAAACTTGATCAATCCTCACCCTAAGAGGTTAAAAATTCAATTCTTCCATTATCCCGGACTCTCCTGCCAATAAAAGGAATGGTGCCAATATTTCATAGCAGAGGCTTTTTAGAACTGTGTGGATGGGTGTGATTTTCCATATTTTCACATTGAAACCGCGTTATGAAATAATAGAATGGAATATCTTTATTGTCAAAGGTGATACAAATGAAAAATTATTACAACATTTGTGTACAGGCTAAGACTTGTCAAATTGACATCAAATAATATCGCAAAAATTATCGCAAAAATTTTTAATACCTACTTTTTTATTTTTATACTTTTTTAACTACAGTGTAGTTGGTTAGCACATTCCTGTACTGAAGGAAGGATGCGGGTTCAAGTCCCGTCGAAGTCGAAAATTTTTGCGATAATATTTGATTTCTTAGAAATTACCCTTAGTGTGGGGTTACGCACTGTAATAACAAAAAACTTTTGTCAAATTGACATACAAATAAATGAAAAAATACAATAGGTATTCGCTGTATAAGGGCGATAGTCAAATAGATAATTTAGTTGCTAGTAACATTGTGTTGGAGCGTACTGGATCCTTTGTTCAACTGTTTTTGTACGTTAATACGAGTATACTGAGTAGTCATTCTCGAGAAACTCCTTTAGGCTGTAAGAAGGCACAATTGTTACAATAATATCATCTTCGCTCCGATACCGATCCAGTAACTTTCGAGAGACTTGCAGACGATGACATTTTGTATTGAAGTTTTGACAGAAATTTTCATCACATTCATTTCCTATTATAGAAGTAAAAGTTTGGATGTTTGGCTCCTACCACTTCCTACCTAATTCACTAAACGGTTCGGGCTGAAATTTTACAAAAGTAAATTTTAATAGTCTATCTATATGTATACCTCTATTTTTTATATGTTTTGCCTCTACTTTACATCTCGGAAAAACGCGTGCGAAACCTCGCCCAGAAACTAGATCGATAATAAAAATATTTTGTGGCTTACGTTTCGTCCCCGCCTCGTCACCGCTAAAAAGCTTTGATGACGTCATTTCCTGGACGTCTTTACAAGGGTTGATTATGAAGGTCGGGTGTTCCGGTTAACGGCCGGTTTTTTTAAAAGGTGCTTATTCTTTTGAAAGGTTTTAATAGACGCAATATAATATTGACCTTTGCTGTTGACAGAGGAAGAAAACGGTTTTTGTCAGGTTTTGCGATGTGATCGTATTTTTTATCAGTAATTTACAAGTCTAGTAATTTTTCTTTTGGAAGAAGTTATAAATAAATTTATAATTATTGCTTGTAAAATGTTTCTCGTACTTCTCGAAATAAGTTGAAACCCTATTGTAACCGTAAGTATCTGGCGCAGCGCATCAGCATTGCCATACAGCGGGGCAATGCAGCCAGCGTAGCGGGGACACGACGACTGGTATTGATATGGATCAGTTGAGCTACCTGTAGACTGTTTGCGACAGGCTGTTTTATTTTTTTTGTTTATTTTTAACATTGAGTTTGAAGTTAATCGTTACAAACAGCCATTTCAATACGGCACCAAACTACGAATCTTAAACTTTATGAAAAATACTGAAACACGTAAGTTAATTTACTGTAGTTTCAGTACATAATGAAAATTTGAGGTCATTAGCATCCCACATTAAAAAGTTATTATAGACAATTCAATACAGAGCCAAACAATGAATCTTAAACTATTTTTATACTTACCTGTTTTACCCAATTTCCAGGAATATTTTGAATAAACCTAAACCTAACGTCTTCGAAAATTTTATAATTTTAGAATTCTCTATAAGTTTCAAGGAAATCGGGTAACTGGTTAAAAAGTTCCAAAAAACACTAAACTTCAACCCCTTTTTCACTCCATTAGAAGTAGAATTTAAAAAAATTCTTCCCCCCCTTAAAAATTTCAGCTTTCTAGCTTCAGCGGTTTGGGCTGAGCGTTGTTACCAAATAATCGCTTTTTCATTAATATAATAAGATTGTAAAGTCTCTTTTAAGTTATTTCACCTAACTCAAATCCAATAAGGCGTACAGGCGTGTCTCAAACATAACTTACTTAAATTAATCACGCCATCTACCCCACATTTCGCAAAACTACACAAAAATATGAAAATTCTTGTGCACGATAGCTTGAAAACAATAAACGAAATTTATAGCACTATAACATTACAAAGATACAATAAGAACAGAATTGCGGGTAGTTTTAAAATTTTTAGACTTCCGATACGAGGTTATTTATAACCGTTCGGTTTTGGTATTTTTTCGGGAAGCCATATTTTTTGGAAGCAACAAATTTAGCTGTGGAATTTGCGAGATGTTTTCCTTTTTTGGCGACAATTTATAAGTGTGCTTGTCTCGGGTATATTTTATGCTCGACATTCCATTTGCTGGTCGCTGGTTCTTTCCCGCCGCTGGACAATTTTTTACAATGTCTTTACGCCCTTTCTCGAGTTTTCTATAAGAGTCACTGGTATGAAAACGTTTTGAAAAGTCATTTGTTTTTGCGGTGAATGAAGCTTATCAATTAAGCCACCAGTTTAAGGGACTTCTTTAATTAACCGACTTTGAAAAGTAGGAGGTTCTATATGTATGGTTTTTATGTACATACGTTCACCGATTTCTTCGTCAATTTGTATAGAAAGTGTTTTAGTGTTTTGTATAGAAAATTATTCCGATTATATTGGACCAGCTATATTAAATTTTATTACCGTGGAATTACTATCTATCCCACAAAACCTAAAAGACAGTGTCAATTGATGGGAAATCGATTTTATTAAAAAATCAAATTAATTATTTAATATCTTTAAGGATTATTCGATCTCCTGGCTGCCACACTGATCTCTCACCTCACCTGACCTCAACAGCCTATATTGGTCCACTGCTGGACGCAGGTCTCCCCCTGATAAGCGCCTTATTGGCTTTTATCTCTTGAGGGTAATGCCCATAATCCCCAAGCTGAGCATGCGGGTTGTCAATCGCAGTTCGGTAGTAGATTTGTTCTGAAAGGGGCGCTGCTGCCCGCCCCCGGTGGATATTCCTTAGTCACCTCTTACGACACCCGCGGGAAGAATTGAGGTGGTGCAAAATCCAAGCCGGCACCACACAGCGTCACACATACTTAACCGCTATTGAAAGGAGATAAGCAAAAGCCACATGTCCCTACATAGTGATCTATCTCACGAAGACAGTGTTACCAGCACAGATACTCAGTGTTACCATTTCATACAGTTAGTTAACAGTACACATCATGGGAACACTGAGACAATAGTCCATTCAGTGTGTGAATGGATTTAGAGTTGATTTGTGATGGGGGAAATCGGGGGCGTTGACATCGGTTTTTCAAGTTATTTCTTCAAATTACTCAGTTTTATAGTGTAAGAATACTAACGAACTGTAAATTTAAGAATTCCATTGCTAACAAAGACAATTTACGATCAAATGAAAGAAACACATTGGTACTGACTAATATTTACAATTGAAACAATTGATCTAACTGCAGACAGTTGCAAATAATCTACAGGTAGCCTAACTGATCCATATCAACACCAGTCGTCGCGTCCCCGCTACGCTGGCTGCATTGCCCCGCTGTATGGCAATGCTGATACGCTGTGCCAGATACTCACCAGCTCTCGGATCACGCGTCGCTTCGACTTAGGCACTAAGTACCTGTTGTAGATGCAAAGGCAATTCAGATGTATTCGTGGATGTATCACCCATACCATTTACGCCGCTCATTGGCCTTCCCGGCTCGACACCGATAGCGACACCGACATCGGTGGACGCATAATTCTATGAAATTGTATGACACACTGTGTCATTGGCTCGGCCCGACATCGACATGTCATGACACACTTGTGTCGGGCATCGTACGTACGCAAGCTTCTATGCGGAGGTTTCTGTGGAATTACAAAGCCGTCGTGTCGTGTCGGTCAAGAATGTAGTTTTCGGTGCAGTGTCGTTGAGTATTGTAGGTGTTGGTGCCGGCCATTGAAGAAATGCCCAGCGCCTGTTATTTAATTTATATTACGAACTAGCTGCGCCCCGCGGCTTCGCCCCCGTGGAAATTTATGTTTCCAACTTTCTTAATTTTTTTTTTCATAAGAACCTTCTCCTGACAATAACAAACACAACAAAGAAAGAATTAGCGAAATCGGTCCAGCCGTTCACGCGTGATGCCGTGACAACGCGAAACGGGTTTCATTTTTATATATAAGAAGATAAAAACCAATGAGCGAAGAAAATAGTATGAGTTATACACTCACGAACGGACCTGAATAGATCAGCTGAGATTTAATGATGATTAAGGTGTCTTGGTACACAAACAACACATTGTATAACAAGTATCACCTTTAGAACACGCTAAATTTGGCTTTATGTTATTTCTACCAGATATGTCCCATCCTAAAATAACAATGATTGCGAAAGGATAATGAAAAGAGAGGATCAATTTACATGAAATATGATTTACTTGAGCAAGTGTTTTTTGTGAGTTTATGGCAAACTAGCTGCGCCCTGCAGCTTCCTGCGATGGAAATCATACAAGTTTCAGAAATTTATTGCACCTCTATAAGGAAGTTTTGTAAAAATAAAAAAAAATATGATCATTATTTACGTTATACTTTATTTAGAGTTTTGAGTGAATCGAACCAATTGATTATATAGGATTAACAATTTTTCATAGAAACTGTACCATCCTTTTTATCCTATTCAGATGTTAATTTATGCAAATTAGATTAGCCTATGTGTGTTCTAGAACCTAAACTATCTACATACCCAATTTCATCTCAATCGGTTAATTAGTTATGGAGATCGTGGTAACAAACATTCACACAAACTTTCGCTTTCATAATATTAGTAGGTGTAGGATTATATTATAATGTAGGATTAGTAGAGTAGGATAAATGATTTGAAATTTAAATTAAAGCACATAATTACGGACTGACTTATCTCAAAATGAATATAAAATAAAATAAATTAGTATAAAATGTAGGTTCCTCGTTCAACTATAACTTATCGACAGTTAAACTTTAAAATTGTTGTTTTTATAAATCCAATCCCAAACGACAAACATTGTAACATGTAACTGCAATTTACTAAATCGAGTTGTATAGCTTTTTATGAAATACCACTTATCATCTTTGTTTTGGTGACATTTTGAGTTAAGTCTTTTTCAACACAACGACAAAAATCTTCTTAAGACTTCCCACACAGCATCCAATCTCTTCCTTTATTCCCACGAGTTCCTGAAATAGTTGAATAAAACAGAACTACTCCTTCGTACAATACTAACACACATTAATACGTCGCTAGACTTTATCCTAACCGGATATTAGTACCTCTAAAATATTTAACTGGAAGTAAAAGTATGTAAAATAGAGTCAAAATTTCGTTTTTGAAAAAAAAAAGTGGTTAAATAAATAACTACTTTGTTAACAAAGAAAATTACAATAAAATAGAAGCAAATTAGAACTATTATTAACAATTGAATTAAATAAATACATTTCAACCAAAACGCGGACATAATCTAGATTCTAGTATAATAAATAATTTTGATCTACTGAAGCTATAGAAAAGAGGCGCATATACAGAAATGTGTCTCTTTTCTACAGCTACAGTAGAGAAGAAACACATTTTGAGCCAAACACTTTTAAGACAGCATCCAATCTCTTCCCATATTCCCACGAGTTCCTGAAATAGTTGACTAAAACAGTGCTACTCCCCCGTACAATACTTGCATACATTAATACGTCGCTAGATTTCCCTCCGGTGTCCGTGTCTCTACTTTGCAGAAAGTACCTTTTTCTAGAACTACTGAAACTTGGCCCCGACTCCGGGGCAATACTCCGCAGAATGAATTTACCTAGCCATTACCTATCAACACTCATATTTTGACGACCAAATATTTGTTTCGGGTGTTCTGGATGTTTTGTATGTATCATTCAAAATATCTGTCTATGTAGTGTATTGTATTAAGTATAGCAGTTATCTAGTACCCATAGGACAAGCTCTGCTTAGCTTGGGGCTATTTGTATTGTTCAGCATCAATTATTATTATTAATTATTTTACTTTTAATACGTCCACTGCTGAATCTGATTCCCCAAATAATGGGGTGGATTGGTGAAGCAATCACGTAGAGATGTTAATAAAACAAAAGGAAGCTGCTGCACTTCCTCTTGCAGGTCTTTCTATGTTTTTGGGCCGGGAAATATACATTTTAGATTCTAGTTTCAACGCAAAAAAAATGTGCTAAATGGCTAACAGCTGTCTTTCTGTGTTGAAATAGAGAGCATCTCCTTCTAAACTATGCAAACTGTGCGAGACTTCAGATCCAGTTAGTGCACCAACGCGTCAGTCAGAAGGTCAAAAGGTCGCCTCTTACGAAATCTACGGCCTGAGTTTGAGGGGTCGATTCTTACGCTAAGATCGTGGCGGTCGATGCAAGTAAGTCCAGCAGTGGATGGTGTGACTATTTTAATTTTAGAAGGTTCTTTCTTTTTATAATGCACACTTTTTATTTGTGCCATATTTTCTCTGTGGTCGGGGCCTCGAATTCGTGGCTATTTCAGTGGCTTGGGCGGTTAAAATTAAACTGTCACAAACTGGAAAAGGAGAAAAGACAAACCAAAGTTGAAGGTGTTAATTTTCTTTCTACTGTTCTTTGTGTTTACTTATATAACAATTGGATAATATCTAACTCGCTTTGAATTGGTGTTAAAACAAAAGAAAACACTAACTTTCTATATTAAATTTAAATGAGGCTTAGACAAACGAAAATCGGATTTCAGAGAAACTTGAACTAATTTACTTTAGTCTACATACCGAAGCGATAGAAATGAAAAATATCCATTTATTTCCGTTTCGGCGTTCATTTTATAATTTGACCTTTTCTAAGTGTACATTTATTGTATTTATGGGAATAAACAGTTTTTGAATTGATTTGACGTACAAATCATAATATTAAGATGTCTAAGCAGGCGAAGGTCTGTCTGGGACTCACAAAATTGTGGGTTCGGTTCTCGTTGTGGGGCAAAGTTATTGTATGGTTGCTCGGTCTGGGTGCTTTCGTGCTGTTTTAAATGATTTATTAAATTTGACAATATTATCTCAAGTTCTGCTTACTTAGGCTTATATCAAGAAATATTTATTATGTACTTCAATGGTGCCTAAATAAATGAAAATAAGGTTTCTAAGTCACTTAAGCAAACCCCCAGCCTATTATCCGTTTAACTTAGATAAAACATGTAAACTAGGATTTACCCTAAACAGTACGTCGGACACAAATCCGTGCAGATTAGCTCAGCCGGCGGAAGTAAGTGATGGGACGGGCAGAGCGAGTTATGTAGGACGGGCTCTGACCACATGACACTGTCTTAGACTGGCACCGAAAATTCAGTCCGAGATTTAAGTTCATAAAGAACGCTTTGACTAAACTAAGCAAATGTACCTACTTATCTCGATTCGATATTAGTTGTATGTTCTTGTCAAGAATCAAAAAAAATCCTTAAATATAATAAACTAGTCTCTGCCCCGCGGCTTCGCACGCGTTGTTTCTATGGAAACGTTAAAAGGTTATTTCTATCCCATGCGAACTGATTTATGGGATAAAAAGTAGACCATGTTTTATTCCAGACCAAAATTTTTTTTTTACCCATTCACTGCCTGGCTCTACCAGCTTGGACAGGGAGATATTCGTTATGGGCAATAAAAGTGACCAGATATTCGAATTAGATATAAAATTTTTACGTAAAACGGTAACTATGCAATATAATTCAAAAAGAGTTTGAACAATTAGGTGGAATAATATATCATTTGTCATCGCGCTCAACCAGACATTTCAGAATCTCCTTTTAACACGTTCTAACATGGAAGTATGATTTGTTTGATATATAAAAATAAACGACTGTCTGACTGGCATATTATCTGAAAGAGAGTAGAACATACTGGTTCACACAATACAATTTTCTGAACGTAGTATTTTCGGGTTATTCCAGTTTTCCCCCTTGACAAATCCCCCTTAAGGGGGAAAACTGTAATTCATTTTTTTGGAGTCCAGTTTTCCCCCTTGAGAAAAAAATTTCAAGGGGGAAAACTGGATTTTTTTTCAAATTCCAGTTTCCCCCTCTATGATTTTTCGTGTTCCAGTTTTCCCCCTCGCTTTTTTAGGCGAACGCGACTAATTTTTTTGCTCTATGTTCTATATTGCATTTTTTAAATCGTATGTCCATATTATAAAATGTTTGCCAGTCTACTCTATGAACCAACTCTTGACTATGAAGTCAATAATTTTTGAGCTTTTGTTTTAAACAAATACAAAGCGAGTGAATCCACATGCATAAGTAATATTCCCATATATCAACTCCATACGTCCGAAAACGCGGGAAAATTACGGAGAATTTCAAATATGTCACAAATTTTCAATAGAGGTTATCTTTTATGGCGGGAAATAAAGAAAATGGCGACGGGTAACATTTGTATAATATTTCATCACTTTATTGTCGAGAGATATGTTGGAATTAGAATTTTGGAGAAATGAATGATTTTATTATTTGAACGTTAGGTTTGGTTTGGTTTTTGTGGTTCTTTTAAATATTTTTTCTAGTACAGGGTATTTTTCAGCGAAGTAGGTATCAACTTGTATAATCTAAATATTGTATAACTTGGTATTATTACGTTGCTTTTTTCATTTGTTTAGACTTCAAAATTAAATAAGTTGAAAAGAGTATTATAAAAAAAATTGATCATAAATAATGACGCCATCGTTCACAAAAACACAAACCAATGGTTAAAATGATAGATGTGTCAATTTATTACGACAGTCTTTTAGGCTAATAAGTGTCAAAACGCCATTCAAGCCCAACTAACATTTAGGTGATAAGAATAGGCGTTAAATAAGCTACTTAAGAGAAAATTTAAAACCTATGGTTCTATGAAAGGGCTAGCAAATTGCGATATATAGCGTTATAACTGTCTTATAATTCTGATTTGGGCCCATGATTTTATAGCTATAAGTGATTAATTAGTTGTAAAGAAGTGATAAATGACTGGTAATAAAGAGTTACATTAGTGCTATTGAAGTAATGTTTACCACTTTATGTGTAATATAAGCCATACACAGGTTACAACTGCAACTTAAAGTAATAAATTAGTAATAATATCCACTTTAATAACTTGTTTAGCAATAGATGAGTGCTCCCACAATACTATTTATACCTTGAAGATATATTGCAAGTATTAATTAGTAATATACATCGCCCAAACTCTGATTATTTAATTTTTTATCGTACTTTGCGTTTATGATAGACTGTCAAAAGCGTTAAAATGTTAAGCAGTGCGCCTATTCATATCTGACAGTGAAGTTTGAAAGTGAAAAGGTAAGTCAATTACAATTTAGGATAACGGTGTTATAAATTATAAATTCTCGTTGCGGTGGTAAGTTTACTGTGATAATATATACTAGTTTTCATCTCAATTTTGAAGCGCCTCTTAAATAAGCTACATCTGATATTATTAAGTAAGAGGAATTACTGCCACGGCTATTTTTTTGTTTCAGTTATGGTTGTAAATATCAATTCTTGATACGTCTATGTGTACTTTAATTGCAAATAGTCAATAATGTAAATAATAAGTTGTTAAATTATGTTTAGAACTATTAATATATTTTCAAAATTTTAAAGGTTATGTTTATGTAATGGCGTTAAATTTTGAATCACCTAAAGTGCCCAATAACTCTGTTATTCGTAACGTAGTGTTAAAAAAACGAGAGCTAGCTCTTCTATGCTACTTGCAGTAGTACAATGTAGTAGTAAAAGTATCAAGATAACAAATTTATAAGTTCAGGTTGCTAAGGTCTTATCTGGGAACTCTAACCCGAATATCTTTAGGGTTCTGTTGTTGTTCGCGTAAAACCATTATGTGAGTCCATCCATATTACGTGCGGCTGAACGATTTCACAAGCAGTAGAAGCCTCAGTGGTCGCCAGCACTACAAGTGGTTCTAAATACCTACGTTAATCTTATGTATTTCCACCTTGTTATTATAAATTTTTTATTTCAGTAACTTTTCCCAAGACTTGCCGATACGAGTATCAAACTGCCTACCTTCTCGTATTGGACAACGCACTCAGTTTCAACACGTTACTCGCGGCGCCCCCCGCGCCCCTCCGTCGTCTATGCGTTTGCTCGCATTGAAAATTATCTATAAATATTTTCTAATTATTTTATTTCAATAAAGCTAATACCTACCAAAAGATGATTCGAATAAAACGATTTTTTTAAGGAAGTGAGTTTTATTTTCACACTGTATGTATAAGAGGAAAAAAGAACATAAATCCGTTATAACTAATACAATAAGATTATATCTTTCGCCGATAAAACACTAGTTTCACTAGCTTTATAAATATTCAAAAATGACGACCTGATTGGCCTGTCAAATACGATGTCAGATCTGATCTGTCAGATACGTTGTCAGAACTACTGAGAGGAAACAAAAAATTATATTCGCCGTCGTTGACATCAGTTATTTGTTGTACGGAACCCCTTTGTAAGTTTGTACACAAATATTCCTAAAAACTTCTGTATTACCTAGGGTTAGCCGGGTAATCCTGTTATATAACCTGCAATGATTTAAAGGTGGTTCCTGATGCTTGCAGCGCCTAGCTCTATAAGACTTATAGTTAACACTTCTAAGACTCTAATAGCTTTCCTGTTAGCTCTCAGGGCTCCATTAAACTCGTTAGGCATTGCAAGGTATATAACTAACTCTATTTAAGAACTTCAGCCGTTTGTAAGTCTCAGCAGACTCCCTATAATTGCTTTTAGTGTTTTACGTTTCCTAAAGATTTAAGAGTTAGTTATACAATAGTTTTGACTAACTCCAAGCTAGCTCCTAAAGTTATATATTTTTTCTTTATTTCTATTATGCCTCTTGAAACTTTAATTATTTATTTTTAACGCCGCAGTAGAGTCTAAAGCTATTGTCGGTACTCTTATATGTCGTTTATAATACTGTCAGTGCCAAAAAAAGGTGCCCCTTAGCGCCAAAATGTTTGTTGGGAGATTATCGAAATTGCCTAAAACATATTCAGTCGTGTAAAAAATTAAGATCTACTTTCGGTCTAGACTCTGGCTTAAGGAATTACTAAGCTTTTCATAATTTACATTTTGCGGGAATATTAGAAACTTAGATAGAAAATGTAAAAGTTTTAATTAAGTGTTTCTTTAAACATTAATCAACGAAGTAAGTACCTGTATTCTTTGTTAAGTTCGGGACCCCTTTTTCAAAACTTAAGCCTTTGGTGCGCTAAACTTATTTTTGATTGGAGATCGCGACTCGGCAAACATAGTGTAGGATGCCCTGCGGCCAGGTAGAATAACGATCTGCGAAAGACTGCAGGCAGATGCTGGATACGGCAAGCTGAAGACAGAGCGCTGTGGCGTTCATTAAGGGAGGCCTATGTCCAGTTGTGGACTATTATGGGCTGATAATGATGAAGATGATGACTGAAATTACTATAAATGTTATGATGTGCGGATCCCTTAGTGCTTGAATTAACCCCTCAGGCCCCAAGCGGTAGCCGGCCACCGCGCCTTACGTCACTGCACCGTTCACTCAAACCCCAAGCGGTACCCGGCTACCGCTCTCCTGCATTTGATTACGGACCTTATTTTACATGTTTAGAGGCTACTTTCCTATAAAGAAGTTTAATGAGTTAGGTTCTTTGATATATTTTCTACATACTGAACAAAAAATATTTTATAATCTGTGGTCGTTAATTTTTTTTTTGGCAGTCGAATTGAGATTTTCGACGCCATTGTGTATAAGGCGCACGGCCTGTCATTCATTTCTGACATTTTGGTCCCAAGATGGAAGGGTTAAACTTGGCCAGTTCATATCTGTGACGTCACTCACGTGAAAAACCAGAAACTCGTTCCACTCATAAAATTAAACGAAAATCCGAATTTCATCGCTTTTTGTTTACAGCAAAGTAAATAACGTAGTACATATCAAATTAATTTTATTTGTACAGTGTAAGAGGATTGCCGCTGGTAATGCCGTACATTTGTCAAGAGAGGTGGTTTCGTGTAGCTGAGGTGAGGAGAGCTGGGGAAGTTGTCATAGCAACATACACACCATCTTAAATAAAGGGTTACGAAGAAGAATAAACCTTTTATTAATTTGGCACACAAAGAAAACAGGGAAATCGGGGCAAAAACATAGAATATAATTTAAATTGGTTTTGTGTGGTTTTATAAGTAAATCAAATCTAATATTTGCTTGCTTTCGTCCAAATAATAATAATAATAATCAAATATTAGAAATAAAAAAGAACTAGTATTTACAATAAAACAATTGATCTAACTGCAGACAGTTGCAATCAATCTACAAGTAGCTCAACTAATCCATATTAAAACCAGTCGGAAGCGTCCCCAAGATGCTGGCTGCATTGCCCGGCTGTATGGCAATGCTGATGCGCTGCGCCATAAACTCACCGGGTCACGTGTCGCTTCGACCAGACCCTCGGATATTTTTTTAAAACCCCAAAGAGCCTCAGTACCCCCACCCCACGGACCTAAGGTTTCGACTCCAAGCGGATCAAATGTGAAGGCTCTGTCAAATCGGAATATTATATTTACAGATTTAAAGTTTTATTTGTTTAAACATTTTCTCTTAAGTTCCTTTATCAAGACAGCTGGTTGATTCAGATATATTCGGAAGTGTATATCTCATACTATTTTCGCCGCTCATTGGCTACAATTTGACTGAGACTAGAAAAAAGAAAATGAACCAATGAATACTGAAAAAGGAATGAGTGATACATCTGAATAAACCACCAGGTAGGTAAGAAACCCAAAACTCAAAGTGCTTTATTCCCTTTAGATTTGACCCTAATAACCCTACCCTACCCTCTTGGAAATGTCAAAAATTCAAATTACACAAGTTAGTATCATGCATGACCGTAGCTTCACTTTTGACCAGCCACAGTATATTTGAGCTGTGGTGAAACGTAGGCCTAAAATTGTTATCGTCTGGGTAACCGCGCTAGGGTGGGGCGCTTTTCAGCCCCGGGATTTATTCCGGGACTAGAAGTCAAGTCCCGTTGTGTGTGTAGTTTCGGTAGACAGCGTCATCGAATACATTGACAGCTTTCTGCTCCTTATTTCAATTAACCAGTAGCTATCTGAAACTTATAGCTGGAAAGCTGTACATGGATTGCGTTTTAGTGAAATACTGGACACACACATAGTGCCTTGCGTCTGTAAACGCAGAGTATGTTTACAAATTATTCATTATATATCGCAGAAATATGTACGGTCTACAGTATAAAACCGAAATAAACATATTGAATTTGAATTTATTTCTCTGTAAGTTACCTTTTTCGGTGTTTGGGATTCCAAAACGTGTAAGGGCAGTTTTCAATATTGGTTTAGGTATTCAATGAGATTTCCACAAAAATATTTTATCCTTGCAGGTAAAACATTCTTCAAACATTTCCAAGAATCTCGGTCTTCAACCCAGTTAAAACAAACCACAAAACCATTTAAAATTCCTCTTCTATTTTCCGTAAAATTCCTAGATAAATCCCGGGATAAAGTCCCGTTTTTACCTCCCTAGTCACATATGTTCCTTTATAAATTTGCGGGCCGATAGCGAATTTCTCAGGTAGGCCTGGGCGAGATTCTGGAACAACATTTGTACGTCACAGCTAAAGTTCAAACGTGTGCTTTTGTGATATACGCTAGAATATAAATATCATATTTGGTGATGTCCTTTATTGTTTTATTTCCTTACTTTTATATCTCTTTGCTGAATATGTGGACGGAGCATATAAAGGGCCTAAAAATGTCAGCCTATTTTAATCTGAATAAGGATCGGATCATCTCTAAAAATAACGTTAAAATAAAATTACAATCAATTAATAAAAATAAATTAGAACTAGTATTTACAATTGAAACAATTGAGCTAACGGCAGACAGTTGCAAACAATCTACAGGTAGCCCAACTGATCCATATCAGTACCAGTCGTCGCGTCCCAAGACGCTCGCTGCACTGCCCCGCTGTATTACAATGCGCTGCCCGCACCCGAGAGCTGGTGAGTATCTCGGCGCCAGATACTCACAAGCTCTCGGGTCACGCGTCGCTTCGACCAGACGCTCAGATAATTTTCTAAAAACCCGAAAAGCCTCAGTACCCCACTGACCTAGGGTCTCGACTCCAAGGGAAGCAAATTTGTAGGCTCTGTCGAGACCTGCATATAACAGGTTTGGCCGAGGATCTCAAGAGGCGCATTTGCGCCTCTTGGCGCGTTATACCTACTTTTATGTCGTAGGGCATGTAGATTACCCAAAATAAATGTGTCCTTCAAACAAGGGGTCCTTTTGCCATAATCCCCCCCTTGGCAGGTGGATTGGTGATCGTAGTGAAGGTGATAAAAAGAACGAAGCTGTTGCCCTGCCTCTGGTAGATTCTTTCGCCGCGACTGCCTACTGCTTGCTTTAGACCTAATTGGGCGCATGAACGATTTTCATAAATATTCTTGAAATGTTTTAAATTATATAGTAACACTAGCTTCTGCCCGCGGCTTCGCACGCGTATTTTCGGTATAATAGCAGTGTAGTAGCCTATTGTCTAAGTTAGGTTTTGTTCTAAAAGTACGCCAAATTTCATTTTGATCTGTTCAGTAGTTTTGGAGATCCTAGGTAACAATAATTCATATTTCACAAACTTTCGGCTTTATAATATGTTATAGTAGGATTTTAGTCACAAAAATATCACGCTGTCCATAAAAAAATCGAATTCAGTTAACAAACTCCCAATCAAAATACACTTGCCCCAGACACCTATTACAAAAATTGAATGAATACAAACAATGGGCAATTTTACTAGATTTCCCCACTTTCCCGATCCGTACTTTTCATCATTTACCCGTTGGAATATTGAAGCATTGATTTTCGAAATTGACAGTGACATACGGGCTTTGTTTGTGTAGGATGAAGTGGGAATGAATTTCAGGAGGCTCTTTCATGGTTCTCTCATTATGTGTATGTAGGGATAAATTATGCATGTAGATAAGTGCGTCCTAAATATGAAAGGCGATAGGCTTATCTGTTTTGGCAGCTTTGAGCTAAAACGAGAGTGTTGATCTTGTGTACCCAAAGGAGTCGCCGCCGGCACAGCCCAGCCTCTTTAATCCATACTAATATTATAAATTTGAAAGTAACTCTGTCTGTCTGTTACCATTTAACGCCTAAACGTGTGAATGGGTTTTAATAAAATTTGGCAGGGAGGTAAGTTGTATCCCGGGGAAGGACATAGGCTACTTGAAAAGCGCGTGCGAAGCTGTGGGCAGCAGCTAGTATGTTGTGATAAAAAACGTCAAGTGCGAGTTGGACTCGCGCACTAAGGGTTCCGTATAATTGTAAGACCTTGTTTCTTGCTAAATATCATGATTCTAAGTCAACGGGAAGTACCATTTTTTTTGTGGTTCATGGCGAGACTCAAAAATTATTGTTTATGTTAATAAACTACAAATTTACGGCTTCCGGATTTTTCCCTTTATTTGCGCTATAAGACTTTGCCAAATTTCATTATTCTGGGTCTACGGGAGTACCCCATAGCTTTTGTGTGCATGTGATTCTCTTGGAACTTTCAAAATATTCGGACATAAGCGGCTGTAATTTTTGATTGCGTTGACTTGGAAAGTTTATTTATGTCGGGGCTCCAATAGGTTGCGGACAGTATTTGATGTTAATTTCAACTCGATACGTTAGGTTGACAGACGGACAGACAGACAGACGGACAATAAAGTGATCCTATAAGGGTTCCTTCTTTCCTTTTGAGGTACGGAACCCTAAAAAAGATAGACAAAACCCCGCAAACCTTATTCAAACCGTCGTCAAAGCAACATCGATCATTTTGTTTTAGGGATTTGCGTATTCATGAAAATGGGGATGGAATGTGGATTTAACAATTCGATAATACGAGAAGCGAAGCCTGTAATACTTCGTGAAAATCCTGAAATCTACAGTCGGAACGAATATTTGTTGAAGGTATTATTAGTTACCCATTAGGGAATCGGAGGAGCGGACAATGAATTCGGAGCCACTTTTCGGTGTAAAACGTTTTTATATGTGATAATTTAGGAACGAAAATCAGGAGAAAATGCCTAAAGCTGAACATGATTTGGGAACATTCTATAAGCTCAAGTCAATTTAGGAGCTGTTTGTCATTTTAGAAAATACTATAAGGGCCAGACTCCAAATCAGAGACGAGACGAGCGGAGAAGAGAAAGGTTTACGATTTCGCCGACAGTCATCAAATACTTGTTTGTTCATGTGCTTAACAGTCATAAGCTTAATTTGTCAATTTCGCAATTCGTCAAGTCCTTGATTTGTCAAACTAGAGATTGATCCAAACCTAAATTTGTCAAATACATGTTTCGTCAAGTTCGGTTCGTCAAATGAGCACTCTTCAGGACAGTCAAGATGAAAATAAAATCATAGAAAATAACATCATTATACTACATCTCCGATCCAGCGACTCACATCTCCGCTCCAGTCTAGCCAGTACGTATCTCTGCACAGCTTCGGCGGAGTACCCTAGCTGAAAAAAGTCTTTTCTCGTCTCCGCTTCAAACATCCTGCACATCTCCGCTTTGGTGGAGTCTAGGCCTCGCGTTGACCGCAGATGGGCATGACAGCGTTGTTGGAGCTGATTATTAATAACGGAAATATTTATTCTAGACATGCAAAATTGCAAGTCTTTAGATTTGATAATGTCTGAGATGCAGAGGACCAAAAGCGTGCCAATGGAAGAAACGGGCAAAGCAAAGTGTGTAAAAATAAAGAAAAGAAACTAATTAATAACTAGTACCTATTCACAATTGAAATATTTGAGCTTACTGCAGACTGTTACCAACAATCGATAGATACCTTAATCCATATCAATACCAGTCGAATGCGTCCCCAAGATGCTGCGCTGGCTGCATTACCCTGCTGTATGGCAATACTGCTGCGCCAGCTCTCGCTATTAATAATAATGATGATTGGAAGCCAGCAATCAGTTCCATGATTAAACCTTCTCTTACCATCATCCCCATTTAAATGGAAATGATGGCGTTTAGACGCCATCACTGATTAGGTAACGTACTTAATCACATTAGGACAGTCGGAGCAAAGTCTGTTCAAAACTTTGATGCGACTTTAATTTTCTAAAACCACCCCTTGCACCCCCCAAGCACCCCTGGGGTGACACGCATTAGCGATCGGCCCCTAATTTCTGATTCTAATTAAATTCGCGGCAGATTCCTGGCTAATTTACTCTCTAGAGCCTTTACCACAGAGTAGAGATAAAGAGATTTACTTACTACGCTTTTGCCCGCGTTTTTCCGACTTGAAAAACCGCCTTTAATGTTATCCTAAACTAAAACATAAACTGCATCTGTTCAAAATTTCAATCGTCTTGGGGCTGTCTTCGTCCAAATTATTTATATAATGACCACCTCAATGGTCCACTTGCTACGCAGGAGGTTGCGGGTTCTATCCCTGCCTCGGGACAAATGTTTCAATGATCTGCAGACATTTGTTCGGTGTGTTCTGGGTGTTTTCTTGTAGTAAAAATATATTTTTATTAATATTAATTTTAGTTTATTGTATCAGCTGCATATTATGTAGTACCTAACACATGATCTGCTTAGTTTGGGTCTGGTTGATGCGGTGTGAATTGTCCAGTATTATGTATTTATTAAGTTTACCCACTCAAGGCTCACAAGTCATATACGAAAGTGCCACATAACAAACAAAAAATAACATAAACCAACCTGTATTTTAAACCATAAGCATCTTTTATTTTTTCTCTTTCTACGTCAAAAAAGTTCATACGTTTCGTACTAGCGCAGTCAGCCCTTCTTTATTGTTACTCCGTCTGGGGCCGAGGCTTGCGTGACGAATGACACCGGTCTTACAATTACAAGTAAATGAGCGGTCTCTAATTGTATTTGTTGTGTTCTACCTTACTTTGTTTTGGTTAATACACAGTCATAAAGGAGATTACAGTCTTGGAGTATCTCATTAGGGAAATAAAGCTTTGTAAAGTCACCTGGCTTTGTAAGGTTTGTAGATTAAGACCCGTATTATGAAAGCTTGCCCAGTCATAGATCTACTTGACTATCGCTTATGCCATAGTAAAGGGTTACTCAAGAATATATCGATGACTAACTGAACAAGGTTTCATAATACGAGCTTTTCAGGTACGCCTTTTTTATCGAAAGCAACGGGCGCGATCAGAAAGAGATAGGACCATTTCGAATTGACTCAATCGCCAACATTTACGTTTACAATGTTCCATTTCATTTTCACCTGCGTTATTCGTTATGTAACTATCAGAAATGTAAGAGTTCCGGTTCAGTATCAAGCTCACGACTGTATGAAATATTTCAAACACCTTTTTCCACACCGAGTTTAATTAATCTTCAGAATTCATTTCAATTCGATTCCCTTCTTCACTTCCTTTGGCTTGTTAGGTTCATGAACGATGAAAGAACCTTTAAAGAAATCAGAATTTCCATCGAGAACCATTAGTAATATTAACTCAGTGTCGAAAACTGTCCGAAATCCGCTGCAGAAAACGTGTTTTTACCCGACTGGCAACGGAGGAGGGATATACGGTCACAAGGAAGTCGTTAAAAATAAACCGCAAAAAAGGAATAGGTACCTAAATATTAAAGTAAATATTTTTAAAATCCTAACGAAAATAAATATTAGCAAGAATTAAATTTTTCTTGGTTGCTTTTTCACTTATTTTTTAAACAATTTTTACCATTTGCAAAAAGATTTTTCCGTAAAAGTAGTGGCACATGAAGATTTCTGTAAAGAATTCCTTCCCCTGGGAATACAGGTGGCCAGTGCCAGTGGATGTATCACGAATTTGAGGAGTATCTAGGTCGTGCTGTACAGGCAAGAGCAAAAGTCGTTAAATTAAATATTTGAGGATTCATTTTAATATTGCAATTGGATTTTCCGGCCAACTACAACCCACTCATCAAGGCTAGAGTGAATAGGTGTCTTCTAGCCGTGATACATCGTTGGCACATCGTCACTTACCATCATTTGAGATTGTGGTCAATTCACGATAAACAAAACCATGGGTTTTCTAGACGTGTTACGAAAAATACGGAAAATGTGGACCTGTGGTCAAATCTTACCAAAAATCTGTTGATTGCGGTTACGAAAAGTAGGATAAAATATTTCGTTATCGATATGTATATTTATGTTTACTTAAAATATGTCACGTGTGTACCCATATTGGTATCCATAATTGTATACTCAAGCATGTCTCACTTTTTCCAATACTATCTAAAAAAAAATTGTGAGTAGAGTCCCTAAGCGCGGAAGAAGTGAAACTTCGTAATGTGGAAATGAAAATAGGAAGAGAACCCCTCCCCAGGAGCGTTGAACGTTTATCGCAACAGTGCTTTCATACCCCCTCCATGGTAGCGTTAAACGTTTAACGCAACCTTGTTGGAAGTCGCATAAGAAGTTTCACTTCAACAAGGGACAGTGGGAAAAGCCTTTGCTTGAGTTTGAATGTCCTGTACCTGAAAGCCTATGTCCAGCTGTTTACACTGATATAGATAGGCTGATGAGCAATTACCTAAAGTATGACACGTTTGTACCTATATTATATGCTCAAGCATGCCTCACTTTTTCCAATTATATCTAAAACTAGCTGCGCCCCGCGGCTTCGCCCCCGTGGAAATTTATGTTTCCAACTTTCTTAATTTTTTCTTGCATAAGAACCTTCTTCTGACAATAACAAACACAACAAAGAAAGAATTAGCGAAATCGGTCCAGCCGTTCACGCGTGATGCCGTGACCAAGGAAAACGGGTTTTATTTTTATATATATAGATAAGGGATAATTATTTTAAAGAAGCCTTTGCTTTTTTTTAAAGGAAAATATATTTATTCACAAAGAATTACAATCAAATAATAGAAATAAATTAGAACTAGTATTTACTATTGAAACAATTGATCGAACTGCAGACTGCCGCAAACAATCTACAGGTACCAGCTCAACTGATCGATATCAATACCAGTCGGAAACCTTTGCTTGAGTTTGAATGTCCTGTACTTGAAGGCTTATGTCCAGCTGTCTGCTAGTAGACAGACTGATGATGAAATTACAAATAGAATTTTAATTCTGTTTGGCATGTTCAACACATCCAACATCCTTTCACCCCTGTCACAATAAAACCAAAGCTGAAACTACACAAAAACGTTTAGCAGAATGAATGTTAACAATAACAATGTAGGGATTCCCTATAAATTACACTCAATGACCCGAATAAAATAACCTGTAACCGAAACGGAATAAAAACAAAACAAACATCACATAAAATGGCGGACATCAAAATGGCGGCCAACGGACCATGTCTAAATGCACTCGGGAGGGAGATTCTGAGAAAAAGTTTTATTGAAAGGTTTTCTTTTGATGGCAAATTGAATATAGACACTATGAAGTTTTGTTGTAATTGATTGTAAATTAAGTTATAATTATAACACTTGAATTAAAAAATAAATTTAAATCTTATGTATACACATGGCGGTATGCGGCTCTGTAACTAGCTTAGAAGCTGATTAATGTGGTGATAAAAAGGTATGCGTAGTTGTGTTCGATGCAATGCGGGTTCTTTTCTTAATAATTAGGAATCCAATTTTAACCTAGGTAGTAATCTGTTTTCTAAATATATATTCTTAATTTTTGAAATGATTTTTTATCTAAAACAATATTCAATGAGTAAATCCATTCAGTCAATTTTTTTTGCGTATAAAATTAAGGTTAATTTTGAATAAAATAATCTTATTTTCAGAATGAATGGCATCTATCACTCAGAATTCATAAGCTTTTTCATGTATCGTCCAAAAATATTAAAACACGCGAAATATTTGGAAAAATCCACAGCAATTCCGTGAAAAATGCAAAGCACTCCTCTCATCGAATGTACGCGAATTTCGCCACCAACCCAGGCGTTACTTTTAATCTCCAATATTGCTATGGCGACAATTTGAAATCCGCCCTGCATCTCTCCCTTTTTTCCCTACACACGTTCACCTACTTTTATCTCTTTCTGCGGTTTTAAAGGTGGTCGGCTTTAGTATTTAATTAATTAATTGAGGTACATTTGAAACAGGAAAAAGTTGCGAAACGCTTTCCGGCAGAAATACTGGATTTCCTTCGAAATTCCGCGAATTCTTTTGTTTTTTCACGGCCTTTTGTTTTCGATTACGTTTGGGTTATTTTATTGTTGAGGCGAGAACTCGGTTTGTATGCAGCTAGTTTAGCCCTCTGGCTTTGCTTGGGACTTGTGACTTAAAATAAGAGACTTTTTTGTCCGCCAGGGCTGGTTATGTATGTTATTACTCCGTCCACGCATTTATTTTATTTGACTTAATGAAAGAATACATTTTTTCACACACAATGTAATTTGTCAGCGCGATAAATATCGCTCTCGTTAATCCCGATATTTTTCAAGGTGATGAATTTTCATCCCTATTCTTAAAAAGAAGCAGAATTTATGAAACACTAGCTGCGCCCCGCGGCTTCGCCCGCGTGAAATTTTCAGAAATGTAATGCACACCCCCTAGAGGTAGTTTTGTATGAATTAAAAATACGTAATTCGTTATTTACTTAAAAGTTCATTTGATTAGACTTAGAAAGGGAAAACTGGACTCCAAAAAAAATGAATTCCAGTTTTCCCCCTTTCAGGGTGATTTGTCAAGGGGGAAAACTGGAATAACCTGGAATAACCCAACTTTACTACCCCCTCAGAGGTATTTTTTTAAAATTAGATTAGCTCGTTTTATTTTAAAACCATCTACACACCAAATTTTATCGAAATCGGTTAAGGGGGCTATTACAAAAAAACGCGAAATCCCACAGTTACCTGGTTCAAATTATATGGTTTTCGTTCGTTGCTTGAAATAACAATTACTTGATAATAGTTCCTTTCCTCTTCTACAGTAATAATAGAATAAATTTTAGATAGCTTATTTGTTTATTTTATAATAATCATTCTACCGATGCATGTTCAGGCAAAAACTCTCGGAGACCTGTTTTTGGAGCTCTAATTTGTAGATTCTATTGAATATAGACGATCAAAAAAAATTTTTTTAGGAAAAAAATATCCTATACTTCCATATAATAGAATACATTTTCGTTATAGGCCTTTATGTAAAGAAAGAAAAAACTGAAGTGAATTCAATTATCGACCGAAAAGGCTTCGAAACAAACCCCAATATCTCTGAAGTTCTACATCATTTTGACACAATAATTAAACTAAAATAATCTTCAACATTAGCTTAAACTACAATATTAATTTAATTTTTCAAATCACTACAATTTTTTTAATGAATTATTTAAAAGTAGTATATATTTCAATGCGCCGGCGAATGCCGGCGATTTACCCTCAGTACCGCGCGAGTGCTTATCGAGGGCAGACCTATGTCAGTTCAATCGCGAGACAATAGAAAGTTACGCTTGAGATGTAAAAGCCCCCTTAAGGAGATACGTGGTAACAATCATTCACACAAACTTTTAAACTAAGAATATTCTGTTTGTGATTAACCACGAGAGCGAAATCACAGGCAGAAACTAATAAATAATATAAATGGTTTACTCTAACTGTGCACTTTATTATTTGTTTTCTTAAGACGGGTAAAGACAAAGCTTTTCTTAGCAAAATCCCAATTTTTCTGCAAATATTTGATGAAGCGAGCGTGTTCGTGATTTTGCTGACGACGACGGCGAGAAAAGATAAATGTACCTATTATTTTGTATCTGTTTTGGTAAAATCAAGTTTATCTACCTGTGAAATCGACGAAAACTGTACTTACGAATCGCAAAAAAAAAACAGTTTACAAGGTGAGGTTTATTTCTTGCCTCTTTACTTTTTAAAAATAAGTCAATTAATAAACAGGTCGGTACAACTCTATTAATAAAAACAAAATGCTTTTTTGTCAGTTTCTTCGTATTTTAGTTTAAAATATTAAAACGTGCCTTATACAAATACAATACAAATCGCTTATTTCATATTTATAATGTAATAAAAAACATCTGATTTTATACCATGGAGTTAAAACCAAACTGTCGAAATTACCCAATCACCGCAAGCCTTTGAAAGCGTATGACAACATATAAAACTGCATGCAAAATTAATCAAATTGCACAATTTTATTCATAAAACTGAAAAAAATCGTCAAATTTATTTTCGTTGCTATGTCCAAAAAGTGAAAATGATAAAAAAAGTTTTTTAGTATGAAAGTATGATTACTAAATAGATTAATAATAGTGGACATTTGACGACCACTGTGGCGCAGCGGGCGAAAGTCGAAACTCCGCTTGCGACGCAAGAGTCTGTGGGTTCGATTCCCGTTTAGGGACAGAATCAGGAATATAAACAATCACAATTCGTGGAACCAGTTGACTGATACCCAATAAATATTTATTTTTAGATTTGACGACCATAGAACGTTTAAGTAATTCGCTACGCATAAATTTAGACATTTAATCGCTTTATGACCGTTGTCAATATACCATTGGTATTTGGTTAATATATTCGTCGTTTTGGTTATCTACAATGGCAACATTGAATATTTGAAACGAGAATAAGAGTCTGGCCACTAAGAGTTGACATGACACATAAAAACGTTTTTTTTTTCATACGCACTCTAAGTTTTAGCGTTTTCACCAATTTCGGACTTGTGAAATAGTAAAATAAGATCACCATCAAATCGAATTCATCGACAATAAAGAATTCATGTAGATAATGGTAAGCAACTGTTTGTATCGAAGTCGATCCACCTTTAACACTACACGACTCGATTGTATTGTACGCCAAGCGAATAACCCCATTTAATAAATCGATTTAGACCATTTTATATACATGGAAACGATTATTTGAACTGCATCGAATTGTTTCGATACAACTGTTATAGGCACGTGTTTATTGTATTTGAACTTTTTGGACTTAGGCCTTCTCTAACGTCTTATACAGGGTGCCACAGAAAGGGTGTACTAAGCCAAAGGGGGTGATTCTGAACATCAGGGAGGTCAACGTATGTTTCATATAAATTTTAAAGGATTTAAATATTTTTTTTAAGTAATATTTCCATGACAAATTGCTGAAAAAACAAGCAAAAAACATTTGTGAAATATTTTTTTACGTAAAATAATGCAAGAGTTCGTGAAAAAACACGAGAAAGAAGAAAAAAGTTTAAGTATTTTAAAAAAAAAAGGAAAAAATATTTGAAATTCAAAAAATCTTAATTCACAAGTCCCTCTGGGTCCAGAATAACCCCCTTTCGGCTTAGTACATCCTTTCTGTGGTACCATGTATGTCTTCAACGCAAAGTTTTCTCTATCTATCTACCCTTTATTAACAAAGAAAATTACAATCAAATAATAGAAACAATTTATAACTAGAATTTACAATTACAACAATTGATATAAGTGCAGACTGTTGCAAACAATCTACAGGTAGCTCAACTGATCCATATCAACAACAGTCGTCGCGTCCCCGCTACGCTGGCTGCATTGCCACGCTGTATGGCAATGCTGATGCGCTGCGCCAGATACTCACCAGCTCTCGGGTCACGCGTCGCTTCACTAATAGTACAAATGCGAAAATTTGGATGTTGACATCTTTGGATGTATGTTACCTCGTCACGCCATAACTGCTGTTCGGATTGGGCTGAAATTCTGCACAGCTGTAGTATTAGAACGGAATTAACGTATTTTATACCAGAACATCGTGTGCGAAGCCGTGGCTAGAAGTTATTTAAATTATAAATTACCCCATCAATATACGTTAATAATAATAATTCAATATACTTTTACTGCTGAACGTGCTCTGTCAAACAAGGGAGGTTTTGGAAATTCCTAGCTTCTGCCCGCGGCTCTGCACGCGTTTTAAGGGAATAAAAAGTATTTTTTGTTATTATAGTGCGTAACCCCACACTAAGGGTAATTTCTAAGAAATCAAATAATATCGCAAAAATTTTCGACTTCGACGGGACTTGAAACCGCGTCCTCTTATTATTTGATTTCTTAGAATAAAAAGTAGCCTAGTAGCTAATTTTATTTGTGCAAAATTTCAGCTCGATCCATTCCGTAGTCTTTGCGTTGTTTTCGCACAAACATCTTTACAACAACGGCAAAAACTTTCACCTTATAATATTAGTAGAAAAAGTATTAAATGACTCTTACAATTAAAACAATTGGTTTATCAATTACAATTATAACTAAGGCATACGCCACACTTTTCCGCTTCGCGACTCGTGCGCTATGCTCTTTAGACGCGTAACGAAGCGGAAAGTAACGATTAAGATCGTGTTAAAATTAATAATGGAACGTTCCAAAGGGTTAATCATTTCGACAGGCATCGGGTTGTGGTTTGGTTCTTGTGGTAGACGTGTTTTGTGTGGTTATGAGAAAGGTAAGACATAATTTACGTGTTGTTAGAGACCTGTAATTAAATAGATAGATAGATAGATAATACTTTATTGTAACACACAAAAACAGATAACAATACAGAAATAAATGCTAAGAGTAGACGAAGTACAAAGGCGGCCTTATCGCTATGAGCGATCTCTTCCAGGCAACCTTGGGATGGACTGGACATGTAAGAACAAAATAGACGGTGGCACGTGAAAAAAAAAAAAACTTACACTACATACTATAATACCTACATATAGCCTACAAACAATATAATACACTTACATAAAATGTTATGAACTGGAAAGTAAATTACTATTACTTACCTTCTTGTGACAACACTCACTAGTACAAAAGTTACTTACGTACAGAGAGAGAGAGACCTATAATGAAATGTTATAAACTGTAAAGTAAATAAGTATTTACTTGTGAAAACACTTACTAGAACAAAAGTAACTTACGTAGAGAGAGACCTATAATGAAATGTTATGAACTGGAAAATAAATTAATAATACTTACTTGTGACAACACTTAGGTACTAGAACAAAAGTTACTTACGTCCACTTATGAAATTTCCTCCCCAAACATGAGACTTTTTGCCATAATCACTTCGCTTGGTAGGAGGATTGGTAATCCCAGAAGAGGTGTTAAAAATACACAGGAGGTTGCGGTCCTTCCTCTAGTATGTTCCTTTAGTTGGTCGGTATTCTCACGCCGTGATCGTCACAGCCGATGTATTATCTAGCCAACAGACCACCTCTTTACCTCACTAAACCCTACAAGAATCCTACAATAATGGCATTACTTTTTTCTACATATAATATTTAACAATTGTGTACTTGTGTGTTTAATCATCTGATAACTCCATTGTATTGTGACGCGCACTAGGACACTCAAATTCAAATTCTTTATTTGTAAACATGTGTCTCAAAGACGGAGGAATGGTAATAGGTAAGAACCATACATGTTTTGCCTACATCTAGGACATGCAAATCACACTTCACACTAATATTGGAAGAGCCTAAAGCCTGGAAGAGATCGCTTCTAAGCGATAAGGCCGCCCATTGTACTTGTCTTATGTAATGTCTCCTTGTAATGTTATTTTTATGGTGTACAATAAAGCATTTTGTATTGTATTGTATTTTTGTATAATATTATAAATGCGAAAGTTTGGATGGATGTATAGATGGATGGATGTTTGTTACCTCTTCACGCCCAAACTACTGAACAGATCGGGCTGAAATTTTGCATACAGGTAATTCTAATCCTGGAATCAAACATAGGCTACCTATTATCCCATAAATCAGTTCCCACGGGATAGAAATTACTTTAAACGTTTCCATAGAAGCAACGCGTGCGAAGCCGCGGGCATAAACTAGTATTCATATAAGTCAGTAGGAGAGTCTAGTTACAGACAAAGAAATAAATTAGGTACCAAATTTACGCATTGAGAATATTAAATTACAAATAATAATAATAATAATAATAATAATGCTGGACAATTCACACAGCATTATCTAGCCCCAAGGTAAGCAAAGCTTGTGTTATGGGTACTAGATAACTGATATACATAATAATATACGAGTACATAGATAGATATTTTTTATTATACATAGAAAACGACCAGAACACCCTGAACAAATATCTGCAGATCGTACAAATATTTGTCCCGAGGCGGGAATCGAACCCGCAACCTCCTGCGTCGCAGGCACATACATTAGTGATTAAGCTGTTTCAATAAAAATTAATGCAATAATTAATACAATTTTTTATAACGACAATTTTGGTGTAGCTCTTTACATTGAACAATAAATGACATTCTATTCTATTATAATATGGCTCCAAACGTCACGTCACCGTGTTAAGATAACATTTCTAGATAAAGGAGGCATTAATCATTACACCACGTTAACGCTATCAGTAACAGAAGGGTAATCAGCTAATCGTCCATTTTCCGCTCCGTTACCCTATCAAGCAGCATATCGCACGTAACACAATGGAGTTAGTGTGGAACATGCCTTATGGTTAGTGGGCTTTGGGCTTTAGGTACTACATTGGTGGAGTAGAGTATGCATAAGGGCCGACCTTCTACAAAAAAAAATTGGTTGTCTGTAAAGTTGGTTTACTGACGATAATTGAACGTGACAACGCAGACGCATCGCTCACTCAAGTAGGAGAGAGACGGATGTCGAGCGCTCTCGCTTGCACTTCAAGCCTTACATGGAACGCCTCAGAGCGAGGTAACGCCGCATGACGTCATGTTTTTTCGTGCGTGCAGCCGGCTCTATTGAATTATAAGACGTTGTCACGTCAAAAATAAAAAATATGCAAAAGAGTAAAATATACCTAGTAACAATGACGTTCTCCTTTCTCTTTTTTCTCTCTCTCTTTCAATAAATTGTGTGCCCGGGAGGGTCTATACTGATATGTAATTAGACAAAATACCGTAGATATGGTACCTACGCTCTTCCAGCGCTAACTCAAAAAATTGCCTGTGTTGTGTTACAACTAAACGCATAGACACGCTATTTCCAATATTTTGTGATATAGGTACCTACCTAATGGAGAACAAAGATGGAAAGATGTGCCTAAACCGAAGTGCGACCGAGACAACAATACGCATGCGAAACACGATAGCCGGCGGTGCCACCGGTAAAACTACGAATGGACCTCATCATCATCATCAGCCTATTTTAGTCGACTGCTGGACATAGGCCTCCCCTAATGAGCGCCATAGCGCCCTGTCCTCAGCTTGCCGCATCCAGCATCTGCCTGCAGTCTTTCGCAGATCGTCATCCCACCTGGCCGGAGGGCGTCCTACACTACGTTTGCCGAGTCGTGGTCTCCACTCAAGAAAACGTTTACCCCAGCGGTTGTCGGTTCTTCGCGAGATATGGCCGGCCCACTGCCACTTCAGCTTGCTAATTCTTTGAGCTATGTCGATAACTTTGGTTCTCTGTGAATGGACCTAATTGGACCTAATTTGAGCATTCCACTTTCGAAAAACAAGCACCTACCCAATCTGCCGAATTTTACTGAAATCGAAGCCTACAGAAGACGTTTTTCTTTCATATCTAGGAACTTAAACTTTTGTGTTACAAAATGTAACACAAAAGTCCACGCGAGAATAGCTACCGCCTTGTTTATCCGTAATACTTATTCAACGTAAATTTTACGTCACGTAGCGTGACGTCTCGTTATCTTACGTACGTGTCACGGTTCATCCGCTTTTTTCACGTTTTCGCAAAATGGCGAAAATGTCAAGGAGTATTTTTCTTTCACTAAGTGAATGTTGTAGTAAGATTAATATTTGTTTTTGGAAGGAAATAAATGGGTTTTTGTTCAGCTTGGGTTTTATCTAACTCGGGGTTTTTACATATTGAGAGATAATTTTTAGCTTAGGACGTTGCTGTGTCTTTTTGTGTGTAAAACACTGGATTGGGTAAGTGCGAGTTGGTTCATCGTCAGCCTATATTAGTCCACAGCTGGACGATGCGTGCTGCTTGAGTCGGTTCGGTTCAAATTATAGGTATCTGTTTTTTTTTATTATTTGACTTGGGATTGGGCCTGTGAAAATTTTTACTACCCACGTTTCAGTCATTACTGTACAATGAGGATCCGTAAAGTTATTAGTTGAGAATGCAGATTTATAGAGCTAAAAAATCCTTAACACCCAGTGCAAAAATTTTTATTCTACGACAAAAATTGACGAAGTTATTACCAAATTAGGTACCAGCGAAGTTCACTGAGTGACCGCCGCGATCGCTGTGACGTCACTGCCTCGGTCGCCGCCAGTTAGCCGTAGCCGTTTGTTTGGTTATTTGTGACGACAAATGTAGTGTCCGATTTGTATCTGATTCACCTTTTTAACCGTCGAATCGTGAAGTAAGAGTGCCGGCTGCGCTCCGATCGGTTCGGTCGGCCAAGTCAGTGACACCACCCGCGTTATTTGATTTTACCAGCAGTAACGGCGTAATTTTTATCTATACTAATAATATTAAAAAGAAGAAATATTTGATTGTTTATTTGTATTGAATAGGCTCCGAAACTACTTGACCGATTTCAAAAATTCTTTCACCGTTAGAAAGCTTATTGTCGAAGAACGGGAACTACGCGGGTGAAACCGCGAGGCAATCGTCTAGTAACGTAATATCTTCCTTAGTGATGGTCCGATTTGGATAAAACAAAAGAAGTACGTAAGTAATGCCACTAATATTTTGTTTCAGTTCTGTAAAATTTTCCTAAGAAAGATCTTTAACAGAAATACTCATAAATTTATTCGCCGTAGGAGCACAAGGCACACTTGGTTAAGTCAATAGGAATAACTAATAACACAAATTAAATAATTATAGTAAGTAACACAAAACCAAGAAATTAATATCTATAGGTATTTATTTATTTATTTAAACCTTTATTGCACTGAGGTACAAAGGGTGGGCTTAATGCCGAGGCATTTTCTACCTGCCAACCAAAAACACATGTTTTTACAGGGAGTTGGCGTGCTAATATACAACGTGTATCAAAACATGTGTACTATCCGAAAGGAGGGGTATCTGCTGTAAATGGGCATTGTCAAATGATAGACTCTGTTTCAATTCTTTCTGCCGTTTCCACCTAAATTCTTCCTACTTCCCATGCAATAAAACATGCCTCAAGCGGAAAAACACAACACATAACCCTCTATCACTCCAAAAAGGTTTCCACTAAAACACAGTCATTCCACAAAACACACCTTTTTCAGGTAAAAAGGTTACAATAACGACAACTATAACCCGAAATAACAGTACTAAAGCTCCACGTATCTGGGGCCCAAATAAAAACAATAAAAAACTTAACCTAACGCTTAAACTTACAATTATAAGCGAACCCGTGGGCCTTTTTGACCCTTGAGTGCAGGGGAGTATTTAAGGGTTAAGCTTCAAGGGGCGCTTAACTAATACAATAAAAGTTTTGGTAAAAATCAGGGATCGGTATGATTTAATCTAAATCTCAATCACGTTGATGATCATCCCTATTGTAATTATTAATTCATTAATTTGGTAATTATTCCAATATTGTAAATTGTGCATCACAAAGAATCCATGCTACTAACGGCATTCAGGAATTAGCTCAATTGTAAAACAAAAAAACTCAGGCTAAAACTTTCGATCATTATTGCATCATATTTAAGCCTAACAATGTTCCCATGCTATGCAGTACAATAGTTAAGGCCTATGGCTTCTTCCGAAGTCGTAATTTTTTTGCTAACACTATAAAGTCGTTGCTATAAATGAACTCAAGACAAAAGCGACTGAAATAACTACGGAATAAAATCGACGGATTTCTAGTGCCCAATCTTGGCTACCAAGTGAAGAAAAACTATAATTAATTTTATTATTATTACATGTTGTACCTATGTAAACTGGATCTCGTGTCTGAAATAAAGATTTCTATTATTATTATAAAACTTTTTCGAAAAATCTTTAAATCACCGGCCCCGTTCCGATTTTCCTAGATCCGCCCCCGCCCCTCCATCCAGGGTCATAAAAGACTTGTTTTAACTCGTTGTTCGTTTACGTTTAACCCACGGTGTAGTTTGCCCGTTGTTTAATTTGTCGACTAAGATTTATGAACGGTCGTTACGTGGCGTGGTAGTTTGAACGAAACGTGAATATGTTCCCGTTAAGTGATATTCATGACTGTGTGCTTTTCAAATTTTCCAGTCATCATCATCAGCCTATATTAATCCACTGCTGGACATAGGCCTCCCCTAATGAGCGCCATAGCGCCCTGTCTTCAGCTTGCCGCATCCAGCATCTGCCTGCAGTCTTTCGCAGATCGTCATCCCACCTGGCCGGAGGGCGTCCTACACTACGTTTGCCGAGTCGTGGGCTCCACTAAAGAACTCGTTTACCCCAGCGGTTGTTGGTTCTTCGCGAGATATGGCCGGCCCACTGCCACTTCAGCTTGCTAATTCAATAAAATTAAATTTTCCAGTACTTATAAATAAATAAATAAATAATGCTGGACAATTCACACAGCATTATCTAGCCCCAAGCTAAGCAGAGCTTGTGTTATGGGTACTAGATAACTGATACACATAATACAATACACTACATAGATAGGTATTTTTAATTATACATAGAAAAACATCCAGACACCCCGAACAAATATCTGCAGATCGTACAAACATTTGGCCCGAGGCGGGAATCGAACCCGCAACCTCCTGCGTCGCAGGTGGACCTTCGCCCGCTGCGCCACAGAGGTCGACTTAAAAGGTACCTATAAAAAAATATGAAGCAGAAAATTACATTTAGGTACATTTATATCAGAGGTATATTTATTTAGCTCCTTGAACATTACATTAACAGAATAAAACAATAACAACTAGTATATACATACAAGTAAGTATATCTATTTCTTAAAAACACACACTTCACACTAATATTATAAATGCGAAAGTTTGGATGGATGTGGACGGATGTTTGTTACCTCTTCACGCCAAAACTAGTAAACGGATCGGGCAAAAATGTTTCATACTGGTAATTCTAATCCTGGAAGCAAACATAGGCTTACTATCATACTTTTTATCCCATAAATCAGTTCCCATAGGATAAAAATCACCTTTAAACGTTTATAGAAACAACGCGTGCGAAGCCGCGGGCAAAAACTAGTACTTTCCATAAATTTTGACAGCTTAATATCTCCTCATAAAATCTCATCAAAAATAAATTAGACAAAAGTGAATAGGTGTTTTCAAGACCTACGTGATACATCGTTGCCAACATAGTAAAAAAACAGCCTTTTTCGAAAATCCAAAAGGTGGCCTTAACACCTAATACAATCTCTTCCAGGCAACTCTTCTATCGCTTCTTCCGTTCATTTTTCATTTTAAATTTATGAAGTCGAAATGCAAACGTGTCAGTTTCAAACATAACCACCGAACTCTTTTATATTCTGCAAAGTTTTATAGTTTTTGGTGTATGGCAATTTTTACCTGCCCGTTAAAAGACTATAAAATATTTTTGTTGAAGCGTATTTCCAAGTTTTCGACTATTATGGTCTCTGCAGGTGGATTTTCCTGTAGAACAGGACTGTTAAAGTAAATTTCAGATGTACAGTAGAAAATTTTAAGTAAGGAAAACTAATGAAGATGTAGCTAGTGGTGAGCAAGACTTATTTATTTTATTTTAACAATATCCAGGAATCTAAGACTTTAGAAATTAGCCAGAGTGTGAGGCTTACGCACTATAATAACAAAAACCTTAGATTTAGAGCAACGCGACACCTCTCGTCAAACGAACTAAACGTAACTTTAGTCTTTGAACAGGATTGGATAAACTTCAATGTTTCCCCTGTAGGTGGAGCTAACGGCGCTTGAGTCCGTAGCAAGTCGCAAAGATTTTCGACTCCCACGTCACCTGACCTCGTGGTGTAGTTGGCTAGCACATTCCCGTACTGAGGGAAGGGTGCGGGTTCAAGTCCCGTCGAAGTCGAAAATTTTGCGATAGTATTTTATTTCTTAGAAATTAGAATATCCAAGAAATTAACAGCTAACTTAATGAATAGGTATATGACTAAATACTAAAGGCTTATTAAAAATTTCCCCAAAAAGTGACTGAAAAATATACTAAACAAAGTTATAGGACGACTACTGATGGTTAAATTATTATTAGAACTAACACTTCCATGGCCCAAGACGCACTTGTTGTTCAGCGCCACCACGAGGCGGGGCAGTGAATGCGATATTCTAAACTTACAAGAACAAAATTTAAAAATTTAAAACCCCCCGACAGATTTACATGAAACATGGCTAGAATTACTCGGGGTAAAATTATCTATGACACAAAAAAAATAAACGAAAATCGGTTCATCCGTTTGAGAGCTACGATACCACAGACAGATACACAGACACGTTTAACTTATAACACCCTTGCGTCGGGGGTTAAAAATGATATGCCATTTTGAAAGCACTTATATTTTTCCAGCAAAATTTTCAAATTGTGTCAAGTTAAGGTACTTGAAGTCGATTTTAGGTTTTTCAAAACAACGACCTATTTTCAAATTATGTATTTACTTTAGAAGACGTGTCGATTCGCACCTAAAAACCATCAGCTTTACATTCGTTTCAAATGAAGAAAAAATCTTCAGTTTTTAATTTTTATTTATTTAACAACTAATACGATTAATTAATAATTTCATGTGAGTAACCAATTTATAAATTACCAAATTTTGTTGTTTTCAGGTAAGTACCGGCAAAGTTATGTCACTCCACATGGGTAAGTTTTGGATACTTGAATAACTTTTTCCTGACCAGTCTCACACCGAGCCACGTAAAAATCAATACCTTACTTAAGGGTCCGGCGGATGATGAATTTCCCATACAAACGTAGTACCAAAATGATTTGTAATATGAGAATATTTTCACCATGGTCTGCTATTATTTGTATTAAAATAGTATTTATCTAGGTTCCTAACACAATTTTTTTTCAAAATACCTTTCTGAAATGAAATTAAACCGAATCGCATTTTTACATCAAAGAATGAATGTTTTCTTAGTATTTTTCTAGATAAGTATTTTGAAAAAAGCTTGTGGCAGGAACCTAAATAAATACAATTCTAATATAAATAAAAGCAAACCATGGTGAAAATATTCTCAAATTACAAATCATTTTGGTACTACGTTTGTATGGGAAATTCATCCTCCGCCGGACCCTTAAGTACCTATATTTCCCCAGCCTTGTTCGTACCAAAAAACCTCCCAGTCATGTCCAACCTATGTTATTGTAGGTACAACAATGGGAAACTTACGGGGTGGGCCTTACATGTTTCATTGAATAGGAACTCATTGTGACTGTGTTTTTCCTTTACGTTTTTCTCCGAAACTTCCCAATCTAATTGAGTACTGAATGGCAGTAGAAATGGATTTCTTATAAGTTGAGAATACTTATACTTTTTGGAGGATAAAGAAAATGTGTTAAGTTATTTTTTTGGCCATTGAATAGGTACAATTTACATACTTTATTTATTTTATTTTTATTGTACAAATTTTCGGAAAACGTACAGCTATGTTTTTACAAAGGTCTTTGCTTAATATAACATGCATGATACATGCATGATATGCTACTGAGGGCTAATTACAAGTTTCCACATAATTATATTTAGGTACTAATAACTTAAGTAAAAATCAATAGACGACGAAAATCAGGAAAGTATATGACTATAGGGAATACCCCCTCATAATCGTCTGCTAACTTAAAGCATTGCTATTTCTAACTCTGTTTTCTTCTATTGACATAAGTCAAGTAGAGAAATAACACTGCTTAGCAACTTTTTTTAAATTAGCAGACCATTGTGAATAAGGGGGTTTTTATTTAAAACAAAATGACAATATCGGCCACCACTCAGCATAGTGAGGATCCGTAACGTTTTTAGTTGAGAATGCAGATTTATAGAGCTAAGAAATCCATAACACACAATGCATAAATTTTTGTTCTACGACAAAAATTGACGAAGTGATGACCAAATTACTAGCGAAGTTCACTAAGTGTCCGTCGCGGATGCGTGTGACGTCACTCGCTCGGTCGCTGCCCGTTAACCGTAGGCAGATATCAGTTTTTAGTGATTTACTCCGAAACTATAAGTTTAGGAAAAAAATGACATACCTAACCAAATAGACTCAGTTTTGAGAGACCCATCTAATGTTTTTTTTTAATTTTTTCACTGACTCTGTGACTCGGCGCCATGAAGAGAGACGTCGGCCTTCGGATTTATCTAGTTTTCCAATTACATCAAAATCACTGATAGGTTTTTTGTCTCTCAGGTGTTTTTCTACGTTCCAACTTATCCGACAGACGGTCTAATGACTTTTTGGTCTGAAATTCGGTTAGGAGGACATTATCACCTTCATCATTTAAAATAACTCTTCTCTAGAATTTCCCAATATTCAAGTCTATATGAGAAAATCACGTTTGTACCTACTCTGATCTTGTCTCCATGTCTCCATGTCTCCCTTTGTGAGCGGTCATGTCTCAGCTATGCGATATCTTGAGCCTTGTTAATAAATAATGAAAACCAATCGCGTGTTGGACGCTTGTTGGGTTGTCTCACACATATCCACTTAGAAACGTATTACCGTCGAGGCTAATTTTACAAAACACAATTTGTTGGAAAAAAAAACTAAAAAAACCGAAATTCGAATGTCTTAATATGTTGTCTATTTTTTAATGAACCATCTGTCACCCTGCTCTGTGCATCTGTCTCTAGGGGGACAAATATTTTATGTAAGTACCTCAGGAATAAAATATTTATGGGACCACCTGGTGGTCATTCTCTATACAACTAAAAGAATTATCCAAATCGATCCATTAATGATGGAGAAATCGACGAACATACGTAAAATAAATAAATAAATAAATATTGCTGGACAATCCACACAGCATCATCTAACCCCAAGCTAAGCAGAGCTTGTGTTATGGGTACTAGATGACTGATATACATAATATAATACATTACATAGATAAATATTTTTTATTATACATAGAAACGACCAGAACACCCGGAACAAATATTTGTAGATCGTACAAACATTTGTCCCAAGACGGGAATCAAACCCGCAAACCTCCTGCGTCGCAGGCGGACCTTCGCCCGCCGCGCCACCGAGGTCGTCGAAAAAGAAAACATACAGCCGATCATAAAGCCTCCTCCTTTTTTGTAGCTGTAAAAAATTAAAAAAAACTACTGCTTTACATGTATAAAATATAGGCAGTGCCACTCAGGATGATTTTAGGATTCTAATGATATTGCAACCATCCAAATCTGTTTAGGTAGGTAATTAAAAGTTATGCTGGAATAAGGGAAATTAGGAAACTCGCATACAGGACCCTGAAAACTTTCATCATCATCGTCGTGGGAAAAAAACAAAAGAGACGATATCCACACAATAAAAGCTCCATACGTTAACAGTTAAAATGTATTGTTATAGGCATCAGTTAATTTTTGTGTCCTACCCTCAACTGATTCGTACTTTATCTTACGTAAATTTACTTTGAATCATTAAAATTTTACTGTTTTGCAATGTGATGCCGACACATAGATCGAGTTCCTAACACTGAAATTCGCAAACGGACTAAAGTTCAAGACGTTAGTGAGCGAATGTTGGGGCTCAAATGGAGTTGGGCAGGACACTTGGCCAGACGAAGTGACGACAGGTGGACTAAAGCACTGACTGAGTGTTGGCCAAGAGACTGTTGTAGGAGTAGAGAGCGTCCACCGGCGCGATGGGTCGATGACATACGCAAAACCGTAGGCTACACCTGGCCCAGATTAGCACAAGATCGAGGTGAATGGCATAAACATAGAGAGGCCTATGCCCAGCAGTGAGTCGACAAGGGCTGATATGATAATGATGATGATGATGTTTTGCAATGTTTTAAAAAAATTGTAACGCCTTCAAATCGAATACAAAAATGTGGAAGCACAAGTATTTCCATAATACTTAAAAGCTGTTTCATCTATTAATAAGGGTATGTATCTTTTATTACTGAATAAAACGTTATTATTATTATACAATGCTGATAATGCATTGTAATAGGGAATTTTCTGTGGTTGTCCTAGATAACCCACTTTTCAACACAGACAACCTTCAAAAACCGGCTAGATGCTCTAATATCCGGCATCAGTTTCCTTTCTATATTTTAAACCTCCACTGCGATCACCAGTGGAGGTGTTCAGCGTGGTGGTTATGGCGTAATCCCGTTTGATAAGGCATGCAGCAGTGGACATAAGTGTGCTGATGAAGATCGGACTGGAACCCACTTGAGACCATGATAATCCGTTTCAGAGTTGATATGTGTAACCTTTAGGGTGGCCGGGTCACGGCGACAAATTAGGATTCTCTCTGTCACTGACACCATGGTTACCAGCTGATTATTTATTCATCTTGCACGTAGTGAGGATAGCTGGGCTTAGGTGGGATGTATTGACACGTAGTTTTCTGAATAGCGGGTAAGCTTAGGGTATGCAGTCTTTATATAAAATGTTTCTGAACTAAGACTTTAGGGTTGCGAACAATAGAACAATAAAAAATATATGTTTAATCAACATCAACAATTTATCAATATCAAAACCGTAATATAATTGACGGAGAAAACGACGAACACACATAAAAAAGTTATAAACATACATACAACCGAAGATAGAACCTCGAAATAAGGAAATAAATAAATAAATAATGCTGGACAATTCACACAGCATTATCTAGCCCCAAGGTAAGCAGAGCTTGTGTTATGGGTACTAGATAACTGATATACTTAATGCAATACACTAAATAGATATAGATATCTATTATTATACATAGAAAACATCCAGAACGCCCTGGACAAATGTCTGCAGATCGTACAAACATTTGTCCCGAGGCGGGAATCGAACCCGCAACCTCCTGCGTCGCAGGCAGACCATCGCCCGCTGCGCCACAGGGGTCGTCTATCTATTATTGAGTAACGCTTAGGTAATCTCAACCTCACCTCAACAGCCTGTCCAATACAGGCTGTTGAGGTTGAGGTGAGGTTGAGGCCTGTGTCCACTACTGGACGCAGGCCACCCCCTGATAAGCGCATTCCAACCAACCTTTGGATGAACAGGATCGATTTGTATAAAATTTGACGGTGGTATAAATGACATAAAAATAAATATGTTGGCTAGAATAACATACGAACAGAAACAATAATAAAAAAGAAAGCATTTAACACAATAAAAAATAAAGATGATGAATGAAATAAAAATAAATATGATGAATGACTTGGCTTTCGTAATAAGGGCCCTAGATTAGTTCCTTATATATCCTTATTTCCAGTATCGCTAAAAGTTCTGATCCCTCAAGGATTCTGAAAGAACTTCATACATCCTCAGTATAATCGATATTCATAAAGCTGCCTTCAACGAGTTTGCTGTTACGGCGGATTAAGCGTTAGGTTCTCTTCACATGAATATCAAAACATTCTGACGTGACAGGTTTTCGGCGTTTTTTTTGCTCAGCCTATTCCGTCCACCGGCCAAAGGTTTACATTTTACGTCTAATGTTATAACGAGGTAAAAAAATGGTGAGTGAGATGAAGAAATGAGTCGAGAAAACGTTATAGACTTACGTAATTTAAGTAAGCTGAAGAAATAAACTTCAAATAGTTTGCGCATTCGATGACGATAATTTTTGGAACGAAGTTCCTTATCGCGCGTTGTGAAAAAAATTGTCACGAAAAGTTGTAACGACACATTTTGACGAAGAGAACCGAGGAGAACCGAAGCGAAGACCGCAGCCGAGTTGAGGAGAGGTGCGCTTCGATTCGAACAATCGTGTTTCGCTCGCTCGCGCAACGTGTCATGTGAGTGAGCAGGATATAGACTGTGACCCCCACGCCCCCAGCCCCCGGAACCCCCTCCCCCCACCAAAAAATCTGCTATGGGTTTCGTTTTCGACTTACAAGAGGGTGAGGATTACTTATTTGATGACGGGGGGCATGTGTCTAGTATAGGGGAACAGCACGGCGAGCGAAGCAAGCCGTGCTGTGACTCCCACGCCCACTTTTAATCGAAAGGAACTTCGTTCCATCCGGGTGTCCCTTGACACCTCTCAAGTTTTTTTTTTCTTTTTATATATTTCCTTAGACAAGAATCGCTGTAGAGTTTAATCATCGCCAAATTAATTATTTTCTATGTGGTGCTGGCTTAGAATTCGTACCACTCTTCCTGCGGGTGTCGTAAGAGGCGACTAAAGGATATCCACCGGGGGGCGGGCAGCAGCGCCCTAGAACAATCCTACCATGAACTGTGATCCCCAACCCGCATGCCCAGCGTGGAGATTATAGGCACTACCCCCATGAGATAAAAGCCAATAAGGCGCTTATCAGGGGGAGGCCTGCGTCCAGTAGTTGACCAATATAGTCTAATGAGGTGAGGTAGTTAATTATAGATATAATCAGCGTACGAACGAAACCGTCTGTTATCCTCGCGAAACTACAAACGTATCGTATGATCGCTCCCTAACCCCTCACGTGATGACGTGACACATAACACGTAGTATGACGTATACTACGTGTTAATTACGAGACATAATTAGCCGTTCGAGATTTATCACGATCATTACGTCTTGTTTTAAATATGCTCTTGTCAAGATAATGAAGAGGGTTGGTAGAAGATGCTTTTGATATTATATTAAAGAAATATATAAATTGTCTGTTATGCATTTTTTTATGGAGTCGTATAATCAAGTCTCAATAAAAATTACAATCAATTTATAGAAATAAATTAGAACTAGTATTTACAATTTCAATTAAAAACAATTGAGCTAACTGCAGACAGCAAACAATCTACAGGTAGCTCAACTGATACATAACAATAAATAAAATAATATCCCAAAAATTTTCGACTTCGACGGGACTAGAACCCGCATCCTTCCCTAAGTAAGTCAAGTTCAAGTCCCGTCGAAGTCGAATTAAGAGTCCCAGCCATCCACATAGACGCTTAAAAAACATAATATATTTTCCCAGGTAAAAAACAATGTGCTATAGCGTTCGTGTAGGCGATAGTATATCCTAAACGAGTTAAGTGGAAGCCCGGTAACAAATGGTATTGTTTATAGAATCTATCCCGAATCCAAACAAATGTTTATACATCTGATTTGATTTTCGTCCAGTTATATTGGATTTAAGGCGGGTTTAAGTTATACAAGGTTGGATTGTTCCGACCCGAGGAACTCCATTGGCTCAGGGACGCTAGTCGCCTTTGGGTTGATGCTTCCTCGCTACATAACGTATTCACCGCCCAGCTTCGTGACACGGGCGAGTAGATTGGCATTTGCGTCTTGGGCCATGATAGTGCTTGTTTAGTTAACCCCTATTCTTAATTTAATTTTATTAAATTTAACCTGAGTTTTATATACTAGTGTGTTTAGTTGATTTTGTTTTATTGGGTATTACCAATGTGTCCGTGACCTTTAAGTAGCCCTTAGCAGAATACACAATTTAATAGCTTACCTAACGAGATCAGCTAGCATAAGCATGTTCAAAACAAAATTTTTAAAATACTTTTGATGCCTGACTTATACGCAAGGTACAGCGTAACATTAGCTTAAGCATAATTTTTAAGAACTTTTTGTTTTTATAAGAAATAAACCGATACCAGCGCTACAGCAGCGAGCAGATAGTTACAGCTAACACGTAAAAATGTAGAGGTTCGATATATAATCTGTTAAAGGAAATAAAGCAATTTCATACTAAATTTGTCCCATTCTCAAATACCTTTGTTTTCGGTTTTACCGAAACTTCCAACCGTGCACACGGGCTGTTAATTCCATTCCATGTATCGGATTATTTGGATTCCGTCCGTGTTTTTTTGTTGACACGAATCTTGTTACCTCGGTCCAGTTGGCAGGTTGACGCATGAGGTCCGACAACCTTCGATCACCCTTTCCCCTTGTATATCATCACCATCATCAGCCTATGCTAGTTCACTGGCGGCCTCCCCTGATGTGCCATAGCGCCCAGTCTTCAGCCTCATCCAGCATCTGCCAGTAGTCCACCGCAGGTCGTCATCCCACCTGGTTCCGTACTCTTTAAACGAAATCGATGTTTCTGGTTCGTTTTCGTTCAAACGCTAATCTCATGCAAGCGACATAAGAGTTGGTTTTGCACGACAATAAAACGAAACCTCGATGTTCCTTTTCCGAGTAGACCCCCTGGCGACAGGGCGTTCTACACTACATTTGCCCGTCAAGAAAACGTTTACCCAGCGGTAGTAAGTTCTTCGGGAGATATGGCCAGCCCACTGCCATTTCAGGTTTCAATTTATGCTACCTACTTCGAATACTTGGTTCTCTGCTAATTAGTTTTGTTAACCATCCTTGCAATGTTGTTTATCGACTTTAGCAATGTAACACTTGTGAAAACTTAAAACTTACCAACCTACTCAACACCGACGCTATGTTTCACCACACTCATAATCATAATCCCTTGAGACAAACACGCAAGTTTTTTTTGAGCTTAGACTATTGGTGAGTCGCGTGAAATGAGTCGCTTAAAACAATAATCCTGTTATCACACGGCAACGCAAAATGAATTCTGATTTCTGTTAAAATAACGCACTTTACAACTCACAACCATATTTAGCCGTGCGGTTAGTATAGCTGTGTGATGCCGGAATTACCGAACTTAGAATTTGCACCATCCCAACTCTTCCCACGGGTGACGTAAGAGGCGACTAAGGGATATTCACCGGGGGCGGGCAGTAGCGCCTCCTGCATAACAATTCTACCACCGAACTGTGATTCCCAACCCGCATGCTCTGCGTGGGGATTATGGGCATTACTTGCCATGAGATAAAAGCCTAGGGCGCTTATCAGGAGGAGTCCTGCATCCAGCAGTGGACCAATATCGGCTGTTGAGGTTATTAATACTCGAGACTCCCTCCCACCCCCTTGTAAGAAAAAATAAAAATAACACATGGTCGCCCCATAAATCGTCTTACGTAATAAATGAATGGCCCCATATCAAATCAACGACTGAGAAAAGCACAGAAAAATTAAATTTCTTGTTTGTACCAACCCTAGCGCTCCGCTCAACTATAGGTATAAAGTTCGAAGAGACGGCTGAGTCATTCTACTGTATACATTTATCTACTGTGGTCAAGTTTGGAAAAAACGTTCAACGCAACAGCAGGTGTATAAAGTATCTAGGAATTTATTTGTATCCTACTATCCTACTAATAAGTATTATAAATGCGAAAGTTTGTGAAACGTGAAATTTTTGTTACCAAAACTACTGAACAGACCAAGACGAAATTTGGCATACATTTAGAACGTAGACTAACTTAAACAATAGGTAACTTTTTTTAGGGCTTCGCCCCCAATTTGGGATTTAAAGATGGGTTTGAAAAATTACACATCACGTCCAACAAGAAAATAAAACATAAGTATATAAAAATCCTCTATGCAATGTTGTCTATTTTAGTCAAAATAATGATTGTGAATTTGTGATGTTGTCAATAGGTTAGGCACATAGGCACCCTACCTACCACGCTAACGAAGTTGCGGGTAACAGCTAGTTTATATAAAAGAAAAGCTATCACCTCAAAACAATATTTCTAGACGCAAATAAATAACCTAACTCATCCAACCAAGCACATCCCCGAAAAGTTTGAAAATCTTCTGACTTGAACCCGGTGATCAATTCCCGGATTTGGTGTAAGTAGGTATAATACCTACAGTTTGTCCGGATTAGAAGGTTCGAGAGTCAACTTGCAAAACGGCATTATTTCTGAAGTTTGTTGCTAGGTAATATTCGAATAGCTAGGTCAAAACACAAGCACCTTTTCAAGTTTTCACCCGACGAAATACGTAGGAGGATATCAAGTCGACGCGTATATTTTTTTTATGTATGACCACGCATAACTTTTTACAGAGTAGTCCAATTATGATAATTCTTTGTTTATTGGAAAGGGTATACCCCGAAGTTGGACCCATATAAATTAGAAGTCAGTTCATAGTTTTTTGAAACACGCCAAATTATCTAGATATCACTTTAACCTCTCGGTGACCAGCTATCCGAGAGGAGTAAATTGAAAAACAGCGCTGCTTGCATATTAATGCATTACTGCAAAATTCTGAATTTCCTCCTTTTGTGTTAGATTATTTGTTCTTATTAAGTAGTATGAGTCTAGTTTTATTCTATGTATATTCTGAATTGAGGGAATAAATGATTTTCTATTCTATTCAGATGTAACTAAGCTCTAGAATCGCGACTAGACGACGTAGATAAGAGTTTATGACTTAGTTCTATTTCGATTTTTTTCCGCCGTAAATTAATATTGAATTTACAAAACTTACTTAGGGTTTTAACATGCTATGAACTATAAAAATCATGATTTCGTTTGTTCGAACGAGGTCCAAAGCATTCGTTACTTCGTTGGTTAGTCCAAAATGAGTTTCTTACCATTTGAAACTCCTTTCATGCCACATGCCTGATGCACAACGGATTCGACCCGCCACCAAGCCTACCCCTGGTCCCCCTGGTCCCCCTGGCCGCGACAAATCCTACCAAAATAAATGATGGCGGCATCGCGACAGACCGGACTTAGATGGCGGGACTGGCTAAACTCGTATAACGAGGTTTTGGTTGGAAACGACTAGAATTCTGTTGACCTCAGATGGCCTTGACAGCGTTGCCGAGCTATGGCAGGCGCAGAGGGCGCTAGTAAGAGTTAGGTTGGGACAACAAGCACAAGGGCCAACATTGGGTATAATGCTGTTGTGAATTAATGTCCAGAACAGCATTAAACCGTGAATAATGGAAAGGGATCAAAGAACCTTCTGAGTTTTCTGGCCAATTTATATTTCTGCACCTTAGAGGAACATAGCTGAAATTTACCAGCTTTTTACCCTTCACTGTGCCATCGAATCAGTATGATTGATTGGACTATCGCATCGCATTGATAGAAACCGTTTGGAAGTTCGATCAAACTTTACACAGTTCTTATTTACATGGGGATAAGATTCAAAGTTTCACACGTTTATCTTTGCAGGCGAAGTTTTTGATTTGATCCGGTCTTTGTCTTTTTTCTTAGGTAACTTAGGGTTTTGGTAACTTTAGTAGGGGAAAATGGTAGCCTATATTAGCTGCTAGCTTCTGCCCGCGAATTCGCTCTCGTTTTCCAGGATCAAAATGATGCCAGGTAGGCATTATGTTAATCCAGCAGATTTAGGACAAACAAAAACAACAGCCCACCGCAGGACCGAGGCCTCTTATTTAGACTTCTTCGACGACCTGTGTGACGTAGCGGGCGAAGGTCGGCCTGCGACGCAGGAGGTGGCGGGTGCGATCCCGCCTCTGGACAAATGTTTGTACGATCTGCAGATATTTGTTAGGCTGTTCAAGGTCAACCTTTATTTATAAAAAAACTGTCTATGTGATGTATTGTATTAAGTATATTATATCAGTTATATATATATAACACAAGCTCTGCTTAGCTTAGGATGGTGCTGTGTGAATTGTCCAACATATTTATTTTTTACTAGCTTCTGCCCGCGGCTTCGCACGCGTTGTTTCTATGGAAACGTTTTGAGGTTATTTCTATCCCATGGGAATTGATTTACGGGATAAAAAGTCGCCTATGTTTGATTCCAGGGTAAGACTTACCTGTATGCAAAATTTCAGCCTGTAGTTTTCACGTGAAGAGGTAACAAACATCCATCCATCCATCCAAACTATCGCATTTATAATATTAGTGTGATATTGATATTAAATCACATATTAAACAAAAGTATTTGGGATCCACACGTAGTCAGGAGAGGGTAAATGGGCACAACCATCCATCTTTCTTTCCCACTTTTGTTTGTTTTGGAAACTTTGGTTTTTACGTTTACGCAAATAGCAGGGGTGGAGAAAGTCTTCTGAAGTTTTATGGTAGGTATTGGAGATGAAACTAGTATATACCTACTTTAAAGCTATTGAAATAGTGCACCTGCAAAGCGAGATGGTCTGAAATTCAGACCGCGTTCACGCAGACAGAGATCTCGCCGAAATCACGCCGCCGCCGCCGATTATTTTTACGTCGGCGCACATGTCTGGTACACACTTGTGCACTATAATATGTCCTGCGCATCTGGCTAGTCTCCGATGTGACTGGCCGCCGTGGTCGAAATTCGGCTCGGAGTACAATATCATCACACTAATATTATAAATGCGAAAGTTTGGATGGATGGATGGATGTTTGTTACCTCTTCACGCCAAAACTACTGAACGGATCGAGCTGAAATTTTGCATACAGGTAAGTCTAACCCTGGAATCAAACATAGGCTACTTTTTGCCCATAAATCAGTTCCCATGGGATAGAAATAACTTTAAAACGTGTCCATAGAAACATCGCGTGCGAAGCCGCGGGCAGAAACTAGTTATAAATAAATATAATAAAAAACAAGCATAACTAACATAAAGATTAATTCTAAAATCCTTTTGAAACAGTTCGTCTTACACCAACAATTATTATTTACAAGTTGCTCACAGAATAATTTATTCAATATTCATTCCATTGCGAAACTTAATACTGGAAAACTCTAAAATCAAATTGCTTTATCTCAAGCCAATTAAAGATCACTTTCAACCAGATTTTCACAAAACAGATAGCTTTTCAATAAAACAAAACAGGTACTTACATTCCGAGGAAGTAAGTGATCCACCCCCGTACCGAAAGTTTATGAGTGACGTCACAAAATTCCTGAAAGATTATTGGTCTATTTTGTTTAAATAGAAAATGAACTTTATGTCACTGGTTTTAGGGAAATTTTAGCTTGGGGAGTAAATTTTGTTTAAGACAGGTGTCGTATGTTACTGTGCTTTATGTCGTTGTGTTAGGGTTGAGTTAAGATTGGGGTGCAGTGTAATTTCGTGAAATGGATTTCTAACATGTGCTGAGTTGATTTGATCTGTAGATTTGGAGTTGCGGGTTTCCTTTATTTCGGAAAGAGCTTTTTAGTTTAGTTTAGCTTGATTTAAAACATACTGGTCATCAAATAATCGACTCTTATTTCTCATTGGAATTGAGGAATCAAGTTGGGAATTTTTCGATTTTTTTGTCCTGGGTAACAAATAATCGACCAATACAGTGACAGCCCCTAATCAGACTGGCCGTCGTTTAAAAATTAAATGTTTAATTTTGAACTCTGAAAGAAAACGCTGTCGGCCATGTTGTGACGTCATAGGACTCAGCAAACATGATGGGATCTTAAACGAGTAAAATTCGCTATGTTGTCCGTCTTTAATTTCAAAATGATGAATGTTTGCTAATGTCAATTGCTAGTTTTCGAGACGTATGACGTCACAGCACAATGGCTGACAGCATTTTTGTCTGTTTATGAGAAACAGACATCACATTATCACACTAATAGTTTGGATGGATGGATGGATGGATGGATGTTTGTTACCTCTTCACGCCAAAACTACTAAGCGGATTGGGCTGAAATTTTGCATACAGGTTATTCTAATCCTGGAATCAAACATAGGCTACTTTTTATCCCATAAATCAGGTCCCATTTGATAGAAATCACCTTTAAAAGTTTCCATAGTAATAGCGGCATAAACTAGTTTAAAATAAAGTTTTGTGCTGTTTTCTAGGTCCTAAAAAATATGGTAATATTTTTTTCCATCTAATTGGACAATAATAAATAATTTAAGACCTACTTTAAAAAAGACTAGGCTATTGCATAGGCAAAGAATATCAAATTACAAATGCAAACCTTGATCTTAACAAAACTCCCGCATATTAATTTTCTTCTCCGATTATAAAAGTGCAAAAATTCCCATCATCATATTAAGCAAAACTAATAAAGCTCTGACCCACTAAACTAAACTTTCCACATTAATCTGTGAAACGATTTAAGTTCTGATAGCGGCTTTAGTCACTGCATTTACTAACTTTTTACGAGATAAAAGTAAAATTAAGAGCTTTTTTCTTTTAGACGCGTAGCGAAGAAGTGTCCTTTAACCTTTAGCCAATCATCATGATCATCACATCTGGGGCCCAATCCTGCTAACCTATGGCTTAACTATGACTATGATCTTAGCAGAATCGCTTCTCTATTTCTAAAAACGCGAGATCGCCTCGCGGTTTCACCCGCGTAGTTCCCGTTCCCGTGGGAATTTCGGGATAAAATATAGCCTATGTCACTCCCTGAAAAGTAAGCTTCCTAACGGTGAAAGAATTTTTCAAATCGGTCCAGTAGTTTCGGAGCCTATTCAATACAAACAAACAATCAAATCTTTCCTCTTTATAATATTAGTATAGATTGGCTACATGGCGTCCTATACTATGTATGTTTGACGTAACCAGATCAGTAGAAGGATTTTTTGTCCACCTAATACACACGAACTTGCTTGTTTAATTCCCTAACGTGTAGGCCAATGATTTTAATAAAAAAAATGGTTAATGATCGTAAAAATCACGTTGGGGAAAATACTTTGGAAGGCCTTATGATAATATATTTTGGGTATAAGTAAATTATGATGTATAAAAATCTAAATTTTCATTTTCTCAGCATCTTTGAAAATTATGATCTTTTTCTATAAAAAACCGGTTTGTACCACCCAGACAATCAAACTAGACAACTGGTCGTCTACGCGAACGAAATTTTCCGCGGGGACAACCAGTTACCTGGGCGGAATTTTATCTCCATCTACACAACTGCGTGGTAACTAGTTTTTCGTGGTAACGGAATTTTTTGCCTTAAAATAATTTTGGATTTTCCTAAAATATCCGCAACACAATAATTATATTTAGGTATCTGGATTCCTACCTACGGGAATTAAATTTTAAAAACAAGAAGCATTTTCATATTCATTGTCACCGTTAACGTACCAGCTATTCTCGAACCAAATGGTCTGTTGCGTGACGATGGTAAGAGGCCCGACGGTATGACACTAGTCCCATGGGAGTTGGGGAGGCCCATTGTGTGGGACGCTACATGCGTCGACACACTTGCGCCTTCCCATCTTCCGAGGACATCCGTGAGGGCGGGTGCGGCGGCAGATTTGGCCGAAGATCTCAAGAGGCGCAAATATGCAGGTCTCGACAGAGCCTACACATTTTCTCCCCTTGGAGTCGAGACCCTAGGTCCGTGGGGTACCGAGGCTCTTCGGGTTTTCAAAAAACTATCTGAGCGTCTGGTCGAAGCGACGCGTGACCCGAGAGCTGGTGAATATCTGGCACAGCGTATCAGCATTGCCATACAGCGTGGCAATGCAGCCAGCGTCTTGGGGACGCTTCCGACTGGTGTTGATATGGATCAGTTGAGCTATCTGTAGACTGTTTGCAACAGTCGGCAGTTAGCTCAATTGTTTCAATTGTAAATACTAGTATAATTTTCTTTGTGAATAAATGTCATGACTTTAGAAGCATTTTTAATTTAATTTTTTTTGTAAAATATCTGCCTGACATTCGCACCTCCCGTCAACAGCCTGTACCTATTGGTCCACTGCTGGACGCAGGCCTCCCCCTGATAAGCGCCTTGTTGACTTTTATCTCATGGGGGGTAATGCCCATAATCCCCACGCTAGGCATGCGGGTTGGGCATCACAGTTCGGTGGTAGAATTGTTCTGCAGGGGGCGCTGCTGCCAGCCCTCGGTGGATATCCCTTAGTCGCCTCTTACGTCACCCGCGGGAAGAGTTGGGGTGATGTTAATTCTAATCACCACCACACAACAAAAGGAAGCCTGAATTGCCAATGATATAAACATTGTTATTTTGTAAGTATCTTGTTTTCGTTAAATTCAAAATAGAATAGAAGAGGTAGGAAATCGATACGCCTTCACAATATAGACCGAGAGCTCACTGAAATTTATTAAACCTTGTAAAAGTATAATTTTCACTGAAACATTAATATTATAAATGCGAAAGTTTGGATGGATGTATAGATGGATGGATGTTTGTTACCTCTTCACGCCGAAACTACTGAACGGATCGGGCTGAAATTTTGCATACAGGTAATTCTAGGCCTGAAATAAAACATAGGCTACTTTTTATCCCATAAATCAGTTCCCGTGGGATAGAAATCTCCTTTAAACGTTTCCATAGAAACAACGCGTGCAAAGCCAAGAGCAGAAGCTAGTTTTACTATAAAAATCACCTTGAAGAAATCCCTCGTTGCCCGAGTTGCCGTTGGAAGAGACTATCGTCATGAAACGTTGGTGTTCATCCAACACAAACAAGGTTCGTAGTTAACCCGCTTAAATTCATACGGAATACCATGCGTAAAAAGCCCCTTGATATACATAGTTTTTGCTTGTAGCTGGGTCAGAATTTATATTATTTTTTTTTATTTTCTGTAAAGCACTATGGGTTCGGCGACGGATGAATTTCCCATACAAACGTAATACCAAAATGATTTGTAATTTGAGCATATTTTCACCATGGTCTGCTATTCTTTGTATTAAAATAGTATATATCTAGGTTTCTTCCACATTTTTTTTTCAAAATACTATAGACAAATGTTTGTACGATCTACAAATATTTGTTCTAGGTGTTCTGGTCGTTTCTATGTATAATAAAAATATATCTATGTAATGTATTATATTATGTATATCAGTCATTTAGTACCCATAACACAAGCTCTGCTTAGCTTGGGGCTAGATGATGTTGTGTGGATTGTCCAGCATTATTTATGTATTTTTTTATTTATATCGGCTATCTGCTCGGTATGAAAGATCCAGAAATAATTAATTTTCACCGGTGGAAAGGTTTACATCATGATGTACAAATGTTGTACATCATGATGTAAACCCTTCCACCCTATCTCTTGCTCTACAAGAAACACGTTATCATATTTTCTCGGTTACTAGGCAACGGCTTTTCAGAGAGCTCTCATTTTACAAAGGCTGCAGATATACGTATTCTTTCACATTATCTTGAAACAGTTGCCCTGGGGTCTAGGAAAATAAAGGTGACAAATAAGGGTGCGATTACAGTGATAAGCGGCGGCGGGAAGGAGCGGATTTTTGGCAATTCTCCATAGCATGTTTGCCAATATTCATTACCTTCTAAAATTTGATTTTGTTTTCAAAGCTATGAAAAATCTTCTCTCTGTTGACTGGTCGGCCATTATTGTATTCTCATTTACTACTAACCTAGCTAATAGACTAGCCATAATACAATACACTACAGACATACATATATACTTTTTATTATACATAGAAAACATCCAGAAGACCCTGAACAAATATCTGCAGATCGTACAAACATTGGTCCCGAGGCGGGAATCGAACCCGCAACCTTCTGTGTCGCAGGCAGACCTTCGCCCGCTGCGCCACAGACCTCTCACAGACGTCGTATTATAGTGTACAAGTGTGTGCGCAAACACAGGTGCACTCTCTGTACCCTCACTGTCTTAATCCGATGGCAGACCGACACGACCGGGGATAGGTCAAGCGCAGGACCAACGCCTTAACGTGCTTTCCGAGGCACGGGGTTGTAACACCGCCAACTTTCTGACTCCGGGCTACTGAGAAATTTCCTTGCTAGAAAAACCCCCATAACAACTATTGGCCCGACCCGGGATTTGAACCCAGGACCTCATAATCAGCGGTTGAACAAGCTGACCGCTAGGCCAACTAGGTATAAGGTGACTCACATCAATTGTTTTACCGCTCCGATAGTTTCGGTCAACTCACCTGCCACCCCTAACTCACTGTAACTCATTATTACGCATTACTAAAGGACTCCTAAACCTTAACGGTCACAAATTCATCTCTTATTCAGTGCGCTACCTTAACTTTTGGGCGTCGAAAGTTTCGTAAACTTAGAGAACAAAAGAAGACGCTGTTTGGACAAGGGCGGGGGTTTTCGACCATTCAGTTAGTTTGGACAGCATTTGTAATGTACAAAATCGAGTTTACCAAGCGATGGTTAAACTTTAAACAGTTTTGACATTTTTGACACACGTTTTCATACATTAAATGTCAAAGTTCACCGACGAAGCTGCCTAATTGTCGGATTCTTATGGTGAACACCAGCATCAGAAAACCTTTTGACCCTGATTTAGTATCTCCTAAAAGAAAACTTATGATTTCTGTGGTTCACTTGCTGAAAATCGATATAGTTGTATTATATTAGCTTCTTTTATCAAGGGCTTACGACACGACGAAAAGCACCCATGTTTCTTCATCAACCAGGATTTTCAATGAATGCATTAATCTCAAAACCTGGATTAGATGATATAATTTTTTTAATACACAGCACACAATACATGGTTACAAAATAAAAAGCAAGTAGACTAACAGGATTGGCCGCCAACCGTACCCTCCAGCCGTGTAACATCCCCTCACAGCTAGACTCAAGTTTTTTCTCAATTGTTTGCGCGTGATCCGCCTCCTTAATATTAGTGTTAGTGATAATTGTTCTCCGCTTTGGGATTTTATTGCTTTCAGAGGAGAGTAGGTAGTATTCATGGTTGTTTTATTGTTCCACATCTTAAGAAAATTTTACAGTAGCAGCCCGGAGTTGGCGGTGTTACACCCGTGCCTCAGGAAGCATGTTAAGCAGTTGGTCCAGCGCCTGATTTCTCCCCGGTTGTGTCGGTCTGCTGACTCATCGGGTTATGGGAAAGTTATGGGAAAATAAAGAGTGCACCAGTGTTTGAGCGCACACTTAGACGCTATAATAATGTCCTGAGCTAAAAAACCTTGCCATTAATAATGATCTTTTTAATCGTCTGAAAAGGTTCGACTACATTGTGGCAACACCTCTGTGAAATATTATGTAAGTACATGCTTCTGCCATCGGTTTCTCACGCGTTTTTCCCTCTTCTATCCTGGGATACAATCTAAAGGCCTGTCTACATTGATCTTCCTAGCCTGTAAAACATCTAAATCTTCAGGAATCTTGTATGAGTGGGGTATCACGGCGACCAATTCTATTCTATCTCGAAATGCTTCTATACACGGATATTAGTAACTCACTGCGTGGACTGCAGGTTCTGTCCATCATCACAAACACGTATGTGAAGACGCCAGGTCTTTATTTTTATTGTAAACTAGCTACTGGCCGCGGCTTCGCACGCGTTGTTTCTATAGAAACGCTTAAAACTGATTTATATCCCACGGAAACTGATATATGGGATAAAAAGTAGCCTATGTTTTATTCCAGGCCTAGAATTATCTATATGCAAAATTTCAGCCCGATCCGTTCAGTAGTTTTGGCGTGAAGAAGTAACAAACATCCATCCATCTATAAATCCATCCAAACTTTCGCATTTATAATATTAGTGTGATAACCTCTGCTAAATAATGTTAAAACTTCTTTTTCGGAACCGAATTAATGACGAAAAACCGACCTTCCGCTCCTTCACCCAAGGTTAATTCAGGGCAGAGCAGTTTTTACATTTAGTGTCAAAAAAGCCTCTGAAGAACGACAATGGCGGTAACTACTATCAATACAAGTTTTAGAATAGAACCTAGCGTCTTTACGAACGAGTTCGTAAAAATATGCAGATATTCTGAAGTTCACGTAGTGTCAGTGAATTACCATCCTGTATAGAGGTGAACCCCCTCAAGCTCAACAGCCTGTATTGGTCCACTGCTGGACGCAGGCCTCCCTTATGGGGGTAATGCCCATAATCCCCACGCTGAGCGGGTTGGGGATCGCATTTCGGTGGTAGAATTGTTCTGCAGGGGTGCTGCTGCCTGCTCCCGGTGGATATCCCTTAGTCGCCTCTTACGACACCCGCGGGATGAGTTGGGGTGGTGTAGATTCTAAGCCAGCACCACACAGGCTGGTGAGAGGTGAACCACTCTAACTCTCAGCAGAATTCCTTGATCAATCGAAAGCCTAGCTTTGTTAAAACCTCTTTTTAATTAGCCCGTTGTCTTATCTCCATTCGACAGGCGGTAGGTGGCGCGAGGGGGAGTTCTAAAAGTCAATAATTACGTACCTTTTCTTACGGATAAAGGCTCTTGGCCGAGGAATTTGCTGGCTTCTTATTTTTTAATTCAAATTAGTTGTTTTGATAAAAATAATTGGGGGAAGTCGAGGTGGAATGGCGTAGAATGATCTTATTGTTGTGGGTGTTGTTATTTTTAGGTGAAATCAGTGGAAAGCAAAAATCTATATTTCAACTGTTTTTTGTTCATATTCATATTTATTTATTACAATCATTGTGTACAGTTTTAGATCTTAGTATCTAAGTAATGTTCAAGAGACGCAATGGTACCCTAGCAGGGCGTGGCAATAGGTACTGAGAGTGGAGGTGGACCCGGTTTCTAGAAGAATCTCTAGTTAGGTTTTGGCAGGAAAATATAATTCATTATCTTATGTTTTTAGTGCTTTGTTGCAACTTAAGATAATTTTTAGAGCGTATATTTTATCTTACAATAATCCATGCTGACGTCACAAATCTAGCCCTCCAGTAGACGGAAAAAATAAAGATAGCGTCAGCTTTGAAATTATTTTATCTTTCTAGCACTATATATATTTCTTTACCAACTACATTCTTTATTCACAAAGAAAATTATACTAGTATTTACAATTGAAACAATTGAGCTAACTGCTGACTGTTGCAAACAGTCTACAAATAGCTGAACTGATCCATATCAACACCAGTCGGAAGCGCCCCAAGACGCTGGCTGCATTGCCACGCTGTATGGCAATGCTGATACGCTGTGCCAGATATTCACCAGCTCTCGGGTCACGCGTCGCTTCGACCAGACGCATGGCAGACGATGGCAGAAAATCTTAAGACGTTTGCGCACCAGTTAGTGAAAAGGATAGGCATAGAATTTGGCGTTCATAGGAACAGGACGGAGCATACGTTTTTGGAACGGCGTAAGCGCAAAAATTATGTTTTTGTTTATTTACAAGAAAGCTATAACTTATGAAGAAATTTTATAAAGGAACCAAAGAAAATTACACAAGTATTTACAATTGAAACAACTGAGCTAACTGCAGACTGTTGCAAACAATCTACAGGTAGCTCAACTGATCCATATCAATACCAGTCGTCGCGTCCCCGCTACGCTGGCTGCATTGCTCCGCTGTATGGCAATGCTGATACGCTGTGCCAGATAATCACCAGCTCTCGGGTCACGCGTCGCTTCGACCAGACGCTCAGATAGTTTTTTGAAAACCCTTTTTTTACCAACTACCTTTTGTCCGCAGCTTCGCAAAATAATATTTTAGACCTGAAAATAAGATGCGAAAAATCTGCCCGATGATCCATTCAGTACTCTCAGCGTCGTTCACACATAAACACACATCTTCGCATACTTTTACACGCACACTTTTCTTTTGTGGATTTAAATATCGTTTTTGGCGTAGTCCCCTCAATAATTTCCATATTACTGTAATTTCAAAGCAGGTAGATCTAGATATAGATAATGATAACGATTCGATAAAAATATGAAAGGGGACATCTATTTCAGATGATTGTCCAATTATATATCGTCGGGGACTGCGGCCGACGTACATGGTCGCATAATATAAATTACTTGCAGGATGTAGTGTTGTGAGGTACAGGATGAAGCGATTGAAGGTACTTACAATAAAGCCGCGTTGACCATCAATGTAAGTAAAATTCGCGAGATTGGGTAGGAACTAGCTTCTCGAAAGTGGAACGCTCAAATTAGGTCCAATTACAAGCAAGATCTCAAAGTCACCTAAGCAAGGTCCGAACACATATTTAAACTAGATAGGTACTACTTTTTGACTCTACAGCACAGGGTATCCTAGTGTAGAGATCAAAGTGAGTCACTATTAGTCTTAATATAATGTAGCAAAATAAGAATAAATCTAAGTTAATGTAGTGATTGTTGTATTATGTATGCATGTATATTTGTGATGAAAGAAATTATTATTATAATTTGGTCCACCCACCTCAGTCACAGTTCGACTGGCTGCGCCGCCGGCGTTCATCCTTCGCGTGCGCATTGTTCTCGGTCGCACGTTGGTCAAGGTACATCTTTCCATCTTTGTTGTTCATTAGGTAGGTAGATATACTGCAAAAGAATGGAAATAGCGTGTCTTTGTGATTATCTGTAACACAACACAGGCCATTTGTTGAGTTATCGCTGGGAGATCTTACCAGATCTACAGAATTTTACTCATATCTACGTGACACGATTTTACTATAGAATTTTACTTATATCTTTAGATTCGGATACCTACTAGGACGCAACTCTAATTATGGCAACCCCTAATCAGAGCGCACTCGGACGACGATTTTTTCGACACTGGATCATTGAAGCAAATCGCAAAACTTCGAAACGATTATTGATATTGCAAGCTTTCATTCATGATTTCATTCGAATATGTGTCGCTACGTATATGCGTCACGCATATGTGCATTCGAATATTTGTCGCTACGTATATGCGTCACGCATATGTGCATTCGAATATGTATCGCTACGTATATGCGTCACGCATATGTCATTCGAATATGTGTCGCTACGTATATGCGTCACGCATATGTGCATTCGAATATGTGTCGCTACGTATATGCAAACGCCTTGCTGTTTTGTGTTTTTGTAGTTTCTTTCATAAATACATTTGTTGTTGTAAAATATCTTGGATTCGACAACCGAGTATAGCAAGGTGGAAAGTTTCCTTGCATTTTAACAACCCCTTGACGTAATCGCCCGAGTCTTGTGCCTTCCCCCAACCCCAAATGCAGTCACAATGCGTTCGTTACGGGGTTGGAGGGACGCCAGCCTGAGATCTGCCGGCGCCTACAAATATACCATCATTTGTACGGACGATGTAAGGAATACGGAGTTTTACCCGATTTATGGGGAAAATAGAGAATTTTTCAGAATTTACCATGATTTCTACCGGTGGTATAAAGCTGGGTACTGACTGCTGTAACGGGGCGTAGTGTAATATTCGCAGCAAGCATTTATACGTCACGCCGTTTGCTGAAATCCGTCTCGTAGCTCGCTGCTCTCGCCTTCTTTCCCCGTACTGACTGCACGAACGCTCGCTGTGTAACACGTTACATTACGACCCGTGACGCCGGGCAGTATCTGGTTTAAGGAATATGGAAGTACCCTGTCTTAGGAAAAAGTTGGGAGTTTTCCAAAATGCACATGATCATGTAAAGAATATGGAGTTTTATCCAGTTTTAGTTGAAAAGGGAATTTTACAGAATATGCCATGATCTATCTCTAATCGATATCGGACGGAGTTTTGCCCGGTATTAGGGAAAATAAGATTTTTTTTAAATATGTGAGAAAAAATACAATGATTTGCACGGACGATGTAAGGAACACGTCTTATCCGAGTTTAGTTTAGTTAGTTTAGTTTTCGAGCGTAACTATGTGTTATATTATCAACGGTAAAAAAATCACATGGCTTTGTGCGGTTTTGAAAATGGAGGAAAGTCTTCGTAAAGAACTTTTGGAGAAAGAACACAACTTTCTATGAACAATAAGGCGTTGCGATCTTGTAAATTGTATCAATTGATTCAATTCAATGTCATGTCATTTAAAAACATGTAAGTATTCAAAGAATTAAGAAACATACTAAAACAAGCTACAGCCCCTTGTCTTTTATAAGCGAGACAGTAAAAATACAATAAAAGAACATGAATAGCTAAAAATACAATTCAATTTTTAACATTTACTCGTTGAAAAGAAGCAAAAGCTTATTGAGGCATTTAATTAATACAATTAAAATTAAACTACCCTCTTATTTCATTTGCTCACGTCATGCCCACCGTTTTGCAGACATCAGCCTGTAGGTAAATTTAAAGGAAAAATAAATTGTTCTGTAAGTAAATGCAGAACATTATTTATATTTTATACTTAATTGCTTTTGCCAGCCGATACGAAATACTGTGTTTTTTTTTAACTTTTGTTCCAAATACACTCAGCCCACGGAGGTTCAACCACTGCTGAACATGTCTCCCAAACGAGTCAGGTCATAATCACCACTCTCGGGAGGCGGATTGGTTATCGCAGTGGAGGTGTTAAAAAATACTAAGAAGGAAGGCCTTCCTCTGGTAGGTCCAGTCTCTTACGCCATCCACAGACTGAGTTGGACAGGTGAATTGTTACATTTCTGCGTATATCAGCATTAATTTTGCAATCTAAGTAATCCAATCTTGTATCGAATTCGGAGAATTTTTCATAGCTAGTGATAATTAGACGCTTCTTATCTTTAAAGAAACAGGTATTCACAAAGATAATTACAAAATACAAAAAATACAAAATACAAAATATTTATTTCTTTAACTTAATGTACAATAATATAACAGTGTTTGAGATTCCCTTTTAAGTAAAATAAATACCTGTGTTAGGGAATCTCGCTCTTCCAAGACAAATATAGTACGAGTAGTAGATTAAGTTAAGTAGGTAATTAGTTTTGAGGGATTATTATTTAAAACTAAGCTAAGAGTTTAGATTAACAATAAAACTTAAAATGTATGTATGTGCATAAATGATATAGAAAGTGTGCGCGAACGTGCGCCTGTGTGTTGGTGTATGAGTGTGTGTGTATGGGTGTTTATGTGTGTATATGTGTGTGTGTGTGTTTGTGTGTGCAGTGTGATAAGTGTACTTGGGTCTGCCGAGGCTCCAGCCTCTTAAGAGTCTGGGCAACAAGAGACCCAGATGTGTTAATTAAGTGTAATTTATTGTAGTGTGGAGTGGCCCCTCCGTAAAACTCCAGTCTCATAAGAGTCTGGGTGATACAGAGAGAATTACAATCAATTAATAGAAATGAATAAGAACATTGCCATACAGCGGGGCAATGCAGCCAGCGTCTTGGGGACGCTTCCGACTGGCATTGATATGGATCAGTTGAGCTACCTGTAGATTGTTTGCAACAGTCTGCAGCTCAATTGTTTCAATTGTAAATATGTACTAATTCTAATTTATATCTATTATTCGATTGTAATTTTCTTCAAGAAACAGTGTATCTACCTAACTAAATAATAAGGTTTTTGAAGTACTTAGTTTTTTTTAGTTTTTTCAAAAGAATCACTCGTATATATTATTGCCATGGTTGAATTCCATTCCTATATTTACCGTTGACGGTTTTTGCACGTTCATACGAAGGCAATCTAAAGTTGGCACAAAACAACTTCACAACCCCATGGAAGATCTTATCGACGTCCTTTATAGCGAAGGCAGTTCGAATATTGAGAAGTTTACGGGGTTGCCATACCACTTTAAAAATATGCACCAATTATTTATACTAAACTAGCTTCTGCCCGCGGCTTCACACGCGTAGTTTCGGTATAATTAGTAGCCTACTATCTAAGTTAGGCTTTGCTCTAAACGTACGCCAAATTTCATTTTGATCTGCTCAGTAGTTTTGGAGATCCTAGGTAAGAAAAATTCATATTTCATAAACATTCGGCTTTATAATATTAGTAGGACGGCTTTATAATATTAGTAGCATGTCTGGGCACACGCAATTTATGAAATTTTTTGTTTGATTGACAAAAGAAAAAAATATGTATGCAATATCTTCTGATAATCCAGCTGACGGACTAAATAGAATAATATTTTTTACCCAGGACACTACCCCATTGGAACGATTGAGCTAACTGCAGACTGTTGCAAACAATCAACAGATAGCTCAATAATTTTTTTACGTTATTCCCGGTATGTAGGTACGTGTTATAGGGAATATGAACAACCAATTTATGTATTGAAAACTGATATATAAATGGACTTTAGTTTCAAAGGATTTAAAACGATACGATATATTTCGCGTTAAAATGAACATGTTATATTGCTTAACAAAAAAACCTGTAATGATGTTATTCTGTCAATAAATAAATAAATAAATGTTTTTTGAGCTCTTCCGGCTTAGTAAAACTAGCCTAAAACAATCCTTTTCACTAGTTTCTTAAATTAATCCCATGATTAATATGAAGCATAAATAGTTTTTTTTAAAAAGCTGATTTTAAAACTAACGTAACACTTATTTAAAAAATGCGAACTTTTTAAAACAAAACACATTTTTAATTTCGCTCTAACAAAACTTTTGTGTAAGCGAAAACTTTTCTGTGCTGAGTGGTCGTTCAAAACGACGTATATTAATTTAGTGAATTTTTGAATCTCTCATTACCTGAGCTGGTCAATTTATAAGTAAGTTAATATTCGTGAGTGTATCATTCGTGCACTATTTCCGCTCATTGTCTGCATTTTGATTACGAATAAAAAACTTAACAAAATGATCCAAACTAAACCAATATTTAAACAACTTTTTATGAATAAGCGTAGTTTGCATCATTTTTTCTTCTCCTTTTTTATGTTGGTATTACTTCTATTTGTTTCCCAAATTAAATTAATATAAGTCACTTATCAGCTCCTCTGATCGTACCCTAACCCCAAAGAAATATATATGACATCATTTTTATTCCCCACATCAAACAAAAAAACAACGCGAATATCCCAGAGCTGCCAATTTATCAACTCACTATACGTTCCGCAAACAAAAATCTGTACACAAAAATATCGAAAACGTGACTTGCGCGGTTTTACCTGCCGCCGCCTAATTTCATTGGTCGACGTGTTTGCGCGGTGGACATTGTGTGTAACTGTTACTAGTATGTCAACTTTATAGACTTCTAGACAGTATTTTGTTACCGAAAGTGGACATTAAGTTGCTTTACCTTTGCTATGAATTGTGTGTCCATATTAAGCTACAGTTTTCTTTTTCACTTCGAAAAGTTACTCATATTGAGTAGGTAATAACTCTTTTTTAGTAGGTAATAACTCTTAATAGTTATTAGGCGATCAAGGGATATATCGACGCCCTAACCGAATAAAGCGGTAATATGAAAAACGTAATTTTACAGGGGAGCAAAAAAACAAAAAAATCAGTTTTGACACTCGTGTGTTCAATGAATATAAATAAAAAGGGCATCACTAGAAGCGGAAAAAAAAACACCTTCTCTTCATATTAATGACAAACTTCACAAGCTCACAGATTCAGTAATAAATACTAAAAACCATATAACATTTTTGTTCGCCCTTATATGGGCTATACTTTTTTTTGCGTTAATTCATACGTCTTTATTCGTCTAAAAACGGCCGCAAGTGATTGTTGTAACAAATGCGTACCTACCTTTTTAAAGGATTTTATGGTAACATAAGCTCCTCGTTCTAAACTATTGCGTCTTTATTCGCCTTTAGATTAGATGTAATGATTTTGGTAAGTATATTTTATATACCTTTTTATGATAGAACCGTGATGCTATTCGCAATCAAAAAAAGTAATGTAACATTTAGTTTTCTGAAGATAATACCAATAAAACAAAGTATTTTGAACAAAGTTATTTAATAAACATATTATAAAATCAACACTTAACTGGATTTCAATCAAAAGATCTCCAATAATACGCTAGTTTATCAAGAAAAAAATATTTTACCTCGAAATCTGCCGAATAGTGTTTTTTTTATTTAAAACGTTATTTTTACATTATAGAACTGTACAAATATTTTTATAAAATGAACATTAATATAATAATTTATGTATTACCTCTATTTACCTACCATTAATCAACAGACTTTCAAAAATATCAAAAACAGTTAGGTAAACTAATCAACAAAATAGCTGCTACTTTCTAGGTGTGGACTGCCAGTTGTATTCATGATTAGCAATAGGAACATTCAATTTACACAAATAAGAGATCAAAATAAAATAAACGCTTCAACATAGGTAGTTTTAACTAAATAGTAAGTACTTAACTTTAAAACAAACACAAAATACTTACTATTTTCGAGTATTCGATACAATTATAGCAGCTGTAACTTTTTTTTATGTTACCGCCGTGTGATTTGGTTTATGAATCATCATCTTCAGAAACATCTGACTAATGTTGTGACTGAGGACTGATTTTGTGGAACCAACTTCCTGAGAAGTCCTGGTATTGAAGAGGATTAGTTTCAAGAGCTCAGCGTGAAGGCACTGGGCAGTGGGCAATCTTCAGAAGACGGCTGGCACTCATGGAGTAGAAAATATTCTCTCTAGGGTCAGGTTCATCCGATTCTCTTGCCATTTCAGCTTGTGTAGTTGAATTTCTTGTCTTGATAATCCAGGGCCGGGTTTATCTGATTCTCTTTTAGTTTGACTATAAAGTGGCTCCAGTATACTCGACTCCTCTTGTAACTATTCGACACTGCTCAAAAAAAATTCTGTTAGATATTTCGGCAATTCATCATTGATGGCATACAAAACTGGTTGATTGGGATTTGAAGTCAGGAGAGGAATTGAGTGATAGTGATCTGGATGGCACATATTCATAGGCATCCGCGGAAAAGTCTTCAACCGATGCAGCAACCTTTCCTTTCCTGAAACGTGCAATATACTATAGCGAATGACCACGCGACTTCTTAATAAAAACTGGTTTGTGCCCTTTCGTTTATACCTACTATCTACGTACTAATTTCATCAAGATCAGACAGAGAGACAGATCTACTATCGCACTTTTAATAAAAGTGCAATTAGTGTGATAAAAATTTCAATCCATTTTACATATAAATATTAGGTATAGATATTTTTTAATGTACATAGATGTGTAATTGTATGTAGTGGCTGAAGTTGTCTACATTCAAAACTGCATTAAAATCAGATGGTAATTTTATAATTACTAGCAACATAGGTTCGCATAATTAAAATAAACCTAATTTCAACACTAACGCGATAAGGGTCTTTGTCTGTATCTTCAAAGTCTTCGACATTATTTTATATTAATTGCTAGAAGATCTCTAAAGGTAGGTAGGTACTCACACGCATCTTCGACATCATCGACCAAATTCAGCATTCGTCTACAACGTAAACGTCGCAAATGCTTTGTATTCGCTGAAGGGACCATTTCACCACACCAAAATCGTTGTAATTGATCAAATGTATACCTACATACAAAATATAGAATACAAATTTTTTATAAATTAATAACACAATACATCAAAAATGTTATCAATTACACTTATAAACTGGATGCGAATCGGGTTTTATCTCAAATAATTTGTATGTTTAATTACAATCCATAAATGGGTTTTGCTTTATACGAATAATAACGTAATAGCAGAATACCAACAAAACATTTGCCGCCTACAGCCGAATAATAGCGTAACATTTTGTTGCTCGGTTGTTCTGCTAGCTTACTACTATGTAAGTAAGCGCAATGTGTTAAAATGATTATATTCGTCTATTATTTGTGTGACGTATTTCGGAAGAATAAAAACGTCTATCGTTATAAATCTGCCAATTGTGGTCGTAAATGTGTGAAAAAAATTTACGTTATAGATCTGCATGCATAGAATTCATAAATGCAATAAAAAGAAATTGACGTAATAACACATTACCGCTTTTTTCGGTTGGGGCGTCGATATTAAACTAAATTTTAGTTTTAGATATCCCATAATACCTACAGTCCTTTGGGTGGGATCTATGACCAACCTACCTATCTATGTTTGCGATTCAGTAAATGATTCACTCATACTATTTCCGCCGCTCCTTGGCTGCATTCTGTGTATTCGGAGAAATTTTTAAATTAAGTAATTGTTTTTTAAATTAAACGTTTATGTATTTATTTAGAATGAACAAATACATAATGCAGCTAAAACACAATGAAACACTGGAAAGCGCATAAGTTAAAAACTGTGTCGCCCCTTCCAGCGCCCAAACTCAGCATCTGGTTAGGCCCAATTGACTGAACAGAAAGCATAGTATATTAATATCATTATAGTTTTCGATTTAATAAGTAGTAAATGCTTCAATGTGTGTGAGAAATAATCCAATGTGCAGCCGAGACAGAATAAATGACTCATCCCTCAGTCATTTCCTGATGGCATGAAGGCAGATTTTATTTTTTATTATTCAAAGAATATACTCGCAACACCCCGAACAAATATTTGGAGATCGTACAAACATTTATCCCAAAGCGGGAATCGAACCCGCAACCTGCGTTGCATGGGATCTTCTCCCGCCGCGCCACATTGGTCGTCAAATATTTAAAAAGAACTGTCATGATAAAATAATGAATTTTTAAAGCAAATGCGAAATATTTGAATTGAAGTTGGTCTACCGTTCCTCATTTACAATGTCTCTATCATGTGTACACGAGCATTTGTCGAGTTGCCATTGTGTAGCTGAACTAATGTACAAGTACACAGGTCCACTCGACAATCGGCCTGGAATGGAAATTAATGAGTTAGGTAGTTCTACATACAGACTATCGAGACGTAACTGTTGAAGTTTGTTGGTTGTATTACGTTATTAGGGGCCCAAGCTTGGGAGTTGTCGCTTAGAATCGCAAGGTTATGTGACGAGAAATATATTTTTTATGTCCGTTTGCAAAGCAGCAATGTGTCTCATTGCTGCTTTGCAAGTGAGAGACCCTCTCAGAACTGAGTATTTGGTTCTGTATTTTTTTCCTAAACTTATAGTTTCGGAGTAAACTCACTAAAAACTGTTATGAAAGGATTATGAAAGTGAGGGAATAGAGAGTGCACCTGTGTTTGCGCACGCACTTGTGCACTATAATATGTCCTGCGCATCTGGCTAGTGTCTGATGAGACTGACCGCCGTGGTCGAAATTCGGCTAGATGGACATAAATGCGAAAATAATGCTGGGCAATCGAAACAGCAAATGGTTTATAGCTGTTTTTAAGTTTGTGAAATTATCATGGTATGAATTTAAATACTTATCGCATGTGTTTTACAACCCTTTCAAATTTAAATGATGATGAATAGTTCAGCTTATTTGCGATTTTGTATTGTATTGTTTCGCCTATAAAGTATATGTAAAGTAGTAATTCAATGAAATTTATTGTAAAAGGACTTAAGTTTTTGAATGCTGAGTCAATATAAACTTGTATTGTTTTCAGTTACTTTGTTTTGAAAACAAATAGAGTTAGAGGTAATTTTAAAGTTAAACGGTTAGTGACCAGATGCTATATTTCGTTTTATTGCAGTGTTCGTCTGGGGTACGACTACCCACATGCGTTTTTCTAAAGATGGAATTGCTTTCATACTCAAAAATTAAGCAAAAGATCCTATAGGTACTCATTGAGTAGGTACTTATCGAAGACTTTTTATAAAAAAGTGGTAAGTCTAAAATTCAAAATTCCAAGCAGCTCATTTATTTCTCATACTTTATGACCTCGGCGCAAGCAAGGCACGTCATTGGTCAGCCCGTGCCAAGATCCGCAGATATACATCAAGTGAAATGGCGTACAAACTTTTGGCAAGCATTTTGGGGGTATTGTTTAATTTTTGGACGTCGTAACCATGTTATAATTGTATTCTTGATTTAGATGCGTTTTAAGAGTTATTTGGGCAAGCTAGGTGCTGTAATATATCTTAAAATCGATTTGATAGTTCACAAAAGCCGGCATAGCTCTACGAAACCGTTAAACTTTCATTGTTTGAAACTTTAATGGTTTTTATTTAGAGGATCTGCACACATTATTTGTAATCATACTTGACTTGTGTAATATTTTTTACGATTGAAACTTTCACCGCTGTATCCCTGCAATTGTATTTTACAAAGCATATGTTCCTCTCAAATAAACCGAGAATTTTGAATATAAATACATCAAAAATTGCCATTCACAATCTGAACTTTACTCTACAGACATAAATTACAGTTTCAAACGGCTGTGACGTTCATACTTTTTGAACTTTTTCCTACTCTAGATTTGGCTGGGATAATTTTTTGTATTTTTTGAGTTACTGCGCTTTGGCGCTCTACGGCTCGGTCAGCTCCGGACTAAAGACCCGACTTTGTTGTTTTGTTTTTCGCGAATGAGTGAAACGAATGGCAGTATTTCTCGAAAGCGGAGCCTACATAGGAGTTAGGTACCTAGTGAAAAACTAGACCAATTTGTTCAATGATCTTGCTTGTAGCTTTTGTATTACCTACTAGTTGTTTTGTAATCTTTAATCAATCTCCTTGCTTTTATCAACATCTGTTTAGCCGTTTTGTCGTCAAAAGTAAACAAACAAACAGACAAAGTTACTTTCCCATTAAAATATCATTATGAATTCTAAAATCAGCTTTAAGCCTTTTCTAAAAGGGGTATAAAATGGCCTTAATTTTGCATCAATTGAAATAACCCTAATTCGATTAGGGTTCCGGCCGCCCCATTAGGGTTCCGTACTTTCTTTTAGGGTACCGCGTGACATTTGGCACCATTCTACTAATTGCGCAGTATGTGGTCCATTTTTATTGTTCTACGGTTCTCTTTTGATTACTTCAGCAGAAGGGTTCTTTCACTGAAAACTTCTTTGTTGAAATAAATGATCTTTATTGCAATGACGTAGAGTTTATTTTTATTACGGTTTTCGAAACAATAAATTATTTATTACGATAAAATGAAAAGCTGCGTTTAACTGAAATTAAATTAAACCTAATCGCATTTTTACATCAAAGAAGACATGTTTTCTTAGTATATGTGTAGATAAGTATTTAGATAAAAGCTTGTGGCAGGAACCCTAATAAATACTATTCTAATACAAATAATAGCAAACCATGGTGAAAATAATTATTCTCAAATTACAAATCATTTTGGTACTACGTTTATATGGGAAATTCAGTTGTCGGATTCTTAAGTTTAACCTTTTTATCAACTAGCTAGATAGTGTCAATATCTACTAAATAGTTACATAATTTACAAATGTGTGCAACTTCCTTTAATAAAATATAAATTTGTGTTTTCTCTGTTGCTTTTTTTGCTGATCCTTTCGATATTTTTTAGCAAGAGTAAGACAATAAACAAATTTTAACTAAACAAATTGGCCTTACCTTTTCACTATTTTGGCGAAATGATGGCAGCAAAAGCCTACAAAATAGAGCTAAAACACACCCGGAAAGAAACCTCTATCTTGTAAGTTCATACCACTTCCATGCTATCAATAAAAACGTTGCCATACGCAAAATTCTTCAGAGAATATTTCGTACCCCTTAATTTTATTATAATCTGTGGCTAGGGAGGGTTCTTTATTTGAGTTAAATTGAGGGACATTGCACCCTCGACGGGTTAATTCTTTAACCGTATGTTAATGTTTTGACTTTATTTTTATTGTTTTACTAGGTGTTGCATGTTGCTTCATTCGCGTGGGCTTGAAGTAATCTACAGGTACCTTATGATAACATTAGCTTCTGCTCGTGGTTCGCACGTGTTATTTCGGAGTAAAAAGTAGCCTGTAATGTTATTCTAGGTCTTGCTCGAATTTCTATGCAACATTTCAGCCGTTTCGTTCAGTATTTTGGTGTGAAGGTGCAAACATGTGGCATTCGTTCTTCTCAAAAATCCCTTAAAACGAAATCATATATGCTTACCCTATTGCTTAGAATGACCTACCTTCCTAAAAAAATATGAGTTTAGTAAAATGAAAGTGACACGAGGACCAAAGTTATCGCCATAGCTCTAAGAATTAGCCAGCTGAAATGGCAGTGGACCGGCCATATCTCGCGAAGAACCGATAACCGCTGGGCTCCATCCATACATCTAAACATCCAAACTTTCGCTTTTATATAATACTAGACGATCGCCTCGCGGTTTCGCCCGGGTAGTTCCCGTTCCCGTGGGAATTCCGGGATAAAATATAGTCTATGTCACTCCCTGAAAAGTAAGCTTCCTAACGGTGAAAGAATTTTTCAAATCGGTTCTGTAGTTTCGGTGCCTATTCAATACAAACAAACAATCAAATCTTTCCTCTTTATAATATTAGTATAGATTAGTGTGATATCAGTTATCATAGTACCCATAACACAAACTCTGCTTAGCTTAAGGTGAATTGCTTTCACCTTAAGCTAAGCAGAGTGCTTGATGATGCTGTGTGAATGGTCCAACATTATTTATTTATTTAATTACGGTAGCAAAAATGCAAAAATACGAATCAGAATAAAAATCAATCGTTTATTTGCGTAATACAATAATTACATGCCGAGCAAAGAGATATTCTAATCAAAAATGTACCACACTGATGGTTTTCATGCCATCGTGCGCAAAAAAACTGCATCCCTGATGCGCAGAATACGGGACAGTCGCAACAGCATCCTAGGGACTGTGGCAGAGGGACTATCTTCTCCACTCTGGAAGTACTTTGTGGGGAGGGTGATCAATGAAGGAAAATACTTCCCGCATTGATTATCCTCAGCTCAGCTGGTTCCTCTCTCATATTTGTCGTGTCTGATCGTTGTTTTATTTTATTTTTTCTCGTCTTTGTATCTCGTGAATCTATGGACTACATTGTCTGAAATAAAATCTTTTTATTTTTTATTTTATTTTTTATAATAGTTAAAGCTTCCACAGAATCATTACGAATAACCGTCTAACTCTAACTCAACCCGTTATAGGCCAAACTAAATCTACCACCACCATAAATAACGATTTATAGCAAATTATTCTTCAGAATATAAAGAGGATGGGAAAAACAGAGTAATTCAATACGTGTACACAATACTAAGCCTTATTTTAATGTGATTCCAAGTGACATTTTCCATTAACCTTATGCGGGGAAGTACTTTGTCACGGGATAACTGAGTTTATGATAATACGCCGAAAGGAGGAAAACACCGTGTTTTTGTGAAGTTTTTTTGTCGAATTTCAGGCCTTAGGTCACATTCTGGAATATATCTATTTGTTTTCTAACCTCCTCAACCTCAACCTCAAGCAGTGGACCAATACAGGCTGTTAAAGTTACTTTAACAGCCTGTATTGGTCCACTGCTGGACGCAGGCCTCCCACTGATAAGCGCCTTATTATCTCATGGGGAGTAATGCCCATAATCCCCACTCTGAGCATGCGGGTTGGTGATCACAGTCCGGTGTTAGAATTGTTCTGCAGGAGGCGCTGCTGCCCGCCCCCGGTGGATATCCCTTAGTCGCCTCTTACGACACCCGCGGGAAGAGTTGGGGTGGTGCAAATTCTAAGCCGGCTCTACACAGCTATGCCTATGCCTTCGTCTAATTATTTAACTCTTGCCATAAAATTAAATAAATATATATGCTGGACAATCCACACATCATCATCTAGCTCCCAGCTAAGCAGAGCTTGTGTAGGTGACTGATATACCTAATACAATACATGACAATTCAGATATTTGTTATTATGCATAGAAAATACCCAGACCAGCCGGAAAAAATATTTGCAGATCGTACAAACGGGACAAATCCCAAGGCGGGAATCGAACCTGCGTCGCAGGTGGACCTTCGGCCGCCGCGCCACATCGGTCGTCCTAATTGTTGTAGAATTTTTGTCAGAATTTGCGCTACTTTTCGATTTCAGCTTTTTCATACCTACAATGGCGAAATTCTGAAATTACTATACAAACTCGTCTAAAGACAGTTTTGTATTTTTAACCCCCGACGCAAAAAGAGAGGGTGTTATAAGTTTAACGTGTCTGTCTGTGTATCTGTGTATCTGTCTGTGGTATCGTAGCTCCCAAACGGATGAACCGATTTTTGTTTAGTTTTTTTGTGTCATAGATAATTTTATGCCGAGAAGCCATGTTTCATGAAAATTAAGGGTTGTTAAAATTTAAATATTTTTTTTTGTATGTGTTGTGGATTGCTTATATACATTATGTATCTTCAAAAAGATGAAATGTATCTTGATATACTCTGTAATTAGACTTATTATCTAAGTTAGTTTAACTATAGCACGCCTTTTTGATTTGTTTCTACTATGTGTGGTTGGCAGGTAGATAATACCATCGGCGTTAAGCCCACCTTTTGTATACTGATTGATATACTCTGTAATTAGACTTATTATCTAAGTTAGTTTAACTATAGCACGCCTTTTTGATTTGTTTCTACTATGTGTGGTTGGCAGGTAGATAATACCATCGGCGTTAAGCCCACCTTTTGTATACTTTTGATAAATGTGCACACATTTATCAATCATCTTATTCTTATTCTAAGTCGATGAAGGTTTAGTCCCCGATTGAACTGTCTCCGTCTAAAATGCTGTGAAGAAGCCAATTGTTTACAATTGGCAGGTAGGGTGCCAAGTAAAACGGGATGAATAGAGACTTGAGCGTAAATATAAATGGATGAAATACTGGAGCGAAACATCCTTTTGCAGAGGTGAGATTGACTGACACAGAAGGTGAACAGTCACTGACTGTGGAGATACTTCCGCTGCTACCAGCCAGGTAGTGTCTTGCTCCAGTATTTCATCCATTATAATTCACAATTGAGTCTATTCACGCTGTTTTACGGTACCTAATTTAGGGTGAAGGCAAACGAGCGTAATTTTTTGAGTTGTGAGTCGCGTAAAATGAGTCCTTTCATACAAAAGTCCGTCTTTGAGTAGTCATTTATGTTGAAAGTAAGCATTTTACGAGACTCAAAGTCCAATATTTAAAAATATAATTATAAATTACGCTCGCTTGGCCTCAGCCACAACGACAAACAGGGACTTTTGTATGAAAGGACTCATTTTACGCGACTCACAACTCAAAAAATTACGCTCGTTTACCTTCACCTTTAGAAATAAATATCGCACAAAGTAAAAGTTGTTTAAAGTAAGTGAAACCATTTTTCTGATTATAAAACTGTTTCATATTCAGTTTATTCAAAAACCCTTTCTTTGCTTTCAAAACCCATTCCCTCTGGTGGTATTCTGTGTTAAATGTGAATATACTCGGAATACTGACGTTTCTTATCACGGAATACCTAAGGGACTCTTGTAACTCGAAGAAGGGTTTTGCATTTCACAAGCGAAATTCGAGCGAAATTCAAGGAGGAAAGCGTAATTTAGATTTCAGTTGATTGTGTATTACTAGATATAGTTTTAATGAAAAAGTCAGATACGGGCTTTTGTCTATAAAGCATGGTAAATGAAATGACCATAGCGACGACGTCTGTGGCGCGGCAGGTGAAGGTTCGCCTGCGACGCAGGGGGTTGCGGGTTCGATTCCCGCCTCAGGGCAAATGTTTGTACGATCTGCAGATATTTGTTCCGGGTGTTCTGGATGTTTCTATGTATAATAAAAAATATCTATCTATGTAGTGTATTGTATTAAGGCGCTACCCCGACCCAAATCAGCGCCACCACCTATTTTATTTAATTATTCTGTTAAACGAGGTAAATTTAAAAAATCGATTGGCCAATTTGTGCTTCCTATCATAAGCTTTTTTTTAATGCCTCTATAAATGTTTTAGTTTGTATAATGTAGGAAGAGATGCGAAGTTGCTCTTTTTTCCCACCATGGTGGGCAAAAAGAGCAACTTCGCATCTCTGCTTAAAGTATTCAAAATAAAACTTTTACAGGGACATTAAAATAAGCCTATGATAGGAAGCACAAACTGGCCAATCGATTTTTTAAAATTCCTTCGTTTAACAGAATAATTAAATAAAATAGGTGGTGGTGCTGATTTGGGTCGGGGTAGTGCCTTAAGTACACTCGAGAGCAATGAATCCGGGTCACTCAAAGAATCCAAAAAATCTCGGAAAGTAAGAATGCTAGGTTAATGCAATAAATTGTATTTAATAGACAATTTAATACTCCTTAAATGAAAGTATTAAAACTTCTTAGTTATTGTAAAGTTATATCATAAAAAAATCAAATTTGAAAAGGGAACACTGTCGAAGATGGAACTACGAAATTACAGGATTTGTTTTTGCTTTTGTTTGTAATCTGTCATTTATGTTGGTACATAAACCAGGTTGATAGTGCTCAATATTCATTATTCAAGATGAAATCATGTCGCTTACACTTGAAGAATGCACCAGAATACTTACATTGGTGGAAACCGGCCGGAGTCAGCGCGATACAGCCAGGACTGTCGGTATGTCGCTGTCAACAGTACAAAGAGTTCTCCGACGTTACGAAGAAACTGGTTCTAACCTACGCAGACCAGGAACGGGCAGAACTAGGTGTACCACAGCACGAGAAGACCGATACTTGGTGAACACCATGCTTCGAAATCGCTTTCTCACAGGAACTGAACTCACAAATCAGTTTCGACGCCTCGGAGGAAGTAACCCAAGCGCATGGACAGTAAGACGTCGGCTTGCTGAATCTAACTTAAAACCCCTTAGACCTGCAAACGGCCCTAAACTGGAGCGTGGCCATCGTATTTCAAGACTAAGATATGCCCAGAACCACGTAAATTGGAGTATTGAAGATTGGTCGAAAGTTATGTTCTCCGACGAATCAACATTTATGCTCTACAAGCACGATGGAAGACACAGAGTGTATAGAAGACCAGGGGAAAGATTCAAGCAAGCATGCATCGAAGAAAAAGTAGCCTACGGTGGTGGGTCTGTACTTGTGTGGGCCGGAATTTCCTCTGAAAGTCGCACAGAGCTGGTGATCATAGAAAACGGCTCTTTAACTAGCGTAAGATATGTGGAAGAAATCCTCAACGAACACGTTGGTCCATTTATGGTCAATTTGGGTGAGGATGCTATATTTATGCATGACAATGCCCGACCTCATACAGGTAGGATTGTGAATGACTACCTTCAAGAGATGAACATTACTTGTATGGAGTGGCCAGCGCGCAGCCCGGATATCAACCCGATCGAGCATGCTTGGGACGAGCTAGGGAGATGCGTAAAACAACGAAACCCTCCCCCAATCACGCTTCCTGAGCTCAAAATTGCTCTCACAGAGGAATGGGAGAATATTGCCCAAAATCGTATAAGGAACTTGGTGTACAGCATGCCAAACCGCGTAAACGCAGTAATGGAAGCACGAGGAGGTAATACGAAGTATTGAAATTCAAGAAAATCGTCATAAAGTTCAAAAATTTCATGTTTCCTATTTTTGTTTTAAGGAGAGATCAGCAGTTTTTTTTCTTTATGTAATTTTGTGTAAATAAAATGTATGGTGACTCATATTTTTTTAACTTTCATTTAAGGAGTATTAAAGTGTCTATTAAATACAATTTATTGCATTAACCTAGCATTCTTACTTTCCGAGATTTTTTGGATTCTTTGAGTGACCCGGATTCATTGCTCTCGAGTGTATATCAGTTATCTAGTACCTACCCATAATACAAACTCTGCTTAGGTTGGGGCTAGATAACGCTGTGTTTATTGTCCAGAATTATTTATAAGGTACGCCGTGGGGACACGGCGTAAGAACCCACCAATTCAATGACTTCAACGATATCTTTATCAAACAAAAATACTAAATAGAATATTAGCTAATATTAAACAAAGAAAAAGCTGTTGGTCGTACTTGAAAACTCAATAAATATGAATATTGCCCTGGATATAATATAAACATAATGCAAATGACCGTAATCTTTAAAAAAACATCGACATTTTTTTAAATCTAAACCTGAACATTTTACTAACTACAACAGACGAAATGAAGGCAAACTTATTCTACCTTCGACTACCCTTACACAATTTAGCAAAGGTCATTATCATTACTTATACGACCTCTGTGGCGCAGCGGGCGAAGGTCCGCCTGCGACGCAGGAGGTTGCGGGTTCGATTCCCGCCTCGGGACAAATGTTTGTACGATCTGCAGATATTTGTTCAGGGGTTCTGGATGTTTTTCTATGTATAATAAAAAAATATCTATCTATGTAGTGTATTGTATTATGTATATCAGTTATCTAGTACCCATAATACAAGCTCTGCTTAGCTTGGGGCTAGATAATGCTGTGTGAATTGTCCAGCATTATTTATTATTTATTTATTTATTTATTACTCACGATTAGTAAATATGTATAATAAAATACCTACGACCATCAAAGATCTTAAAAACGATTCGGTTTTTCGTGTTATACTCAAAGAATACCTTATTTCTAATGTTACTAACTCCGTTGACGAATATTTAAAGGATAAATCTAAACTAATTATTTGCCTGCCTGAGTAAAAACTTGTCAAACCTACCTACCCAGTTATTACTACAATTATTTTAATTCTTGTAGCTGGCATTGCCTATATTATCCGACTTCTATGTTCCTAGTAGTTCCCAGTAGTATTAACTCAACAAATGGCCTATATTGTGTTACAACTAAACGCAAGGATTCGATACTTTCAATCTCTTGCAATATACCTACTTATTGCAAGACGCCATAATGTGGCCGATTTTCGGCTTCTTTTACTTCGTCAAAATTAGGGTACAACGAGTCAACTTTTGAGCCATGTCAATGTCTCAAATGTTGACTGACAGTTTCAAGCTGACGTTAAAACCATAAACTAACCAAGTTTAGAAGAAATAAAATAAAACCGTAAATTAAACCTATTGGTAAATTTACCTATTATGATGATGATGATGTCCTCCCAGCCGAATTTCGACCACGGCGGCCAGTCTTAACGAGAACTAGCCATCTGACTAGTTTCCGATGAGAAGATAGAAGAATAAGAGAAGATAAGAGAATGCGCCTCTGCGCTGGACCTATTATAGTGCACATGTGTGCGCAAAAACAGGCGCACTCTCTATTCCCTCACTCTCATAATCCGATGGGACGATAGACCGACACGACCGGAGAGGTCAGGCGCAGGACCAACGGCTTAACGTGATTTTCGAAGCACGGGGATGTAACAACGCCAACTTTCAGACTCCGGGCTGCTACTGTGAATTTTTCTTGCTACAAAAACCCCAATAATCGACTATCTATTGGCCTGACCCGGGATTGAATCCTGGACCTCATAATCAGCGGTTGAGCAAGCTGACCGTTAGACCAACGAGGCAGGCCAAGTATCTATTATACTAGTTATGTAAGTCTGTAAAGTCAATTTCAAATTAATAAATACACGATATCCACCCAGTAGAGCCCCAACAGCGCATGGAGCCGCGCAGACCGAGGAAGCGATAGCGTGACGAATTGGACGGCTAATGACGTAACTCGGGTCCAGCTGGCTTAGGTCCTAGATGTGTGGAGGGACCAGGGGGTGGCCTTTGTTCAGCTGTGACACGCCCCAGGCTTATTGTAATTGTAATTACTCGTAATTTATTTCATATATAAGGCAACGACCACTAAATACGTAGCTCGTTTCGCTCTCTCGATCAAAAAAGCGCCATGTAATCGAAAATCGTCAGTAAAAATCTCTACGCTTTGCAAAAATAAACCTTTAATAACTCAGATCCATCATAACTAGGTCAAGCGTGTCCTTTACATAAAGAGCTTAGTTAAAATTCCAATTAGTTTGGCACAATACAACGTATCGCCACGCAGCGTTTCTCTCAAGGGAGTATACCCTGTGACACAGGGTTTTGTTTTCAGCTGGTGCAAAACTTGTGGTCATAAATAACTACAAAAAACACGAGCGCGGCGGCTTGGCGGGCGCGCGTTTTCCCTTACGCCTACTGTGGCGGAAATACCTGGCCTTAAAAAGATAATAAAAAAAAATTGGAATTGAAAATTGATTGGTCAGCAGATTTCCGCCCCATGCGTCGCATACGTTGCATACGTGGGGCTATTCTGTTTCCAGCTTAACCTTTATAGCAATAAGCGGTCTCACTGGTCCTCCATGTTCTTCCAACCTTCAAGCTTCAAGTGGACCAATTGGTTCTCGATTCGATGCGATTCGAATCGCATTTAAATAAAAATTTGACTCATATCTCAATAACATTGATATTGTTCTTGAATCTGAGTGAACTAGAGCGTAATCTAAAATATTTGTCCATGGTCTAGAAGACAATTCTTGTCCATGGTCTAGAAGACAATTCTTGTCCATGGTCTAGAAGACAATTCTTGTCCATGGTCTAGAAGACTGACAGAAAAAAAACCGCGCGCGTGACCTCGGAGGGGGCGCGATGCTAAACGGATGTTCTCGTACTCTCTTATAAATCCTTTCAGGTTACCCAACTGTCCTCGGAGCACTATGCTCATATATTTCTAGTGCCATTAATAACATCCCCTTGTTTTCATTCCTTCACAAAGATGTATCGTTGCCTATCTCCACTATTTATTGTGTGTTTCTGCGATGAAAATTTGGGCGGAAGTTGCGGTTTTCGCTTGTATTATTTAGTTAGTTCTACATAATTATGTATGTAAGCTTATTATCTTTCTAAGTTATTATTATTACGGGCGAAAATATATATTTCCTTTGTAAAACTGTTGACTTTAAGTGCAAGTCAGTGTTGTTGTAATCTGATATACAAGTATGTCTACGAAAGAAGACAAACGACTGGTAGCAATCAAATAAATAAATAGTGCTGAACAACTCGCACAGCATTGTGTAGGTAGCCATACTAAGCAGAGCTTTTGTTATGGGTACTAGATAACTGATATACTTTTTACAATGCATTACAAGGATAGTTTTTTTAAATTTATTTAGCCTATTTCGTCCCACTGCAGCCCAAAGGCCTCCCCCGCACCCTTCCAAACTTCTCGGTCTTCTGCAGACTCCCACCACTCCGGGTCAAAAGCTACCAGATCGTCCCGCCAGCTTTTACGTGACCGACCCCGTCGTCGCCTGCCATCTTCTGGTTGCCAGGGTGTTGTAGCATGGGCCCATCTCCCCGGCTGCACACGACTGACGTGGCCCAATCCCACTTTAACCTGGCGGTCTTTTCCCCTACATCAGCAATGCCTGTTAGTGAACGTTGCATTATGTTCGACACTCGGTCAATCCGTTTGAAGCCTAGAATGCTACGCTCCATCGCCCTTTGGCAAATCTTGAGCTTGGACTTCTGTGTTTCAGTCAGTGGCCATGTCTGTGCACCATTTTTTATTATACCTAGAAACACCGAAAACACCCGAAACATATCTGCAGAATTGTTTAAAATTAGTAAAAAAAATCTCCGGAATACGTAAAATAATATAGATTATCTAGTAGATACAAAGGCTTTTCCGTAAACCCAACAAGAAAATCGAAAGCATTTACCGAACAAAACCTCTTAATTTCTGAATCTAATAAATTGAATTGGGGATCCTACGGCCAAAACAATTTTATCTCTTCCTAAACCTCATTGGAACCCGTTCAGATCCCTTTGTAAGAAACTTAAGGCTTTGTCGAGTTATCTTGCATCTCTGTTTTCTTAATCTTGAATTAAATAAGATTTAAGAGCATTTGTTGTAGATTAAAATCAACACAATCCCCTGCATAAACCCCAAGTTTAATGATCTGTGATCATTTTGGCCGACCTCTTGATTTTCTTTCAATATCCTTTGTAAGTAATATAGGCTGATCGGTTTCGGTTTAAAGAAATTTATTCTCAAAAAGACAATGTCACTTACATGAGAAAAAAGTTATTCTAAAGTAGATATAAATTGAGTAGGTCGTTTTCGTACGTCTAATAGGTACTTACCCATCCAATGCATCTAAAAATAATAATCTGCTACATATTCAGCTAGTTTTGTTTTAAATGCATTGAATGAGTTTACATTTTTTATAACGGAGGGTATTTTATTGTAGTACTGTGCACCTTCGTACGTAAATATCTTTTTTCCGTAGTTTTTGGTACGCGGCTTGGGTAGGACTAAGAAGCTGGCTCTGCGAGTGTTTCGCTTGGTTATTTCACTGATGATGATGATGATCGTAACACTGAAAGTTTAGTATAAAATATGACTTGTCTAAGTCCTTATTTTGTAAGCTTAAAGAAATAAAGTTATTGAAATCTATATCTGAATTTCAGACAGATATGACTGTACAAGCCCAGGCTATAACTAAAATAACTTGTGCACGGACCAAGAGTTACTTGACACACTCTTTTCTTCTCCTCTCTTCTCCCAGGTCGATACAACTGTCTGTCTCTTGACACAACTGAACGGACCGTGCTGATATTTTGCATTGATGTAGTTCTAAACTATACAACTAACTAATAGGCGGTAAAGTTAGGGGTAAAAAGTATTAAGTACCCTAGACAAACACGTGCGAAGCCGCGACAGAAGCTAGTAACTAACACAACATATACCTAACAAAGTCACTGTATTTCCACCAATGAAAAGACATAAAGCCAAATTAGATAGTAAAAAGTCTATCATTACTAATCTCCGAAATTCGTTAAACGAAAGTTACGATCCAGTAACGAATTCGTTATTTATTACAACCATTCGTTATTTATAACCGAGATAACAGTTTTAAATTCTATTCAGCCTATCAATAAAAGGTGAAATACCTGCTTTGCAACGCGCCGCGAATATTTCAGGGTGGCAGGCCTTAGGGAAATGAGCCACTAAAGCGTAGTGCCTCTGTCAGTGTCAGTTGTGACAAGTTGACATGACCGCAATGTGAAAAGGGGCTGATCTTGATGAAATATGCTTCAAATGATGATAAAACTAGATGTAGGTAGATAAGTTTTGAGATTAATTATTTGACGTTAAAATTTTCAAGTTGTTGTTTTGTATGCATTTAAAGTATCTATCTCTTAGATATAAGTAAAATTCTACAGATATGGTACGTTCTGCCAGCGCTTACTCAACAAATGGCCTGTGTTGTGTTACAATTAGACGCAAAAACACGCGACTTCCAATCTTTTGCGATATTATATTATTATTGCGATATTATTTTGGTATATTGCACAACAAAAATGGAAATTTACCGATACGAAACCTACTGAACAACAAAAATGGAAAAACGTACCTAGACCGAAATGCGACCGAGACAGCAGATATGCACGCAAATCACGAACTCCCGCGGCACTGGTGTTCCGACTATGACTGAGGTGGGTGGCCCTAATTAAACCTAATTTGAGCGTTCCACTTTCAAAAAGCTAGTACCCAATATCCCGAATTTTACTGACATCGATGATCTTTTTGTATTTTTTGGCTCTGTTCTTTTGTATATTATCGACAATTAAACAAATTTCGCTGTGCCGGATCCGAAATCTGCCTGCCAAAAAGTTTTGAAAATGGTCCGTTACGCTTTGATACACGCTTGCCTTTACCAGGGGGTAAAAGGGTCACGCTCCTTTTTATTGACATTTGACTAATATATCCACCGACGTGTTAGGTATTGGATGTTTAAATTGCTTTCCCCGCTGCCCCCAAATGGGGGCGGAGAGGAAAAATGGGGGTCAAACGGAATGAATGACCAACTCATCGCGATCGACTGCCGTTTATTAACGAGAGTTATATCAAGTGGAGCTCATAGGCTCTGTGGGAAATATGAGTACCTACGTTTTTTCTCTTTAAAATTACAAAAAGCCATATGTTGAAAATATTCCAACATCAAATAAGCCTTAGGGCAACATTGTTTTATAACATGACACATTTGTGAACTGTCAATGTAAAAAGCTCTTCTGTTCGTGGTTTTACGCTGGCAGTATTGTGTTCTCACCAAAAATTATCTTTTTCACGTAAATATACATAATACAGTCTATATAAACGCCTTTTTTTATACATAGGCGCGTGTGGTCCTTCGAGCCAGATTTTCAGACAATCCGGCTCGAAGGACTATAATAATAATAATAAAAATCACGTAATTTATTAAAAACTTGAAGAAAACTCGTCGCTTTTTTTAACTTTTCGCAAAATGTGCGGGCAAAGGCCTATAAAATTTAACCTGTAATCGTATAAGACGTATTTTGATGTCTCAGTTATCAAAACTGCTTCAGCCGTTTGGATGCCTCGAGGTGATAAAGCATATTATTATAAGATAATTTTGTATAAGTATTTCCCTTTTCGACTGCAGAAACACTGGAAAACCACAACTTGCATCACCGGGTAAAAAATAAAACTGAATTCGTTGATTTTTCACTGATGCCATCAGCAAATATCAGTTCCCATAAAAATAGATCCTTTCCAAGAAATATTTCAAAGCCCGTTTCCAATTCGGTGCAAATATTGAATTCGACGAATTTCGGAAGTAAAAACTTAAATTTCAGTCGAATAGAAAAAATCTAAATAAAAAATATTTTTCAAATTCAATTGACTTCGACGAATTTCGGAGGAAAATTCAGTCGAATAGTTATTTTTTGCTGGACTATTTTTGAGATTTGACAAAGCCTTTATTAACAAAGAAAATAACAATCAATTGATAAAAACAAATAAGAACAGGCATACTCGTAGCGTTTACAATTGAAACAATTGAGCTAACTGCAGACTGTTGCTATGTTTGTTTAAAAATATCCAAGTTAACAGGTACGAAGCCTATATTTCCATAAATAATCTTCATGACTTCCTCCCATCAACTTGAACTCCAGCAGAAGCAGGTGTACGGTGCATTACCACCCTTCCTCAACCTATTGGCTTCTATCTGGGGGGTTAGTGCCTATAATCCCTACACTGGGCATGCGGTTTAGGGATCGCAGTTCCGTGGTAGAATAATTGTTCTGCAAAAGGCGCTGCTGCCCGCCCCAGTGAATATTCCTTAGTCGCGTCTTACGACACCCGCGGATAGAGTTGAGGTGCTGCAAATTCTAAGCCGGCACCACACAGCTAAAACTTGGGTCTCTTCTAGACGATAGACAATAGGTGTCTTGTAGACCTTCGTGTTGCATCTTCATCTACCATCTAACTTTTGTCATAACTATTCGAATATTATTTAATTTTGACTTCTCTAATTTTCTATGCATGAGATATTAAATGTGGCTTAAATTTTATTTCTCAATATGAAGCTTGTTTGTGTTTTAATCAAATTAATTTAATTTTAATTCTATTGACATGCGTATGCTATAAAAAGCAGAACATGGTGACAAATTTTAACTTACGACCACCTGTATATTTATTTACTACCCATGTTCTAAGCGAATAAACGATTTGAGTTTGAGTTTACCATCAGTTGAGATTGTTGTCACACGAAGGTCTAGAAGACACTTCTTCATATTAATATTATAAGTTCGAAAATTACTTTGTCTATCTGGAGGTCTGTATGTCTGTCTGTTACCTTTTCATGCCTAAACGGGTGAACGGATTTTAATGAAATTTGTTGTGGAGGTAAATCGTATCCCGGGTACGGAAGCGCGTGCAAAACCGCGAGCAGCAGCTAATAAAAAATCGTTTAGTAACAAATTTAATTGAAAAAAGAAACAACGAAACCAAACACAAAACCAATCAGGCAATCCAAGTCAAACTCCGGTTAATTCAAAGTTTTCAGATAAATTTCAGCGAAACTCGAGAATATATAGGTTCGAGTTAGATCTGATTGCAAAGGCGAAGAATTAGAGAGCTATCAATGGACTCAACTTGACTCGGTTTGGTTTAGCTTGGCTTGGCCTGACTTTGGATCGGTTTGTGCGGTTGAGTTTTAAGACTTGAAAGGTTAATTTTAAGTTTGTGTTAGAGGGGTTAAGTTTGTCTAGTTAGAAGAAAAGTTTATAAGTAGGTTTTCTAGTTATCTAGGCAATTCAGCAGTGTTACTTCTTAATAAAATAATTTATTGTCTTAAAAACAGTGTAAGTAGATATAGACATTTACTTGAATTTTGTTACATATAATTTTCCTTACAAAACAGTCTGTGATAGGTACCCTAAGTTAGACTCTGTTCCCCACATCAGGTCAAAATGGCCTCTTTCGGGTCAAAGGTATTCACTGCCGGACTCTACCCACATGACTTAGATTTTGAGGTAGGTTTTGTACTACCCTACATATATTTTTGAGATCCCATTTCTAACTAGACGTAGGTTGGATATATAATTTAAGGATAAAAGGACACACTGACACAGCCCGGCGGCAGGTTGTTAGAATTCAAAATTCAAAGTTTTTAATTTCCTTTTAATTTTACAGGATTCTTGGACAGCGACGTAATCCAACCCGCCGGGCTGTGTTGGTTCGTCGGCGAGTTTCGGTGTGTTCTTTTACAATAGCTAAGCTACGGAGCTAAAATACTGAAATCTGCCAAACACAGTCTATAAGATAGCTTTAGCTATGAATATCTGGCGAGGCTGCATAGGTTTGGTTGGCAGAATATGCTGCTGCATATTCTGCCAACCAAAAGTATTGTTGCAGAATCGTCACGTAGAATCCTTCAGATGGTGCGTGCAATGATTTCAATCTGTAGTTTCGTTCATGTAAGATGGAATACCAATAAGTGTAATTTTGCGACGATTCCATATCCCTAGTTAAGCGATTAGCTTAGCGGAGCAGGGCCAATGTTTGTCGGGTTTGAGATATTCCATCGCTAAGCTACGCAAGGCTCGTTCTTTTGCATACTTGTCCAACCTGACCAAGTTTTTGTATCTACCTTTTGCGTTAGTTGTTTACAAACAAAATCTGCCAGTACAGTACAAAACAACCGCAAGTCTCGTGGAATATTAGTCTTGCTAGATTCTAGCTCAAAGCTCAAAACTTAACCCTAATTTCCCCAGCGAAAAATACCTGCGTTCGAATTCCTTGAACACAACCGGTTATTGGCCCCGCAATGCCCAGAAATAAGACCCACAAAATAGGCCCTGGGAGGGCGAATGGGCAATATTTATTCGAAAGTAGGCAAAGGGCCTATAAGCGTAATAAAATCACGGCAGCTATTATCATTGGGATACGTAAACCGGGTGAAATACAGTCGGTAGAATATATTGAGGGGGTTGGGTTGGTCCTGCTTAGGCGTTTGTTTGGCTTTTGGAAGTTAGGAGATTCGGACAGCGGTTGGACTGAAAATTATGTAGGTAGTTTATTTACTAAGATTGGTGTGCTCTGAAAGGATTTCGGACGGTCATCAGGAACGTTTTACACGTCATGATATTATACGTCTCATTTAAGAAGGGCCGTCGCCGTGGCCGTTGTTGACTTTAAGGTAATCCCGTTACTAGGTCTGGGTGCTAATGATATGCAACGTTTTATGAAGGTAAGTGAAAGAAGCCGTGGGCTAGCGAGTAATAAATAAAAGACACCCGCCCAAGTTTAAGCAAATCAGTGTTTCCAGAAATTTCGGGGGTTCTTAGAACATGCTTTTATCTCGAGATTTCACCCCTGCCCTGCGGGTTTCACAAATCATTTTACTTCAGAAGGGAAAAGTTGAGCGGGGTTGGTCTTGGTCACGAGCGGAGCGAGCAGAGGGTAAATCTTAATTGCTGTATTCAAGTTTGATGTTACAATCTTTTATGATCTAAGGTTATAATAATGTCCTATTCGTTTTGAATTGTATTGAATGGTAATCGAATAATAGTCGATTTGGTAAAGTCTCATAGACACAGATGAAATGATGGCAAGTGTACCTACTATCTTCAGTGTACCTATGACGAAATGGAGGCCAATCTAATTCTGAATGGGGGAACTGGGATCTGCACTGACATCTCGCATGGGAGTGTATTGTGCATTGTCCCCCTACCTAACCAGGCCCTAACCAGCCCAGCTCTTTGACGTACCGAAGCAGGACTTTTGGCGTTTGACAGCTTCGTTTCAGCTTTTCTGTAGGCGTGGATGAGTTTGATTCCTCTATGAGAGTCTTCAGTCCCGATTCCCGTCTAGCGTTATCTGTGGCTGTAGAAGAATGGAGGCCAATGATAGAACCAGTAAGTAGAAGTGGTCAAACACTTGACGGGTCGCGAGCTGGATGCCGGCATCTTGGGATCGAGTACTTTTGGTTTAAGGTCAACAGTGGGATAAAATTATATCGAAGACGTCAAAATACAAGAGCTTCAAGGCCTCCACGCAATGAAGCCGCATTGCTTATGATGATGAGGTCATATCGCTGCTCGCTTCGCTCACCAAGACCACAACCCACCTTATGTTTTTATAGAGCGAATGCTTGTTTTGATATAATTACTTTTGTTCCGTTAGGCTTTGTTGGAAGGATTGTAGAGATTTTGCCTGCAAATCACAGTACTTTGAGCTTTTTAATGCCGACATTCTATTGCGAAAGGGTAAGAAGTAAGAAATTTTTCAGCGGAGCAAAAGAAAACGGTTTTCTTTCCACTAGAATTTTACGGAGCAGTCACATTTGTATCGCTTTATACTCCCTTACTTTTCCTTTAAAGATCTAGTAGTGAGCTTTATCTTGTAGAAAGAAACCCTTATTTTGACCTTTACGCAAAATACATACAAATCTTTGATTGAAACAAAATATGAACGACTCGTTTCAATTCATTTGTTTTGATTCTCGGCCCCGATAAATTTGTGCCGTTGCTTACGATTTCACACAGCGAATTCCAATAGCTTCGGTTAAGTATGCGTTTGGTTTTAGAAAGCCAAATCAACAACAAACAAGTGAATTTTTGCTACGGCAGCTTTGTTAACAAACGTTCCCTCCATCGAATTCGAGCTCGCTTGTACAAAACCACTGGTTTCGTACAAACACACGCAATTGATTTAACAAAGAATGTTCCTCTGCAGTATAGTTTAACCTTTAACCATCCTTACCTAACCAGCTTAACCAAAGCAACCGGGTTAAATGCCCAATGCCCAAAGTAAACAGCTTCGCCCGGATAAGTTAAAAAATGGCGTTTGAATGCGGAAGCAGCTGAAAATTCGATTCGACCGTAAGTTACGGCTTGCGGTCGGTTGGTGTTCCGAACAGTCAGGTTGCAAGGAATCCGGTTGGAAATCAAAGCAGTAAACATTCAGCTTTATGCTCGAAATTCTTCTAAAACAGAAGCACAGAAAACAAAGCATTCTGTGAGCGTTTTTCTTCTTTAGAACTGTGTTTTTTTTATTCCTGGTCAATCACATGTCATCATCTAGGTGATAAAGTGGAGCTTGTGTTATTTCAACTAGATGACTGTTAGACTAGTTGGTGTACATTCTTTTAACCAACTTTGAATTAAGGAGGAGTATCTATCTTGGGCTGTATGTTTGTTATTTTATACCCCTGACGCAAAAAGAGAGGGGGTGTTATAAGTTGAACGTGTCTGGTTGCGTATCTGTCTGTAGTATCGTAGCTCCCAAACGGATGAACCGATTTTCGTTTGGTTTCTTTTGTGTCATAGATAATTTTATCCCGAGTGTTCATGTTCCATGAAAATCTGTCGGGGGGCATTTAAATTTTTTAATTTTGGCTTGTTATATATGAAGGTACCTATTTTCGTCGATTTCTCCCTCATTTATGGATCGATTTGGGTGATTCTTTTGAAGTTTTATAAAAAATGTTCCAGGGGTGGTTCCTTAAAAATCTTATTCCCGAGAGTTTATTATTTATCCCGCTAAACTTGAAAAACAGTTTTAACTAAAGGATTTAAGCCGGTTTTTAGTTTTTCGAAACAATCAAATTATTTTGAACACATACAAAATAATCATTCCCCAGGCCCTGTCTAATTGCAGATCATCCGTTTTTTTTTTTATATCTCAAAGAGTAATCCAAAAGAGAGAAGAGATTTCGTTGATTAATAGAAATTGCCTAGCGTTGATTGCTAGCTTGCTAGTCAACCAACCCATGCTGAGGCAGAGCCATTTTGTTACTGAGTTTACACTTAATTTTAATTTAGGTTAATTATGTATTTTAGTCTAAGCTGTGTAAGTTCTGTAACGAATAAATTTATATTCTATTCTATTCTATTCATTGAGAGAGAAAAGTCATGGACTCATTTTTAAATTCAGTTTTCTAAGTATTACATTGTTTCAAATTGTAAATACTAGTTCTAATTTCTTCCTTTTATTTGATCGTAATTTTCTTTGTTAATAAATGTCTGCTAAATTAACATATCAAATATTTATACAAGTAGGTAAAGCAAAAAAAAACTGCATCACCATAGTTTACCTACACCTATAGTTTTATAACATCTGTGCCTACACTATAGAAGTAAATTTTTTACTTATATCGATGCCAACTCACTTTAAAGCCTCGACCACACAGCCGCGATTTTCGTGTTATATGTTGCGATATTTAATTGCGGTACATTGTGTACTAAGACGCGATATACGATCTTACACACTGCTGCGATTTCGCATTTGGCGCGCGGCGTCTAGAAATCGCGCTTACAAAAGCGCAGCGGAATCGCGCTACAAAATCGCAACAAATCGCGCGACACAAGACGCGCGACGCAGCCAGTTAATAGGTACATATAAATAATGCTGGACAATTCACACAGCATTATCTAGCCCCAAGCTAAGCAGAGCTTGTGTTATGGGTACTAGATAACTGATATACTTAATACAATACACTACATAGATAGATATTTTTTACTATACTTACATAGAAAACATCCAGAACGCCCTGGACAAATGTCTACAGATCGTACAAACATTTGTCCCGAGGTGGGAATCGAACCCGCAACCTCCTGTGTCGCAGGCAGACCTTCGCCCGCTGCGCCACAGAGGTCGTCAATATATTATATATCAGAAATATATCAGACATCTTGTACCCATAACACAAGCTCTGCTTAGTTTGAGTCTAGATGATGCGGTGTGGATTGCCCAGTGTTATTTATTTATTTTATTTAACAATTCTTTAGCAAGCGCGGCTTGGTGCCAAAAATATACCTCGTGAGCCGTGAAGCCGAGTGTAAAACCTAATAAAAAAAAAATTGGTTGTCTGTAAAGTCGGTTTACTGACGATAGTTGAACGTGACAACGTCTTATGAAAATACTGATGGAATGGTAGCATTTGATACTCGATCAAAACATGTAAATGTACTATAGTATAGCAGCTGTCCACGCAGACGCATCGCTCACTCAAGTAGGAGAGAGACGGATGTCGAGCGCTCTCGCTTGCACTTCAAGCCTTACATGGAACGCCTCAGAGCGAGGTACGCCTCAGAGCGAGGTAACGCCTCAGAACGAGGTAACGCCTCAGAGCGAGGTAACGCCTCAGAGCGAGGTAACGCCGCATGAGTCATGTTTTTTCGTGCGTGCAGCCGGCTCTATCGAATTATAAGACGTTGTCACGTCAAAAGTAATTTTGAATATTTCATCAAGATAATTCATCTCAAAAACGAGTACCACTTACATAATTCTAATAATCTCAACTTTTATATCCAGAAGTTTTCGGTCTCATTTTCCTTAAAATTGAATTAGTATGCGATATACAATTTTAATGTGGTACAAATTAACCTAATTAAAGGCATCCTCCTTGTTTAATTCCATTACGTACTTCTGAATTGCTGCGGAGTACAGTACGCGGCTTTTACATTGGCACGTTGATGGTTTCTGTCGCTTCTGTGGATATTGCCTCTAAATTCCTTGCAACACGATTACCTAAAAAGTAAGTGTAATCTTTTCAGGTGTAATCTATGTGGTAACGCACAAATATATAGTTTTATATAAGATCATTGTTCTTGTAATTACTCACTGGTGTTTGTAGCCACATTTCTGCCATGTTATAAGAGAGAATCCTAAAATTTATTGAAGACTAGACGATCGCCTCGCGGTTTCACCCGCGTAGTTCCCGTTCCCGTGGGAATTCCAGGATAAAATATAGCCTATGTCACTCCCTGAAAAGTAAGCTTCCTAACGGTGAAAGAATTTTTCAAATCGGTCCAGTAGTTTCGGAGCCTATCCAATAATTTTTATAAAGAGAGACGTATTGAGATTTCCTTACGATATTTATCCAAGTCGTCGATTACGATTACTTATATTAAGTTCTAGAAAACGGCTCTGCATGTTTTTTTTACATTAAATAGTAGGTACTTACGTAGTTAATTGTGTTATCCAACTCTAAAATCGTCATGACCAGGCCAATCGGCTAAATTCAGTGCATACGCCAGGGTGATACCCGTCAATTGTACCGAATCGCTTTGCTGTAGGTTAATTAGCAAAATGGATGTTTGCACGAAACATAATGAACAAAGAAAGTATAATTGTATCTATGTAATCCAGCCAATTTTACTTGTACAAGCAAAAGTCGGTGAACACGAATCGATTTTAATATTGCTTGAAGGTATTTCTCTTCATAAGTAAATGAATCTTGGAGTCAATAGAGGGAGGTGGAACAGGATTACTATATGTGGCGTCGTTTAAAGAAGACCAATGTTCAGCAGGTCTATTAAGATATTGAACCATCATTATCTATATATATAAAAGAAAGTCGTGTTAGTTACACTATTTATAACTCAACAACGGCTTTACCGATATAGCTGAAAATTGGTGAGGAGGTAGCTTAGAGCCAGGAGACGGACATAGGATACTATTCCGTTCGATAGCATTCAAGTGTGACTTGACATAACCTCAAAAATAGAATAGGATAGAAATAACCTTAAAACGTTTCCATAGAAACAACGCGTGCGAAGCCGCGGGCAGAAGCTAGTTTTTTATATTCGTAATCAAAATAGTGTGAGTATGATCATTATCAGCCTGTGTTAGTCCACTGCTGGATGTACGCCTCCCTAATGAGCGCTATAGCGTTATTCTTCAGTTTGTCGCAGCGGTTGTCGGTTCTTCGTAAAATAATAGCCGGCCCACTGCCACTTCACCTTGCTTATACTTAGAGCTATGTCGATAACTCTGGTTCTCTGTCAGAGTATAGAGCTACGAGTCACTCACTCACATCTGAATTGGCCAGCAGCAAAGTACGTATATTGGTCGATATGATCAGTGAAAATTACTCATACGTCACACGATATTAGTACACGATTTTCTTCACAGTTCTAGTAGTTAAGTTATAAAAGTCGCCAACCAACCAAAAATTGCTGAACAGACTAACGCCGTTTGTCCACGTTCGCCGTCACCGAGACGTCACCGATAATGATCTTATTTCGGGCCTAGTTCCAGATGACGTTACGTCGATCGTTTGTCCATCGCCACATGGACGTCACAAATAACGATATTATTTAAAGACAGAGTTCAAGATGACGAAAGGAAACTTATTTAGGAAAAGTTAGATATTTGGTTGTTTTAAATTTTTTTTATAGTGTAAACGAATACTTAAATTTTAAATTTTAAGAGCATTAGTTAATGATATTTTATACTTAGTAATAATAATGACATATTTAATATTAGCACACCTGCTTGCGGGTCGAATACATTGTCATCATATAGCTTTAAGATCTTGGCATGTAATTATTGTATTCTGCAAAAAAACGTTTGATTCTGATTCTGATTCTGACGTTACGTCGATCGTTTGTCCACCGCCACTCGGTCTTTAAATAATATCGTTATCTGTGACTGGACGTCACATTATTTAAACACCGAGTTCAAGATGGCGTAACGGTGGTCAAGTGTGTCCACTGCGACGATCTCGGTGGTTCAGTTTGTTGTTGTTGTCTTTCGTGGTAGTTGCGTTTGAGTAATGGCCATAGTAATAAAATAAATAAATAAAATAAAACAGCTTTTATTTCTCACACTTAAATACATATTATTCTCTCTCATATTATGTGAGTACCGCTTTCAGCGGTGAAAGCCTCCTCCAGCTCCTTCCATCTTCCTTGATCTCTAGCTACTCTACTCCATGTCTTCCCTGCTATTTTTACGATGTCATCGTTCCATCGTTTTACGGGTCTTCCTTTTCTTCGTTTCTTGTTTACTGGGTACCAATTCATTATAGCTTTGGACATCTTTCGTTTTGTATTCTCTGGATGTGCCCCGCTCATTTCCATTTTAGAGATAGAACTTTTTGTACCACGTCTTTTTCTTTCGTTTTTTTTCTTATATCTATGTTTTTAATTTTATCTCTTAGTTTAAGGCCCAGAAATCTCCTTTCTATCGCTCTTTGGCAAACTTTTAGTCGTTTGATGTTCTGTGTGGTTAGAGACCACGTCTGGCATGCGTAAGTGAGACAGGGAAGTAGGCAGGTTTCCATGGCTTTGGTTTTCAGTTTAATTGGTAGTTTGTTCTTGAAAACTTCTTTGGCCATAGTAAATGCACGTAAATGTATGTATCGCTACTTCGTCACCGTCATTTCGTTATCGATGTCGTTTGGTTGACGGTGGCGGTGGACAAACGGTGCGTTTTAGAAATCTACTAACTGCTTTTGTTACTGACTTGTACCTTGTACCTCAAAGGAAACTTCCTTGGTACAATTCCCTTAGGAACAAGTCTCTCTTTGAAACAGCCACTGTTTCGTGAACGATTCAATGCATAAATAATACACTGATTATAATAAATTAAGTTCAGACGTAGGATTCTGGGAAGGTGTGAAAGGACAAACATTTTCCGAAATTACATTGTTTTATCGTCATCAGCAAGCAAGTCCACTGTTGAACTTATTGGTCACATTTTTTATTTGTGTCGCTTCGATATGGACTTAGTAAAGAAGTGACGAGGAAACCTCTAGTCTGTTAGGTGTTATTTTTAAGTGGAAGGAAAACTCGTCCCAAGCTTTTTATCTCTAGATAATTTGATCATTTGTAGTAAGCATAGAATATATTTTTTGATAATTTGTTTCAATTTATTTACCGACAAGTTTTGCAACGGAGTTTTGTTGTAGAAGCGTATACATTGCCCTAGATACATTAATATTGTGTAGCGAAGTTGTGGGCACAGCGATCTTATTCATATTTCTAGTATGTAAATGTATTTACCTATTTTTAGAAAAGTAATTGATATTTCTATGAGTGTACAACAAGATTTCAGAATTATATGGATATGGTACTGCCATTATGTTCATTTCTTTAAATTATCTCGTAGAGAAAGTATTTTTAACCACTGGATTTAAAAGGCATTTTCCGAGTGAAAAAGCTGGAACCGATTTGTTTTTATCATAATCATCATCATCATCAGCCTATATTAATCCACTGCCGGACATAGGCCTCCCCTAATGAACGCCATAGCGCCCTCTCTCCAGCTCGCCGCATCCAGCATCTGCCTGCAGTCTTTCGCAGATCGTCATCCCACCTGGCCGGAGGGCGTCCTACACTACGTTTGCCAAGTCGTGGTCTCCACTCAAGAACACGTTTACCCCATCGGTTGTCGGTTCTTCGCGAGATATGGCCGGCCCACTGCCACTTTAGCTTGCTAATTCTTTGAGCTATGTCGATAACTTTGGTGGTTTTCGTTTTTATAGTTTTAATTAATTACTAAGTATTTCTTATTGCGTTTTTAACTTTATCTTTTCCTTTGCCCACAGCTCCCCCCAACGCTGTCGAGATCACCAACCACCCAGCAGCCTCAAAGCTGGAGGTCAAGGAAGGGGATGATGTGTCCATGGAGTGTCTGGTGAAGAACGCGAAACCAGCTGCGAAGATCGTGTGGTTCCGGGGGAATGTGGAGCTGAAGGGGGATAAAGGTAAGACCTCTAGAGTATAGAGAATCTTAAGATAACCTAACGTAGACTTTGTAGCACTAGAAAACCGAAAATTTCTGCATATTGACTGATTTGATTCTGCATTAGATAGATTGAATGCTTAGAACGCAATTGTGCATCTGTCTTAATGAGCCAAACGAAGGAAGGTTTAAAAAGGCGCAATGCCCGCCATTTTGTAAAAAGTATAGGCATATGATTTCGCGTTCATAAGGAGCGGGACAGAGCATACGTTTTTAGAACGGCGTAAGCGCAAAAAATCAAGTATTTTGCTTATTTACAAGAAAACTACACAACTTATGAAGAAACTGGTGCAGGGAACCAAATAATTATTAATAAGTAACCTACGAATAAAAACAAGTCACTTCAATAGACCGCAGGGTTCCTGAGATCTCGACCAAATAATGTGCGAAACAGTGCTTTCATGTTTCTTTTTTAAAGATTTTATTCGCAATCGTGTTTTCTCATTCTAAGAATCAAAGAAAAAATGTCGAATTTTATGTACTTACCTAATTTGAGTTTTTTACCACGGAGATTCCGTGAGTACCTACTGAGATCTAGGCTTATTTTGACTACCAAAAGTTGTTAGGTTCGCCCCTAAAATATTTTTGGAGTGCAAAAACAAATTATTTATATCTATACATCTATATCTTAGCACAGGACCGTGGTGAATGGCACAAACTTCTGGAGACCTATACCCAGCAGTGGGTAAAATGCGTCTGTGGATATTGATGATGATGATAGATCTATATCTAGCTTAGCTAGATTCTGCATATACATATGTGTAAGATTTAAAAGAGATAGATAGAGATACGGAAACATTTATTAACAAACACAACTCTGATACAGCACAGAACAGAAATAGTACACGACTTACTTAATAAGGTGGAATTAATTTAAGAATATCAAAAACGTATGACTTTTGTATTGAGATCCACCCAATCCGTATTCCTTGGTGTTTTGTCCAAGTCCATAAAGCTGAATTGCTTATTCTTTGAAACTTCGACGTTAGAGAATTCTTTCTTTCACCATTAATTCTCATAGGATCTATAATCTTGATTCTATACCCTAATCTGTTCATTCTCTATCAGAAATTACTCGCTAATTTGTCAACATTCATCTGTTCTCATTACTTCAGCAAGTTTTCGGTGTCAATCGGTAAACAATTGAGCGAATTATGTTTGGATACGTCAAACTGACAGATTGGTTTTAGTAGAGTAGTTTTAGTGAACTCCACTTTATTGACAGGTTTGAATTACTACCTAAATTTTGCTACGTGGTTTTTACATTCATGAACACGAAAAAAAAAAAAAATTGGTTGCCTGTAAAGTCGGTATACGGGCGAAAGTTTTACGTGACAACGACTTTGAGTTCCTTTCACTTTTTATGTCTGTCTCTCTCGCTCTTAGGCGGGCTAACCATGCCCGAGTGGAAGGGACGCGTGCCTCTCACTCGCTCTCATTGTGAGCGCATAACGTGAGCGGAGCGTAACGCAGTTTCTTGAAGTGTCACCCGGCAAACCAATTTATAAGACGTTGTCACGTCAAAAAGCTCGATTGCGTTAACAATTAACTTTGAATGGTTTCTACCAACTTAATGTCGATATAGATCCAAAAGGTCACTTGAAATGAAGAAATCATAAGAGGAACTTAAACATGTATTTCAAAAACCTATTCAGTGATACCCTAACCGACATATGTAGTTCGTCGACTTTTTTTCTTTATCACAATATCGCTTCTGCTTGTCGCCATATTGAATTTCGATTATTTTCATGGACACTTGCAAGATTAAGGCAAATCGACTGTCGTAAAAATCATCAAAATAGCGTTTTGCCTCTAGTGCAGTACAAATTAACGTAGACTGATTAACACTTTACCCTCCTTTGCATTGCGCAGTCGGGTAAAAAAGTACCAACGCATGCTAAATCTTTCACCCACTTTGAAAACTCACAATTACTTACCTCAATTTGTATGAAATGTCAAGAAATATACCTACATTATGCACAACCTCATTCCGGACCCATGGCACCCCTCACAGATAGTTGCAGATGGTTGCATTTTTACAATACATTGCTGGTTATGTATTGTGTTATGTATTGCTGGTTATTGTTAGTGTGACATGTGTCGCAAATGACTCTGGGTGCAATTATACATTAGGGGTGCCATGGTTCCGCCCCCGCACAACCTGATTTCAACCCACTGCTAGGTATAAGTCATAATAATAATCATCTGCGGGACAGCATGCTGTCATCTTCAATCCCATTATTTATCAACACGACTTATATTTAGGGGCCTCTTTCTTGATCTCCTGAAGTTTGTTCATAAAGTTCGTGACATATCCTGTCGAATTTTTAACACATTGACTTGTAACTGGGACAGGGCGACGAACTTTCCCGATTTTTCACCTTTTCTAATGCATATTAAAATGATTCGGAAAATCCGGCCGAGTGTATTGGGGCGGAATAATGAGGAGTAATTTGAGTATGGTTTTTAAAAGTGTCTAGGTAATATAAATCAAGTTTTTGTTTTATTTATTTTATTACCTTAAAAAACTGAAAACTAACCCATTATGGCAAATTGGAATTTGAAGTAACGTACAATAAACACAATCAATGGCTGAACATTGTAAATTTTCAAAAAGACAACACTTCGTATAAACGGAAAAAGTTTTTGGATGTTGACCTGTTCAGCGTTTTTTTTTTCGATAACTCTAACTAGAAACTTAAGCCAAAAAATCGATGAAGCCTTATCTACGTACACGTCAAACCATTTCAGCGTAAAACGCGAAAATATTAATAGAAAAGCGAAACTTTCGCGGGCCAAAACCGTGGCATAAAATATAACCTGTCAATATCTCTTACACGGTTCACTAGTGATGCGAGATAAGTCGGCCTTACTGGATGTGGCCAAAACTATTAATCTGTTTCAAATACAGATTTTTTTGGCAGTAAAAATTTCAGTTTTATGTCACCGTCAAAAACCGTTGACCAGATGAAGATTCCATCCGATGAAATCAGAAATCATAACTTTTATTGCTATAGGCTTCCAAAAAAATATCTTAGATAAGTAAAATTTTTAATATAAATAATTATTTATGATGCAGATTAGAAACCAAGAAAATTTTAATCGGGAATGTTGGAATTTCATTTAGTTCGACTCTTAAGGTACGATATCAAATATAGCCTATGTCACTCCCTGAAAAGTAAGATTCCTAACGGTGAATTTTTTTTTCAAATCGGTCCAGTAGTTTCGGAGCCTATTCAATACAAACAAACAAACAATCAAATCTTTCCTCTTTATAATATTAGTATAGAAAAAAAAAACAAATGAAACCGCTATGCTTCTGACGCTTCACGATACGCCACGACACGTAACTATTTATTTATTTGTTTATTAAAAATACACTATTGTTACAGGGGCCCCTAATGCAATAGTGTAAAAAGTCTATATAAATTAAAATAAAAAAATTAAATTTACATCAAATAAAAACTTAAATTACACAATAAATAATATATAAAATTCGTCAATATACAATGTCAAATTATTTTACAACAATATAATAATTATTCACTTAATAAATTCAAATTACATGATGTCAAACCTAATAAAATAATGATAAAGAAAAATCGATAATCAATATAATAATGTCAAATAATTACAAAATGTCAAATCTTATTAAAATAGCATAGAATAAATAACAGAATCCTATGAAATTCGCTCAGGGTGCAGTTAAAAATATCGACTCTCTCCGCTACTAGATTGAGCGTGTGGATGCAACGCGTTAGAGGTGCCTTATTCAGGAGGTTGGTCCTTGTCACATTATGTTTCCGCCTTAAGGAACAAAATCGATAGGCATCAAAAAAGTTTTCATGTAAAATTCCCATTTTGTTACTAACTGTACATTTTTTGAAAATCTGATAATGGGGATGAAAATTTCTCTAAAACATATGAATAGTCTCATAAGACAATTTTCCTTTAGCTACACCGGTCAAGGTACCTCCCCTTACTCCGTCCAAAAAATCCACTCCGCTTAACATGTGAGTTACATCTAGCAATACCTAGTTACATCTCTGCGTTTCATCTCCAAGCGAGGAATGACTTTGACGTAACCCCCACTGACGTTCGCGAAATTCGCGCCATTTTCACGCTGCTGAGTTTACACATTCCGCCTGTAGAGGTACAGCCTAAAGGCTTTTAGCCAGTATGCATGTATGCCTAGAGGCTTTTGGATAATCTGGCCTGGGTCTCTCCGTATAGTAACACTGAAATAGGCATGATGTCAGTAAAATAATAGTTCTACCAAAATATCTGTGAATAGAAAAGCGTAAAATGTTCAAAGGTCCTATTCTGCTAAACTAATCGCAGTATGACAGTGGTATCATCACAGAATGACATATTTTGGCATTCTACCTTAGATGAAGGAAACTACAGATGAAGGGACGCGCGTCAAGTCAAGGTTGAAACCTTTCTATCAATCTCTCCATCTTTTTCATGTCCAGCCCATCCCAAGGTTGCCTGGAAGAGATCGCTTTCAGCGATAAGGCCGCCTTTTATACTTCCTCTATTCTAAGCTTTTTCTCTATAGGTATTGTTTCCTGTCATTATGTGCTATATAGTGTTTTCTATACAGGGTTATTGGTAATTAGACCGGATCCTTTTAGGGGGTGATGGGGGAGGCCATTTGCAACTATTTTGACCCTATATCGTATTATGCAAAAGTTAACCATTTTTGAGATATTCGCAAATTCTTAATTTTTTGGGAAAACCCTGATTTACGTCTTCAAAATTAAATTAAAAAAAAAGTGATCATCCAATTCAAATTTTAGTGACTGATTTAGATAGCCTGAAGTCTAATTATTAATAACCACTAACACAATCGTATGAATCTGTACCCATATGGAAGCTAAAGGACATGTTTATAAAAACAAAGTTTATTTTTTTGTAAAGTCCTTACAAAAACCCCATTTAACAAAAAAATACTCCAGTGAATTTGATCGGCATGTTATTTAAAAAACATCTACACATCTTTAGCTATCCAAAGAGGTATAAATCAATGCACTTTGTAACATAATTGCAGAAAAAAGGATAAACCATAAGCAGGTAGTAACTTCCAATAAATCAAACTATGAATTTTGTAAAACAAACAAAAAATTTATTACTATCAAAACAATTTACTATTTAATTTACAATTTACATTATTAATTTACAATTTACAAATTTTAATTTACAATTTACAATTCGTTTTCAAAATGTCCACCTCTATTCCGTATGCAAAGCCGCATACGATGGCGTAACTCAGTTTTAACAACCCTTGTTGTCAAATTTATTTTCATTTTTTCGGCAGCTCTTATTATTCGGCGTCTTAATTCATCCACTGATGAGATAGGTGACGTCAAATCGTCATAGACTAGGCTCTTCATATGACCCCAAACATAATAATCACATGGGGTAAGGTCGGGACTCCTTGCTGGCCATGGAATGCTGATTGAACCATTGACGCACACTAGTCCTGTAGTGAGCGGGGCAGCCATCATGTTGGTAAATCATACCTTGGCGTGTTGCTAATGGTACCTCACTAAGAAGGCCAAAAACTTCGTTTCTTAAAAACTCTTCGTATGTGTCACCATTTAAATAATTAGGCAAGAAATAGGGACCAATTAAATTATCATCAATTATTCCCATCCATACATTAAGTGAGAATCGTCTTTGCGACCCTTGCTCTTTCTTTTTATTGGGATTAAGATCAGCTTTTCTAGACCAAAAATGAATATTATGGTAATTTGTGATTCCATCTTGATCAAACTTTGATTCATCCGTCCATAATATTTTTCTGAAAAAATTAGGGTTCTCTATGTCAGCATTTAGCATAAATCTGCAAAATGTTATCTTGTTAGCGGGATCTCCGTCTTCTAATACTTGTACAGGGGTTAAATGGTACGGATAGAGACCTGCTCCATGGACCGTATGCCAAACTTTCCATTGGGTTACACCGAGTCTTTGAGCAACCATGTTAGTTGAAATGGTAGGATCCTCTTCAAAATGACGAATGATTTCTTCTTCGTCCTCCGTTCGATGAACATGCGGTCGGCCGGCGTCACTTTGTCGTCTCTGAACACTGCCAGTCTCTCGAAGTCGCCGATATGTATTATCAAATACACTTTCATGAGGTAACCGGCGCTGAGGAAACCGAGACTGATACTCTGCCCGTGCACGTGTAGAGACACCGTTTGCATAACCATAACAAAACAATATATCCGCATATTCTTCGTTTGAAAAGTCTCGAGGAGGTGGTAGGATGCGTGGCACTGCAGCCATAATTGTTGATAAATTAAATCTTTTATTACTTCACCGGTTCGAAAAATGCGAGAAGAAAAACTATTAGAATTTCATTTGTCATGCGTTTAGCGGGAGATTTCGGCGGTTATTTTCATTGCAGGTCAAACAACAAAAAGTTTTTACTCCGCCATGATATCAGCCTATTCTGTTTTCGGAACAATAATTCAAAAAAAGAACTAAGTGAAAATCGCGCAAGCAAAGCCCAAGTCCAAGATGTTGGTAAAGCAATGTATCCAAACTTATTCACCAGCTAAGTCATTACATTTACCCGTATTTTTCTGCAATTGTGTTACAAAGTGCATTGATTTATACCTCTTTGGATAGCTAAAGATGTGTAGATGTTTTTTAAATAACATGCCGACCAAATTCACTGGAGTATTTTTTTTTTAAATGGGGTTTTTGTAAGGACTTTACAAAAAAAATAAACTTTGTTTTTATAAACATGTCCTTTAGCTTCCATATGGGTACAGATTCATACGATTGTGTTAGTGGTTATTAATAATTAGACTTCAGGCTATCTAAATCAGTCACTAAAATTTGAATTGGATGATCACTTTTTTTAAATTTAATTTTGAAGACGTAAATCAGGGTTTTCCCAAAAAATTAAGAATTTGCGAATATCTCAAAAATGGTTAACTTTTGCATAATACGATATAGGGTCAAAATAGTTGCAAATGGCCTCCCCCATCACCCCCTAAAAGGATCCGGTCTAATTACCAATAACCCTGTATATCTCTCTGTGCAATTAGATAGATAGATAGACTTTTAATGGGTACACACACAAACAGCACAGGAAAAGTAACAAAAAACAGTAACATCGGAGTATTTAAGGTACACATAATTATTAGGTAGGTAGGTAAGCAGGTAGGTACCTATCACAATTATTATAAAATGGAAAAATTAAATTAACACCGCACACACTATCTAGAGCTTCTTTCGTCTATGGATTTTACGTGATGATTCTGCAACGATACCATTGTCATCATAAAGCGATTGGTTAGCAGAATTGGACCCCTGTACTAGTGTAAATTGTAATGTAATGTAGTACCTACCAACTAACTAGAAGGTTAGTATCTAACTTACAGTGTAAATGTTCTGAAACGGGCATGGTAAAAGCAATAGATAAACCAAGATATCTTTTAACGCATTCACTGCCAAGCCTCAGCGATACGACAGCGACCTAGTCGTTCAAAATAAAATCGTCATTGATTTTGAATTATTTATTAATACAAAATCAATATACTAACAATTAACCTGGCCGCCTGGAAAAGATCGCTCATAGCAATAAAGTCGCCCTGTTTTCTGTATTGTGTATGTCTTTGTGTGGTACAACAAATTTTTATCTATCTATCATGGATAGACCCAAAAAATATCGTAGGCCTTCCTAATTTTCACTGACAAAGAAAATTATAAGAAAATAATAAAAACTAAATTAATGAAATCAGAACTTGTATTTACAATTGAAACAATTGAGCTAACTGTAGACAGTATTTTTTTTACTAATCTAGCATACATTTTTAAATACACTATAACAGACTGTAATTGATAACGAATTTTTTTTTATTGCGTAATCGCTAGCGTAAAACTTGCGTAAAACTGCCCAGAACGCTGGGCGTTTACGCAATAAAAAATATATTTCGTTATCAATTACAGTCTGTTATAGTGTATTTAAAAATGTATGCTAGATTACAACACTTCCATGTCCAGCTAAAACACAGGTAATTTGGTGATACTCTACAACACCACTCGTATTTCCCCGTCGATTCCTTCACAAAGAGATCTGTAGGTATACGCTGTCTGATAACCTCAATGTTGGCAATACCACCACTCCTGAATTTCGAAACTGTGATATTTGGTTCGGATTCTAACTAAATGTTTGGAAAGCTACCATCCAGTGCTTTGGTTACCGAATTATGTTTGTAGACTAGGATCCATCAGCCTTCAATAGATACTGAATACGCTATACATTATTTTATTATTGTCAACACAATGAAATCAAATGTATGAAATGAAAATAAGATTAATAAATAATGCTGGACAATCTACGCAGCATCCTAGCGTCAAACTAAGCAGTTTACATACTTTTTAATAAACTAACATATATTAATTACGTAAGGCCGTTTTCTGATAAGTCGGTAACGTTTCGGTACGACATCGACATCAGCACGCTCGGATGCCGAAAGCTTACCGCGCAGCCTGTACTTTCGCACTTGTCTGCAAAAATTATGCAGAACCGCTTGTGACGTCGTAAAATAACGCCGTCGTCGGCCCTTTTTACAAACTACATAATGTGAGAGTGAGACCGTGCCGTGACCGTGTATTTCCCGTCCTTCTCCACTATAAACACAGTTTTTTTGTATTCAGTTGTGTTATACTTAGACTCGTTCACATGAACACGACCGTAACACGGCATAGCGAGTGCGGGAAATACCATTCCTATAGGAAAAAGGCTACATACATTATTCGTTCAATTTAATATTAAAAACGACCGACGCGACGTGTTGTCTTCAGTCAGGTCGATAATACTGCGATCGCCGCCGGGGCCGCCGGGCGACCGTGCATAAACAGAGTACCTTACCTACATGTGAAAGCGCTAGCGCGGTACGGCATCCCGCGCCACGTTTTGACAACAACCGAATGCCTGTGAAAAGGGCCTTAGGTTCGAGTGATCAAAATACTTTCATTTCTTTCGTCCAGCTTGGTAAATGCCAAATGGCTACTGGGTGACGCGTGCAGTACCGAATCTGTACCACGCTTACCGCCCCAATCAGGAACCGTCCACAGAAATATAGGCGCTCGGTATGGTTTCGGTACCGCGTATACCGTGAGATGTCGCGTCCTGATGTCGTACCGAAACTTTACCGACTAATCAGAAAACGGCTTAAATATAAACGCGCTGCCCCAGACGGTTGTGACGTAACGAACATATTTACTTCACTGAAAACCAGCCCTCGGTGGACACACCAGTGTTCATCCAGCACAATGAGTGGACGCCATGTTTATTCTAAGCCCTGCTATGCACGAAATGTAAGCACCTCAATGTAGTTACATAGGATTAATTATTATTATAAGTTGCTGTGTAGTAGATTTAATGCTTAGGGTAAATAAATATATTTGGTTCGGCTACTTGTCGAGTGCTGCCAAAATTAAAAGAATCCAAGAATTTCGATAATTGTTGTAGAAAATGTTATATTGAGTGGTAGAAATGACGACGACGGAATGGCGGGTTGTAAAGGGATGGTCGCCATATTGAATCTAAACATTAAAAAGCACGTTCGGAACCACCGCACTGTTCCGATACCGGCCGTTCGGATACGCCGCGACGTAATTTGTTTTGGGCGAGGACCACTTGCGATTTCGGAGGTTGCCGCCTCGAGACAAATGTTAGTACGATCTGCAGATATTTTGTTCCAGGTGTTCTGGGTGTTCACTATGTACTTATAAAAAGAAAATATCCATATATGTATGTATTGTATTAAGTATAATGTCTAGTACTCATTACACAAGTATTGCGTAGCTAGGGCTAGATATAACGGTAGAGATAACGCTGTGTGAATTGTCCAGCATTTTTTTAATCTTAAATTGTACTTAAATGTTTAAAGACTTTAGTAAATAGCCGAATTATTCCAGATGGTTAAAAGTAATAGAGTAGTTACATAACAGAAGATTCTCATTTGAAAATAGAATCTACGTTAAAGTTTTAAAAGTTTTAGCACCTGCGTCTAGAACATTCGGAAATGAAAATGATTTCCAGAAATTTCCGAACTATCATGGAAACGAAAACCCAGGCATTTAACTGGATCTAGGTCAACTACCATCACATCAGAGACCGAAAAAGAAATTTAATAAATAAAACCAATTAAATCGCCCAATAGAGGGGAAACGGGAAAAGCGGGGAAAGCGAGAATGGGGAATTCCGGCGAGCAATTAAACCGCGTCGTTTTAAATCTGTCAGGAGGTTTTAATGAAAATTTCCCGGGACCAGAGTTTCTCTGCTCGGCGGGTAGAGTAGGGTAGGTACAGAGTTACTATCATTCGAGTTATACGTTTGTATTATGTTACAAAAAGGTATTTGTTTTTTTGTTATAGACACAGAGACAGATAAAAGATAAGAGTTACATAAATATGTATAATACCGATTTTAAAAAGTGTCACAGAATTCCCGAGTGCTGCGATAAATCGCGAAACCACGTGTACGAAACCACTTGCACAAGCTACTATAAAAAACAAATAAGATCGCTAGTCCAATGCACTACGACCACTTGATAAACTTAAGATATTCAGTAAGAGACTCGCTGCGCTCGTTGGGTGTATTCTGAGTACACACAGAAAAAGAACTAATGAACGGTGAAAATAGTATGTGAGAGTCTACGAATGAATGTAAAAAAATTACCAGACGAATGAAACCGTTTCTTAACTGTTGAACTGTTTTAAGGAACCCTGACTAGAAATAGTTGATTCACAACACTACAAATTTAGACATGTTTTCTTGACTTTCAAAAGAGAAGCATTTATTATATCATGGGCACTTATCGCGTTTATTTTCCCCTTTTCCCGACGTTTCAACAGGTTTACACTGTCGTGGTCACGGGATGAGTCTTATTATTTTGGTAGAAATACCCGTGACTAGCTTTATTACTCTATCTGAAATGTTGTAAATAAAGTACGTACGAACTCAGTTTGGCAGTGCCCTTCCAGGGTGCATAGCTAGTGATAAGTCTATAACTAACCATTCATGAGACCTAACAATCTTAGAAACCTCTATTCCCAAACTACTCTATGCCCTCAATACAAACAACTGTATAAACTATCACTAATGTATACAGGGTTATTGGTAATTTACTGACACTGCGTGCACTACAGGTACCCTAGGTTTCTGTGTTGGAGCTACAAGCTGAGTCAGGACCTGTTAGACCTACACACACGCGTTCGTCGGCTTGCTGAATGGGCTACTTAGTACCAACCCAATGCTTACTTGTGTTAATTTATGTACTTACTTACCTATTGTGATAGTACAATGTTCCCTTGTTTCTTGTAAGTGTTACTAAGTAGTCTTTTTTATATATATATTTTTACGTTATTTGTGTGTTTAATAAATACTTTTCTTTCTTTCTTTCTTTCTTTTCTTACAGGTTCTGCCCATCACCACGAACACGTTCGTGGAGACGCCAAGTCTTAATTCTTTTCTTTGTAAATCACCTCTAACACGCAATGATAAAACACGTTTTTCTAGTACCCAATGAACTATCAAAGACCTCCCACTCTCACACCCAGTGATAATTCAGAGCAGATTCGTTCCTAATTATAGTTGCAAATAAAGCCTCTCTAAAATGCTTTACATTGACGTGGTGGGTATTCATAGAGGTATTTACCTATTACCTTGCCTAAAAAAATACCTATGGCTGCCTACCTACTATCCGCTTGCTTGTTTTGTGTACGTGTATGTACCTACTATGTAAATGTACCTACTTATAAATAACCATCCCGTGTCAAACTTGCTTGTAACTACCTGTTTTATTGGCCAATAAATGTATTTTTATCTTTATGTTTATCTCACCAATACCAAGTTTTAGCATTAAAAGCTGGCGCAATCACAAACGTGTTAGTGATGATGAGCTGAACCTGCAGTTCACGCAAATGTCAGTGAATTACCAATAACCCTGTATACCTACTTTTAAAAGTATTCTCTATTACCTAACTACTCTATGCCTGAAGTCATCCTCTTGAAGTTGTATTCATACGTCCAAACCAGTAATAACCAAGATCGCAAGAACTTCATGAAATTGAACGTCAAATATGACAGCGCTTTTTTGACAGGACCCGGGCCAATGTCAATAACGGAGATAAATTAAAGTTTTCAGAATTATTATGAACTCTGAAATTGGGGTGGGTAAAGCGGGGTATACACAGCGCAACCGGCGACAGAAACAGTGGAGAATTTTAGGTGGTCACGTTTTAAATAAATATTTAGATAATGCTGGACAAATTAGACAGCATCATCTATCCCAAAACTAAGCATACTAATGTATGATTTAAGTTAATTTGATACAAAACGTTAGTACACAAAACTTAAGTACGGTAAGTACTTAAGTTAAAACTTAACAAGGTATTATGGCCCAGTCTAAGTTTGAATGTTTGTGGTAACTGCTTCACGTCAGAACTTCTGTACGCATATGACTAAAATTTATGTGTAAAACAAGGATGCAGTTGGTTCTTGTCCTAAAACTAAAACTAACTACCAAGAAATTAAATAATATCCCAAAAAAATCCATCATGACGGGACTTTAACCCACAGCCTAGGTAGGTGCTTTTTATTAGCGCTTGTACTTGAATAAAAAACTCGACTTTTCTTTACATGAAATTAACAATCAATAACTATTATTTCTTTAAGCTTACAAAATAAGGTCACAGACAAATCTCACTAAAACTAAATTATTATCAACTAGTTGACCCGTCAAACTTCGTACCGCTCTCACCTTTTAACCTTCCTTGGACTTCTACGAATATTTCAAAACCAAAATTAGCCAAATTGGTGCAGTCGTTCTCGAGTTTTTGAGAGACTAAGAAACATCAATTCATTTTTTTATATATAGATTCTTATAAAGTTTACAGATTCAATTCTCTTCACCTAAATTTATTGTTCACCAGTGGAACAAAAGTATAACTTGAAATACAAAAATCCTACAATAGTCGCGTCCGTTTTCACACAGTGTATAGAAAGCTTTATCGTTGACATAGGCCTGACTTGGTGCGTTAAAGGAAAGTTCTTTATTTAATCTGACAGTTGGTTTAGATTTACTAATGGGATTTGTCGGTCAACTTTTTGGATGATAAATTGTTGAATGATTTTTCTTATCGCATGAGTAAAGTTTTCATTTGAAATGATCCATGTTTTAATGGATAATGATAGGTCGTTTATTGACTTTTCTATGATATTATCTGTTTTCTTCTTTTGTGTAATATTAACGCCTTGAATGTTGAATGAGATGTATTCATGACTGTATCACACATATGTGATACAGCCATGAATACATCTAAAATGACTAGTAGAAAGCAAATTGCACTTTATTTTTGTGTCTGTGTTTAATTTTATAATACGGCCTTTTAAGTGTACATTTATTGTATATATGGGAATAAAGAGTTTTTGAATTTTATTTTGAAACTCGTCTACTGCTGAACATCTCAATGTTCAGCAGTGGACGGACATCAGAGGATGGTCTTCCTAAACGACTCCATGAATAGCGGTCCTGGCCCATAGACTTGACTCCTTCACGCTTTTCAATTTACCAAATGAATTTATGTCATCAGCTGATAATTTTCATAACCTCATTTCACCATCTGGCTAAAGACTCATAATTTCGTCCGTACCTTCAATTCGAGCCCTATTAAGGGCCGACTCGCGCTCCAGTGACTCGACCGAGGGTACCTACTCGGAAATAAAGGAGAATTGGGAATTTAAATTGATATTTTTTAATCTAGGGCTGGGTTTTTGCGATGGAGGTTTTTTGTTATGGTGTAAAACCCACAGACATAATACTAGCTGCGCCTATATGTCTGTGGTAAAACTGTATTTCTTGAAAATGGTAAAGTAGTTAGGCGCTAAGCGAGAACTAAAACCTACATACATATATTATGGTGCCAACATCACTAACTTCATAACCCTCCTCCGTTGCAAGTCAGGTAAAATGGATAAGAATTGACGTACACACAGAGAATCAATAAACATTTTCTATCCTATTTGTATTTATTAACCCCCGACGCAAAAAGAGAGGGGTGTTATAAGTTTAACGTGTCTCTGTCTGTGGTACCTATCGTAGGTCCCAAACGGATGAACTGATTTTCGTTTAGTTTTTTTGTGTCATAGATAATTACATATATCCCGAGTGTTCTTAGCCATGCTTCATGAAAATCGATCGGGGGTTTTTTAAATTTTTAATTTTGTTCTTGTTTTATTATTGTAGTTTAAAATTCGACTTGTCTGAGCGCTTATTTGGCGATTCTGATTGTGATATAAACTAGTGAGATAAATTCTCAGTAGTTCTTTAAAAAAAACTCTCAGAATAAAACGTTTATGTTAATACAATAATGCAAGAAAGGTTTTGGGAGTCTACTAAAAAATCGCGAAAGTAAACTAAATCTACATCAATAATCAAGTCAAATCTTCTGTTCAATACAGATAATCTTTAGGAATCATGATAGTTTCAAACGAATCTGAAAGGTATGCAATAATGCATCACAATTGCATTTTGAATTTGAATTAATTTATTTAACTACAGAATACAATGTTACTGTATTTAAATATTTATTGACTTTACAGTGCAAAATATTAGGATAAAAATATTTTGTAACAATTTCGCGTAAAACCTGCGCTGATAACATTCAACAAAATGCAATTCGCGTTCACTGCCCTCCCACAAATTAACGCGCCATGCAATCAATGCAATTTGTGAGAGGGCAACAAACGCGAATTGCATTTTGTTGAATCTCATCAGAGATGGTTTTACGCGATATTGTGAGAAAATATTTTTATCCCAATATTTTGCAATGGATTTTCGCAAAGTAACGCCTGAATCTATTATATGTTACTACAAGGTGAATATCGTAAGTTTATCTATTATTTATATTACAATGTTATGAAATCTTAAAAATTTATAAAATTCTACAGAAGGTACCCTAATTAATTTACTCAAATGGTATTGATATGAATCAGATGAGCTACCTGCAGACTGTTTGCAACAGTCTGCAGTTAGCTCAATTGTTTCAATTGTAAATACTACTATAATTTCTTTGTGAATAAAGGCTTAAGTCTATTTACTCAAATCATATGTACATTAATAGTCGAAACGCCAATTTTAATATCAAAATATACCTTTACACAGCTCAAAATGACCCCCCACGTTCCAAACAGGCCCAAAGGTGTATTCCCGCCTAGATGGGCGGAATTAAACTGAACGGGTCCCAGGCGTGTGCTGCCCTCTGATGACACGAGTAAAACGTTTCGGGGGATAGTTATGCTAATACCTTTATTTTGAAATGTTCGTATTAAGCTGTTTCACAACCGTGGTTTTGCCATTCTAGGTAAATTATTGAGCGGTAATTTTGTGAGTTTTTGTCGGTAAGGTTGTATTATTTACTCTTTGTATTCTATTTCTTTGTATTGCTGCCACACTAGGACCTGTCTGAAAACCAGCGCCGCTACTAGCTTCGGCTTGTAGCGGCATAATGCTGAGACAGGGACCTTTTTGGCCTATGTACTTAACACTACCACTAATTTGTATCTGTTTTTCTCTTATTTTGCTGTTTCCTTTCGATATTATCCTGTATGTCCATTGTATGTATATATCATTGTAATGTGTTGTGTTATGCATAGTCCAAATAAATGTATTTTCTTTCTTTCTTTCTTTCTTTCTATTTTGTGTTGTTATTTAATAGCTGAGTGGTTAGTATGAGTTAGGACAGCAACAAAACGGAAATAGTTTTCGTTCACTGCCGTTGACTAGTCAAAGTCGTTATGCAAAAAAGCTAAAAATCTGTCAATATCATTCTAAAACAATAATTGAAGCTGTATGAAACTATCGGATCGCCGTCATAGTAGGTATTTCAAGAGCAACCGAGCTGCCCCCATTTTGGACCTGGACCTCCTACACCTGGACCTTTCGCCGTCGGGTCTCTGTTATACTCGCGGCGCACTAAAAGGAGGAACGGTGTACGGTGGAAGAAGGAAAACAAGGAGAAGACGCTCATCGTAACCTAGTAGAATCAGCCTTCTGTAGGACCTAACGGACCCACTTTCTAGCCCCTCTGGCCGAGTTAGTATTACTTATTTATAACATAGCCCTTCTGGCTCACTACTTATTCAATATTAATTAAATTTGTTATTTATAAATGTGTCTTTAAATTTGTACAGGGTGAAGCCAGGTTCAGATACCCCCGTGTTCCTTAAAACCGGAACTTACTGAACCGGACTTCTTACAACCGGGACACTATGAAAAGTAGTTTTTTCAAGAATGTAATGAAATATGAATGATATATTTTTAGTATCAAGTAAAGGTGCTGCAATGTGCACCCATATAGTGTAATTTTATGAAAGGAAACGAAAACTATTATAGTTTTCATAAACTATGCATAACTCAATCTAAGGCCTCTGAGCTTGCTAGAAATCGTAAAATATTTTTTATCCGTTAGTAGTACACTTTATTATATATTCTCTGCCTATACCTACCAAAGAAAAAACATCGCCCCACCAAACTCCATTGTACCCCTCCCTATAAATCCCTTACTCAAGTCTATTCAATACATTTCGCGGAATCCACCAAAACGCTGAAGTATTATCGGAAAACATATTTACTACACAATAGAACTGGTAACAGAGATTGTTCTAGTATTGTATCAGACAATAAAATAATATCGTTAGATACAATGGTAGAAATGAGATATTATTTGAGGTTATACCTATATTGAGATGGAGACCAATTTGAAAGAAATGATAGGTTATTAATGATAAATGTAGAGGTGAGTATAGACTAGAGCATTTGATAGAGCATTTCGATGTTATGTAACGCTCTTACGAATTGTACAACAGGCAAATGCTCAGTTTCCTAAAGCATTTCCATTTAATGTAATGTTTTTGCGAATGCTCGACGCTGTGCTCGACGTAATGCTCATGGATTTACCTGTAACATTCCTTTGTATCTTGCGTACATTTTCCCTCGGCCCGCTCACCTCACTCCCCGCCAGCTACGCAGCAAGTCATACAATTTCGGTTTTTTTCTTGCGCTTTTTGCCGGCAGCTAAAATTAGTTTGTAACAAAACATTGAGCGTCAGGTGTGGTTCGAGTAAATTTAAAAACAGCGAATGCTCGATATTCTGTTACAAGTAAATGTTCTTGTCTCTACTCACCTTAAGAGGTTTACTGTATTGGCAACTTTACTGATTACATTTCTTATTATATCGCTCACTCCACGTATGTTTTCTTTAAATATGTATCTGATAATGAATTTTTTTGTTTGTTACAGTAACCAAAGATGAAATAAGGAACGTGGAGAGCCAGAATGGGAACCCAAAGTCTATGAGATACACCACTATTTCAAGGTAAGCATAGCATAAGCATAACTTTAGATTTTTAGGATATTGGGTCACAGCCCCCATGACATCGCATTGTCATACATTGCGTAAACGATTGAAGTTGAAGGAATGAGTTTCAGACATATTACGTATTCGATGACGATGTGACGTAATTTTTCTCTATTCTACCCTAGACAACAACCCCCGTGCTAGGCCTACAGTAGGGCTATTTAGTCTCGATAGTCCGCTACCGAGTCGTACACGGAATTTGACACAGATCCGCTTGAAATTCAAATATTTTAGCGGTTTTTAATATTTTCTGCGTTTTCCAAGGAATTAAACTACTTACCAGAAAAGTAGTTATTGCATCGTGACGTCTTAATTGCATCCAATAAAACCAAACGCAAGACAGTAAACTAAATCCTGAATTCGCTGAATCCAACCACAATTTATAGACTAAATTCTAACTTTGTATTCTAACGTAAAACTAAATAAATCTAACACATTGTATGTTCGCGGACGCAACTTTAGTCCCTCGGGTGTTCATGTCACTAGATGTGATTATTCTCAACAGTTACTGGGTTCCTGCTTAGATATATAATACCTACCTATATACGTCTCTAAAACCTACCTTAAGGTGAGTAGAGACAAGAACATTGTGAATTTTTATATATTTATTTATTTAATTCGGATTGCCATCAGCTTATCTAATTACAATAGAAATTAAAATAGACACATATATATAGAAATCAACAATCAATCAATATACATATTATAGAAATCAATTCAATTCGTTTATTAAACCAGACCTAACATTACAGAGTTCTCCAATGCGTTACGTCTAGGATCGTGTTTAAGAGGAATAAGAGAATAAGAGAACTGTGAACTAGATAGAATAGTTTGATAATTTTTTATTTGCATCTTTGGATACCCACTTATTAAATACTAGCGTCTACCCGCGGCTCCGCAAGCGTATTTTCGGTATAATAAGTAGCCTATTATCTAAGGTAAGCTATGTTCTATATGTTCGCCAAATTTCATCAAGACCTGTTCAGTAGTTTTAGAGGTCTTAGATTACTAGCTTCTGCCCGCGGCTTCGTAGTAGCCTATTATTTAAGTTAGGCTTAGCTCTAAAGGTACGCCAAATTTCGTCTTGATCTGTTCAGTAGTTTTGGAGTTCCTAGGTAACAAAAATTCAGATTTCACAAACTTTCGGCTTTATAATATTGGTTGGATTGGATAGTAGGACAACAATTTTAGTTTGTCACTCGTCACTTTACTAATGTAATTTGGCGAAGTCTGTTTTACGACAGAAATGAATTCCTCGAGAGTGAAACTTTTACGAGACCACCTCAAAATCAACCTTTACTTAACAACAAAGAATTGGCGAAGATATCACCAAAATGGTTGTGGCCAGTCGTGATTTTTCAAAAGTATTAAGTTGTTTTTTAAGCTTACTGATTCCTTGGGAATAACATTTTTATGGGACCAATTCTGCATGACATAAGCCTTTATTCACAAAGAAAATTATACTAGTATTTACAATTGAAACAATTGAGCTAACTGAGGACTGTTGCAAACAGTCTACAGGTAGCTCAACTGATCCATATCAATACCAGTCGAAAGCGTCCCCAAGGCGCTGGCTGCATTGCCACGCTGTATGGCAATGCTGATGCGCTGTACCAGATACTCACCAGCTCTCGGGTCACGCGTCGCTTCGACCAGACGCTCAGATAATTTCTTAAAAACCCGAAGAGCCTCGGTACCCCACGGACCTAGGGTCTCGACTCCAAGGGGAGCAAATGTGTAGGCTCTGTCGAGACCTGCATATTTGCGCCTCTTGAGATCTTCGGCCAAATCTGCCGCCGCACTCGCCCTCACGGATGTCCTCGGAAGATGGAAAGGCGCAAGTGTGTCGACGCATCATTCTGCATCATTCGCTAAACAATAGCGAAATAAATTTAAATAATCAGCATAGACAAGGAGAAATCAACGAACAAACATATAAACAAAATACATACAGTACCTATTTAAAGAACCACCTAAACCCTTTTGTGAATTTTTGAGGTAGGTTAATAATTAAACAGCAATACATTTCAAAACAAAGTAAAATGTCTGTGTGCAATACGTCAAAAAGGCTAACATTATAAATAAATATGTACTGAATAAATTGCGATGGAAAGATGACATGTTTGAATCAGGCAGAAAAGTAAAGTTATTTCAAAATGTAGACGAAAGGGGTTTGAAGATTTTATATAACATACCCAAAACATGGCTCACCATTTTTGTTTAATTTCACAATCGCCGCGCGCAATAAAAGTATATTTGAATAGAAGACACTAAAACAATTAATAAATTGAGATATAAAACCTAAACTATCTAAATACTAAATTTCATCAGAATTTACGCAGATACGTGGTAACAAACATACGCTTTTATAATATTAATAATAAACATTCACACAAACTTTCACATATAAATATAAATAAATAAATAATTCTGGACAATTCACACAGCATTATCTAGCCCCAAGCTAAGCAGAGATTGTGTTATGGGTACTAGATAACTGATATACTATATAATACCTTTATTCACAAAGAAAATTATACTAGTATTTACAATTGAAACAATTGAGCTAACTGCTTACTGTTGCAAACAGTCTACAGGTAACTCAACTGATCCATATCTGATATACTTGATACAATACACTACATAGATAGATATTTTTTACTATACATAGAAAACATCCAGAACGCCTTAGATAAATGTCTGCAGCTCGTACAAACATTTGTCCCGAGGCGGGAATCGTACCCGCAACCTCTTGCGTCGCAGGCAGACCTTCACCCGCCGCGCCACAGATGTCGTCAAATTTATAATATTAGTAGAATATGGTAGTATATCATAGGATGTATACGCTTTGCCCCCGTAGCTAAAAAATAGCACTTCGATGTTGCATACAAACCCAAAGATACATGTGTGTTTTACAAAGTAATTAACAGTTTTGACTGAAGCTGAAGACTCAAGGAAGTTTCAGTTTGTTGTTCAGCGTTGTTTGATTTATTGTTGGTGTTGTTGGGTTTGGGTTTAAGTTTATTGCTTTGACAAAAGCTATTATGAACTTTTGGTAATTAAAGTTGTTTTATTCGTATGTGTAGTCTTTTTGGCTCTGACGGAAGACCAGCGTTGGTTGCTGAGGCAGAGGCCATTTTGTGGGCTTACATTTCTAAGTATTGTTACATTGTTTTAAATTGTAGAAAGGAATGAAGGAGAGAAAGTTCAAATATCTTTTAAGGTCGCAGGACTGGACCATAAGGAAAAATCGTATCATGCGCCCTAGTGGTCCATCCACCCAGATCTGAACCATATAGTTATTGGGAGGGAATCGAACCCACCTACATAAGTTTAAGTCTTACCTTCGCATGCTGCACCACCAATGTTCAAAGGCTTAAATATCCGGCCAAACTAATGTAAAATATTTCTAAACATTGTCCCATAGGTACAGTCAGCTGCACAGACATGTATACACTTCCAAGGTTTAACTTTTATATTACTCGGAACTTTTTAAATAAAAGGACATGCAAACGTTTTTCGTACAAAGTAGTCATCATACTTCGCCAGAATGCGGTACATAAATTATCACAATTACTATACACTTACTATTTAGTCAAATTGAAAACTTGGGAGTGTATACATATTTTTGCAGCCGACTGTACTAATACTAACCCTACGAATTACTTTCATGTTGTTGATTTATTGACAGAATTTGGACTACTTGTCGATAAACCTCGTGCTTTAAATTCATAGCGCTGACAATTATTTTTCAAACTGGACGCCCCGGGAAGAGCATATTCGATTCGATTCGATTATGTTCTACTAGACGATCGCCTCGCGGTTTCACCCGCGTAGTTCCCGTTCCCGTGGGAATTCCGGGATAAAATATAGCGTGTGTCACTCCCTGAAAAGTAAGCTTCCTAACGGTGAAAGAATTTTTCAAATCGGTCTTGTAGTTTCGGAGCCTATTCAATACAAACAAACAAACAATCAAATCTTTCTTCTTACAAACATTCTACCTCTAGGTTCGACTACAGTTACCAATTTCAGGAAGGTATGAAAGGTATTTTGTCATCCCCTGGTGCCCAAGGGGTGAAACACTAGGAAATAATAATGGTAACTACAAAGGTTGAATATACATAAACACTACCCCCGTCAGTTGTCACTGTCAGAGGTGAATTAGTTGGGTAGGCACGAAATCATGTTTCTGTAAATATCTGGTGACTTCTGGAATATTGTAATTTATGTTGTAAGATTGCTGAAGGGTACTTGTTCTGTGAAACACAAAGTCACGAGTGGAATTTGGTCTACATCTTTTCATCTATGTTGTTCATTAGATGGGTAAATTGCAAAAGATTGGAAATAGCGTATCTTTGCGTTTAGTTGTAACACAACACAGGCGATATGTTAAGCGCTGGGAGGACACACTATATCTACAGATTTATATCAAAAAAATCAAAATCAAAATTAAAACTCTTTATTTCCATAAATACAATAAATGTACACTTAGAAAAGGCCAAAAAATAAAAGTAAACACTGACACGGAAATAAAGTGATATTTTTTATTTCTGTCGCTTCGATATGTAGACTAAAGTAAAGAAGCGACGAAGAAACCTTTAGCCTGTTATTTGTTATTTTTCGAGTTGGAGCAAAACCCGTCCCAAGCTTTTTTATCCTCTAGATAATCTGATATTTTATAGTAATTGTATAGCAGTATATACATCTATGATTCGAATATGAAAATTTTAACGTAAACCGGAATTCAAATAACACCAAAACTTATAAAATTAATATGCTGTAATGAAAATTCGCAAAGTAAAGTTGTGTTCTGATATGCTCGTGACATTGAGACTCCGAGGCTTGGCAGCGGGGCCTGTTCAAAGAACGACGGACCAATTCGTTTGGATTTAAGTTGTCGCAACTCTGAAACGGGACAGCAGCGCCTCGACAGCGCATAGATTCTAGAAATCAATAGCGAGGCGATGATGACGTAAAGTTCTAATTTAAATAGGGAATGTGATTTATATTAGATACAACTTAATGCTTCGGCCCTACTCAATTATTTATTTGCGACGTCAAGCTCTACGGGGCCAAATGCAACTTTTTTTATTTAGCTCGGTGTTCGATAAATTGTTAAACATTCTTATCTACTCAGTCTAAGACCACACAGAACTGCTGGACTCCTCTTTATTGCGTAATTTTATGCGCTTCTGTGGCACCCTCGTCCACTATTTCTGGACGGGTTTACTTGTTGCAATTGTACGAAAATTTCACTAATAATTTAAATGCGGATGGATAGAGGTTTGTTATTTGTTAACGCCTAAACTACTGAAAGGATCGGGAGGAAATTTAATTTATAATGAATGCATAGACGTAGTTCTAGGCCTAGAATAAAACGTAGCCTTCTTTTTATCCCATAAATCGGTTCCCATGGGATAGAAATAACCTGAAAACGTTTCCATAGTAACAACGCGTGCGAAGCCGCGGGCAGTAACTAGTCATAAATTAAAACAATGTTTGTCTACTTGATTTTTAATCTCAGCAGTTTGCATTTGGATTTCACTGTTTACATGCCAATTACGTAACTCCCTCAATCAAAAACCCTGTCGTTCCTCGAACAGGCCCTCTGTAATTCCCCGGTTAAAACTGCGAGGTTTAATATAAAATTTCACATAAAGCCGTTATGAAATCCGACGTTTCCGCCGCGTCGGCTTGATTAATACTGACGGCCTGGATTTTTCGGATTTTGGGTATATTTGTACTGACACCTTACGGAACACTTTTACAGGCAAGTCTATTGACTGATGTCCTTCTATCCGAATCGTTGGCCACGGCGGCCAGTCTAAACGAAAACTAGCCATGTACATGGACATGTTATAGTGCGCAAGTGTGTGCGATATAGGTGCACCCTCTATTCCCTCGCTCTCATACTCCGATGGGACGGCAGATCGACACGACCGGTGAGAAGTCAGGTGCAAGACGAACGGCTTAACGTACCCTCCGAGGCATAGAGTGGTGGGAGGTTGTAGAGTGTTACACTCTAGCGTTTATAGATGTGGACGGTTGTGTGCTGCCGGCTTAGAATTTGCACCACCCCAACTCTTCCCGCGGGTGTCGTATGAGGCGACTAAGAGATATCCACCGGGGTCGGGCAGCAGCGCCCCTTGCAGAACAATTCTACCACCAAACTGCGATCCCCAACCCGCATGCCCAGCGTGGGGATTATGAGCATTACCCCCCATGAGATAAATAAAAGTCAATAAGGTGCTTATCAGGGGGAGGCCTGCGTCCAGCACTGGACCAATATAGGCTGTTGAGGTTGAGGTTTATAGATGTCATTTAAGCGTTCGGTCTGGTCAACTCTAAAATTTGTATTTTTATATTACTACCGACACTTCGTGGCGACAGCGGACATTTTCCAGGTGGTACTGAACTCAGTGATTCTGAGTAACCTTTTCATCATCACACGTCACCAAAGTACTCTTTTTGTATAACCTTACTTTAAGGCGAATAGTAGGGTGGATAGTGGCGCCACTACATATTTAATTTTATAATTACGTTATACAAAGGAATTATAAAGAAATCGGACCGCGCGTAGACGATATCTATCATTAGCTTTTTTTAAATGTATCTGTAATAGTTTTGTTTTGTGTTATTCAATCAAAAACCTTGTTTGGAACTAAACTCTTGAAACAAGTATCTGCCTAAATAATACAGTACAAAACTATTAAAGATACATTTAAAAAAAGCTTATGATAGATATCGTCTACGCGCGGTCCGATTTTTTGATAATTCCTTTGTTTAACGTAATTATAAAATTAAATATGTAGTGGCGCCACTATCCACCCTACTATTCGCCTTAAAAATGTTCTTTGCTTTGTATGTATCAAGTGTCTAAGTAAATACTTAAAAGATTTAAAATAAGTCTCATTTATAACCCAGATATAGTTTTGATGAAAAAACTCCTTTTTATTTTATATTCGTACGGGTCAATAACGATGACAGCTGTGGCGTAAGAAACAAACACTCCATCGTAGTCTGTGGATGTCGTAAAAGCTGACTAAGGAAATCTACCAGAGGAAGGGCAACAGCATCTTTCTGTGTATTTTAACAGCTCCGCTCCAATAATATAAGCCGATAACGAATTCATTGCAGCGATTCTTTCTATTTCTTCGCCTTCATTGTAAAATATTCCTCATTGAATCATCAAAATCGGTCTGCCCTCTAAACAAAGTTGTGTATGGTTATAATTCACTTTAAAAGTGTGGTCTTAAAACCCACGTTCTTTCGTCCGTTAAAAATTAAAAAGGTCGAGAACATAATGATAACATAATAATCTTTCCTCAGACACGATTTTTCCTCTTAACCAAAGTTTCTAAAGAAAAACTTCGCGGGAGCCACACTTCCAAAGTGATTAACCAAAAGTGCTTTCAGTTTTTTCAACAACACAAAACTAAGTCTCTTTTAATTCAAACAAGTAACAGAACATTTTCTTTTCAAAATCTTGTTTTCTTCTTACCTTTTGTACTTTTAATCCGCATGCGAAAAATGCGGTAAAAGTTGCTTAAAAATCGCGTGGATAAAAACCGCATCGTACCGTTTCAAACCGTAAAGATAATTAACACAGCTCTGTGGTAAGGTATTTGCTGTCGCGTGACTGTGCGGTTTTTATTCGCATGGTCGTTTCTAACTTTATATGACAGCAACTAAATTCTTGACGTCTCGTTCTAATCTAATAAAATAAAATGGGACTTAGTATATTTTTGAGTTTTGTAACATAATTACAGTAGCTACAAAAGAATAAACATCAAATTTTTTTTTAGTATTATAGTAACTAAGCAATAAGAAAAACTATAAGAAAAGAGACTAATAATATCAACCGATCCTTTAAATAAACTATTTCTATTTAAAATAAATAATGCTGTTAGCTCAATTGTTTCAATTGTAAATACTAGTTGTAATTTATTTCAATCAGTTGATTGTTATTTTCTTTGTAAATATCATAAAATTTATAAAATAAATAAACTATTTATATACCTACCAACACTAAACATAATTATCCAAATGCATTAGTCCTACCTGTATCATAAACCTAACTCATAAATTTAATATTAGTTAGTCGATTAGCGATACGTGCGGTTAAATAATTGATAAAACTAATTAATCGTGCGGGTAAACTCCGCACCGCATCTCCAAATATCGCACAATTCCAACCGCATCCGCTTCCCGCATCAGCCATCCCGCATCCCGGGATAAACGTAACCCGCTGTCACTCCGGCACCGTATTCGCTTTAATCCGGTTTTATCACGTGGAATCCAGTTAAATCCGCAATAATTCGGAATTTATTTCAGTGCGGACTTTGCGATTTACTCGTGTCGTGTCGTGACGCGAAGTTGTGTTTCGTTCGTTGATTAATAACGGGGAAAGCTTTTTGTTGCTTTTGCAGTTTAAGTTTTGGTGTTCTAATATTTTAAACTGTATTTCATCCAAATTGGCCGGGGAATGACGTGCGAAACCAAGCGAAATGTTTCGCTGCCGCTCTGGTCCTGTGACGCAGAATTTTCTTTGTTCTCCTTCCTTCTTTGGACAATTAATGTTAGTACGATTTGCAGATATTTCTGAGTTCTGGGTGTTTTCTATGTATAATAAATTTAAAAAATATTTCGACTTTTTAATTTCACACCGATCTATCTAAAGCCGGGTAATGACTGGTGTTACGGGGCGCACTGTACCATTCGCAGCGAGCATGAAACGTCAAGATCCGCCTCGTAGCTCTCTGCTCTCGCCTTCTTTCCCCGTACTGACTGCACGAACGCTCGCTGTGTAACACGTTACATTACGACCCGTTACGCTGGTCAGTCGATTTGAAGCAAATGAATTCTGACGATCCGTCCGACTTGATGCGGACTCTGAGCTTAATAGCTTGTTCAAATCAACATGGAATTCGCTACTCAAAGCGGCAGCGAAAACCGAGTGGGTATGCGGTATTGTTGACTGTACTTTATCAGATCGCTACGCGCTGGGAATGATTCGCATAAAAGTTTGGAATAAAATTTGCTACGAAATGAGACACTACGTATAGGGAACCAATCAAAAATTGGCCACGGAAATGACGCGCGAAACCAAGCGACATGCGTCTCTGGGCATGCGACACTGGTTTCGGGTTCAATTTCCGCCTCAACAAATGTTTGACGTGTTAGAAAATTTTCTTATAAATAAAAAACTGAACTGAACTGTTTGTAGCCGCAGATATTTGATCTGGGTGTTTTCAAGGTATGATAAATTTTAACGAAAAATTGGCTTTAAACTGGATTTAGAAGTTTAGAACGCATTTCAGTTTGCAAGTGACTGACTGCGTCTCCAATAATCCGTCAATCTAATCTCAACTCTATTTTCCCTCACCAGCTAAACCAATCTAACCTGTATCTCCTCTCCCCAGGGTCCACTTCAAGGCATCAGCTGACGATGACTACGCCGATTTCACTTGCGAGGCGAGACACGAGGCGTTGCAGCGGGATAACCCGATGCGGAGCACTGTGCAGCTGAGTGTGCTATGTAAGTTACTTTTTTGGCCTAAATTGGCGTTATAGGTCGTCAAATATTATCGCAAACATTTTCGACTTCGATGGGACTTGAACCCGCATCCTTCCCTCAGTACAGGAATGTGCTAACCAACTACATCACGAGGTCAAGTGACGTAGGAGTCGAAAATCTTTGGGACTTCCTACAGTCGCTAGCGCCGCCGTTTGATATTATTTGATTTCTTAGGAATTACCATTTGACGCACATTTATTTGGCCCACCTGGCCACATTGGTAACAAACAAATGGCCCTTATCAGGCCTATTTTGACCCACCTTTGGCCCATTGGCTGATATTTGGAACATGTAAGTTATACGAGTACCCACTTGTGGTCTACCTGTATTTTACTGTATTTTAACAAGATTCAGGAAATTAACAGCTAACTTTTAGTAGGTATGTGACTAAATCATCATCATCATCATCAGCCTATATTAGTCCACTGCTGGACATAGGCCTCCCCTAATGAGCGTCATAGCGCCCTGTCTTCAGCTTGCCGCATCCAGCATCTGTGACTAAATACTGATGGCTAATTTAAAATGGGTATCATTTAAACGATCAGCAGATTAAAGAGGTTTTGGCCAGCCGAAAAATTGATTTAGCAAGCAGAAAAAATATTTTGAGCCGCAGCTAGTGGTCGGCAAAAATGACTGAATTGATCAGCAGCTAATGTGACAGTGGGCAGCCTAAAAATTTATGTCACAGAAAATTAAATATTTGTGCAGCAATATACTAGTGAAGCAGCAGCAAATCGTGATTCGGATTTAATGAAATTTTGGCATGCCTTTAAAATGATATTGCAGCAATATATTAATGAAAAAGATCAGCAAATCCTGGTTCGGATTTTATAATGTTTTGGCGAGCTATCAAATTAATTTTGGTTTGCTAATCTTAATACACCCTTTATTATTATTAATCTTCTGTAGCTATCTATGGACCGATTTTGATGACATTTAATTTAATGGTGTGTTTGAGTGGGTCACTGGATGGTCTAGATTTACAACATGACCCGGGAGTGGCGCTGTACCCGGCCGGGTTCCAGGATTTTTGACTGGGAAATATCTGTCGGAAATACGTAGGTCATAGATAATGTTCCTAACGGCTCTGCTCGCTGCTAGAGGCGGCTCGCTCAAAACCACCCATGTCCTGCTGCCTCTACCCTGGCCGCCGCCGCGCCGCGCCGCCGCCCCGCCGCCGCGCCGGCCGTCGCGGAATCGGTAGGAAGGAGAAGGTTGTGGGTTCGATTCCCGCCAAGAGACCAATGTTTGTACGATTTATCTAGGTATGTAGTGTATTGTATTAATGCAATACACTACATAGCTAGATAAATGGTACTTAGGTATAAATAGGACATAGGTATCTTTAACGATTTAAATCTTTGGGAGTAGGTACTTAACTCGTTAAAAACTGGTTATAGAAATGAAATGGAAAGAAATAAAAACCTACCTACCCAGGTAGGTATCTACCTATAAGTAGCTACCTTCCTAATGCTGGACAATTCACACAGCATTATCTAGTACCAAACAAAGTAGAGCTTGTATTATAGGTAGGTAGGTACGGTACGGCTAGTTAACTGATATAAGTATCTACTTAATTAAGGTATTTACAATTGAAACAATTGAGGTAACTGCCGACTGTTGCAAACAGGCTACAAATAGCTCAACTGATCCATATCAACACCAGTCGGAAGCGTCCCCAAGACGCTGGCTGCAAGTAAATAAGTAAGTAAGTTAAGTAAGTACTGATATACTTACTTACTTAATTAAATATGTACGAACTTTTGTGAAAAACAAATGTACAAATAGGTAGGTACCCTGAAATCCACAATGTCTGAATGAGTGCGTCAAAATGCCGACGACACCCGCAAACTACCTACCTACCTACCTACCCAATGAGTCGTGAAAAATACCTAGTGTTATTGCTTGCCAAATTGTTATAAGTAGGTACTGATGGTGCAATAAAGTATAGTAGGTAATCAATCTATCCAATTGTTATTATATTCATTTATTGTGCAATCAAATTGAATTGACTTTTGTGAAAAATTAAAGGTCTATAATCGAAAATGTGTACAGGTAATTCTAAAACGTGTATACCTAATCTGTGACAACAAGGCTACCGAGAAAAAAGTGTTAAGTATCTCTTTTTCTCCCACGTTAGTTGCAAACACTACTTTCGGTAGTACCTACCTATAGATAATCAAAGAAACACAAAGGATCCTCTGTTAAATTGCTATTGTCTACTTTGTAGGTAGGTACGGTTCATGAGATACAGTCATAGGTAAGTGTAAGTAAAATTCAAGAGATTGGGTCCAATTAGGTCCATCCACCTCAGTCATAGATAGACCGGGGCGCCTCCGCCGCCGCCGGCGTTCGTGTTCCACGTGCATATTGTTGTCTCGGTCGCACTTTGGTCTAGCTACGTCTTTCCATCTTTGTTGTTCATTAGGTAAGTAGGTATTTCGTGTAGGAAGAAACGACCACACCACTGCGCGGTGACGAGCACTCACACTAACTCAGGGCAAACGAAAGTAAGTGTGAGTACTCGTCTCCTGCGCACCCTTCCGCGTCCCTTTGACCCACGGAATTTAATTTCTATTTCCGTGCTTTGATTTGACCCATTAAAATAAGGTACATACCTACACTGCGCAGCCACGCGCGTACTTCCGAGAGTTCATTTCACATTTATATAGATTTGCGCGTAGGTAATAGGTATGTAGGTAAGGTAAGGTACCTTACCTACATACCAATTACCTATCTTATACGTTCGTTTGTACGTACCTATGCCACTACCGGTGTCACACACGGACATACATGACCAATAACAATCAAGGGTTCCCTCAATTGCTAACAACAATGCGAGGTAAGGTACGTACCTACCTACCTATCTCCTACGTGCATTTGTATGTCACTGTCGTGCCGGTGTTACAAATACAGGACAGATATGACCAACAACGAACAAGAGTCCTCAGCACCTTGATACCTTCTTACAAAAACAACAATGCTAGGTAAGGTAGAAATAGGTACCTTACCTACCTACCTCCTACGTGCCTCTGTATCGACTCGACTATCAAAACTCTGGCTGGGCGGTGAATGTGTTAAAAAAGGTGGGCTTTTTTAACACATTCACCGCCCAGCCGCGGCGGTGCGACTCGCAGGGGCGCGCCGCCGCCGCCACACGAGGGTCGAGAGGCTCGTCTGCGTCTTGGGCCATGAAAGTGTTAGCCCCTGCGGGTCGCACCGCCGAGGCTGGGCAGTGACTGCGATACAATACATTAACCGACTAATGCTCTTTTTCAATAAAATCGCGGTAATATAAATTTTTAGTTGACCATACATCTAATAGCAAACCCATTGATTATGGCTTATACCTATTTTTTTTTCAGCTTAACGATTTTCTTATTCGGCCGACCAAAACATTAATTTTGCTGCTCAAAAAATCACGTTTTGGCTGATCAAAAATAATTGTATAATCTTGCAGATCATTTAATTAATTCTGCTGATCAAAACATTAATTTCGCCGATCAAACAGCTATTTATTTTCTGACCAAAAATAATTTAGTTGCCAACCAAGTGTTGCTGGTGGTTTTTATTTTAATGCCGATCAAAACTTAAAATGCTGCTCAAGTAGTTTTTAAGCTGACTTTTCCAGCTGATCAAATTTTTAAAATAAATACCAATAAATTTACTCCCATTTAAAATTTCCACATAAAGCGACTGAAAATAATACTAAACAAAGTTGCAGAACGACTACTGATGGTTAAAATATTATTAACTAAAAGAGAAATTCCTACCAATTTTGGTTTATTATTTGACTTTAGAAAACTGTGGCCCAACTGTGCCAACCTGGCCACACTTGACCTATGCGATGATCCTTCGTAAAATCGAAATCGTTGCTAATCTATCACGCTTTATGATCGCAAAATCAATAACATTTCTTACTTATTAGTTATTTCTAGAGAGTCCGGCTACTGAGAGTAGAGCCATTTAAAAAGTCCAAAATAAATATTTCCAGTCTCAACATTCGAAAGACGGTTGTCTGGTAGAGATCGATCTTGAGCGATAAGACCGCCATTTGTCACATAGTTTGTAATTTGGTTGTTTATTTTGATAAGTGTGCAATAAAGAATTTTCTATCTATCTATCTAGACAGACTAAGAAATTATTTTTAATTTTTGAGTTGATATTTTCTTCGAACGGTGAAAACACTATCAAAAAGTAGGAAGCAGACATGAAAAACAACTATGTATAATTATCAACAAAACAGACCTTCCTAGATATTGTGTGTTTCTATTAAAAGAAAAAAAAATAGGTAGAAGGAGGTAAGATTCTTTCCAAATATAGATGAAAATTACGAAAAACAACAATGATAACAAAACATTCAATTTATTACAGTAAATAGGCCGTTATGATGTCTCCAATTTGTCGAAAACGATCAACAAATAGATCAGTACCTACACTACCACCAACATAACTTTTCCCGTGGGCAAAGTTATAACTACAGCGTTTCCCTTCAAAATACCGTATATTCCCGTAAAGTAGCGCAACCGTCAACTGTAAATATAAGTTGGTACTCTCCCGGAATAGTACCGATTCGTACTCAGCGGGGGCGCCACCTAATTTGATGCAATTCACACAAATAGACCATGCAGGGGATGTTAGATTGACGTATTTTCCCTGATGCGGAGAAATATTCGAAGATTTCTTTTTTTTGTTACTTAGATTTTTTATTTTTGTATGTACTAAAATTTGACGAAACAAACTGGTGGTGATATTGAATCACACTATTAGATAAAAAAGAAAAGGCTCTGTTAAATTCACAGAGGTAAAAATCAAGATATTTAAAGGCTTAGGTAAACACAGGGGGTAAAAAGTAGTGCGATGTTTGGAAAAAAATTAAGACCGCAGAGCCAGAGCAAATCAGATCCGGTTAAAATTTTGCAGTATAATTCTGGATCTTGAATAATACAATGATCTACTTTTTATTTAATTAAATCAACAATACAATACAATACAAATATTCTTTATTGCACACCAAGATAGAAAAAAACAGAAAAGAAAAAACAAACACAAAAATAGTTGCACAATGGGCGGCCTTATCGCTAAAAGCGATTTCTTCCAGGCAACCTTTGGATGGACACGGAACTATTGTACAGGTATAGACGGTGGCGTATTACAGACTACTATACTATACTAAACATAAGTACATACATAAGTGTAAATAAATATTAAGTATAGACTATATACATATATAAATATATTTATGTTAATTATTTGGAATTGAAGTAAGATAGTGTTCATAGACCATATGCTTAAATATGGGGAGAGATTTAGCTTGTCTTATTGGGGTAGGTAACGCATTCCATAGTTTGGTGGCATGTACGGTAAACGATTTTGCTTAACGTGATCAACGTGCAAATCCGCAATAAGAAGCTTCAAAAAAGTATGGCTGCCACCAAAAAGTTCGTCTCAGCGTTGTGTAAAACCAAACCAGCATTACTTATGCACCCTGAACACAGCAGAGCTCCGAGCAATAGGCACTAGGTTCTCGAGCCCTTTCACAAACAGCTTTTAAAACTAGAGTACTCAACCGTTATCCAAACCAATTCGAAATTCGGAGTTGTTTTAACCCCTAAGGCCACGGCTGCACTGCAAGCGCCTAGGCGGGTAGGTTCGCGGGTCGCTTCGATCGAATGTGAATTCGATAGTGCCTAGTACAGCTTCGACTGAAATCCGAAAACAGACATCAGCTGGTTCAATTAACGTTACTGATAATTTTCGCGATTTGTTTCTCCAGAATCGATTCCCTGCGTATCGTCTTCCATCGGTTTCGACCATGAATTGGCTTGGAATGCAGTTAGTGAAACAAGTTGTAGTTTTAAAATAATCAACACTTATTACAATACGTACATAACGTTAATTCGCGGCTCATATCATAGATCTAAGTAAAATCCGGTAGATATGGTACGTTCTCCCAGTAGCGCTACCTAAACAAATGACCTTCGTTTTGTTACAACTAAACGCAAAGACACGCTTCCAATTTTTTTATTTCCAATCTTTTGCAATATAACTACCTCATGCTAGATAATGCTGTGTGAAGTGTCCAGCATTATTTATTTATTTAAAGACGAAGGAACGAATGGATGATGGACAAAGATGGAAAGACGTACATACCTAGACCGAAGAGTGACCGGGACAACAATACGCACGTGAAATACAAACGCCAGTGGCGGCGCCGATCAGACTATGACTGATGTGGGTAAGCCCAATTGCACCTAATTTGAGCCTTCTACGTTCGAGAACCCAATCTCCCGAATTTTACTTAGATCCATGGCTCATATTGGCTGAAATCTTATAACGAATAAAAAACAAAAGAAAATGAATCAATGTGCGGCTAAAATTGTAAGAGTAACACTTACGAATAGAATGACAATTAATAATCGTAATCTTATAATATCTGGATTGACCAGATGACTAAAATAACATTCAACAAGCGCTTAGCTAAGCTACGCGCCTTGATGTAGCGAGGCGATGATAGATTCGATTTGCACGCTCAGCCACGCGCTGGTTGCCATCGAAACAACCCACCAATCTAGCCTAGATGCTCGCGGTGTGACCGCGGCCTAAGGCTGCGTACTCTACGACTGCGTGGAGTTGGCTTTACTTTACACTTCTTACAGACGATGTACTACGTAACTCTACGTTTTCAGAAATAGAGAAATCTAAAAAATAAATTTCTGATCTTTATTTCTTTTAACCGTACTGGACATTAAGGTACGTCAAATATTTTAAAATTATTTATTTATTTATTGAGGAATAACTAACGACTACATTAAACTTATTACACATTTGTGTTAGTACTTTACTAGTAAAGATGAGTGATATTATCAATGTAGCCCACAGCGCTATCCACATAGGTATGCGTTACATACATAGAGAATTATTAATTAAAATTACTAGTCTAAACTTTAGAATTCCACACAAAAACGCTTTCCCTCATCGACTTTTAGAGTTTCTAAAAATCGTCGAAGCGGTTTTATTCTGTAAAGGATCATTCCGTTCCACACAACGGCACGAAAAGGAAATAATATTAGCTAACAATATTAATTAATATTGTTTGAAAATAATATAGCTTCGTAGGGTACTATCACTCTCTCGCTATCGCTCATGACTCCACGGCACCTTTAATGAATGCGTTTTACAAAATCACCCCGTGGTCTCCACCCGCCGTGGTCTAAGGGTGCGGTTTTAGTGGATAGCGGAAACTATAATTAAATAATAATACATAAAAATATAATAAATTCGAAATAAATTTTAAATTAAAAAGAGTCATACGCACCTTAGTAATTAACAGCCCGATTTGTGATTTACGTTTTCAACTCTTTTTTTTTTGTACAGTACTGAGACATATTGTCGGCTCACTGTAAAAACCGAATAAATGCATTTTATGTCATCTAGAGTACATTTCATTTTAAAGTTAGGAATAAAATTTTATCAAACTCCTTATCGATCATTTACCTCCTCACATCACCTCAACAGCCTGTATCAGTCCACTGTTGGACGCAGGCCTCCCTCTGATAAGCGCCTTGTTGGCTTTTATCACTGGGGGGTAATGCCCATAATCCCAACGCTTAGCATCCGGGTTGGGGATCGCAGTTCGGTGGTAGAATTGTTTTTGTGACATTCCTTAGTCGCCTCTTACGACACCCGCGGGAAGAGTTGGGTGGTGCAAATTCTAAGCCGGCACCACTCAGCATCATATACCTACTTATCGATAAGACCCAACATTGTTTACCTGGCATCTATAAGAATAAACAATTATCATTATACAAGGGAGCAATAGCGTTAAACGCTTACCGCTTTTCCGATCCGCTCTCGCTTCCGCATCCCACCTAGAACTCCCCCGAGGTAGGAGGGGGCAGCGGCCATGGAGGTTGTCGCTCTTCGGTACATGAATTATTAATTGTCATTCGATTGAGTCTTCTGTCAACGTTTATGTTCTAGATGCTTCGGGAATGTTGTTACTGACTGTTTGTTGATGCATTTGTACGGTGGAGTTGTGAACTTACGGCTTTACATCTATTTTAAAGATTTTTAACCGAAAAAAGGTGAAGGTTCTATGTTGGGTCGTGTATGTTTTTTTAAAGTGTTTTCGTCGATTTTTCCGTCAATTTTGAAGGTTTATTTTGGTTTTTAGATGATTCTTTTTCAGTTGTCTAGAAGATGATCTCGAGACGATCCCTTAAAAATTATATTCGTGTCCCCCGCAAGGCCATGACAAACATTGTAAACACGAGCTCTGCTTACTTTGGGGCTAGATAATGCTGTGTGAATTGTCCATCATTATTTATTATTTATTTATATATATTAGGGAATTTAAAGTCGGTTTCTAGTTTTATCAAAACACTAATAATATTAGATATTATAGGTTTATACAAACATCCAAACCAATACAGGCTCTGCTGGTCGATTCCGATATTCGGTTCGTGAGTGTATCACTCATACTACTTTCACGACTCATTAGACTTAGTATTGGTTTTCTAGTATATTTAGTGTAATGTTTTAGGTACTTTTTGCGTTTAAAAATGACGTCATCATACGTTTCAATCACATTCTTTAAGTACGCGGTTTATGTGAGAAGTATATGACGTAAGCGATTTACTTAGACAAGGTTCCTTCCCATTCTGATCATGCGTGGATTTCACTGTCACCTTGGTTAGTCCCTTTGGGCATATTTGGGAAGTGATGTCGATATTGAACTAGATAAAATATGATTTTTCTTATAGGGTTCGTCAAACATGTCAGGTTCAAGATATTTGCTCTCACTCACGATTTTAGGGTGGCATTATGGTTTTCGCAGATCAGAGACACACTGCTCCAGCACAGAACAATGTGCATTTAAATGTGGGCTTTAACTCGTAACATTTAGATGCAATTCATATTGTCAGCATCAGATGACAGACGTCGCGAGCCACTCGGTTTTAAGGTTGTGGGAAGCAATTTTGTCACTGTGAAATGTATGTAAAGATAACGAGTTTAAGCCCAAATTGGATTAATGAACGTAGTGCCTTAGCCTGTCAACTTTTAAAACCTGACCCACTTACCTTCACGTTATTTAACCTTGTGTTGCAATGGATAGAACGTTCCTGTACTGAGTGGAAGGGCGCAGGTTCAAGTCCCGACTCGTAAGCTTTCGGGATATTATTTAATTCGCACAATTAACATGTAGGTAGTTTTACTTCTTACATGACGATTTTCTCAGAATATTTTAAAAATTTAAAACGACACCCTGTGTCTTAGTTTAAAACGACACCCTGTGTCTTAGTTTAAAACGATACCCCGTGCCTAATTTAAACGATACCCTAACCCTAATTTAAAACCTAATCTATCCAAAGTACGAAATACGTGTGCAATTACACAGCCCCTATTGGCGCAAAGTCAATACCGGCCGGGCAATGTCAACATTGCCCGGGGTGGCTAAAATAGGAAATTAATAATTCATGGTAAGCCAGGCGGTTTGCTTTTTCACCGAATTTCCACTTTGACTGCTACTGGTCTTACCTTTGCTATTTGAGGGAGTTTGGTTTTGTAAGTGATTTTTGGGTGGAAAACTGCATTTGGCAAACGTTAGGTCGAAAAAATTGGGCAAACGTCGGGTCCCCTTCGACCCAACGTTTGCCCAATCTTCAAATCTTATGAACTAATTTATACCCGCGGCTTCGACGCGTTTTTTCGTTTAAAGGTGATTGCTATTTATGGGATAAAAAGTAGGCTATGTTTGATTCCAGAATTAGAATAACCTGTTTGCAAAATTACAGCCCGATCCGTTCAGTTGTTTTGGCGTGAAGAAGTAACAAACATCCATTCATCCATCCATCTAAACTTTCGCATTTATAATATAAGTGTGATATGATAGTGTGATGTGATGTGATTACCCTGCCAAATTTCATTGATATCCATTTAGCTGTTTCGTCTTGAAAAGGTATACGACAGACAGAGACAGAATTATTATAATAAGCTGAAATTAAATGACATAGGAACAGTATAATTTCAAAATACCAGCAATGCCTCTTTGATCGTATATCTCGCTAAAACTAAAACATCTGTAATGTAAAAGGAAAATTACTCCGAATTTCCGAAGGTATCTTATAAACGAATTTTCATACTTGGAATTTTGATTTCTGTTACTTGTAAGAAATCAAATCTAATATTAAAATACCAGAGTGAATAAGCTCCCAGGAAAGCGTGCTCCATCTTAGGGCACATCTTAACTTACTTTTGCGCGATGGCGGACAAATACTCGTCCATTTCCAATAAAAAAATACTAGAAATTTTATTTTGATTAGTCTAAAACCAACCCTGTTAATCATAAAACTATAATATTTATACTATATACTAATGCGGTACTCCTGGACTAGGCGCGCATCGTCAGGAAGTTCCTCTCTCTGGAGCCCTAGTCATCGGCCGCTTGAGCCTAGCTTCGCGGCCGGTGATTCACCGTTTTGATACATTTTTTACTGTAGAATAGTTATATAATATTTATATATATATTATAGTGTGTAGATACCCTAGCGCCTTCACATCTTGCAGGGACATCGGTAAGGGCCGGTTCTGCAGCAACATCAGCGGAGTCTCTTAAACGGCGAAAATACGCTAACCTTGACCGAGGTTACCTATTTGAGCCGTTTGGGGTTGAAACCCTTGGTCCTTGGGGTCCTGGGGCACACGCAATTTATAAAGATCTTACCAAACTTCTTATAGAGTCCACAGGTGATCGGAATGCTGGCTTTTATTTCGGTCAACGAATTAGCATTGCCATTCAACGTGGCAATGCTGCTAGCATTCTGGGCACTCTGCCTTCTGGTGACGGCTTAGATTTTTAAGAAATAGATATACTTGTATATACTAATTGTTATTTTTTTATTCTGTTAATGTAATGTTCTATGTGCTAAATAATGTAATATTCCTAATAAAACTGTAAAAACATTATTATAGTTTATTTTATTTTCTACAGTAAAAAAAATTCTATAGTAAAACGGGATTTAAGAATAAATGAGTGTATAATAATACCACAGTATAGGTAAAACATACAGTAGGCTGACGCCTTTGATTAGATATAGGTACAATAATAATAATAATAATACTAATAATAATAATAGGTTAGCATTAGATATTAGATATAGGTAGGCTGTGATAATACTATCTAATATCGTCAAGAAGTTTCTGTCTGCAGCCCTAGTCACCGACTACTTGAGCCTATAAGCTTCCCGGCCGGTGATCTACCGTTTTAATATATATTTTACTGTAGAATAGTTTTATAAATAATATTTTGTTGTATTATCTATGGTAAGAAATTTATTTTTTAATCGACATAATAAATAAATGAAGTGTATAATGATGAAGAATACAAAATAATTAAACCATGACAGCTTGTTTGTTTACGAATCTATTTTTAATGGGTAAAATTATACGTCTGCCATTTTTATTTCTAGTACCGCTATTCGAGTGGGTGCAATATAATCACATCTCAACTTTGCCCAGCAATGGTACTGATTGGGTTAATAAAAAACAGAGGTAACACAAGCTTGGCTTTGTTTTGATTCATTTTTGTGAAAGTGTAGTTTACTTTATTTTTGATTTCTCCTTCATTCTGCACGTTCAAATAAAAAAGAAACCAACGTAAACTTTCTCACAGACAAAAAGCTCAATCTTATCTCCCCCTTGTCACAAAACCTTGGCACTAAACATCTTGGTACTAATAACTTTATATGTCACTATAATTTATACCTACGTGGTGTTTCATTATAGCTCGGCTAAAATTCCATCAGCTTGTATAATTACATCGGGTACTTTGTTTTCTCAACCCCTATGCTCGGTTTACGTGTAGAGGTGGGTGATGTCGATGGTTTTTATGTCGATAAATTTTGATTAAAAGATGCAGGCTAAAGATGGCGCTACGGGGCTCATTAGGGGAGGCCAATATCCGTTTATGGATGGCGTACACAAAGACCAACTACAATTATTTTTTATGTTTGATAATTTTTTTTTTTTTTTTTAAATAACCAATACGATATAATTGTTGGATTTTGATGTGTGTGTCTGAGGGCGCAAACATAGTAAGAGTCGGTGTCCAAAGTGTTCTATTTTGAGTAACATGTTTTGTGACATCAGCAAATATTTTGAATCGCCTATTCAAAATATTTGCTGATGTCGGAAAACATTTTTGGTGTTCTATTACTGTTCTCTCAAGTTCTAATGTTCAAGGGATAACTAATTTTCATACTCATGCTCATGCATTTATTCGCCGTAGAAGCACAAAGCAAACTTGGTTACGTCAATTTTAATTATATTTAACTAATAAGACAAAATAAACAATCAAAGCAACACAAAAAATATATAATAATACCTATATCTGCTGTAAATGGACATTGACTTTTAGAAAATATCTAAACTTTCGCATGTTTATAATTTAATTTATCGATAAAAAAGTATCGACCCTATCACATCACTAGCTTTGGAAACTCACAAAGGCTTGTTGAAGGGGACAAAACATGGCAATTTTAAAAATATAAGCGTACTTAAAATTGCAGACAAAGGTTTGTAATAAAAATATCTCGCCCAATTAATTCAAAATATTATGTTTTGATTTTACATTTAAGTTCTAATAATATTTTTAATGAGTGACCTTCAATGAGTCAAGTAGGAACTTAGTTTTGAAAAGGGCGTCGTTGACTTAAGTAAGCTATAAGTTGAGGAGTTTTTTTTATCGCGAATAGACCACCTATTCCACTAAGTTCAACTATAAGTTCAACCGTTGAACTAATTGCACCAAAAAATTCCAGTTCTTTCAACTTTGTTATTTTTTTCTAAAAATTGAACTTTCTGGACAATATTGGTGCTATTAGACCCTCGTTTGACCACAATCTCACCTTATGGTTAGTGACGATGTGGTCGACGATGTAGGTATCAGAAAGGTTTTTGCTATTGACCCATCGAGTACTTATCATTTCGTCCCACTGCTGGACAAAAGTCTTCCTGAATCCCTTCCTAACTTCTAGTCTTTATCTGGACTGGACATATCAACAACTTACTATGAAAATAACCATAGCCATCGGCTGATATTTCAGTATTTTTGAGAAAAATAAGACGTTAGAAATGGATTTCCATACACTAAATTAAATTCCATAGATATATCCGTCTCGCATTTTACTACGCCTGCAATGACGTACTTTCTACCTTATGTTTGGAAAAGGAATAACCAACTTTCTGAGCAGGTGTAGTATAAATAGTATTTTATAGAATTACTAATACATATCAATCCAGCAGGACTTAGACACGTCAGTTGTAGGATCTTAAGATTAAGAATTGAGCCAATCAACTTTTTATCACCGAAATTACATAAAAAAGTTACTTACCTGAGTGCTGAGAGCGCTGACGTACACTACCTTATTTGATGCGCAGTTTAGCATCGTGTTTTTCATCAAAATTAATACCGTCGACCTTCCAAGATACCTTTTACGTTAATGAAATAGCCCTTAATGATGAAGGAACGTAATTCGGCAAGATTAGCATCTTTTCGTCTTAATTTAACTTGGAATGCTTAATAAAATCTTTTTAGATTTTTGCAAGACTGATTCATTGTGATTTTACTACGTTGCTTTGAACGAAATTCTGCAAGCATCGTGATGGATAGGTTAATTTTGTTAGCCTTTGGCAAGACCATAATTAATAACTATTTTTGTTTCGAAGATTAACACGTCTATTTGTAGCAGGTTTTTTTATACCTTTGTTTCAAACCAGCATCGAAGTGAAACCGTTTATGACGCGTTTTTAAATAAATAAAATCTGCCGATTGGGTTGGTCTAAATACACGTCTAGAATATTATAAGGAGTGCCAATTTACGATCTTATAGGTGGGTACCTGGGTACCTATAGGATCGTAATTCACCACTCCTTATAACGCTTACTATATAACATCGACAATCGATGAAAAATGTTGTTCAAACACTACTTATAAACGTTTATAAAGTTACGCAAGATAAGTTCTCATCCGCTTATACATTAGACTCTCTGATCGAAGACATGACATATCTCTTGTTTAACGGTGACGGCCAAATATTAGACAAACCCACCACCCGATTTGAGAGTTAACGTGAATCTAACTCTATTTTTGGCAACATCCGAATTGGTCTGAATGGTGTCAACCACGTTAAACTAGGGCTATTATAATCAAGGATAGAATACAACAAGACAAGATTAAAATTTAAAAAACCCGCCGACGTTTATTGGCTGAACAGATTTTCATGAAACATAACTAAGAACACTCGGGATAAAATTATCTATGACACAAAAAAACTGAACGAAAATCGGTTCATCCGTTTGGGAGCTACGATACCACAGACAGATACACAGATCGACAGATACACAGACAGACACGTCAAACTTATAACACCCCTCTTTTTGCGTCGGGGGTTAAAATGGTTGAAACCCTATTCTCGCTAACTATAGAATTACCAACGAAACCCAAGTATTCCCTAACTAAAGATATAAGTACTTGAACGATATTCATAAAGTTTGACTGCTAAAGACTAAAATCCACTAAGCTTCGAATAAGTTTGTAACCAAAGAAGTACATTGTCTGGAGTTCTAAACTAAACTAAGGCTGTGTCTACATTTCGACGGGCCCTACAATGCACTTTGTTTGTCTTAGGGTCTGTAGACATGGACTTATCTTGGTTTCAAACCAACAACGTGTTGATCAGAATATCTAGTTTTTGAAATACAAGTACCTATAGTCATCACATCATCTATATTAGTCCACTGATGGAGCTAGGCCTCTCGTAATGAGCGCCATAGCGCCCTTCAGCTTGCAGCGTCTAGCATCTGCCTGCAATCTTTCGCAGATCGTCATCCCACCTGACCGGAAGGCATCCTACGTTTGCCGAGTCGTAGTCTACACTCAAGGATACCCCAGCGGTTGTTGGTTCTTCGCGAGATATGGCCGGCCCACTGTCACTTCAGCGTCTTTGATTACCTATCAATTTAGTTAAATGATACCGAACATTTTACTGAGCAATATTTGGCCCCAAAGTAAGCCGAGCTTGTAATATGGGTACCAAAATGCACAACTTAGAAAAAAAAATTGGTTGTCTGTAAAGTCGGTTTACTGACGATAGTTGAACGTGACAAAGTCTTAAGAAAATACTGATGGAATGGTAGCATTTGATACTCGATCAAAACATGTAAATGTACTATAGTATATCAGCTGTCCACGCAGACGCATCGCTCACTCAAGTAGGAGAGAGACGGATGTCGAGCGCTCTCGCTTGCACTTCAAGCCTTACATGGAACGCCTCAGAGCGAGGTAACGCCGCATGACGTCATGTTTTTTCGTGCGTGCAGCCGGCTCTATCGAATTATAAGACGTTGTCACGTCAAAAATGTATAAGAAAACTGTTTGAGGATCATACAAACATTTTTCCCGCGGCTGAAATCAAACCCACAACTTCTACGTCTCCGGAAAACCATCTATTGCGCCAAAGAGATCATTTGTTGTTTTCTACATAAATCTAAAGCAAAAGCATGACCAGCGGTGATGATATGAATATAATCCCCCAAGTTGTCGTGCATTGTGAATATAATCCCCCAAGTTGCCGTGCATAATCGAATACCCTAAGAAACAGGCAACCCTAAACTAAGGCCCGCCACACATCGCATAACCGAATAACTGCTCTCAAGTAAAGCCCGCTGCACACTCCATAATTAAGCTCGCATTGTTCCCGGGTTTTGCGTATTTGTTACTTGGATGAGTGTCACACCGAAATGTAATGGAACCTACTATATTACATTCGTTACAAACATAAAATAGAACTAAACACCGAAGCCCGTTCCCACTGATGGGGTCTCGGGCCCAACAGAAAATCGGCTGCTCTAGTGGCTGAACATTTTATATGAAGCTGTTTACTTCACGCATTCGACATCGTTTTCATATAAAATTTTATGTGGTGACGACATCTGTGGCACAACGGGCGAAGGTCCGCCTGCGACGCAAGAGGTTGCGGGTTCCATTGCCGCCCTGGGGACAAGTGTTTGTACGATCTGCTCTGATCTGTTCTGTCAGATATTTATTCAGGTGTTCTGGATGTTTTCTATGTATGATAAAAAGTATCTATCTATGTAGTGTATTGTATTAAGTATATCAGTTATCTAGTACCCATAACACAAGCTCTGCTTAGCTTGAAACACCATTTTGAAGGTTTTTTCTCCTACTATTATTATTACACTCTAAAATCGAACAATACGGCATAATTACGGAAAAATGAATTGGTTGCGAGACTAGCTACTCCACGCGATGTTAGAACCCGACTGGGAACGGTTAAGCGTAACAACGCTTAATTGTGGCACGCGTGCCACGCCCACTTACCATTTCCCTTAAATTTCTAATTCCGTGGTCTCCACTGAACACGTTTACCCCAACGGTTGTCGTTTCTTTGCTAGATCGTTCTAGCTAATTCTCGTTATCGAATAAACCACGCATATTAATCTTGCGGTGTAAACTAGTCCGTGCTCTCCGTTAATTGCTGCCAGTTCGGTGTGACACGCAGCCACATATCGCCCGGAGGTACAATACCATACAGTTTATACGAATACGTATTCTAAAGCGATGAGATTAAGATTTACTTTCCCTTACAGCAATCTACTATTAACTTTGAAAGATATCAGGAAAATGAGTTTTGTGAGAATGCTAGCTTTCGCTTGTGACTTTACTCGAGGGCTAAGATAAGAATCCATACTAATAAAACTTAGTCTGTCTCTCCGTCTGTCCGTCTGTTAACTTTTCACGACTAGACGAATCTTGATGAACAATTTGGTGACCGTTAAAATAAAAACTTTCAACAACATTATTGCACACGTGCAGTGAAAAAACGCGGGTGTCGTAAGAGGCGACTAAGGGATATCCACCGGGGGCGGGCAGCAGCGCCCCCTGCAGAACAATTCTACCAACGAACTGCGATCCATAACCCGCATGCCCAGCGTGGGGATTATGGGCATTACCCCCCTGTGATAAAAGCCAATAAGGCGCTTATCAGGGGAGGAGGCCTGCGTCCAGCAGTGGACCAATACAGGCTGTTGAGACTTGAGAGAGTGAAAAAAAGGTTCAAAATCAAGTTTTAAAATGGATTCGTGACAAAAGAAAGCTGCCAAAACCAACATTTGTTGCGAACTTCCGCGATTTTCTTCGATGATACCAGTGTCGTAAAATTATCATCCACCAATATTTCTTTAATTTTTATTTTCTTTGCTTACAAAAAATATCTTAGATTCTAAAACCGAGTAAAGAATATTACTTCTGCCCCTTTAAATACCCTATCTTTCCCACAAAGGTAAAAAAACTAAGTAATTCCTTTTACAGAACAACCCAAGGGCTCGCGTAGAAAAGCCTCTTTTTAATTTCTTTTAATTTGGCCCTTATTAAGATGAAAAGGTTTTTTCTTGTTTTACCGAGAACTCCTTTTATGATGATGAAGATCACCTTTGTACTGCCATTGGCTTATGTCCGTGACTTTGCTTGTTTTTAGTAGACAAAGACCAAGCCTGACCGATGTGGCGCGGCGGGTAAGCCGGGCAGCCTTGAGGCAAATGTTTGTACGATCTGCAAATATTTAAATAAAATAAATTAATAAATAAATAATGCTGAACAATTCACACGGCGTTATCTAGCCCCAAGCTAAGTAGAGCTTGAGTTATGGGTACTAGATAACTGATATAGGTACTTAATACAATACGCTACATACATAGATGGATATTTTTATATAATTAAATAAATTTATTATCTATCTATGTAAGTCTTGCATTGTGTATAACACTAATCTAGTACCCATAACCCAAGCTCTGCTTAGCTTGGGGCTAGATGATGCTGCCGACGACCCCCTTCAGTATTTGGACACTAGTTTGAACTACACCCTGTATCTAATATTATTATTTGGTCTAAATAAAATACGCTATTACATTACTATTGATAAATCCGTATAAAACACCTCTAGGTTTTGTTTCAAAGAAGGGTATACCTAGGGTAAAGTAGGAATAGTCGCCGCAGTTAGCAAACGTACTCCGTTATCAAAAAATCTTCTGAAAGTTGCAACCAAGTATATGTTACATCGACAAATTTTGACTTTCCCGCGTGACCGTTGACGTTCTTGTATAAATTCTCTCATATTTCTTTACTTAGTCCTTACGAAGACTAAAGACCTAAAGCCTTTTTTTTTTTTTTTTTTTTATCCTGAGGGAAATGCGCACGCATATCGTACTGCCACGGGGAGACAGTACGATGATGTGGGACTCTAACACCACTAAAACCCTCAGGGTGCTTCCGCCTCTGCCGCTTGTGGTAGGAACGTGGGAACGCTTACTCATCCACGAACCCACCGCGGCTGCCCGATATCGGGCCCCTCACTGGGGGTGTGCAGCACCCCCTCTTCGCGACGCGCCAGAAACACATGAAGCGCCACGACCACCTTGGGGACCTTAACCGCCAATTGGGCGCCGGACGACCCCGTGTCCGAACGCCCAAGGTCCCCCTGCGACGGGTCAGTCGAGTGGCCCCGCCGCCTGCCACACGGTCGCAGAGGATAGGGAGAGCGGCCATCGCCTTACCGACAGACCTCCTCCCCTGCGACCCCACCGCGTCCGCCATCATACGGTGGCGACCCCGCCAAGGCCGCGGAAGGCAGGGAGAGCGGCGTACCTCAATACCGGCACTCCTCTCCCGCCGCGGCCTCCACCTCACTGCGGCCATGCTGCCCATACAGCACAGCCGCCCGCCTCAGTTGTGGTGCCTCCCATACGACACCGCAACCTACTACCGCTCCAACTGGGCTTAGAGCGCAAAACCCAGAGGAGCGGTCCGTCCAGGGGCCAGCCGTGCCGCCGTCTGCATTGGCACGGCCCCATAGGTTCCTCTTAGCTTCATCGCGGGTGACTAGGCCGCGATTACTAAGCCCCCCCGCCTCGACAAGGCGGGAACCCTTCGGGGGGGAAAGACCTAAAGCCTGGTTTTCACAGGCCCAATAGCTGTCAGACAGTGCACTGTCCGACAGTTACAACGTCCGTGAAAACAAAGTTGGGTCAGCTAACAAACTACTAAAAAAACGAAAAATGTAACTGTATAGACAGCAGATGGACAGTTGCTGTCTACTGGTTGGTCAGTACTTGGCCCTGTGAAAACCGGGCTTAATTAAATCCTATCATCTCTTCCACAGATCCTCCCGGAGCACCCTACATCGAAGGCTACGCGGAGGGCGAGACGGTCCGCCGAGGGCAGAGCCTCGAGCTGGTCTGTCGCAGCCGCGGCGGTAATCCACCCGCCCAGCTCATCTGGTACAAGAACGGAGAGCAGATCCGGATGGCGTATCGGTAAGTTTATTTATTCCGAAATGACTAGGTACTATCAGCATAAGATCCACCTAGACACCACAAGGATGATTTTTCTACGAAGTGACCGGTTGCCACCCCCGGCTTGTTGGATTTCTTTTGTTTTTAAAGACCAACGGGAGCTTCATATTTCGTGGGTTACCTGACCAGACCCACTTTTGCATGCTAATGTTAGTAGAAGTTATTTGAAACTAAAATATTATTAACATCTGTGTCAACTACACTAAGTTCAAGCAAATAAATTATCTTTATCTACGATTCATTTTATAATGCGAATGCATTTTATATCCTACTAAATAAGTGGGTAAAATACGAATTACTAATACTATAATACACTACTTTACAACTAATTCATAACTTAGGATACCTATTTAGGTTTTTAATTCAACCAACATATTTCATATTAATACTCACATATGAATTACCCCAGAACTTGACTTTTTTGTATTGAGTGTGGACATGTGTTCTGTTGTTCTAAGATAATAATCCGAGATCTAAAGGTTACCGTTAACAACTGTTGCCGTTGGCAACAATAAACCAACAACAAAAAGATAAAAAAGATAAATTGACCACCTCCGTGGCGCAGCGGGCGAAGGTCTGCCTGCGACGCAGGAGGTTGCGGGTTCGATTCCCGCCTCGGGACAAATGTTTGTACGATCTACAGACATTTGTCCAGGGCGTTCTGGATGTTTTCTATGTATAATAAAAAATATCTATCTATGTAGTGTATTGTATTAAGTATATCAGTTATCTAGTACCCATAACACAAGCTCTGCTTACTTTGGGGCTAGATAATGCTGTGTGTGAATTGTCCAGCATTATTATTAATATAAAAAACAAAAGAAAAATAGACAAACAAAATAAGAAGGCGTGACCTGTTACCCAAAACCAACGCAAAGCAAAAGAGTTTCAAACTGGATAGGTAGATATTTTGCTGAGTACCTACTCAGCAAAATATCTACCTATCCAGTTTGACATACATTTTGTTGTAACTTGATTGACACTACGTTGACAACGCTCTGTATTTATGTCTAATAAGGACCATAAAAGTTGTCGCAGATCAGAGAATTTGTAACATTTAGATGCATTTTATATTGACGGCGGATAACGGACAGGTCAGAGGCCACTAGTTTGAAGCTTGTGGGAAGCCATTTTGTCACTGAAAATTTATCTACACGTAACATAAGCCTGTAATATTTGAATGCACATTTTTGTGCTTTGTGTAAGCGGTATTGGATTTATAAGCCCAGAGCTTGATGACCATAAAGTAACCGAAATCTAGGATTTTGGTTTATAGAGATTTAAGATGGGCTTTGTGAAAAAAACAAGCATAATATTTTCTAACGACCACTATCTGAAAAAATATAAAAAACTTCGCGGGAAGCAGTATATTTTCCTCCACTTCGTATATTTTTAACGAGTGAGGTGCGATTCATTAATAATGCATCCCCTACTGAAACATTCAGTGCGACCTGAGAATACAACCCTCTGAAATACTGAAATCTTGCGGATGGGGCAGTTGTTAGGATTTTGTAGTAAGATGGCTTTTGTAGTTTCAAACAAAAATAATAAGGACACAAAACTATAAAAAATTTAAATAAAAAAGCCTTTATTATTCCTATATCAAGTTATTTACAGTTGAAAAAAATATTTGCTTAAAAAAATATAAATGTTATTTGTTAAGGACCCCTCTGCGGGTATAGGCCTTCTCCAGTTGCAACCATTGGTTTCTGTTCTCTGCTTTCTCTGTCCATGTTTTTCCCCCATTTTCTACTATCTCGTCTTGCCATCTTTCTTGTGGTCACAAAACTATAGAGTATCAAGAACACAAAACTATAGAGTATCTATTCATGCCTAATATTATAAATTTAAAGGTTTTAAGTTGAACTATGTTTGTCTGTCTGTCTGTCACCTTTCACGCCTACACGGTTGAACGAATCCTAATATCCTACTAATATTATAAAATCGAAAGTTTGTGAGATCTGAATTTTTGTTACCTAGGATCTCCAAAACTACTGAACAGATGATGATGAAATTTGGCGTACGTTTAGAGCATAGCCTGACTTAGATAGACTACTGATTATACCGAAAATACGCGTGCGAAGCCTCGGGCAGAAGCTAGTATTCTATAAAATAAGAAACTAATTGAAAAAAAAATGCGTCGATTAGGGCCCGTGTTTGTTCATTTTGTTAAAATCTGTGATGGCAACTGACCACACCTTCAGTATTTGGGCACTAATTTGAACTACATCCTGTATATTATATTTTGGTCTATTAATTAAGATACACTATTGCATTACTATTGAAAAATCCGTATAAAAAACCTATAGGTTTTGTTCCAAGGAGAAAGTAGGGTACACCTAGGGTAAAGTAGGGATAGTCGCCGTAGTTAAAACGTAGGGATAAACCATTCTAAAAATTAACGCCGATTGTATTACGTTTTGTGGAAGGGGCGTGCATTTTGGCGTGCATTTTTAGAATGGTTTATCTCTACCCCGTTATCAGAAAACCTTGAAGTCGCAAACAAGTGTTGGTAGTTTAAATAATGTTGCATAGCCATCGATCTAAGTAAAAAGGGGAGATGCACTAGCTTCTCGAAAGTGGAAGGATCAAATTAGGTGCAATTAGGTCCACCCACCTCGAGTCATACCTAGTCGGCGGGAGTTCGTGTTACGCGTGCTATTTGTTATTTTTTTGTTATTTATTTTATTCGCGAACAAATACATTGTTGTCGGAATATTTACAGTTAAAAAGTATATAAAATAATCAGTTAAATCAAAATACAAAATAAATTGACTAGACTAAAAGACTACAGCAATACCCTGTGTTTGTTCATTATAATTGGCCATCCTTATATTTGTACTTAAATTTTTGTTTTTGTTTAGCCGTAAGTTTACATAAAATAAATAAATAAATAATTATTGCACCAGATTGGAATGTTACTGTGGGCTTCTTTTCGCATGCGAAGCTGCGAGCAGAATCTAGCTTACAAACATATTAAACTTATATTAAATTCTAATCTGGTTCCCAAAGTAGATACAAGCCTTATTAGTTGTATCCAAAATATTCCGTAAGAAAATGTTCAAATTAATTTTATTAAAAATATAAGGCTTGTTTACTTGATTCAAGGTTATTTGTTTCACAAAATTATATTCACCTCTTGTTTCTTTGCCTTCGTTACGGATTTCTAAGGATTACGTCTAGTACAAACTCAATTATAGTTCGCAAACAATTATTATTGTGTAGAGATGTTATCTACTCAATTATCGATAATTTTATCGATGCAATATTCAATTATTACTTATCTTTCTATTTGTTATTTTCATTTAGTTTATTTACCGGGGTTTATTTGTCTTAATAATGTTTTAAATTTGAATAACTCAAGCGTTCTTTGCACTAAATAATTTGGTTTTTGCTTACATTAATAGATTTTAACCTTATTGCTACATTCAAACTGGAAGGTTAAACAATTAAACATTTTTTTTATCTAGACAAAGCATTTTTGACTGGACTTTGAAAAAAATAGTAGCGTACCTAGTAAATTCATGTGCTTAACTACCTGTTGACAAAAAATAACTCCTATTTCCGACGGTTGGACAAAAGCCCCTTAATATCAAGACAGTTCATTCTACGACCTGTCAAAGGAGTCCAGTTCCACACACCATCGCTGGCTGGTGACCCTGGCCTGGTCTGCGTGTATCCAACAGACATGGCCAGCCAGGTTGGCTCATTTATATTCTTGAACAAACCGGCTGATCTATTTATGACGGTACTTTGTTGATAATAAACAAATAAATAACGCTGGACAATCAACAAAGCATTATCTAGCCCAAAGCTGAGCAGAGCTTGTGTTATGGGTACTAGATAACTGATATACTTCATACAATACACTACAAAGATAGATTTTTTTTTATTATACATAGAAGTCATCTGAACAAAACCTGCAGATCGTACAAATATTTTTCCCGGTACAAATAGGTAGTATGAGCGACTCAGTCAGATATATCATCTGTCAATCATCTGTCATCAATGTCATAGATATACCTTCTGTTCCATATGGGATTCAGACCGACTTAACGCATTCACTGCCCAGCCTCGGCGATGCGACCCGCAGGGGCAAGCCGCCGTTGCGATACGAGGGATTAGACTGGCATCTGCGTCTTGGGTCTTGAATGTGTTAAGGCCCAAATTACCCAGCCAATAACAAAAATTTAAAAGAACATCAGCATTTTTTACCGCATAATCCTCTTTTTCATTTTACCCAATAAAAAAGCATAAAAAGCAATAGCGGATATGACGTCACTATTGCAGTTAGTGGGCCTCATAAATCAGCTTCCGTCGCCCGTAGGCATGTCTTAATACAATTTTACAAGTGAAGGAAACCAGATAAAAATGGCATGTCGATGAAAAATTCGCAATGCTTGTGTTATGATTTTTTTTCTATGATTGTTGAAATGTCGCTTTTAATTGCATCAGTGACAAAATAAAAACATGGTTTTTATCCGATAGAAATAGGTAGGATGTAATATAGAAGGGTGTAACTTTTAGTAGTTTATAGATAGATAGATAGATTGAAAACACTTTATTATACCACACAAATACAGGAAACAGTACAGAGATTACTTTAATATAAATATAAATTACTTTAAAAAAAATCTTTTTTAAAAGCTATTAGTAAACCCATTTCGATAACATGAAACCTGTTCAATTGCCTTAATGTCCAATTTAGATCGACAAATTAGAGTCAAAGTTTCAGTTCGATGCCATAAAGGGCGTTAATGGCTTTTCTATTATCGATTGAACGACTTTAAATTGTTTTTTAACGTGCTGCCTATCCGGCGCACCACCGTTGCCTGCAGTACCTGCAGGACATGTAAATAATAAATAATGCTGGACAATCCACACAGCATCATCTAGCCCCAAGCCAAGCAGAGCTTGTGTTATGGGTACTAGATGACTGATAAACATAAGTAATACAATACATTACATAAATAGATATATTTTTAAAATACAATTTATTTATATATTTATATTTGTCCCATGGCGAGAATCTAATCCGCAACCTACTGCGTCGCAGGCGGACCTTCGCCCGCCGCACCACACCAGTCGTCGCGTATGAGAAAGTATTTAAAAAGATCAAATTAAAATACATAAGTATTCACCCTTAAATAAACAAGTACCTATTTTATGTCAATTCTTTTCTCGTTCCTGTTTCTAAAGCTACTTAAATAATAATTCTTCCGTAATGACGAAAACTTTGTCCCGCCTACAAATAACAAGAACATCATAAACGAAATGACCTCATTATATTTTATCGACAAAATTTTTATCGACACCCGCGCATCCCTATACGCTATCCTACATAAATCATTGAGACACACGCCCTATCTGTTGCCAGCTTAATACGATCCCGAGAACAGTCTGGGGGTTGGGGGGCGTTCTACCCCCCCTTGCCCCCCAAAGGGGGTGCAGGGGTTTTTTCACAATCTCCGCATGAGTAAGAAGCCGTATATTTTGAGTTTATTGTTGTGATTTATTAAAATGTTTTGTCGGTGTTTTATTATAGATTTTATAATGGCTATTATTTATGGGGTAGGTGGTTTTATTACTTGCTGTAATAAACATACCGTAGTGATAGATCGTCGCAGAAGGTTGCGGGTTTGATTTCCGCTAGGGGCTAAATGCGAACTTGATTTACTGATTTAGTTTTTGGCTTTGTTACATTCTAAAAACCTAGATCTACTTTCTTTAAACAATAGTATACTTGCTTTATTTACAAAGAAAATAATAATCAAAATAGAAACAAATTAAGACCAGTATTTACAATTGAAACAACTGAGCTAACTATAGACTGTTGCAAACAATCTACAGGTTGCTCAACTGATCCATATCAATACCAGTCGTCGCGTCCCCAAGACGCTGAATGCATTGCCCAGCTATATGGAAATGCCTTTCCTATAAGTTTTTTGTAAAAGATACTATACTACAGTTTTTTTCTTACCTTGATTGTGATATAAGAGCAAACAAAAAAAAACTATCTCATTTTGACATGCTAATTTTCATTCTGTTTTTATAGGATCACTTCCTTTATCATAATTTTCCTTTTATTCAATTTCTTGGCCATAAATTCCATGCCAAATCAATAACGCCAATCTTGAAGTTTTCGAAACAAAAAGAAACTCCGTAATATAACCTAAGCTTGGAGACTCAGAGTAATAGAAGAAAACTTGAAAGAGATTGACGACCTCTGTGGCGCGGTGGGCGAAGGTCCGCCTGCGACGCAGGAGGTTGCGGGTTCGATTCCCGTCTCGGGACAAATATTTGTACGATCTGCAGATATTTGTTCAGGGTGTTCTGGTCGTTTTCTATGTATAATAAAAATATCTATCTATGTACTCGTATATTATTATGTATATCAGTTATCTAGTACCCATAACACAAGCTCTGCTTACCATGGGGCTAGATAATGCTGTGTGAATTGTCCAGCATTATTATTATTATATTATTATACGCTAGAACTTTCTTTGCACTTTGCTCTCCACAAGTCAATTGAGTCCACTACTGGATGCCGGCCTCTTCTAACTCGTACCAAAGCGCCCTGTCTCCAGCCACATCCATCCAGCATCTCAACCTCAACCTCAACAGCCTGTATTGGTCCACTACTGGACGCAGGCCTCCCCCTGATAAGCGCCTTATTCCTGACGAACCGCTTATTGGACGAACCGCTATCAAATCTTTCTTACGCCACGACCACGGCCGCTGTTGCTCAAACTGCAGCATCTATATTTGGAAAATAATAACTCTTCTGAAATAAACTTAGCGTGAACATTTATTTTATAATATTATCCAATTTATTTTCTGAACTAATTTCATTAGATGCTCCCAAACACAATTTGTTTAGTTTAGAAGTATTTCAATTATTGTATTTGTTTACTGTCTAGGCTTGTTCGAACTTTACTCAGTTTAGATGTTATAATTTTGTTAGGTTTTATAAATGGTATAAGTTTATTCTCTGTATAAATAGAATATAAAAATAGAAATGCTTTTATGTGCAAAGTATTTCGAGGAATTAGTATTTGTCCCATTTCTATAATAATAACATTGAATGTCAGCGAATATAACATTTACTTACGTTTTACTTACACTTCTTTTGTAGTTAAATATTAATAAAATTTAATAGCGACTGGCTGCTTTCAAGCTATAGAATTAAGGAAGTGACATACACTTATTTTTTGCTTAAGGACAAATAAATTATTCTTATTATTCCTATAAACATAAATTTCTCTTCAAAATCGACTTATTTAACCCTCAAAAACCGTCTGAAATATTCACCTAATTTATTCAAAATCCATAACCGAATTTATTCAAAATCTATTACCTCAAGCTATGCAGAACTATCGATATCCGATAGCGCCATTTTCCGAACCATTAACCTTTTGCAAGAAGGAATTGGATTGTTATTATAGAACCAGAGTTGAGCCGCTCCAAGATGGTGATTCGGCTGTTTTCAATAATAACGTGGTTCTATTTGTTTGTTATGATTTTAACAATTTGAAATAAAACGATTTAGACACGATTGTTAGCTTGATGCTTTTGAAAATAGGTACTTAGATGTAATAATTAGATTATTTATATATTTCCCACATAGAAATGGAGAAAAATAGTCAAAAAAATTACCCACAAAACAAAATCCTAATGTCACAACTCACTCTCAACCCCTTGAAATACAGTTTATACTTGTTCGGGAATCTTTGGAATAATATATTATTATTGTGCTTGTAATTAAGTCATATAAAAGGTTTTTGCACTACACACACAATACACTACAGTGAGAATTGTAGAGTTAAGGGTTAAGATTGCTAATGAGTTCGAAGAAATTTTCGGTGTTTTGCTGAAATAACCACCTTTTGGAATTCATACTATAAATTTCCAACCACAATTTATAAATAAAATTGTTTAGAGAAGAATAAAATATTTGACAAGACAACTCTAGCCATCAAAAACGCCAGAAAACGTGTAATAAAACCGAAATAATGAGCTAACAGCGTATTTTAAGAATCTCATTACGAATTTTCTCAAGTCCTACCTACTTACGTACATTGAGAGAATAATTTGCCAAATCTCACGAAATACGCACAATAGCGCCACAAGTGTTAGCCTGAGGAGTTTCGAGAAAAAGTAATTTTGCTCTCGGCTGTATCGTGATACTGTAATTACGATGAGGATTAACTTCCACACAAGGATAGATTAAGGCGACCTACACATGAAGACAGTGAATTTAAATCCGTAATAATAGCGCATTGGGTTGAAAACATTGTCAAAGTCGTTACGCACATATCTGATTTACATCTTATATATTTTGATGTGGGTTGAAACGCTGACATTTTTGGTGTGAAATGGCAAAAATGAATTTGTGGTGAGAACCTGTGGTGCGAAACAGCGCTACACCATGCACATGGGTTGATGAGCCTGTCAAAATTGAAGTTTTAAACCAGCTACGGGTAACATGAGAGCTGTAATGAGGATTTTGAATGATGAATTTTAAAGTAAATCGTAAATACTCAGGTCCGTACAAATTATACATTTGCCTCGCGATGGGAATCGTACCCGCAACTCACTAAAGGTACCGAAAATGGGACAAGTAAAATTACCCAACAGACAAAGACATAAAAACCCTACCGTTATAATTTTCCCTTACGAATATCATAAAATCCATTGAATCTTTTGATTACATTTAAATAAAAGAATAACCATAACATTCACATCAAATAAAGCTTATTTATTAAAACAGTTTGACCCAAATATTACATATTACAGACCCAAGCAATAAAAGGGACAGAGGGACCCTTTACTGGAATTATTACCTCGTATGTTTCTATCATAGGGTTATTAAACTAAACCACGGACTCGCTCGTGTGTACGGACCTTAGGAATTTACCTCTTAATACCGGGAGCACATCGAGGGTTAAAAATGCGTCAAAAACGGTTAAACAACAGATCATCAGCAAATAACTTAACCTTAAATTTTAAGAAATAAGGTAAAAAATCAAACGTTCTTGTTGTTTTAGAACAGAGTTCAATAATGTGACGTCCGGGTCTTATTTCCCGTGGCTTTTCACTTTGTTTTCCTTGATAAGAAGTAACCCGCGTTTGATTTCAAGTGTTAAACTAAAATTATGCAAAATTATATGCCGATTTGTTCAGTAGTTTTGATGCAAAGGAGTATCAAACATCTATGCAAAGAAACACCTTAATTAAAGTCATTTACACCGGGATATTTATCATGATTTGAGTTTGAGCTTTCTAATATTTCGTCACAGTTTTATGCGCCACTAGACGATCACCTCGCGGTTTCACCCGCGTAGTTCCCGTTCCCGTGGAAATTCCGGGATAAAATGTACCGATTTGAAAAATTCTTTCACCGTTAGGAAGCTTACTTTTCAGGGCACTCCCTGAAAAGTAAGAATTTTTCAAAGAATTTTTCAAATCGGTCCAGTGTTCGGACCCTATTCAATACAAACAAACAAACAATTAAATCTTTCCTCTTTATAATAATAAGTATAGATGATCTGATCAGGGAATAACTGACTTTAGTGTTAATAACCATGAAATATAGAAATACTATTTAATGATCTGTTGCGTGACGATGGTAAGAGGCCCGACGGTATGACACTGGTCCCATGGGAGGTGGGAGGCCCATTGTGTAGGCCGCTACACGCCTCGACACACTTGTGCCTTCCCATCTTCCGAGGACATCCGTGAGGGCGGGTGCGGCGCCAGATTTGGCCGAAGATCTCAAGAGGCGCAAATATGCAGGTCTCGACAGAGCCTACACATTTACTCCCCTTGGAGTCAAGACCTTAGGTCCGTGGGGTACCGAGGCACTTCGGGTTTTCAAAGATTATCTGAGCGTCTGGTCGAAGCGACGCGTCACCCGAGAGCTGGTGAGTATCTGGCACAGCGCATCAGCATTGCCATACAGCGGGGCAGTGCAGCCAGCGTAGCGGGTACGCGACGACTGGTATTGGATCAGTTGAGCTACCTGTAGATTGTTTGCAACACTGCAGTTAGATCAATTGTTTCAATTGTAAATACTAGTTCTAATTTATTTCTATTATTTGATTGTAATTTTCTATGACATTAAATTAAAGTACTTATATAAAGCTATAAAAATAATACTAATAAATGAAATAATTTGAAGTTAATAATAATATAAAGAGATGTTTCAAAACATCTTCTTATCTAATCTAGACGTAAAGATTCTGCTTAAAATGTCTCTTTAACTCCCAACTTTTAAAAACCCGAATGAAGACATAATCCGAAGTTAAGACGCTTTAACCTTGGAAGGACGTACAAAAACCTAACGACGGATTGATTAATGGAGCTTACAGTAGGTAACCTTGTCGCGGGGTTTTATAGCTTTTTAAAACGTTTGTCTTTTGAGAAATAGCTTTGTCGATTGAGACTGTCTTTGTGAACTTTTCTAAAGAAATATTATACTTTTAAGAGTTATTTATAGTCTTTGTAAAGTAGTCTGAAAGATTTCTTGCTTCTTTAGGGTTCCATACCTCAAAAAGAAAACATAAACCCTTATAGGATCACTTTGTTGTTCGTCTGTTTGTCTGTCTGTCTGTCACCCCCTTTTCTCAGGAACGCGTGGAGGATACATCCACGCGCACAATTTCTACATCATCGGCGGATATGGCGATTCTCAAACATTTTAGTTTGGCGAAAAAGTGGATCTATTAATTAGCCAAACTTGATGTAGAATCTTATGTAGGTCCACGGGAAGTACCCTATACGTATTTTCTGTATGTGATTCCCATGGAAAATTCAAAATATTCGGACATAAACGACTGTAACTTTTGATTGCGTTGACTTAGAATTTTAATTATATCACTCCAAGAGGTTACGGACTTGAGTTTTTGATGTTATTTCCAACTCGATACCTCCAATCGGTCCTGAGAAAAGGAGATTTACAGACGGACAGACAACAAAGTGATCCTATAAGGGTTCCTTTTTAACCCCCGACGCAAAAAGAGAGGGGTGTTATAAGTTTAACGTGTCTGTCTGTGTATCTGTGCATCTGTCTGTGGTATCGTAGCTCCCAAACGGATGAACCGATTTTTGTTTAGTTTTTTTTGTGTCACAGATAATTTTATCCCGAGTGTTCTTAGCCATGTTTCATGAAAATCTGTACAGCCAATAAACGTCGGCGGGTTTTCAAAATTTATAATTTTGTCTTGTATTATTCCTTTTGCGGTACCTAAGGAACCTAAAGCTGAAGACAGGGCGCTATGGCGCCCATTAGGGGAGGCCTATGTCCAGCAGTGGACTAATATAGGCTGATGATGATGATGATGATGATGAGGGAACCTAAAAATGGGACGAACGTACCGATCGTCGAATCTCAATCGTTTGTATTCGCTCGCTCTCGCTAGCCTGGTCTGTACCCTCCAAAGATTTTGCAGGATCCTTATTATAATTGCTACAAACGTTACAGTAGGTACTACATTATTTACTAAAGTACCTACAATATAACAATCTCAAGACGTTATCGTGGTACAAAGGATATCATGAGGTAAGAGGACACAATACCCTTATGCGGGAAACTATTGATTAAGGTATAAGCTGACAGCGAAAAAGTTTAAGATAGTTAAATTATACAGGGTGCCACGGAAAGGGTGTACTAAGCTAATAGGAGGTGATTCTGGACCCCGTGGGGATAAACTTATGAAACGATTTTTTGCAAACTTTTATTTTTTTGCAAAATGTCGTTTTTTTTTCTTTTATACGCACTCTTTTATTATTTAATAATACAAAATATTCCGCAAATGTTTCTTGCTTGTTTTTTCAGCAAAACCAGTGAGTTGTCATGAAATTATCACAAAAAATGATGTAAATCCTTTGAAATTTCAAGTCAACATTAATAATGTAAGAATACAACTAGTGAAGTAATATTGATAAGTTGTTAACACGGTAGAGTAACGTAAAAATGCATGAGTCCGTGTAAAAGGGCACGAATAGGAAGAAAAAAAAACTTTATATATTGCAAAATAAAATGTACCAAATTTAAAAAATCGTTAGTTTATCCCCTCGGATTCCTAATTCATCCCCTTTCGGTTTAGTACACTCTTTTCGTGGCACACTGAATAATAATTTTACCAGAGGTAACGAGTTTTACAAGAGCTGTAGCGAGTTGCCTCGCTATCGCTACCGCTACCGCTACCGCCTATCACTTACATCCCATAGTAATACAACACTGAGTTTGCGACTAGTATTTTTCCCAGTAACTGTATCTACGGCAGAAATTGAGTCAAAATACAGACAGCTTTGTTCCATTTATCTTTGTTTGAATCATCTTATAGACGTTTATTTTGTAAAGAATTCAGACGAACAGGCATGAAGTCTTGGAATTGGCTAAAGTATCAAATGTTACGGTAGTGTCATCGTTTCAGTATGTTTTTATGTAAAAATGTTCTGAACAAAAGATTTATTACTAATATTAACTAAGGTTTTTACAAAGAGCAGGAAAGATAGAATGGAAGTGATTTATAAGAAAAGGGTTAATGTTTGTGGATCTCTCTCGTCAAAAAAGGAATAGTTAATTTTGAATTTTTAGATTTTTTTTTAAATTTCACACATCGATCAAGTATGCGGCCTCCCTCGTAGATACCCAGAACCTTACAAGAATGACACTCAAAAGTGTCCACGTTTTGTTTTAACGCAGACAGTTTGCGCAGAGCCTGTCAAGTTTTTTGCATGCGGAACAAGAGATTAGTGGAGTCGAATTTATTTTATTTTATTTTGTAAGTAGGTAGGAAGGTACCTAAAAATAATTTATACACTTTATTTTTATAAGGATTATAAAATAAACAGAATTCAGGTAAAGATAACGAATCATTTATTGATACAACTATATAGTAGTTCTACGAACAGTAAACGTCGCGAACACTAACTTTTTTCAACAATTAATTTATTTATTAATGCACTAAAGTAATTTAAAACGGGATATTTTGGTAGGTAGGTTATAAAAATATATAGGTTATAAACCCTTATAAGTTGGTAGGTACATAAATATTGGCTAGTGTGGTATGCATTGAATTTTTGAACGAAATGTTGCACAAACACATCAACCATTATACCAATTCTAATAGGTGGCGCTGTACTGTAAATGCTCTCTTGCATATTACTGCGTTTTGCGGAGCTATTCTGCTCGTCATGCTGAAAATCCTCATCCGATCTTTATCAAATTTTTATAAGAACAGTTTAAAGTTATAACCTTTCAATTAAAAATACAATCATCAAAATCAGATCTCTTAAAGCAGAGATATTCCAAATCCGCCTTTTTGCCTTATTGTGGAAGAAGTACGCCTTTAATCAAAAAATCCCGACGACAATAAAATTCTATAAAATCAAAGAATCTGTACACAAAGTTTCGTACCGATCGGTTGTAAAATACGACCTGTAGAGGAGTACGGACATACTGACAAAAACGCTATTTTGGCCACACCTGAAACGAAGACTTTCATTCACTACGTTCACGACGTCAATTAGCGACGCAACAGTCAACAAACAAAAGGGTCATTTCGGACATACAATAATATAAATAAGTTAACAAAAGCTAGTGAAATAAACCTAAAATACAATTTCAGGCAGGTACTTTAAATTTAAAAGAACTAGTGTCTGCCTGCGGTTTCACGGCCAGGTTTAAAATATGGTTCGCATCGCTGTTGTGCTAAAATGGACCTCCATTTTTCCCAATGCACAGGATCTCGAGGGTAACTAAAAATTAAATACTAAGTTGATTAAATCTAATACTTTTGGGAGTCTTTCTTTTATTAGAGAGTCCACGCAAATAAAATTGAGGGCGGGTCAGCTAGTTATTTTATAAACCTCAACCAGTTATTTTAAATGTCTTTTCATGAAAAAAAAATGTATCACTTACAACTTACCACAAATAAATAAAAAAAAATTAGAAACAATAGCCGCTCCATTCATCAACTTAGAACAAAATAAATATTTTTACATAGGCAAACCCAACAACAATATTTAATGCTGATTTCTCAAGTATATAAGGCTCAATTGGCTCATATCACAATACACAGGTAAAAATTACATTTAAACTTACTGAAAATAAGAAATTCCATCCATTTTCTGTTGCTTGGTCAGTCGATTATTGCATTTTTTATACGAGCACTTGACCATGCTTTCGGTCCGAGAGCTAAAATGACACTAGTTGCAAAGGTATCCCAAAATGCCAAATGGGATACCTTTTGATACTGACGTTTTCAGGGCGCGCATTGTGCATCTAAGGGGGGCCGGCTGGAAATTTTTGATCGATGATTTCACATTAATTTTTCCAAAATCAAAAATAAAACAAAGGCCAAAAAAGAGAACGTAATGTTTTCAGGAGTCATTTAGGTTTGTGAGTTTCTCTATTACTTCAAAGCTTCTTAATAATTAAACAGAAATCTTGTGTGTCATAAATAATTGAATATTAAATTATGCAATTATTGTAAATTAGATTTCAACGACATCAAGAGTATATAAACATGTGCCTACGGTGGAATAAATGAATTGAATTGAATAGAAGATATAGATAGATGGATATCGTTATATTTTACCATCAACCGTGACAATTTCTTTTTTTATCCATACAGTTGTTATTTTTGTAAAAATCAGTTAAAGATCAGGAAAAAACGCGCGAAAAACTACCCTAAAACCGCGAAAAGAAACCACCAAAACAAAACAAACTGTTGCCCCAACCCTGCATATCTGCAAGGGTAAACTTCACCACAGCCAGCCAACTGGAAAGAGTTACCCTAAGTTTACCCTAAACTTAAGCAGCTAATTGTAAAGGTACCGTAGAGATGCCCTCGGGGTATTAGACTAGGACATCAAAGGGGGAATAAAGGGGAAGAATTTACGAGAACAAGTCACCTAAATGTAATGTGCGCATGTTAAAGGTAAGGCAAACTATAAAGCGGTGTAGAAAGTTATACCCTGTATTATTTACTAGACGATCGCCTCGCAGTTTCACCCGCGTAGTTCCCGTTCCGCGGGAATTCCGGGATAAAATATAGCCTATGTCACTCCCTGAAAAGTAAGCTTCCTAACGGTGAAAGAATTTTTCAAATCGGTCCAGTAGTTTCGGAGCCTATTCAATATAAACAAACAATCAAATCGTTCCTCTTTAAAATATTAGTATAGATTAATATTTTCTTGTCTGCCTCGTTGGTCTAGCGGTCAGCTTGTTCAACCGCTGATTATGAGGTCCTGGGTTCAAATCCCGGGTCGGGCCAATAGTTGTTATTGGGGTTTTTCTAGCAAGAAACATTCTCAGTAGCAGCCCGGAGTTAGGAAGTTGATGCTGTTACACCCCCGTGCCTCGGAAAGTACGTTAATCCGTTGATCCTGCGCTTGACCTATCCCCGGTTGTGTCGGTCTGCCATCCCATCGGATTATGAGAGTAAATTAAATCAAATCAAAAACTACTTGGTGAAAGTTTGGATGGATGGATAAATGGATGGATGGATGTATGTTTGTTACATCATAATTCATAACGCCAAAACATCTAAACGGGACAACTTGAAATTGCATAGATATGCGCCTAAACCTGGAGTAGCACTAGGCTACTCTTTATCTGTAAAATCAGTTCGATTTCAGTAAACGTTTGTTGTCCGTAGACGTAAGTACGGAAATCCGTAGAACCGAACTAATTTCGATGAAATTTGGTGTATAGATAGTTTAGGTTCTATAATAACGCATCGGCTAATCTAATTTTCAATAATTTACCTTAGAAAGGGTTAATAAGGGTGGTAGAGTTTCTATGGAATTATATTCCTTGGTTCGATTCACTCAAAGCTGGGTATAATAAACTATAAATTAAATAATGAATCACGTATTTTTTATTTTGCTGAAATTTCCACGCGGGGCGCACCTAGTAACACTAATATTATAAATGCGAAAGTTTGGATGGATAGATAGATGGATGGATGGATGTTTGTTACCTCTTCACGCCAAAACTATTGAACGGATCGGGCTGAAATTTTGCATTCAGGTCATTCTAATCCTAGAATCAAACATAGGCTACTTTTTACACCATAAATCAGATCCCATGGGATAGAAATCACCTTTATAAGTTTCCATAAAAACAACGCGTGCGAAGGCGCGGGCATATACTAGTTTTATATATTTTTCTAGGTACTCCATCCGATTTCATTGCTTCTTCTTAAAATAGATAATCCTAATTTTTCATCTTATCGGTGTCCTATCAAATAAGGCGACGTCGGTCGTACCCACCGTTACTTACCCTTGGCCACCATTTAATTTCCAATGTGATCATCAATCTAAATTCACGGTGTCCTGTTACACCAAAATAATCTAATTAGACTCGACCTTAGCAAGCTTTGGGGCATGGCTTTTAGCCGTGGTCAAGCACTGATTGAATGCGAAATGTTTTAGCTTGAAGTGGAAATTGTTTCGTCAAAATTTAGCTGAAACTCTGCTCAATATCTATCTGTATTTTTAGTTAAATATTTCGTGTGTGTTTGGAGTAACAAGCTTCTATTGTTAATATTGTGTTCCAAGCTAAGTTTAACTATAACCAAGTTATAGCAAAGTCTAGTAAATTATAGTAACACATAGGAATCGAACTCGCAACCTCCTGCATCGCAGGCGGACCTTCGCCCGCTGCGCCACGTCGGTCGTCAAACTGTGTAATTTATATTCCTATGGACCATAATTGTTGTCTCAAATGAAGACTTCCTGAACCTCAACCTCAACAGCCCGTATTGGTCCACTGCTGGACGCAGGCCTCCCCAGATAAGCGCCTTATTGGCCTTCATCTCATTGAGGAGTATTGCCCATAATCCCCACGCTGGGCATGCGGGGTGGTGGTCGCAGTTTGGTGGTTGAATTATTCTGTAGTTGACGCTGCTGCCCGCCCCCGGTGGATATCCCTTAGTCGCCTCTTACGACACCCGCGGTAAGAGTTGGGGTGGTGCAAATTCTAAGTCACACCGGCCACACGGTGCAACGAAGACTTAATTTAATTAAAAAAATATAATAATAATAATAAAATCATTTATTTCAGGTCATAAAAAAGGAACCCATAGGTTATTTATGAATAAATTAAAATACAATTAAATTAAAATTAAAATACATACCTACTTACGGTTCCCGCTCTGGTGCACAGAGAGCCAGAACCTGTACATAGGGCTACAGATGTTGTTAGCCATAAGAATATAAAAGTCCATAACCACGTAACACCTCAGTCTGTCCCAAAAGGCCCTAACCCCAAAAGGGCCACGGAAACGATCCTTGGCCCGTCTCATCCGTTCCATTTATCATTCTGTCGCACAAGTTTTTGTCTTGCGATATGATAGCGAGCAACCAAATAGGGGTTTTGGACAGAAATGTTCTGGTTTATTATCGACTGGTGTCTGCCCGTGGCTTCGCACGCGAACCAAGTAGCTGGAAACAGACTGTTCCCACATATGCAACGTACGCGACGCATTATTAAAAAATGCTCTGCGCGTCCAATATAATGAAAGAAAGAAAATACATATATTTGGACTACATAACACAACACATTATCTATATATATAAAAGAAAGTCGTGTTAGATAAACTATTTATAACTCGGAACGGCTTCACCGATATGGCTGAAAATTGGTGAAGAGGTAGCTTAGAGCCAGGAGACGGACATAGGATACTATTTATTCCGTTCGATAGCATTCAAGAGTGACTTGACATAACCTCAAAAATAGAATAGGATAGAAATAACCTCAAAACGTTTCCATAGAAACAACGCGTGCGAAGTCGCGGGCAGAAGCTAGTAATTATATATACATACAATGAACATACAGGATTATGGAAAAAGGAAACACAACAAAATAAAAGAAAACAGATACAAATTAGATATTGTGTTACATAGGCCAAAAGGTCCCTGTCTCAGCATTATGCCGCTACAAGCCGAAGCTAGTAGCGGCGCTGGTTTCCAGACAGGTCAAAGTGTAGCAGCAATACAAAGAAACAGGATACAAAGAGTACAAGGAGTACAGGTTACAAGCAAGATACGAAAAAAGAGAGGAAGAAAAAAGGATAACAATGGTTTTAGGATGCTGATGGGACTGCTCCGCTTCTGTAGTGTATCCATTATGTTTGCGGAGGCACGGGTCGATGGTTTTCACCCCACTATCTGTAAGAAAACTGCCTCATTGCTCAGCAGAGTGCGGGGCAGTTCCAACAGCATCCTCCAGGTCATTCCAGATCGCTACGACCTGCCGTAATGAAGCTCTTTATCCTGGTCCTGACCAAGTAGTAAGTCTCGCTTGAGACAGCTTGATCGGGACACGAGTTAAGGTCCTTAAACCTTACTTCAAATTTTTATGTATTCTGATTCTCTTGTATTTTAACATAGATTTTAAGATGTTAAAATACAACAAAAATATGTACCTTAATTATGTTGTCTGATTTTACGACCGATGTGGCGCGGCGGACGAAGGTCCGCCTGCGGCGCAGGAGGTTGCGGGCTCGATTCCCGCCTTGGAACAAATGTTTGTACGATCCACAGATATTTTCTGGTCGTTTCTTTGTATAATAATATAGAAAGTATCTATGTATTATATTATGTATATCAGTCATCTAGTACCCATAACACAAGCTCTGCTTAGCCTGGGGCTAGATAATGCTGTGTGAATTGTCCAGCATTATTTATTTATTTACTTTCCACAGTATATCGTATGATACTCTGCAGTAATTTACCAATAGTGATGTACAACGCATAGTTAGTTTTATCGACAGTCGATACATTGTGCCCAACAATACATCGCGCGAACAAGGCCCTGGAGGTAGTGCAGGACTTTAATAAATACAATTTATCGTTAACTTTGTTGTTCCCGGAGCTCCTTTGTACGCGTTAGTTTATAGTGCAATGTTTTTATTAAAATTTGCAAAAGATTGTTGCATAAATTTTTGGCTAAATGAGAGGTCGAAGTTCTACAAAAGGTTACTAAGATGAGAGAAGAGAAGAAGAATAGAAGAGATATATAGATATCATAATCGCTTTAGCTGTTTTGATGCTTGAGATAATAAAGAGTTTCCACCAACAAAATAGAAACTCCCGAAAAAACAAAACGCCCCGCTGATAAAAAAGGCTTTTATTCAAGTATAAATTGAGAGTTAAACAAACTTACCATGAGTGAAGTTTGACCATAATTACACGAGTCTCTGCATCCGAAGAGATTTTTCATTATTCGTAGTTCTAATCCAATCAACAAGCTTGTCATGAGAAAAAAACCTCAAATAAACACGGGAAAGATCCGAGCATAAAAACGTGTAGATAAAATAATATTTTTCATTCCAAACTAGCGCAACGAAACATAATTTCACCTAGATATCAACATAATCCTCGACTAAACTAAAAAGCACTAACTAAAAATAAAATATCATTTTTAAAAGCGGAAATTTAAGAGCATTTTAATCTTAAAGCATTTACCCAGTACTGAGATTAAGTAATAAATAAAGGTTGAGGAAATTTAGAGGGAAAAACGGCGTAAATCAAAAGCGGGCGCGTCACAATATTTAAAGTGACGGCAACAATATTGCATAAATTAGGGATTTTATGGATTTATGGATTTTGGAGATAGAAGTTGTAATAGGAAAGCGTTTGGGAGAAATATTGATGTAGGTTAAGTGTGTCGTTTGGTGGTTGAATGTGGGTTTGTGATTTTGAATATTTGGGAGAAAATTTTATAAAATACCTTACCCTTAATAAGTTTTTTGTTGTTGGGGTTTTTCTGAAGATAGGCCAAAGCCTTGTAAGTAGCTTTTCAGGTCTAAATTATGTGTTTTTCGTTATGTTGATATTTGTATGAAATCATTTTATGTTACTAGGAATCAAACAATTTGTACTGATTATAATTTATAAGTTCTTTATAATGAATATGATTATAATTGGGCAACCCTTCAAAATCAGAATAATAAGGTGCGATTTTTATCCGCCTCTGCCTATCAAAATCGTAATTTACCAATAGTGATGTACAACGCATAATTCGTTTTATCGACAATCGATACATTGTGCCCAACAATACATCTTCATGGCTAGTCTTATATATTATAATTAGGAGATAGATAGATCGAGATAGATAGACTTTTTATCAGGTACACACACAAACAGCACAGGAAACGTAACAAAAGAACAGTTACTTAACAGTATTTATGACACATAATTATTATTTATTCACAAAGAAAATTACAATCAACTTAAAGAAATAAATTACAACTAGTATTTACAATTAAAATAATTGAGCTTACTGCAGACTGTCTATTATTATTAATTAATTAAAGTAAAAGCTTATCAACGAAATCTATATATATATAAGAAAGTCGTGTTAGTTAGTTACACTATTTATAACTCAAGAACGGCTTTACCGATATGGCTGAAAATTGGTGAGGAGGTAGCTTCGAGCCAGGAGACCGACATAGGATACTATTTATTCCGTTCGATAGCATTCAAGTGTGACTTGACATAACCTCAAAAATAGAATAGGATAGAAATAACCTCAAAACGTTTCTATATAGAGTACCTCAAAACGTATAGAAACAACGCGTGCGAAGGCGCGGGCAGATTATTATAAAATAGGCACCTATCCACTAATACTCTTAGTACACTCGCCTTAGTAACAATGCTGATAGGTAGTCACCGCCCAACCCGCATGCCCAGCGTGGGGATTATGGGCATTACCCCCCATGAGATAAAAGCCAATAAAGCGTTTATAAGGGGGAGGCCTGCGTCCAGCAGTGGACCAACACAGGCTGTTGGGGTTGAGGTTGAGTCACTGCCCACCCAGGGCGGGGGCTACATACCTACGCGTTTCTGCGCTGCCGTGGTGAGAGTAGGAGCTATTTTCATCCCGCCACCGCCTAAGTATGTAGAATAGAATAGAAGAATAGAATATAGATTTATTTAGCACACAAAACACCGAGGGAAAGTAAAAACAAAAAAAAAACAGAAAAAACAGAAAAAGTAATACTAAACACAACAATAGAGACTATAAAACAAACAAACATCATAAAAGATTTAAAAAAAAAAAAAAGATCTATACCTACGTGTAGAGTCGATGAATGAAATTGGTCTATATATGTCATCCCGCTACCGCCTATGCTACCCGCTACCGCCTGTCCCTTATACACAGATAGCAGCAGTTGCATCCTACACGTATTTTGATATATTTGAGAAAGGCACCATTTCCTTGTGCAATCTTTATTGAAACTTTGCTGTGTTATAGAAATCGGTGTACAGAATGTTCCATTATTAGAGGATCGGAGGATTTTTGAAACAAATTGTTTGGAATCACAAAATCTGATGACGTTTCTTTGTCAAATATTTGTTCCAGGAAATTCAGTAAACTTTTATGTAAACTGTTGTCCAATCATACTAATATTATAAATGTGAAAGTTTGGATGGATGGATAGATGGATGTTTGTTACCTCTTCACGCAAAAACTACTGAACGGATTGGGCTGAAATTTTGCATACAGGAAATTCTAATCCTGGAATCAAACATAGGATACTTTTTATGCCATAAATCAGTTCCCATGGGATAAAATTCACCTTTAAACGTTTATAAAAACAACGCGTGCGAAGCCGCGGGCATAAACTAGTAACAAATAAATCCTTATACTCCGTTCTAGAATGCAAGATATTTTAGATCAACCAATGTATGAATCAAAACAAAACAAAAACTGCTAACAATAACTGAAAATAGGTACCTAGTCTCTAAAACCAACTTCACCAACGCATAGGTAGGTAATTCTTGCAAAGGTGCGATAAATGTTCCTTTCAAGATATATTAATATTATTAATTTACTGTAAACAAATACCTGAAAAGGTAACATGACAAGAAATAAATGTAATAAGAGAAAAACGTTATTTTTATACAACCTGTTTCAAGAAAATAGTCGAAAATCTTCTCTCAATAGAACACGTATGGGGTTTATTCGATTAGAACCACCGAAAGACCTCTTTCATAATGACCCTCTTAAATGAAACACCCTGTATATCTACGTATAAATCTAGAGTAGTTTATAGCTGGCTGTTCGGCAATATATCAGACGAAATAAGTTGCAAGCCAATCCATGCAGTAAATTGATATCTGCGTTCACGAGAATACCTATTACGTACATATAACTATTATACATGCGAAGTTTGTTTGTAACTTCTTCAAGCAGAAACTACAGAAAGCATCGGACTGACATTTCGCACATTATCTCTAGGCGTGGATTAAAAAAACAATCAGTACCACACATGATAACAGGTACAGATATTCTATCTCACGAAGTCCGTTGGGCTATGTATGTCATAGTGAATGCATGTACACATTGTTTTAGTGTGCGTAAGCTCGGAAGCAATCAGTCTCGCCCGAGACGCGGTCCGGGTCACTAGTGCTCATTGTATTCACGTCAGATTTTGGTAGCGAGTACCGTCAGCATGACAACTAAGCGCAAAGTTGTACGTAGTGAGGTAAGTTAACGGACTTCGTGAGATAGAACAACTGGGCATATTCTTAATGTCAAAAATAGTACGACCAGGGTGAAAAGATGGCGCTTTTAGTTTGGGCCCGTCACATTGTAATTGGTAATACTATAGACCCGCGGCACCCTACCTATGATTTGACATGACATCTCAATGACAGCCTCTATTGTTTCGCGAAACATCCGCGCCATCATTCAGTTCTGACTATATTTCTGTTCAAGATCAAATAAATAATGTGTCATGTCTGTTATAGAAGAGCAAGAGCTTCTAACACAAGTATTTTACTAAAATGAAGGTCTCCACTACGATATCTAATAATTTTTGTAAAACTGTTGCAGAAATAAATTACCTTGTATTTTTATTTTAACTGTTCTAAGGTAAATAGAGATTTTTTTGATAACTATCATAAACTTTATTTTAAAGCCCATAAAATAGTTTTCTATTATTTTCTTTACGCAGAATAGCGAAGTTGCTCTTGGTGACCACCGAACTCTGTTTTCGCTTCTCTGTCAAAATTAATAAATAAATAATGCTGGACAATTCACACAGTATTATCTATCCCCAAGCTAAGCAGAGCTTTTGTTATGGGTACTATATAACTGATATACTTAATACAATACACTACATAGATAGATATTTTTTATTATACATAGAAAACACCCAGAACGCCCTCGACAAATGTCTGCAGATCATACAAACATTTGTCCCGAGGCGGGAATCGAACCCGCAACCTCCTGCGTCGCAGGCAGACCTTCGCCCGAACGAATATACGAAACGAAACTATTTCAGAGGAATTAAAACAACTAAGGATACATCCTTAGCTTTTTTAATTCCAAGGATTTTCAAATTTCAAAATTCTTGTGTTTAACGTAATTAATAGTAAAAATATTTGGCGGCGCTAGTGAGCAGCATACATCCTCCAAACCTTAATAAAATGCAAAATAAAAACAGATATTAGCTATTAACCGTTCGCCACAACGTAAAAACTGTTTTATATACAGCCCAAGCAATATTTTAAGGTATTTAAAATGTTTATTTTCCTATTTCAACTTTATGACCGCTTTGTGTTGAGTTATATCTTCGTAAACATAATTACTGGTTTTAATTTGTTGGGTAAATGTTTTTCGTGTAAAAAAGCGTGACAAAAAGTATATTATGCTTCTTTAGTAGTATAAGAAAAAAATAGGACTTCACCAAATAATAATAAATAATAATAATAATAATGCTGGACAATTCACACAGCATTATCTAGCCCCAAGGTAAGCAGAGCTTGTGTTATGGGTACTAGATAACTGATATACATAATAATATAAGAGTACTTAGATAGATATTTTTGATTATACATAGAAAACGACCAGAACACCCTGAACAAATATCTGCAGATCGTACAAATATTTGTCCCGAGGCGGGAATCGAACCCGCAACCTCCTGCGTCGCAGGCGGACCTTCGCCCACCGCGCCACAGAGGTCGTCTAATATAGTACGAGAATAAAGATTTTTGTACCTAGATAACTAAATCCATAGCTAATAGTCAAATGCAAAAATAATTCAACCTCTTACCTATTCACGCCAAGACGCTGAACTAAAGGGATTTCAATGAATTTTGACAAAATAATAGATTCATGTTGTCAAAACTCCTTTAAAATAATAGATGGTTGGAAAAGGTTACGTTTTCCCGTAAGAATTTGTGCGAAAATATCACTTTATTTCCGTGTCAGTGTTTACTTTTATATTTTGACCTTTTCTAAGTGTACATTTATTGTATTTATGGAAATCATTTTGATTTTGCGAAGCTACGGGCAGTAGCTAGCAGCAACACTGTATTTTGTGAAAACACACAAAGGCCCAGAACAAAATATTTGCAAGGCATATAAACTATTGATTTCTTAGAAATTACCCTGAGTATCGACAACCGCTGGGGTAAACGTGTTCTTGAGTGGAGACCACGACTCGGCAAACGTAGTGTAGGACGCTCTCCGGCTAGGTGGGATGACGATCTGCGAAAGACTGCAGGCAGATGCTGGATGTGGCAAGCTGAAGACAGGGCGCTGTGGCGCTCATTAGGGGAGGCCTATGTCCAGCAGTGGACTAATATATTATGCTGTTGATGATGATGATGATCACCCTGAGTACGGGGGGGGGCTTATGGACTCTAATAACAAAAACCATACAAACATTCATCCCAAAGCGGGAATCGAACCCACAACAACCTCTACGCCACAGCGGTCGCCACAATGAGCGTCCTTTCCCAAATAAACACCAACCCCAAAGAAACTTTGTATCATTCAGAATCTAAATAAAATACTTGGGATATCTCTGGAACCCTTGTTAGGGTCCGTACGTACGTTCGCACGAACCACAGGGTTCAGTCTAACGGTTGTGGTGTGTGTACTGTGATTGCAGAAGCGATATTCATAAGTAGCGTTTTCACCTAGCGGGTTTGGTTGTCCCCGTGGTAAACTCGAATTTCGAAAAATTCATTTTTTTTTATTTGGTTGGTACAGGTACTTAAAATTGAACATGATTTCGAAAAAAAATTACTTACGATCGAAAAATCATGAAGATCCGTTTCGCAAAATCGGTTTTGCACCAAATTTGGTCTAGATCTCAGGAACCCTGCTGTTTAAAGAAAATGTTTCTTAGATTGATTCGTAGCTGTAGTTTTCTTGCCTAGATCTCAGTACTTACTTTGTGGTAAAAAACTCGAATTACATAAAATAATTTTTTTTTTCTTTGGTACCTCAAAAACACTATTGCGAAATAAAAATAGAATGATCATCAATCTATCTATCTAAAAATCATGAAAGAGCACTGTTTTGCACCGAATTTGATCGAGATCTCAGGAACCCTGCGGTCTATTGAAAAGATTCTTGGATCGATTCGTAGGTTATTACTAATTATTAGGTTCTTTAATACAGTTTCTTCTTAAGTTGTGTAGTTTTCTTGTAAATAAGCAAAAACATCATTTTTTCGCTTACACCTTTCCAAAAATGTATGCTCTGTCCGTGATAGAGAATTACCTACTGCGATGTTTCAGAGAAAGCTGAGAATCATTTGTCAGAAAAATGTTACTACACAGTGAAAGATTTTATTAAAATGATAAGAACTTTGACAAATAAATTTATAACGACTGATTATTTGCTAAATTTATATCAATTCTATGTATGTTTACTTTATTAATTCCGTTTATTCACATTAATTTTAGTTGATAATTTAAATTTAATTTATATTATTTTATTGCACGTAAATTAATAAGACAACTGCACGCCCCAAAAAGGGCAAATTACATTTCTACTCATTCACTGTATTTACCATCTTTTTACATGTAATTGCACTAAATATACTTTACTTTACTGCTCCTATGCACGCAAAATCGCTGTTTCTCCCACCATATTCAAAGCCTTACATAAAATATGTGTTTTGGACATTCAACAACTGTCGAAGACCTTCCGAGGGTGCCCGAAATAAGGAAATATTAAATTGATGTCGAGTTGTTATTTCACTTCGATTTGCGATATTTTCTGATGTATGCTTTGATTTCATATTTTTGGCCTATCTATAAATTTAAAAAAATATAAACTATCCACACAACATCATCTCGATTTCAACAATCCTTAATTTCTCAAAGAACATAAATACAGTTCACTTAGGTAAATGAGAAAAGCAAAACTTGTACTTACTTATATTTAAGTTTCTACTTATGTTTATATTTATGTACGAGTTTGCTTACCTACCTATTAACATAATGTACAAACAAACTACTTGTTACAAAGAAAAAAAAAGGAATGTTGAAAATAAAACAACTTAAACAATCAAATCATCTAGCCCTAAATTTTGCAAAGAAAAAATCGTTTGCGAGCTTGGTTTGTTCACTGAATATTAATCTGTGGTAGCAGGTGAATGACCTTCAATATGGTGCACTAATTTGACCAACATCCTGTATAACTGATATACTTAATACATTAAGTAGGTGCAAAGTTAGTTTTTCACCCAGAACATCCGGAAAAAATATCTACAGAGCCTACAAACATTTTGTTCTGGATATTTTCTATGTATAATAAAAAATATGTGTCTATGTTGTGTATTGTATTAAGTATATCAGTTATCTAGTACCCATAACACAAGCTCTGCTTAGCTGATTCTGTGTGAAAGATCCAGCATTATTTATCTGTCCCGAGGCGGGAATCGAACCCGCAACCTCTTGCTTTGCAAGCGAACCGTCCCGCGCTCCTCCACAGAGGTCATCCTATTCCTCGTAGACCAACCACGGGAATTGCTCTCTAGGGAAGAAGACAATAATGACATTTAAGAAATCAAATAATATCGCAAAAAATTTCGACTTCGACGGGACTTGAACCCGCATCCTTCCTTCAGTACAGGAATGTGCTAACCAACTACACCACGAGGTCATTTATGCGATATTATTTGATTTCTTAGAAATTACCCATTATTGTGGGGTTACGCATTTTAATAACAAAAACCCTTAGAATAATGACATCGCATCGTCATACATTGCGTACATTATTGAATTTGTAGGAATGAATTTCAAATAATTTACGCATTCGATGACAAAGTGACGTAATGGTTTTCACCCTACAACAACCTCCGTTCTTGCCCTAAGGGTAAAGTGACACAGAAAAACGTAGATATTGTTTCATCTACGTGATATTGGCGCCGACGTAACTGAACCACTGGGAGCCATTTTGTATGATATACGTGAATGTACGGTTATTGAGTGAAGGCTTTTGAGGTTATGTTTTAGGATACTTGTAGCTGTTATTTTGGGGTTGTTGAACTATGATTGAAGAGCTCTTTTTGAGGATCTCTTTTGGGATTTAAATTACTGCTAATCTCTTTAGATTAAATATACAGGGTGGTTTTTTGAGAAGGGTGGTGATGGCCTAGTCCGAAACCACGAGAGAAAGAGAAAAATCTTCGAAGGAGTCACGCCGTCGATTTATGAGATAACTTAAAATAAAAATAACATAATTATGTAATAAGCGAAAATTTGAAGAGATGTTTAGATTTTATTTACCTACTTCTACTCGCCAAAACTACAGAACCCACGGGCAGAATCTAGTCTTCAGTAAGTTTTTAACAATGGTCAACATTATAAAATATATCAAAACATTACTTCACAACAAAGAAAAATCTCAATACGAACCGTTCCTCAAAATGCGCCGGAAAGTTCCAATCAGTCGGAAAGTTCGGAATAAGTTTCCGAAACAAAAGTTTCCGGAACTCAATCATACAACAAATCAAATTAGCTGAATGTCTATATTTGCAAAAACCTTTGTTTCGTGAATTTGTAAATGGCCCTGTAGGTATCGGCTGGTTTTTAATATTACGGCCGTCATACATATAACTGACACATAATTAATTGTTTACTAGAGATGGATTATGGCTTTTATTTGAGTAGAATTCGCGGCTAGCTATTCTCGGGATGCTCACATAAAATAGCAGCATATAGCAGAAAAGCTACATTTTATAAAACTACGACTACTTATGATGTAAATGCACTCATTTATTTTGATTGAAACGGCTGCTGCTCGTGCACTGCATTACGGCTCAAACGTTAGGGGTATGGGTAACCTTTTTTGATCTATCAAAAAACTGATAAAAATTATAAATTATTATGTATTTAAAATTACAGTCAAAGAATAGAAACAAATTAGAACTAGTATTTACAATTGAGACTAATTAATCACAATGATATATACATATATATATATATAAATACATATTTTAGTATATACACGTATATCTATTTCCTAAAAACCAGCAGGCAGAGTGCCCAGAATGCTAGCAGCATTGCCACGTTGAATGGCAATGCTAATTCGTTGACCGAAATAGAAGCCAGCATTCCGATCACCTGTGAACTCTATAAGAAGTGGCAAGATCTTTATAAATTGCGTGTGCCCCAGGACCAAGAAACAAGAGTTAATGATAAATATCTGTGTCAAAATAATAAATTGCTATACATTTCTATACCCGTCCAACGTATGTACTAACTCTAGCTGTATTTAGAACTTAAAAGCTACCGATCTATGTACATATCTGCAATTAATAAATGTATTGGAATTTTGAACTGTTTCTAGGGTTTCTTGTGCGAAAAAGTTTTGTACGATGGTACGGAACCCTTTGTCTGCGAGTCGTCTCGCACTTAGCCAGTTTATTATATATTCTTGCGAATAAATAATTGATCCGTTCGGAATCAGAAAAGTGGTACGATTCGGCTTTCAAGGTTTTGGCGTTCAGCTTTTAATTCAACCTCGTCCTTCAAATAACGGTCACCGCTATCATGAGAACTCCATTGGCTCTGTGTTGTGGCTTTGAATTAACTTTTGCGCTTTTACTTTGAGCCATTAGTACAAAAGCGGGTTTTTAAAAGAATTTTTCGGTTTTCAAACGTTATTTCGGGTCTTTATAATTCGTCCCTTTGATTCACAACGATATCATGTTTAATCCTAAACCTTTGTTGACTCTTTGATGATATTTTCATAATAATTAAATAAAAAAAATATATGAAAAAATAATGCTGGACAATTCACACAGCGTTATCTAGCTCAAGCTAAGCAGTGCTTGTGTTATGGGTATCAGATGACTGTTATATGTACTAAATAGGTATCTGCAGATCGTACAAACATTTGTTCCGAGGCGGGAATCGAACCCGCACCTTCCTGCGTCGCAGGCGGACCTTCGCCCGCTGCGCCACAGAGGTCGTCGTAACTCTAAAGTACTGGAAATTCAAAATGTAGCATGTAGAATTTATTTAATGAGACATCACACTAATATTACAAATGCGAAAGTTTAGATGGATAGATGGATGGATGGATGGATGTTTGTTACGTCTTCACACCAAAACTACTGAACAGATTGAGCTAAAATTTTTCATCGGTGTAGTTTAAGCCTGAAATCGAACAGAGGCTACTTTTTATCCCATAAATCAGTTCCCATGGGATAGAAATTACCTCTGAACGTTGCCATAGAAACAACGCGTGCGAAGCCGCGGGCAGAAGCTTCCAGCATTAGAATTACCTGTGTGCAAAATTTCAGCCCGATCCGTTCAGTAGTTTTGGCGTGAAGAGGTAACAAACATCCATCCAAACTTTCGCATTTATAATATAAGTGTGTTGGTACGGAACCCATCGTGTGTGAGTAGACTCACACTTGGCCAGTTTGCTCTCACCAAACGCCTCATTCCATTTGTCTTGGAACCACAGTGGATATTATTAGTCCTTGGAAAGCAAAACCAAAGCTCTTGTAAACTTCAGGTACATTCAATGGAGCCCCAGTTAGAATAACCACAGTCTAACCGAATTACTGCTCAAAGTAAAACCATTCGCACTGGTAACACTGGAATGGTTACTTGGGTATAGGTAGGAATTTGGTGATAGGCTGAGCGGTGAGCGGGTGGTTATTTCAGTTGTGTGTCGAACTATTTTCGGTGCGCATCGGTTCAGTTTCTTTTATTTTTTATTAAATTCAAATAGTTTTTTCTTAACAGACATGGTAAATTACAAGGTGGTATTATAAATAAGTTGATCCTCATATCTCGCCACATTACTGGCATGTGAATATCAAAGCACCTAAAATAGAATGTGCTCAATATAATAATCAAAATTCTTTACTTTAGTCACAGATAATATATTAGAATACTATACTTACGTCGGTAATAAACTTATCCTATCCTACAAGTATTATATAGCCGAAAGTTTGTGAAATCTGAATTTTTGTTTCCTGTCTCCAATACTACTGAACACATCAAGATAAAATTCGGCGTACGTTTAGAGCAAAGCCTAACTTAGATAATAGGCTACTTATAATGCCGTAAATAGCGTGCGAAGCCGCGGGCAGAAGCTAGTAATGAAATAAATTTGTGTCGATAAATACGCACGATCGGAACACGTAAATAGTATTCACAGGTATTTTTCGCGGCCTAGTATCAGTAGTCCGATGATGCTGATTAATACAGATCATCGGACTACTGAGCCTTTTAGTCCGATTACAATTTCAACTTTCCCAAAAAAAGAAATTCGAAAAAAGTTTTATCACGAATTCATTATATAGAATACACGGGAAAAGGTCTTACGCCAAAGTAAACATATCTTGGTCCTTCGACCCTTTGGTTTGACATTTTTTAACTAAAGCAAACATCCCATCGCTCTCGCTATCACCAAAAACACACCCTTATCCCGCTTACCGCCTCGCTCATGCTTCGGCGCACCCGGTGCAAAGTTCCACAGAAACCACAACTGCATTTAATTGCTCGACGGATTGCCCCAATCAAGGTGTTCACATGACCAATTTGCGGGTGTGGGCTGAGAGAGAAAGCGATTCTGATAACTTGAATCATCATCATCATCACCAACAACCTATATTAGTCCACTGCTGGACATAGGCCCGAACATAGTGCCCATAATCCGTCCAGTAGGTATAATATTAATAATAGATTCAGAGTGAAAGAAAGAAGATAATTTCATTTAAGTACTTACCTTAGAAATGTTGTTGTTTCATAACAGTACATTTTACTAGCGTTCCGTATATCAAACATCATTTTCCAGCATTTCCACAAGAAAACATTTTTTTTTACGTTTTTCTTTTAAAATTAGCTTATTATTTAACACTAGACGATCGCCTCGCGGTTTCACCCGCGTAGTTCCCGTTCCCGTGGGAATTCCGGGATAAAATGTAGCCTATGTCACTCCCAGAAAAGTAAGCTTCCTAACGGTGAAAGAATTTTTCAAATCTGTGCAGTAGTTTCGGAGCCTATTCAATACAAACAAACAATCAAATCTTTCCTCTTTATAATATTAGCATAGATTATACAAAAAATAAAATAAATCTATCGATAAAAGGAATATCCGTAACAGTGTGTTAAATTTACAACACAACACAATAACTAACTAAACACTAAAGAAATCTAAGATCCAATTTTTTTGCGTAGTCGGTTTAAAGCAAATATGGCGCTGCATGTTTCTTACATTCAGCACAAAGCTGGATCTACTCCCTTTGCCTATGATTAGTTTTTTAATTTTTGTGTTTAATTCTAGTTTAGGTTTAGTAATTTATAGGCAACTAGCTTCTGCCCGCGGCTTCGCACGCGTTGATTTTCCCGCTTGAAATTTTTCCTGAATTTTCTTTGCTATAAACCTCACGGAGCCCGAGACCTTTCCAACGAATGCAAAACCGTGGAAATCGGTTCGTGCGTTCTGGAGTTATAGCGTCAGGAAGGAAAACCCGACTTATTTTTATATAGTAGATAAATGATTTATTATTATTATCAAATATGGCCGACACTCAGCATTGTGCTGGGCAGACCTGGTGTGTCTACCCAGCGCTGGTTTCCAGTGCAGGCCAAAGACAGATCACGCCACAACCATCTGTGGAGTGCTACTGGGACGGCTCCTTCCCATCTCGTAACCTTCCTATCTCATAAACATTTTAAAACAATTGAAGAAAATTTGTATGCTTCATACATTTCGTCCCATTTTGCCACGGCTCTCCTCCTCCGGGATGTTTGCAGAGTTTCGCAATGATGACTTTTACACAATCATCCGCAACAGAACAGCGTCCCTGATGCGCCGGGTGAGGGGCGGTACCAGTAGCTATCTGAAACTAATACCTGGGCTTACGGCTGGGACACGGGCTGCGTTTTCATAAAGCACTGCACACACTCAGTGCCATGCTCTTGTGAAGATTGTGTGTCTTATTAATTTAATAAGTTTTTAATCAACTAATTTCCGATAGGAAACACTATTATACCATACAAAGACAGGAAGCAATATAGAGAAAAAGCTTAGAAAAGAGGAAGTTTAAATGGCTGAGAGCGATCTCTTCTAGGCAACCTTGGGATGGACTGGACATGAAAAACAAAATAGACGGTGGCACTGAATAAATCTATTTAGATACTTAAAGAAACCAAATACTTACAAAATAATAATTTATCTATAGCTTAAATATTTATCCTTGCTAAATATGTACATATCTTAGCTGAAATAAACGTATTGAATAATCCCCAAGCTGGGCATGCTGGTTGGGAATCGCAGTTTGGTGGTAGAATTGTTGCTGCCCCCCTTGGTGGAAATCCCTTAGTCGCCTCTGACGACACTCGCGAGAAGAGTTGAGGTGGAGCAAATTCTAAGCCACACACGGTTTAATCTGATTCAAAAATAATCAACTGTTGGTGTCTAACTAGATACCTATTTAACAAGTAGGTACACGTACTTCCAAACCCATTACAACCACCAAAATACACGTAAATCTTCTCCAAAAGACAATTTAACAGCTTCATTCATTTAAACTAAATCATATTAATGAGGGGCACATAAAAATCCATGGATTCGTTCGGGAAGTATCATTAAAATGCAAATTTATTAAGACGTCACGCTTGGTGCCTCCGACCGTGGGAGCGCTCCAAGATTGGTGTTGGTAATTTCGTTCGAAAAGGGTCACACTTCTGAGTTCCGCTGCGCAATGGGATCCCTAAATAATATATGTTTCACGAAATGGAAAAGCTAAGCAAAAATGTTGCTGGGTGACCTGCCCAGATACATTTTTGCTCAAATACCGACGACATTATTGGCGAAGCGGGTGTAATACCAGCGATGTTGAAAGTGGCATGTTCGATTCCTAGCTCGGGACAAATATTTGTACGATCTGCTGATATGTGGTCCGGATGTTCTTTGTGTTACGTATCTATAATAAAAAAAACTATACAAAATATTTGGGCATCTATGTAGTTGGGAGATGGGCGGACGCTATAATAATAAAACGTCTACTCTTCAAATGTTTGTCATGAGTCTGGTTTTTAACTGACTTCATAAAAGGAGGAAGTTCTCGATTCGTCTGTGTATTTATTTTTTTGTACATCAAGCTCTGATAATTTTAGGACACATACTAGAAAATGCCATCGGAAGACCACAACTTGTGTACTTTTTAAAATTGGTACTAGTTTTATTTTATTTCAATTAATTTATTGTAATTTTCTTTGTGAACAAGGTACTAAAAATACTCAAACATTTTGTCCCGCGCTTAGAACCGAACGCCCAACTGCCATGATATAATAAAAGCGATCCATATCACTCATCAGCTGACCCATTTTTTTCTGTCCCCACGTGGTATAAACCTCCGCCCTATTTTATCCGATAATTATAAGCATATTCAACATTCTCATAAGCCTTAGAAAGACTGCTCTGTTTCCACACAATCTGTTTCGATCAATGAATGTGGTTTGGAAGTCCCACGGGTCTACCGATGGGAAACTGGGTTGCGGTGACGAGTGGAACAAAAAAACTGGAAGTAGTAAGCTTAGAATGAAAAGAGATATACCTACTGGAGGTATCATTTCGCTTTTACTATGAAAATATGGTCTATCTATCTATACTATCTATACTAATATTATAAAGAGGAAAGGTTTGATTTTTTGTTTGTTTGTTTGTTTGTATGAATTGAATAGGCTCCGAAACTACTGGACCGATTTGAAAAATTCTTTCACCGTTAGGAAGCTTACTTTTCAGGGAGTGACATAGGCTATATTTTATCCCGGAATTCCCACGGGAACGGGAACTACGCGGGTGAAACCGCGAGGCGATCGTCTAGTACATAATATTATAAAGAGGAAAGATTTTATTGTTTATTTGTATTGAATAGGCTCCAAAACTACTGGACCGATTTGAAAAATTCTTTCACCGGTTGGAAGCTTACTTTTCAGGGAGTGACATAGGCTATATTTTATCCCGGAATTCCCACGGGAACGGGAACTACGCGGGTGAAACCGCGAGGCGATCGTCTAGTTTGAAATAAAAATGTGTATTTTCAATCGACGAGAAACCGAGGAGGTTCTCAAGTCGACGTGTTTTTTTATGTATGACGCATAACTTTTTACAGAGTATTCTAGATACTTCTTTCTATCTTTGTTGTCCATTATAACTTGTATTTGTATTTATTCCATCGTAGGTACACTTGATGTTACACTTGATGTCGTTACATTCTATGTTTATGTACTATTTTAATAATTACATGTATAGGTATTTCGTTACAGGAAACACCATAAGGTACAAAGCTAAAAAAACAGACAGACATGACAGAAAATTAAATGAAATAAATAATTAATTAATTAATTAAGAGTATGTCAAAGTATGCTGCTGTATAAGGGCATTGTAAAACTAAACTAAAATAATGTAAGTACAATATTACAATGATAATAAACTGACAAAATAATGGTGTTTACAATGTCAGAAATAGAATAATTTAAATTAAATTTACATGTAAATAAAGCTGCTGTAAAAGGGCATTGTCAAATAAGCTAAAACATGAATAAAATAATGGAATAACTAACGAATCAATAAAAACAATGTCAGATAGTAATTGAATTAAAATATTGTACAATTTTGGAAATGTAACTGTGAGCGAGTGTTTGCGTGTCGTATAACACGGGCCAGACGTTTAGGGAGAATGTACGATATCTACAAATTTTGCTTATATCCATGTCATTGACCAGTCCGCTTTCAATTCCTTACCACCTGTGCAGGTTTTAGGTTTCAGGTTTTAGGTGGTTACATCCGACAGAGAACCAAAGTTATCGACATAGCTCAAAGAATTAGCAAGCTGAAGTGGCAGTGGGCCGGCCATATCTCGCGAAGAACCGACAACCGCTGGGGTAAACGAGTTCTTGAGTGGAGACCACGACTCGGCAAACGTAGTGTAGGACGCCCTCCGGCCAGGTGGGATGACGATCTGCGAAAGACTGCAGGCAGATGCTGGATGCGGCAAGCTGAAGACAGGGCGCTATGGCGCTCATTAGGGGAGGCCTATGTCCAGCAGTGGACTAATATAGGCTGATGATGATGTTGATGATGTGCAGGTTTTAGATAAACCTCTTACAGGCACCAGTCTCTCACAACACTACTTAGATTGATGGTCAAAGGTTGTGCTTTTTATACTTTAAGAATAACATTTGGACTTCTGTGTGCAAAAATATAGACAAGAACATAAATCCAGCAAGCAAAAATACTAATACATATTAACTACTACAACAAAACTAAAATTTGTTCTGATACAAACAAAGAAAATTACAATCAAATATCATAAATAAATTAGAACTACCTCTATTAGACGACCTCTGTGGCGCAGCGGGCGAAGGTCTGCCTGCGACGCAGGAGGTTGCGGGTTCGATTCCCGCCTCGGGACAATTGTTTGTACGAACTGAAGACATTTTTGTCCAGGGCGTTCTGGATGTTTTCTATGTATAGTAAAAAATATCAATCTATGTAGTGCATTGTATTAAGTACTTTATATCAGTTATCTAGTACCCATAACACAAGCTCTGCTTAGCTTGGGGCTAGATAATGCTGTGTGAATTGTCCAGCATTATTTATTTATTTACTATTTACAATAGAAACAATTGAGCTAACTGCAGGCTGTTGAAAACAATCTACAGGTAGCTCAACTGATCCATATCTATACCAGTCGTGGCGTCCCCGCTACGCTGGCTGCATTGCCCCGCTGTATGGCAATGCTGATGCCCTGTGCCAGATACTCACCAGCTCTCGGGTCACGCGTCGCTTAGACCAGACGCGAGAGATAATTCTTAACATACAGTAAAAATTGCGATTTTATTAGGAACACGTTCAGTATTTCACCAGAAGTAATCCAACGCAAAGGGCTAAAAGTTTATCTTCCAAAAGTTAAATCCAAGTTTGAACTGTCATCGCAGTTAAGTTAACAAAAAGGTTAAAATCACAAAGTTCTGCAATAAAATTTCAAGAAGCTTAAAATTCATTCATCATTCAAAAATTACCTCCGAAAGGTGCTACCAAAGGTACCCAAATGGTCGGCGCCCCGACGGCAAACTTGTGTAACTGAGAATTTCAGCATTTAAGACGCATTATACTTTAAAATTTAAACATCCTCAAAGGATTTCAGACTTGAAATTATTCATCTTAGAACATTGAGAAACTTTGTGAAAGCTTGCAATATTTATGGAGAAAGGATTTTTATTTTCAGCTTGAGTGGGTATTATGTTATTTTGGGTTCCGTTTCGCTGCAATTATATTTCTGATGTTTTTTCATAGGGCTAAAAGTAAATTCAGCGTTCTTTATTATTCAAATGACAATCATTTTAGTGGGTATCAAAACAATAAAAATACAATAACGACACACCAAAATGCCCGTGTCCAAAATGCTAGTATATCGTTTGTCAAAAAGTAAAAACGCTTACCTACTCTAAACGCACATCGTTTTCAGAAAATACCCACAAAGTCCTCGACATTTATGCCTATAATATTGTACGGAACACTGTATGCGGAATACAAACTAGCACTTGACTACTTTATTGCTTTAAATTCTTGAAGAGGTTTAGCGGTTCGGGAAAAATGGTCGAAGCATGACTGGGGAGTTGTTTTATGAAAAACAAAGTATTGTTTTGCTTTAAAAGAAATATTATGCTTGTGGTTAAAATAATGTTTGCTATACAACGTTGGGAATTCAGTGTTTTTATGTTTTTGATTTTTAAATCCTGCCATTTTTACTGAAAGTCGTGGTACAAACCAACGCAATAGGTAAGCATTCAACCATTTTAAGCAATTACATGATGACTCTTAACACTTTCATGGCCCAAAACGTAGATGTCCTCTTGCAGCTTAGTGGAGCGGCGGCGCACCGCTGAAGCTGGGCAGTGAATGTGTTAAGAGAGGAAGTATCACATTAAAATAAATGCGAAAGTTGGGATGGTTGGATGTTTGATACTTCTTCACGTCAAATCGACTTAACGGATCGGGCTGAAATTTTGCATAGATGTAGTTACTTTGAATAAAACATAGACCACGTTTTATCCCATAAATCAGGTCCGGTCGGGTCGCTGAGCCACAGGAGTCGTATTATTATAAATAGGGAATGATGATGATAATAATGATTTGACCTTTTCTAAGTGTACATTTATTGTATTTATGGAAATAAAGAGTTTTTGATTTTGATGTCCTTTTCGCCGAATGTCGACCACGACGGCGGCCAGTCTTATCGGAGACTATCGGAGACTATGCCAGATGCGCAGGACATATTACAGTGCAAGTGTGTGCGCAAACACAGGTGCACTCTATTCCCTCACTCTCATAATCCGATGGGACGACAGACCAACACGACCGGGGAAAGGTCAAGCACAGGACCAACGGCTTAACGTGCGTTCCGAGGCACGGGGGTGTATCACCGCCAACTTCCTGACTCCAGGCTGCTATTGTGAATTTTTCTTGCTAAAAAACCCCCATAACAACTATTGGTCCAACCCGAGATTTGAACCCGGGACTTCATGATCAGCGGTTTAACAAGCTGTCCGCTAGATCAACGACGCAGTCAAAAGTAGTATTAAGTAGGTAGCTATCTTTACTTATAACAAAAAAAATTGTTGTATACATTTTAGTACAAGGTTTCTTGGATATGACTTCCTTCAGACACTTTCCAGGAAGCGGTACCCTAAATCCCAATTTCAAAGCTTAACAGTGAGCTTGTTAAATAACCAATATGTAAAAATACAAACAAATAAAACCACGGAATCGAAATTCCCGAAAATAAATTCAATATTCGAACACATTTCCGAAATCTTCCACATGAGCACAAAAGAGTGTAACTCCAATTTATATATAATAGCGATAGAGGAGTTTAAATTGAAAATACCCTCATTATGCCAAAACCTTTCACGGTAGAGTAGCCTGGGTACTAATACATTCATGGCTGCGGACCGAATAGAGTTGGGGCTTTGACCGAATTTTTAAATCTCGGCAATCGATAGGTAGGTGCTTTGTTATACGATGTTAGTCGACATTGAGTAAAAGCTTTTATCTAGTTACTTCTGATTAAAAAAAAGCTTAATTCGATTTTTTTTTAATTGTCTGCAACGGAAACTTTTTATTGTCATTAGTTCGCCATTTGTAGCTACTAAGAAGTTCTTTAATTAGATAGATGATAAATGAATAGATATATGGTTTATTTGGTTCACAAATGGATAGCAAAAAAACCATCAAACATAGACACTAAAGTAGGTAGGTATCGGAAAGAATTCAGTAGGTACAATAATTGTTGCTAGTTATACCATAACGTACTAAAACTTGTAGAAATCTAATTATAACCTATACCTAGGTATTTATTTATTTCTATGGTTTATTTTATCCTCCTCCGTTGAACGGTATAAAGATTTTCTGCTACACCCCACCTGACACACTTACCCGTCCCTTTCTTCGGTTAGGTAGACAAGCTTTTTTCGGTTTCGGCAAACCTTTTCCCATTCCTAGTCCACGCTCGGGTAGCTTTCTCACGGGGTCCTATTGGATATATCTTATAGATTGAGACTATGTGAAGCATTCTCTGTTATGGGCAATAGCATTTTGTTTTTTTAGAGACGAGAGATGATTCTAGATTAGCTCGCGCGACGGCTTGGAAAATGGGATTTTGTAGTTATGATGTTTCTGTTAGATATAGATAAGTGTATAGCTTTTGACATACTGTTATTTTTTTCTGTAATAAATGTCCTACGCACATGTCTTGTCATCGTTAAGACTGGCCGCCGTGGCCGAAATTTGGCTAGGAGGACTTCGTCATCATCATCAGCCAAGTTTTGGCTTTGCAGTAGCTTATCGAAAAACTGTGTCGCAATTTATAGTAACTAAATAAAAAAATTACCACAAATATCCCTTTCTGGGTAAACACTACATTTTTGAGTTGATTATCACGACATTTTTTAAAAATTTTACATTTATAACGGGTTTTTTACATTTAGAAGTCTTTATTTAAAGGATTTAGCGTGGTTTCAAACTTTGTTTTCCTTCACATCTCATTCAGAAATAGCATCACCTAAATTTAATCCATATAAATCTCATTGCCATAATAATGAAAGGTGATAAATTAAATCGATTGTAGTTGATGTTATCTTCAGCCATTATTTTAATCGCTGGTTTAATGTCCGCCGTTTAATATTAATTAGTTTATTTAAATTTATATTCAATTATTTTGGTTGAGCAATTTATTAACTCTTTTCCGTTTCAATTGAGTCGATTTACCGGGGAAAATTTACACAGAGTTTTATTGTTTTAATGTCTATGTAGTTGTAGGTATGATATGACGTACATATCTATTAGAATAACAAGTTTAAATTACATAAATTACGTAAGCCCTTGCGCCCCGCCATTCTATGTTTTTAATGGATTTAAACTCAGAGAAGATTGCTTGGGAAAAATCTCTTTGAGTGGTAAGGCTGCCAATTCTGTTGCCGTTTAATGGAAGGTATTTTTCAGTTTAAATAAACTGATTTATCTGCGTATTAATTAAATCGCGCAGTGCGCGCCTGCGGCTGGATCAACAGGGTCTCCTGTGAAATTATAATTTGGTGCAAGTTTATTTGTGGGGGTTAATTAATGTATTTTTATTTATTATATTTTCTTGGTGTGCAATAAAGTGTAATGTATTGTATTATGAATGCGAAAATATGGATGGATGCATATTATGTATGTTTGTTTGTTCTTCACGCTAAAACTCCTGAGTCGATTGGGCTGAATTTTGGCAAAGATGTAGTTCTAGACCTGGAATAAAACATTGGCTACTATTTACCCCATAAATCAGTTCCCATGGAATATAAATAACTATCAAACCTTACCATAGAAACAACGCGTTCGACACCGCGGGCAGAAAAATAATTAAACCGCTGCCGAGTTCACCCATTGCTGAGCATATGGCCTCCAAATGTGGCACCTTTCTACCACTCTTGTGCCATTATGCTGTGTGCCGGCTTAGAATTTGTGATAGATTTGTGTAAGAGGCGACTAAGGGATCCACCGGGGGCGGGCAGCAGCGCCCCATTCAGAACAATTCTACCACTGATCCGCAACCCGCGTGCCCAGCGTGGGGATTACGGGCATTATCCCCCATGTTGCTTATCAGGGGGAAGCCTGCGTCCGGCAGTTGACCAATATAGGTTGTTGAGGTTTGGTGTGCCATTATTGTGTCTGTCAATAGTTATAACAATTTTTCTCTTGTTACAGAACCAGCGGCAGAATGTCCGAGAACGTTCTCTCCTTCAAGGCAGACTCCTCGGACAACAAGGCGCGCTACTCCTGCGAAGCCAAGAATGTCATGATCAGCAATACTCTGAAGGCAGAGATAGACCTTACTGTGCTCTGTAAGTACCTAGATATTCTCTTAGAAACTCTAGAAAACCAGCAATAGTACCAGAAAGCAAAAATTCGAGTGTATCAATGACGCAGCCGTAGTGGAGTGCGATAAACGTCTTGTGCAAGACACACAGCGAGGGCCGTTTTGCTCGCCTCGCTTTGCGAGGAAGCGTGGCTCGCTTTGCTCGCTGCACTAGCACAACATATCAGTACATATAGCGTGGCGACCAAAGCGAGCCGTGTGAAGATGTCTCCTACACCGACCTAAAGAACCAGGAAGAAATAGGTGTCACAAGTTTACAGCTTCTGTCGGAAAGCCCTTTTCTGATTTTAGATCTTCAGAAAAATGTCTCACAAAGTAAGAAATTCCTAAAAATCTTTTAAAGAAACAATATGAACGATTACTAGATTTTTCAATATCCAGAGTAATCTTTGAGTTAGCTTAGACCATCCAAACATTGCCAAAGTTTACGTAATCTGTAAAAATAAACGTACCGTACAAAATATTCATGAAAGCCATTAAAAATCTAGCTAAGTGCCTTCACAGAAATTGTTTAGAAATAAACTAAGTTTCAGAAAGGCCTGACTTAATTTATTCTCAAACAAAAAGTTCGTACAATTTCGCACAATTCTAGAGTTCCGTGCAGTATTTGCGGCCCCCAGTGGTTCGGTACTCACATTTGTATATAAATAAATAATGTTTCGGGATTAGGAGTTCGCAAATGGAGCAAGATGTGAGTGGCGAGCTTTTCTCGAGTGTTAGAAAATGACAGAAAGTAAACTCTATTATGGTAGTTTTTCAAAAAACTTACAAACGATTTTAATAAAAAAACTAGTTCTACTAAATCAAGGCTTATTCCAGTTTTCCCCCTTGAAAAATGACCCCTTAAGGGGGAAAACTAGAATTTAGAAAATGTATTCCAGTCTTCCCCTCGAGATTTTTTTTTCAAGGGGGCAAACTTGTTTTTTTCCACTTTTGCCCACAACGATTTTTCGCGTTCCAGTTTTCCCCTTGAGAGAAGGAAACTAAAGGAATGCAATAAAAACTTCAGTACTAAACAGTGATTTATGACATTTATTCACAAAGAAAATTATACTAGTATTTACAATTGAAACAATTGAGCTAACTGCCGACTGTTGCAAACAGTCTACAGATAGCTCAACTAAACAGTATAAAATGATGTTTATGGTAAAACCCATTACATATCATTGACTTCGGACAACATACGATACACATACAACATACATACACGCGATCAGAACTCATAAATTAACTAACGTGTATTTATCGCGTGTATTTACCAATTCCCTAGTTTCTATTTCTAATGTTATTTTCCACGAGTTTTTCCAAAAGTTAACCCTTCAGTTCGTCCTTTAGGCCAACCCCTACCTGAATTACTGGACCCTCAGGACCCTTGTTGATAGGGTTAATCATCACGGGCCGATCAAAAGAATCATTGTGTATGTTTATTTATATTTTCGACTTTGGACATTTTGTTTATTTGACTGCAACAGTTGTAGTCGTAAGGTTTTCTGGGAGTTGTTTTTATAAGCAAATTCTGTTTTAACTAGCAGTTGCTTAAGGCGAAAAGTAGGGTAGATAGTGGCGCCACTACATATTTAATTTTATAATTACGATATACAAAGGAATTATCAAAAAATCGCGTAGACGATATATAATCATAAGCTTTTTTTTAATGTATCTTTAATAGTTTTGTACTGTATTATTTAGGCAGATACTTGTTTCAAGAGTTTAGTTCCTATTGGTGGCCACCAAGCTCTCCAAACAAGGTTTTTGATTGAATAACACAAACAAAACTATTACAGATACATTAAATAAAAGCTTGTGATAGGTATCGTCTACCAGCAGCGGTCCGATTTTTTGATAATTCCTTTGTATAACTTAATGATTAAATTAAATATGTAGTGGCGCCACTATCCACCCTACTATTCGCCTTAAACTAAGTCGTGAAAGCAAAGCTCATCTAAGGTTTGCTTTTTTTGTGGCAACGAGTTGCAATTTGCAAGCGAATAGACCTGAGTGCCACCGTCTGGGACAGACTTCTACTAAATACAATACCATACATAACTCTTTATTGTACACCACAAAATAAATAAATAAATAAATTGTGTATTGTTAAAAAGGATAGGCACAGGATTTCGCGTTCATAGGAGCGGGACGGAGCAACCGTTTTTGGAAAGGCGTAATCGCAAAAATCAAGCTTTTGCTTATTTACAAGAAATGAACACAACTCATGAAGAAACTGGTACATCAAATAATTAGTCGAATCGTCTTCGAATAAAAAAACAAGTCTTTTCAATAGAGCAGGGTTTCTGAGATCCCGACAAAATCATGTGCGAAACAGTGCACTTTCATTATGAAATGAATTATGAAATTCCATCGAAACTAATTGACTTTTATTTTTAATAATAACTTGTATCGTCTTATTTTAGGGGTGTACATACGTGGTTTCAAGGATAAGACTGTTTATACTACCACCCTGTATTTTCGTCATAATTTTTTTTCTCAATCCTGTTTCTACATACAAGAAACCAAAGTGTTGAATTTTATGTACTTACTAGTTTATGCCCGCGGCTTCGCACGCATTGTTTCTATAGAAACGTTTATAGGTGATTTCTTTCCTATGGGAACTGATTTATGGGATAAAAAGTAGCCTATGTTTGATTCCAGGATTAGAATTATCTGTATGCAAAATTACAGCCCGATCCGTTCAGTAGTTTTGGCGTGAACAGGTAACTTACATCCATCCATCCAAACTTTCGCATTTATAATATTAGTGATTAATGATTTCGAGCTTTAAGTGCAGTGGGCGGCCTTATCGCTTAGAAGCGACTTCATACGGGCAACCGATTTGCGTTTGAGTACTCGGGAGTTAGGTTGTCAAAAATTTATACATCTGTATCAACAGCGTTTATATCTAGTAAGTACCTAGAAAAAAACCCATTACAAACAGGAAAGATGAGCTTTACAAAGTTTATACTTCATCTAAAAGTTGGCGAGTCGAAGTAAGGTATACCTAGCTACGATGATGATGGGTACAATAGGAACCGGAGAAACTTCCTCAATCTAACTAAACGTTCAATAACCAGATCCGGCCGGATGCGCTAAAGTTTGGACAACTTTGAAAAATGGTGTAGAGCTGTGAACACAATGGCTGACAGTTTGGATTTTACAACGCTCTAAACTATTTTACCGTAGAATTGTGTTTTGTGTAGGGAAGATATTTTCTTCCTGTTTTCACGATACACTTTTAACCCCCGACGCAAAAAACGAGGGGTGTTATAAGTTTAACGTGTCTGTCTGTGTATCTGTCTGTGGTATCGTAGCTCCTAAGCGGACTCGTTTAGGTTTTGTTTGTGTCATAAATAATGGGTCTGACAAACGTTTTTTACTTTACATGCCAAATAAATGTACAAAAAATTATGAGTAAAACTGTATTTTTACTTTTTTAATATCTTAAAAAATAGAAAGCTAAAAAGATATTTACGATCAAAGTGCATATTTCCGGTTGAAGATTTTTTAAAACGCTCGCGGGCGCTCGTTAGCCGATGACGTCAAAACATGGGTCATTCATTCAGCAGTCGCGCTCTCGTTCGCACGCCGCTGCGCAGTAAAAATCAAAATTATAAAGTTATCTGAGGTAGAAATCGGAAAAAATACTGTATTGTGCCTCAGTGTTTCAATTAAAGGCTCCCCTTGGAGTCGAGACCCTAGGTCCGTGGGGTACCGAGGCTCTTCGGGTTTTCAAAAAACTATCTGAGCGTCTGGTCGAAGCGACGCGTGACCCGAGAGCTGGTGAATATCTGGCACAGCGTATCAGCATTGCCATACAGCGTGGCAATGCAGCCAGCGTCTTGGGGACGCTTCCGACTGGTGTTGATATGGATCAGTTGAGCTATCTGTAGACTGTTTGCAACAGTCGGCAGTTAGCTCAATTGTTTCAATTGTAAATACTAGTATTATTTTCTTTGTGAATAAATGTAATTTCATTAAAGGGTAAAAATCCGGATGAACTCTTATTTTTTGGACACAAAAATGAGAAAAAAGTGGATGACAGCCGTAAAAAGAGTTGATACAATAAGCCCTAAAACTATGGCGCACTGTTCTGTTTAGTTTGGATGTCAGTGCATGGTTAGTTGTGTGACGTCATTCTAAAAGCTTTTCTTTATTACCACCAAGTTGAACTGATGTAACCGCGCCCTTACTGCACTATTCAAATAGAAACGGTGGAAAACTCTCAAAGATTTTTCAATACTAACTGCTTAATGGATTGAAAGTTGCCTTTAGCTTGTTTTAAACATGGTTTAACTTAGGAAATTAAATGTTTTCGGCGTGAGAAATGGTCTCTACTCTACCAGAGAACATTTAATAATACTTACGTATGGAATGGACACTCCTCGCCCTCCACCTGACCGAACTTCCTCACCCCGCCGGCTCCTAGTCGAGTTCGGTTTGCGTTCCAAATGCACGGGGTGCACGGCGCAAGCACAAGGAGCAGGCATGGTTAATGATTTTGACAGACGACGCGGCGGTGGTGATTTATTTCAGATTTGAGATATATGTTTGATGTTTTATTTGTTTGATCATAGACATGCGAAATTTCTTCTGTTATGAGGTTTAATTTCACCTTTAGTGAGAGGAAAATCACACTAATATATAAATGCGAAAGTTTGGATGGATGTATGGATGGATGTTTGTTACCTCTTCACGCCAAAACTACTGAACGGATCAGTGAAATGTTGCATACAGGTAAGTCTAACCCTGGAATCAAACATAGGCAACTTTTTATCCCATAAATCAGTTCCCATGGGATAGAAATCACCTTTAAACGTTTCCATAGAAACAACGCGTGCGAAGTAGAGCCAGGAGACGGACATAGGATACTATTTATTCCGTTCGATAGCATTCAAGTGTGACTTGACATAACGAAAATAGAATAGGATAGAAATAACCTTAAAACGTTTCCATAGAAACAACGCGTGCGAAGCCGCGGGCAGAAGCTAGTATAGTATAAACCATGGTCTACATACGTCATCTCGTATGTCTAGGTATTGCTAATCAGCTGTCACTGTCACTTCTCAGACGGACAGCCGAGAGAGCGGGAATCCGGATTGACAGTGGAACGGATGCCTACTGGGGAAGTGAGGTGCAGCTGATGGAATGTCTTGGCTGTGGCGAGCTGATGTATCCCTTATCGTGTATACTATCGGTCGTCGAAACCCCTACAGTATACATACATACTGTAGGGGTTCCGACGACACTACTTTTCTATAAATAATAAATAAATAAATAAATAATGCTGGACAATTCACACAGCATTATCTAGCCCCAAGGTAAGCAGAGCTTGTGTTATGGGTACTAGATAACTGATATACATAATAATATACGAGTACATAGATAGATATTTTTTATTATATACTAGCTGCGCCCCGCGGCTTCGCCCCCGTGGAAATTTATGTTTCCAACTTTCTTAATTTTTTCTTTCATAAGAACCTTCTCCTGACAATAACAAACACAACAAAGAAAGAATTAGCGAAATCGGTCCAGGCGTTGTTGAGTTATGCGCTTACCAACACATTTTGCGATTCATTTTTATATTATAGATAGAAAACGACCAGAACACCCTGAAAAAATATCTGCAGATCGTACAAATATTTGTCCCGAGGCGGGAATCGAACCCGCAACCTCCTGCGTCGCAGGCGGACCTTCGCCCACCGCGCCACAGAGGTCGTCAAAATGAATGAAGCGATTATTTTAGCAGAATAGTGCCCCAGGTTACTTATACATTCGCGAGTATTTTTCGTATTCTAGATAGGGACCGTATCCTTGCTAGAAACCACCTATTTTCCTGTACGCTATATTTCAAATGTTCTTTACATTAATAATAGCTTTACCTCACGGCTTCACACACGCCACATAATAACGCTATGTTGTTCTATATGCAGAACGTATATGCATAATTTCGAATGCGATCCGTTGAGTAGTTATTTGTAAAGGATTAGCTAACATACAAACTTTCGCTCATAATAATCGTTAGTTTGATGCTTCAAGTTAAGTAAAAGTTCATTACACAATGTTATAAAGAGATATACATTTTGGATAAATTTGAATCATTGTTTTCTGCATTTAGGCGTGCAATTGTTTTATTACAATTCAATAATATAACATTTATTAAAAAAAAAAAAACAAGCAAAGAAAATTTAAATAATAAATGTCAGTAAACCAAAGAATATAAGCATAAAATATACTCCAATCATGTCAAGTATACTATTACTAGACGATCGCCTCGCGGCTTCACCCGCGTAGTTCCCGTTCCCGTGGGAATTCCGGGATAAAATATAGCTTATGTCACTCCCTGAAAAGTAAGCTTCCTAACGGTGAAAGAATTTTTCAAATCGATCGAGTAGTTTCGGAGCCTATTCAATAACAACAACCAATCAAATCTTTCCTCTTTATAATATTATTAGTATGGGTACTAGTATAGTATTATTATATCTGTGGTATAGATATAAGGTGGATAAAGTAATATTTGAATTATCATTTTTATCGTGCATAAATTCGGCGGCGGTTTCGATAATAGTGATCTTAACTTCCTATGTAATATTGTATACGGGAGTTTACGCAGTGGCTCTGGGAGTTAATTGTAGATATAAGGAGCAATATAAAAGATTTTTGGAACGAAGTTCCTTATCGCGCGTTGTGAAAGGGGGCTAGACGGAAAAAACTCTTACGAAAACTTGTAACGACATAATTTGACGAAGAGAACCGAGGAGAACCGAAGCGACGACCGCAGCCGAGTTGAGCCGAGGTGCGCTTCTATTCGAACAATCGTGTGTTCCGCTCGCTCGCGCAACGTGTCATTGGAGTGAGCGGGATATATCAGTTTTCTGCGGCCTCACTGAAGATGACGCGAGGACGCGAGATTAATCGAAAGGAACTTCGTTCCATCCGGGTGTCCCTTGACACCTCTCAAGTTTTTTTTCTTTTATTAGGCTCCGTTACCTCCTTATACGTTTTTACGCATGAACGTGGTTTTACACGAAGTTAAATTGTCTATGTTTTGATGATACCTAATGCTAGACATTTTCACAAGTTTTCCGCTGTCCACCGAAAAATCACCACCAGCAACTTCAGAATAAAATATAGGTACTGAAAAACACCTAAAGATTCTTCGTACCGGAGCATTCGCTGAACGTAAAATCGAGTTTGAACTTCGCCCAAACTTAGGAATTTATTTGACATTTATACGGCGAGGGGAAAGTTTTTAATTTTACAGAACTTCATTGAGGGCCGTAAAGGAATACGGAGACGAAGAGTGGGTAAAAGTTGTGCTTTGATAGAGACGACGTCGGTGTTTCTATGGAAACGGATAACGCGTTCACTGCCCAGCCATGTGCTGCTGCAGACGGACATCTGTCCGATGACGACGCAGATGCGTCTTGGGTCATTAAACTGTTGTACCACCTGAACCATATGAATAGGTTTTTGGAGGATTGTCCTGTCTGATGTTTTATTTGTTCCAAAGGGGACATTTTGCATCACAAAACTATTGTTAGGTTATTTATATACCACGGGAACTTATTTATAGCGAAAAAAATTGGTTGTGTGTAAAGTCGGTTTACTGACGATAGTTGAACGTGACAACGTCTTAAAAAAATACTGATGGAATGGTAGCATTTGATACTCGATCAAAACATGTGAATGTACTATAGTATAGCAGCTGTCCACGCAGACGCATCGCTCACTCAGAACGCTCTCACGTCGTTGCTCAAGACGTTGTCACGTCAAAAAGTGGTGTTATACGAGCTTCAGACCTATATCTATGCAAAATTTCAGGCCGATTCGTTCAGTTCTTTTGGCATGAAGAAGTAATAAACATACGTCCATCTAAACTTTCGCATTTATATTATTAGTGCGATATCTAACCAAACATAGGTGCGAATATTTACAATCAATAGAAATTATTCATGCAGAATTGTAATCTAGTTTCCATTAATTTAAACTTAGGCATTTCGACCTAAAATAGATAATTTACCCACATTCAATCATGTACGTTCTCCGTTCAGGTGAAATGTACGTTAAAGCGAAATTAAACGTAGTTCATATTTAAGGAACATGAAATTCGTAATTATTTTCTATAGAAATACAAACAAAGGAACGTGCAGTATGGATTTGCAATTTTGATTATTTCACGGTTCTAGGGTAGACCTCTATAGACGTGAATCTCTTTTTAACTATCGCCTAGTGGAGATAATTACAGCGATACACCTTTATTTTTAATAAAACCTGAGTATCTTCACGACAATAGTGAATACTTCATGATACATCTTCACTTACTATCGAGAGATTGTAGCTAAATGAAAGTATAATCACGATTTAAACAAGTTTCTATTCCTAAAAAATCATGGCGTAAAAATATCGTGGCAGTGTTCTATCACTACAACTTTTACGAAAAATCTGCTATGCCGCAATAACTTGCTGTGGGTGTTATCCCTTAGGGCTCGTATACACACTGCTTTCTTCACCACGAAAATCTACAGTTTATTCGCGTGTACTAAGGCACGGTCGCCAATGTTGCATGGATTACTATGGAAGCTTGTTGACATACAGGTTTATTCGCCGTAAAAACCTACGGTTAATGCGCCCGGCGCCCTCAACAAGCTTCCACATATGACTCTTACGACCGTGCCTTGCCACAGCGCCATGCATCGACGCCATGCAACTTGAGAGGTAGCTAACGTATTTCGCATAACGTTAACGTATCTGTATTTCTTCAGGTGTAGCTTTGCCGACTCTCAATTCGCTATTGTGGGGGTTCAACCGCTTTTATTGTTGAAAAGTGCACGACTGATTTTAAATGCGAGATCTCTTGGCAAGGTAAAACTTCGTAAAACACATTAAAATTATTTTCTAACAATGATAAAGTAAATATTTTGTGAAACATCGCACATAAAATGAACGTAGCAAATAAATGAAATGGAAAAGTGTTGAAAATGCAATGAAAATATTAAAAATAAATATATTTCCGAAGCTATCAAAATCATAAACGTAGACGGCCATGTTCTACGCTTGGCCATCTACATTTATGTTTTGGCAGGACAAAGATACACAGACAGAAAAATGCTGTAAATTGCACCTTTTAACTTCTAACAAAACGCGCAAAAAGTCCCTTTGTACGGGTTCGAACCCACCACGCGCGAATCGAACACAAAGTCGCTGCCCACTAACGCAGCACGTACGAAACAAAGGTTTTGAAATGACAATCGCGCGTGATGATGTTTTGTTTTTTCTTGTCATGCGTGTAGTGAATATTCCAGTGTGATATTGTTGTCGAGTCATAGCGAATGAATATTGGTATTCAGTTGAGAAATAGTCGGCTTCATGTTAGTTATTGGGTTTCGAACTTGAACAGTTCTTTGGAAATGTCAAATAATTTATCTTGATCGTAGCTAGTTACGAATTCTTTTCTCTAGCATAAAAATACAATTGAAGAGAATCAAATGACTCTTGTTTCCTATTGTTATAGTAGTTTTTGCCAAGAGCCGTATTTTAGAACGGAGGTATGTTAGGGCTATTCGCAATATTCACAATTTTCATCGTTTTAATGAAAAAATAATGATATTCCATGTTCGTCTGTATGCTATAAAATTTATGTATGTTCGCCGATTTCTCCGTCAATTATTGTTGAGTGATTTTGATTATTCTTTTGGTTTGGTATTGAAAATTATCCCGGGGTGATCCAATTTAAATGTTAATCCCGAGGGATTACTATTTCTTCCGTCAATTCATAAAATTATGTTTTATAGAGTTCATGCCAAGGGCCGTATTTAAGAACAGGGAGGTATGTAAGGGCTTCTCCTTAAATTAGATCTTTAAACGAATAACAGTCGACTATGACACATCTTTACATAGAAATTAAAAATTATATCCGAGAGTATTTTTTACCTGTTCGTATATTTAACCTGTTTGTCAATTGTACCTATCATAGTTAGTTTCCCAAAAACGAAAAATGGTATTCAAACCATTCAAACAAGAATCGTTTTAATTTCTCGTTTTGGGGCGGACAGACACCAAAAGAAGCGTACAATTTTTGGGGTAACGCAGAATCAGTCGTATTTTTGACTAGCTTCTGCCCTCGGCTTCGCAGGCTTTGTTTCGGTATAACGCCTATATGTTATTCTAAGCACAGAACTTCATCAGTGTAAAATTTTAGCTAAGTAGTTTTGGCGTGAAGAAGTAAAAAACATCTACCCATCCATACAACTAAACATCCAGACTTGCGCATTTATAAAATATTAGTGTGAGTTAAGTAGGATTTAATTTTACCGTCTCTAGTTAAGCCCATTTTATTTTCTATGCTGTTTGGACTTCGCGGAAAGTTTTCAGATCGTTTTCGGGGCTTGCCTCAAACAAACCGGAAGTTCTTAAGATTTTTTGGTAAAGGAATATTAGTGTAAACACTCAAAACAATATTTTTCAAGAATTGGTTTTTCATTGTGAGAAAGGAACAAGAAAACTTTCAAGGGCGCAAATTAGGAAAAAGTAATGCTTTCTTTATATAAATAAAATAAATAAATAAATAATGCTGGACAATTCACACAGCATTATCTAGCCCCAAGCTAAGCAGAGCTTGTGTTATGGGTACTAGATAACTGATATACATAATACAATACACTACATAGATAGATATTTTTTATTATAGATAGAAAACATCCAGAACGCCCTGGACAAATGTCTGCAGATCGTACAAACATTTGTCCCGAGGCGGGAATCGAACCCGCAACCTCCTGCGTCGCAGGCAGACCTTCGCCCGCTGCGCCACAGAGGACGTCATAAATAATCTGTGTTGGTAGTGCTTGACTTTTTTGTCAGTTTAATTCGTCCCACTGCTGACATAGACATATCGTATAAACATTGTGTCCCAAGGCGGGAATCGAACCCGCATGTAGAATGTAAACATTTTTTTTTAGCTTCTATCCCACATCTGAGCAAAGTCCTCAAGAAATCAGAAATCTTACAAAATAAACACAATAAAAATAAAAATAATATGTATGGATAGATACACAAAAAATAAACTTAAAAGCTAATTGGATTCATAGACAAGTCCACACTAAATTAATAAGAATAATTTTTAATAATAATTAGAAAATTAAACCCTAAACTAGAATTTACCTTAAACTATATCCCATAACATCAAAAAGCTTTTCAAATCACGAAAATTATTATCAAAGGCAAATAATTTTAGAGCGTATCATTGAAAATTTATCTAAACTCAAATGGGTTGTAAATGTGAAGGCTTATAATGAAAATTCATACGCAAATAATAATAAACAACCTTGTTGGCAACATGTCTGTAACAAGAAAAAATATTTGTAGAACAAGTAGAATCAGATGAGAATTTAGGGCATAATTGAGATATTTTGTTTTTTTTTTCAGAGTGAAAATAAGTTTTTTGTATGAACTGAACCGAACTGTATTTGTTTTGTAAATTATCATGCCAGACAACTAGCACAGCATCATCTGGCCCCAAGCTAAGCAGAGCTTATGTTATTAGATTTTTTTTTATATTCATGTCTTTGATTTGATATTCAATCAAGTTTTGTCTCCTTTTCTTAATTTTAATGAGCTTATATTGAAATAAATAATTAAAGGTAGTTACTAGATAAATGTATACGTATTTGTTAAATAAAAAGCGAAGAAAGATGAAGTGCATTTCAGAATCAAAATCTTTACTTCCTGGCCAGAAAGGACATCTAGGTAAAGTTATAGAAAACCTAAAAATCACACCGAAAAAAATTAAAATGCTGTAGTTCTTCCTTTAGAGTTGTGAGGAGACGTCGAGAGAGCAGTTCTAAATCTTTTTAGGTCTATCTTCTATAGCTTGCTTAAACGATTCTAAGTATGTACTTAGACATCTCAAAGGTTGTCTGAAGGCCATATCAATCGGTTCCAACCTTTGCTATCATAATGGCAGTCTACCAGTTTCATGGAATTATTCGTATCAGTGAGTTTGATATTATCATTTGTAAGCATCGATATTTGTGAGGCATCTTTTGATGTAATGGAGATGTATATCTCAATAGGGGTACTCAATGCTTAGATTCATAGAATCAGAATCAATGAGTGACCAAAGTCAATGAGATCAAGTGGGATTTTGACTATTTTCCATGTTATCCAAGAAACAAGATTTGAATATTTACGTTATTAAATGGAAGTTTGCCTATTAAAATAAATGATCTTAGTTTTGAAGAAAGTAAAAACAGCCTTCAATTTCCTTATTATTTACACTGCTTAATAAGTTTTTCGGACAATACCTCCAGGAGTATTTTTTATGGTACCTACGTTTTCTGTGCAATAGCAAAAGAATCATCTAAATCAGTCCACAGTTGATTGAGTAACTGACGAACATACATAAAAAACATACACATTCTAACATTAAACCACCTTCCTTTTTGAAGTCAATTAAAAATACGTTATGTTCGTACCCAAATAGAAATTGCTACACATTTACTAACAAAAGAACGTCAAATAGTCCAAAACGCTACCAGTTCTATTTTCTTCCAGTCGCCCCTTCCCACGTCACGATCTCTGGACCTTCAGAAGCCAGGGTCGGGGATCCAGTCCCTCTCGCCTGCAGCACCGCGCCGTCCAACCCTGCGGCGGAGATCAAGTGGTCCGTCGACGGAAAGCATTATAAGGAGGCCAGCAATCGGACCAGCATCTCTCCTGAAGGTAAGGACATTATAGGTAGAGTACGTGTCGCCGTGTGGTGCTCAGAATTTGCAGCACTCCAACTCTTCCCGCGGGTGTCGTAAGAGGCGACTAAGAGATATCCACCGGGGGCGGGCAGCAGCGCCCCCTCTATAACAATTGAACTGCGATCCCCAACCCGCATGCCCAGCGTGGAGAATATGGGCATTACCCTGAGATAAAAGCCAATAAGGCGCTTATCTGGGGGAGGCCTGCGTCCAGCAGTGGACCAATATAGGCTGTTAAGGTTGAGGTAATGTACTAAGACAAGAAGCTTTTCTATTATTATTTTCAGCATCTATTACTATTATTCGTTCATTATTTATTATTATTCAATCATTTTATTATTATTTCATTATTTCATCTATTAATATTACCTACTAGCTGCGCCCCGCGGCTTCGCCCCCGTGGAAATTTATGTTTCCAACTTTCTTAATTTTTTCTTTCATAAGAACCTTCTCCTGACAATAACAAACACAACAAAGAAAGAATTAGCGAAATCGGTCCAGCCGTTCACGCGTGATGCCGTGACCAAGGAAAACGGGTTTCATTTTTATAAATATTTAAAGATTTCTGTTATTTTCGCAGGCGGATGGGTAACCACGTCCAACATCACAGTGACCGTCGAACCTGCGAAGACCTCTTTCGCTGTCCTCTGCTACGGCATCAACCAGCAGTTGACCGAGAACGTGGTGTCTTCACACACCATCAACGTGCTATGTAAGTACCTAGCCTTAACTTTTTATTGCTGATACATAGCACTTATTTAGTGCTCTCGATTCCAATTGTCTATTTATTATTTTGACGTGACAACGTCTTATAATTTGATAGAGCCGGCTGCACGCACGAAAAAACATGACGTCATGCGGCGTTACCTCGCTCTGAGGCGTTCCATGCAAGACTTGAAGTGCAAGCGAGAGTGCTCGACATCCGTCTCTCTCCTACTTGAGTGAGCGATGCGTCTGCGTGGACAGCTGCTATACTATAGTACATTTACATGTTCTGATCGAGTATCAAATTTTCTTAAGACGTTGTCACGTTCAACTATCGTCAGCAAACCGACTTTACAAACAACCAATTTTTTTTATAAGACTTTGACTTATGAAATCTTATGAAGCTCCTTTAGTGCCAAAATTATTGTATTCGCTCGAAATGAAAGCGAGCATATCTGTTATTTTGTGTCTATTTAGTATCGACAATATTACCAACTAGTAGCGCCATCTACCATAGAGAATGTAATACTCACGTGTGTTTATTCAATAAAAGTTAGTTCTTGTCCATGACTCAAGCGTTTTATTAATTAGAGGTTATGTGCCCAGTTTTTTTTAGTTTTCTCGCGATTTTCTTGGATATTCCTAGTGGAAATAGACTTTGCAGATTGAGATAAACTGTAATCAACGCTGTGACTGTGAAGATGACGACGAACTACCTTGTCAGTGTGCCTAAATTGAAAGGGCGTGAGAACTACAGTGAGTGGGCTTTCGCGGCTGAGAATTTCTTAGTTCTGGAGGGAATGTCTGATTGCATCAAGTCGGCGACTGTACCAGCAGAAATAGGAGCAGCAGGTGACGCGAAAACCAGAGCCAAGCTGATTCTGACAATAGAATCGTCGCTGTACGTGCACATAAAAAGTGTACGAACGACCCATGAGCTGTGGAAGAAATTGAAGAACCTATTTGATGACTCAGGATTTACGAGAAGAATCAGTTTACTGAGGAGTTTAATTTCCATACGACTCGAAAATAGCGTTTCAATGACTTCGTACGTGACACAAATCATCGAAACAAGCCAAAAATTGAGTGGTACGGGTTTCAACATTAATGATGAGTGGATCGCATCGCTTTTATTAGCGGGATTAACAGAAAAATATTCCCCTATGATAATGGCGATCGAGCATTGCGGCATACCATTGACAGCAGACGCCATTAAAACCAAGTTGTTGGACATGGAAGAGAGCGGAAACGGCGGAGATTCCAGTGGTGCGTTTGCGAGTTTCAAGAAGAAGCGGAATGTTGGTAGCACTGCGACCATAGACAACGCTCAGATGTCAAAGCCAAAACCAAAAGTCATAACATGCTACAAATGTAAACAAACAGGGCATTACCGCAACCAGTGTACATTTTCGAACAAAAATTCGTCGAATACAAATAAAAATGAACGTACAAGCAGTAATGCGTTTAGCGCCGTGTTCCTGAATGGTGAATTTTGCAAAAGCGATTGGTATATTGACTCCGGGGCGAGTGTTCATCTTACTGCGAACGAAGAATGGTTGTCAAATGTGTCGCGGGATCTTATGATCAAGGAAATTGTCGTGGCAAACAAAGATAAAGTACCTGTATTATGTACTGGAGATGTGCAGATTACGACAAAGACGCGCGCCTGTGAATACGACATTACAGTACAAGGTGTATTATGTGTGCCGAAGTTGACTACAAATCTGTTGTCTGTTAGTCAACTTATATCAAAAGGAAACAAAGTTTCATTTAACAATGATGGTTGTCGGATTTTCAACCAAGCAGGAGTACTGGTGGCTACAGCGAGTCTGTTGAATGGGGTGTATAAACTAAACATGCCTGAATATTGTTCATCAGCTGCAGTGAAGGTGTCCAGTGAAGTTTGGCATCGACGTCTAGGTCATGTCAACAGCCAGTATTTAAACAAGATGCAAGATGCTGTACAGGGATTGACACTTGATAACAAGACTGATACATCAAAGTCATCATGTGTCGCATGCTGTGAGGGCAAGCAGAGCCGCTTACCTTTTCCCAAAGAAGGTAGCAGAAGTACTGAGTTGCTACATATTGTGCATACCGATCTCTGTGGACCAATGGAAAACAGATCCATAGGTGGTTCTAGGTACTTTATGCTGTTCATAGATGATTTTAGTCGTATGACATATATTTATTTTTTAAAAACGAAAGATGAGGCATTGAAATGCTTTCAACAATACAGAGCAGAGGTTGAGAATCAACTTAATCGCAGCATAAAGATCTTGAGAAGTGACAAGCAATGGGACAGAATTCTGCAACAGTAAGTTTGATGATTTTTTGATGTCTCATGGGATAGTACATCACAAAACGAACCCATACACACCTGAGCAGAATGGTCTCTCAGAACGATACAACCGGACTATCGTTGAGAAAGCCAAGTGTCTAATGTTTGATGCAGGTCTCGAGAAAAGGTTTTGGGCAGAGGCGGCACACACTGCAGTGTACTTACAGAACAGGACTGTGACCACATCATTAAATTATAAAACTCCTTTCGAGATATGGACGGGCAGAAAGCCTGATGTAAGTCATTTACGCATTTTTGGTAGTACAATTATGGTACATGTGCCGAAACAAAAGAGATTAAAGTGGGACAGAAAGTCTGAAAAATGTATCCTTGTCGGCTATTCCAATGATGTCAAAGGGTACAGGATTTACAACCCGAAGTCTAATGTCATCACTACCAGTCGAGATGTTATAGTATTGGAGAAGATAGAGACAGAGAATGTTCTGGAGGTACAGGAAAATTGTTCAGATGAGGTGAATACGGTTCCAGTGGGGGTAGAAGATTTGACACCTCAGGAAGATTCACTTGAACAATCAGAGAATTTGAACATAGATGACAGTGGTGAACTGTATGTACCTTGTGAAAATGATACATTAGATAGCTCTGAGTCTGGTACAACAGACAATGAAGACTCCATTTTACTCAACAATGTCAACACAACAAGTGGTCCTAGGCGTAGGCAGCAGCCAGACAGATATGGACTTGCAAGTGCTTATATACAAGATGACAACATGTTCACAGGTGACATATCGTTGCAAGAAGCCTTAGAAGGCCCTGAGAAATCACAGCGGTTAGCGGCAGTGCAGGATGAGTTACCGTCGTTCAAGAAAAATAGTGCATGGGAACTCGTAGATGTACCAATAGATGGTACTATAGTGCAGTGCAAGTGAGTTTTGCGGAAAAAGTACGATAGTGAAAACAATGTGCGTTACCGTGCTTGTCTAGTCGCAAAGGGCTTCACCCAAAAACATGGTGTAGACTGTACAAAAACACTTTCGCCTGTAGTGAGACACACAACTCTTAGACTATTATTTGCATTGTCTGTAAAGTTAGGTTTAAATTATTATTATTAAATGTTAACCATTTAGATGTAAAGACTGCGTTCTTGAATGGTGATTTAGAGGAAACCATCTATATGAAAATGCCAGATTGTTATAACAATAGTAGTTCAGTTTGTAAAGTATTGAAACTTAAAAAGGCCATTTATGGACTTAAGCAGGCCTCTAGAGCTTGGAATAAAAAGGTTGATAATTGTTTTATCAGTAATGGTTACAAAAGGTCGAGAATAGAGCCATGTATGTATAATGTATATAAGGGATAATAACAAATGTAAGACCATTGTAACAGTCTATGTCGACGATTTCTTTATATTTTCCAATGATAAAACTGAAACTGAGAACCTGAAACAGATTTTATCTAATAAGTTTAGCATTATGGACTTAGGTGAAGTTAAACTATGTCTTGGAACGAATGTAACCTTCAATAAAGATAATGGATATGTAACTTTGAGTCAGGAAACTTATATTGATCAACTTTTGACAGCATATTTAATGATAACCAGGGTGCACAGAAGCTGTGTGCAAACCCAGTCCTTCACAAACGTACAAAGCATATTGATATTAAATACCATTTTTGTCGTGATCTAGTTAAAGATAAAATTGTTAAGGTACTGTATTTGCCAACAGCTGATATGCCGGCTGACCTTTTAACGAAAAGTTTATGTTCAGCAAAACATTACAAATTCATGATGCTTCTTGGCATAGTTTGTATGGATTAATTTATGTTAAATTGTTTAGTGAATATTGCGATAAGTGGGGGTGTTATTTTGTGCCTATTTAGTATCGACAATATTACCAACTAGTAGCGCCATCTACCATAGAGAATGTAATACTCACGTGTGTTTATTCAATAAAAGTTAGTTCTTGTCCATGACTCAAGCGTTTTATTAATTAGAATATCCATCACTTATGTCTTAGCTAAAGTCTAAAACAATTCTACTTAAAAAAAGTTTAGGATTAAAAATTAAAACTCAAATATGGACTGACATAGTCTGACATTCCAGACAAAAACTACACAAAGACTTCTATATTTTAGACACATTTTCTTTCTAATTCGTCTGTAAAACCATCCAAAATTCATAACGATATCTGCTAAAAACCGGCCAAACGTGAGTCAGTTTTCGCACTAAGGGTTCCTTTCCCAAGGTTTCTTGTTATTGCTACAACGACTATCTCTATTGTTCCTTGAAATATCCACGCCATGTATTGGGTTCTTAGGTAGTTTTTTTAAACCTCTCTTTACCAAGTTAATTATTTTTATTCTACGTAAACTAAACTCGTTACCTATTACATTATGTAGATAGAAGCGTGTTACGAACGGACAAGCAGACGGCGTAAGCTTAGTATAGTGTCCCATTGTCACCCCCTGCCTACAGAACCCTAAAAACTTATCGTATTACCAACTTTTCGTAACCTAATAACTATTAAAGAGAAATCTTTTATGAACATAATCAAAGTGTAGAGTTTCTATGTAATGCGTCCGCTAACTCCGCTTAGGACGTGTTCAGAAAACTTACTGCGTATTAGACGAGAAATATTATTTAGATGGGTAGAAAATAGGGTAGATGGGTGGAAAAAACTAGTTTTATTCAGTTGCGGACGGGGTTAGAATATTATTTAGTGGTTTTAGATGGATTTAGCTAACCTGGGTCTTGCGAACCGCTTTGCAAACTAAAATAGTCATGTCAATAATTTTTTTGTACATTTGCATGCTTCCACTTAATATTACTTTTATCTTCAGAATTTTGAGAAAACCCTTACTTACCTTATTCCTCGATATATCGTTATGTTTTTTTTCTATGCCCATTTCAAAATATTAAATTTACTTACCTATATTGCAACAACAGCGTTCTCTCCTTGCTAAAGTCAACTCAATTTCAGAATTTCGAAGATAGTTTAAGATTTAATTTAATTTAATATTTATTAAGGTAAACCACAGCGTTACAATTTCCATATAAATACTTAAAATATACATAACACTAAGGCCAAAAAGGATTACACCGATATTAAAAAAAAAAACAAACAATTGGAACAGTAAGGTAAGTAAGAAATTTGAACAATATAAATTATCTTAGAAGTAATAAGTTCAATCTTAAGTAATAACTTTAACTATAATAATAAATATATTTACTGATGTAATAGATATTTGTGCGCGCGCGTGTGTGTGTATATATGTGTGAGGGTGTGTGTGTTTGTGTGCTATGTCCAGCAGTGGACCAATATAGGCTGATAATGATGATGATGTGTGTTTGTGTATATGTGGAGCCCCTGAGAACACCGGTCTCTTAAGAGTCCGGGCAACAGGAGCCACCAGTGTGTATGTATGTGTGATCATAATTAATTATGTATGATTTTGTGGTTCTAAGTTAAGTTTTCTTATTTGTCTTTTGAGCCCGATTTTGGAAGAATGAAATATATCCAGATCCGGGTAGATTTTATTATACGTTGTTACCAATCTACTTAATATTGAATTTTGGGCATATGTGGTCGATACTTGAGGCACATTAAACAATGGTGTATGTCTTGTGCGGTATTTAGGAGCCTGTAATGAAATTTTACCCAATAGTTCACTGCTGTCAATTGCACCATTGAGAACATCATGTAAGAGAACCACATCGTATTGTCTACGTCTTTGTTCAAGAGTGTCAATATTAAAATACCTACAACCATCTTGATAGCTATCGAATGTTTGGTAGCTTTTAAAACCTAAATATTTTATAAATTGCTTTTGGATACATTCAAGTCTATTTACATGTACTGCATAGCGCGGAGACCATATACTGCATGAGTACTCTAGGACACTTCTAACATATGCAAAATATAGCACTTTAATACATTCAATGCTCCTAAATGGCTTAGTTACTCTCTTTATGAATCCCAACTGCTTATACGCTTTATTAACTATTATGTCTATGTGTTCAGTCATCATCATCTTCGACTCTAGTGTGACACCCAAGTCCCTGACTGAATTTACTTTAGAGATTGTAGTACCACTTAGTATATAATTGAAATTTATAGATAAGATTCTCAGATTTATAAGATATATAGAGGTAGAACATAGGTAGGCATAGAAAGAATTGAAATTAAACCGACCCTTCATCTCGCCATTTTTCCACTACACCTAAAAAGCCGTTCAACCAATCCCGTGCTTATTCCTTCGTAAATAAACCCAGTAACTACATCTTTATGAACATTCTGCGCGGTTATAATATTGTCAAATGTAATGTGCTCATCTTAATGTCCGTCATATTGTTTTTATTGAGCGTAGCGTATGAATGGGTTTTATATCTACCTCCAAGGGCGAGAATATCGCATGCGAAAGTGTAGGGTTGTTTTGAAGCTTTGTGGAAAATTCACTAAAGCAATTCGACTAAAACAATTCGACTAACAACATTGCGACTAGTAACAATTCGACTAATCAAATCAAATCGTTTATTTCGACACAGTAAAATGTTTACAATACAATTTGAGTCCGCAGAATCCCGGACTAGCCTAAGCTAACTAATGACTAAAACAAATCGTTTCGACAACAAAGAAAATTGTGTCAACATAATATGGCTCTGGGTGCAACCTTGAAAAATTTTTCTCAAGGGGGAAAACTGGACTGGAATTCCAGTTTTCTCCCTTAAGTGGGATTTGTCAAGGGGGAAATCTGGAATAACCCCAATTATACATACACACCCTTTCAGACAGAGTCGCCATGACATGGGGATCGCAGTTCGGTGGTGGATTTGTTCTGCAGTAGGCGCTGCTGCTTGCTGCTTGTAAGTTGCTCTTTTTGCTCACCATCGTGGCCAAAAAGAGCAACTTCCATCTCTGCCTACACTATACAAAATAAAACTTTTAAAGAGGCATTACAATTAGATTATGATAGGTATCACTAACAGCAAACTCCATTAATCAATAAAAAAAAATTGGTGGTCTGTAAAGTCGGTTTACTGTCGATAGTTGAACGTGACAACGTCTTAAGAAAATACTGATGGAATGGTAGCATTTGATACTCGATCAAAACATGTAAATGTACTATAGTATAGCAGCTGTCCACGCAGACGCATAGCTCACTCAAGTAGGAGAGAGACGGATGTCGAGCGCTCTCGCTTGCACTTCAAGCCTTACATGTAACGCCTCAGAGCGAGGTAACGCCGCATGACGTCATAGCGAGGTAACGCCGCATGACGTCATGTTTTTTCGTGCGTGCAGCCGGCTCTATCGAATTATAAGAAGTTGTCACGTCAATAAGATAAAATTGGTGGTGGCGCTGATTTGATTCGGGTTAGCGCCTAAAGCGCGAAACTGGGCTATCTTATATTGTGTAATGCAGTGGTGAAATTGAACCTAAGTGATTTTTGGTTACAGTCATACCAATTCCCTGCAAGAATGTTTTGCCTCCAACACCCAGACAAGTCTAGGTCCCTGTCGATACACTGCAAGCTATATTTTTCCCAATTACTTCTGACAGAATCATACCCCCGTCAAACGCAGCTTTGAAGCTGTATTTTATGAAAGTTTGAAGCGAAAAATGAAAATAAAGTCTAACAGGTTTTAGAAATTGATTTAGAGGTGATAGCTTTGGGTTTGTATTTCTAAAATCTATATTTATAACTAAACAAGCAACCCGCCTAGGTATTGTTTTTATGGAGTTCAGACAGACAGTACATAGAAAACACCCAGACCAAATATTCGCAGGCTATGCAAATGTATGTCGCGGCTCCCACAGCGGGAATCGTTACCGCAACTTTATTTATCACATGCCGACTTTTGCTCTCTGCGCTATAGAGAGATCATCCATATAACTTCGTAGGTCTGTTTAGATTTTAATTTAAAAATGTAAACTTCTTGCTCTAACCTACTTCCACATTTAACCCTTAAAGCCGTAAACGCCCACAACAATTCCAAACTCATATAAACCCATTTACACCACAACTAAAAGTTCTAACTCGTTAAGCCCTAGAAATAGGTCTGAAAACGGAAGTCTGCGAAACCTGCAGTGAGGTTTTCCTTTTAAATTGAAAGGCCAAAGTTCAATGTAGTGCGAGAGACCATTGCGGTAGATCTTAAAAAACTTTTAGGTACTAGCTAGGTACATTATTTTCCTTTAAATAAATAAATAATGCTGGACAATCTGAAGTCTGTTTGATACCTATCAAAGGGTTTCTTAGGAATGGATATTATAAAACTTGAAACGGAATCAATCCACACAGCATCATCTAGCCCCAAGCTAAGCAGAGCTTGTGTTATGGGTACTAGACGACTGATAAACTTAATACATTAAATTAGATACAAAATAGCCAGAACACCTGGAACAAATATTTGCAGATCGTACAATACAAACATTATTCGCAAGGCGGGAATCGAACCCGCAACCTCCTGCGTCGCAGGCGGACCTTCGCCTGCTACGCCACATCGGTCGTCAAAGCCATGTCTGCCATGTCATGTGCTCAGAAGTGTTACCCACTTAAATAATATATAAATATAATCAATATAAAATATTTTCTTATTAATCCATTCAAAACCAGAAATAAATGACTACAAATGGGGTTAACTCAGTATAACATGGCGATGTATTTCAATTTATTTCCCATGTTTATTTCATCGTTCTTATTGTTACTAAATTTCAATAACCAATCGCAAATATTTTCATTCAGCCAAGGGTATTAAGTACCTACTTATTATATGTTTACTGGACAGAATAAATTGATAACCACGAAAGTAAACAGAAATCTAACTAAAATCAACCATTAAGAAGCTTATCTAACACAAAATTGTTCTAACCATGCACAATTTTTTTTAATTATATTATTTTTGTATCTGTTTCTAAGTAGGTCATGTACTTTTTACTCTGCTACCTCCCGCAACTCACACTCGTATTGCGGTTCTTACACTTCGCAATAAACGTTCAAAATATATGAAACATTTATACTTATGACTTCAATGAGTCCGTGACTTTTTTGCAGTGAGTGAAGGGATTTGTAAAAAAAGAGTATTTATTTCTTGATTTTTTAAATAGAATCGAATGTTTGTATTGTAACTCAAGTTTTTAATGAGAACATATCTACACTTGCGAGCTTTAAACTGGAATCGCTTCCAGGGTTGTTCAAGAATAATTTTTACAATTTCTTTGCAGTGAACTATGAGTTAAGTTATGTTTTCCCTTACGCAGGATTTATTTGCGACGATAAATTTTGATTTAATGCACGATAATGTCCGCTGCCACACCGCAGCAGTGACTAGACAGTACCGACAGACGTCTTCCATGTCGGCATTCCCACACTAGACTGGCCAGCCCTTATTCCTGACTTCCAATCTGGCATATGTGGGACGAGCTAAAACAGCGGATACGAGGGATAAATCCAGCTCATCCAGCTCCGGCGCCGATAGAAGCCGATAGATGCAATGTATATCGGGAGACGTCTGCGTCTTAGGCCAGAAAAGTGTTATGGAAAATAATGGAATCGAACAAATCTACTCCTTGAAGGGGAAAACTGGAATCGAAAACAACCAAGACTAGACCAGCGGTTGGTTGTTTTCGATTCCATTTCTAACCCTTGACAAAAAAGAGGGGTGCTATAAACTTGTCGTTTGTATATGTGTGTCTGTCAGTGGCTCAGTGGTTCTGTTTGAAAGTTATTGATATTAGTGAACATTTAAATGGTGACTCTTTCGGGAGTCTATAGCTTTGTTTGAGAAAAATCAGTTCCGTTCAAAAGCCGTTCATTTATAGGATCTAAAAAATCGTCGGCGACTTTTCGATTTGTTTCCGCTTCCGCTTTTCACCGAAGACAAGCTTAAATTTTTAAAATTTCTAGCCAGCTTCTATGTTTTCACTCGCGGTAAAACGCTGTTTAAATTCCCCACGTACAGTGACAGGATATCTGTGGTGACGTCATGCAGTTGCACTGAAAGTTTAATTCGGTGGTTTTTGGGGGTCCCCGTGGAATAGCAATTTGCTTGACCGCTCTGTGGTTGCGAGGTTTTGTAGCTGGAATAGGTTGATTTTATATAATTTCGACAGTTTAAATGACGACCTCTGTGGCGCAGCGGGCGAAGGTCCGCCTGCGACGCAGGAGGTTGCGGTTACCGCCTCGGGACAAATTGTACGTTTGTACGATCTGCAGATATTTGTTCAGGGAGTTCTGGATGTTTTTCTATGTATAATAAAAAATATCTATCTATGTAGTGTATTGTATTATGTATATCAATTATATAGTACCCATAACACAAGCACTGCTTTGCTTGGGGCTAGATAATGCTATGTGAATTGTCTAGCATTATTTATTTATTTATTTATATTACCTTAAAGTATTGTTCAGTCTTCAGATAAAAACATAGGGTAGTTAAATTTAGTAAGGCTATCAGCTGATTTATTTCTACCCTCTGTTGGGAAATCGGCGAATGCAGTGGATGTCGACAACGACAGAAAGACCCCCGCTTCAGCCTGTTCGATTTTAATTGTAGTACATACAAGTTGGATATATTTACTTCAAATTTTGGAAAGCTGAATATCTATCTTATGCTATCACACTTCACACTAATAATATAAATGCGAAAGTTTGGATAGATGGATGACTCTTCACGCCAAAACTACTCAACGGATCGGGCTGAAATTTTGTATACAGATAATTCTAGGCCTGGAATAAAACATAGGCTACTTTTTATCCCATAAATCAGTTCCCATGGGATAGAAATCACCTTTAAGCGCTTCCATAGAAACGACGCGTGCGAAGCCGCGGGCAGAAGCTAGTTGACCATAAATCATAATGTTATAACTTAAATATATTAAAAGACTTGTATCTATCACACGTAGTTTGTCGTGGAATATGTCGACATGCTGGGAGTCGTTCAGAAAATGGAGTGCCCGCACCGTTGATGCGTTGTTTCCGAAAAGAGAGTTTCTCTTTTCTTGTTGTGCTTGGTTCGGAGGGCGATGCCACAGTACAAGCGGTGCCGCCTACGAACACTCGCACGCATGTTATTTGGTACAAAGACTGACAAAGTTCCATCCGCTGCTTCCTGCATGAGCTTCCTGCGTCTGTTTTCCCGCTATAGTACAATCTTGGAGTCTTCAAATCCAGGGTAAATAAGTTCCTTCTGGGAAAGCGTGCTCCATCTTAGACCACATCTTCACTTACTTTAAGTGAGTTGGAGGCCAAACGCTTAACCTTTTTCAATAAAAAAAATCAGTACCATTCTGTTCACGCGCGGACAAAGCCCCTAAACTCAAGGAAATAAATGATAATCTAGCAATTTCCTGTTTTTTGATAATAATCCACACACAAAAACGTAGTTAAAGAAAACTCCGCTTGGCACGGCATCAAAACTCTGACCATACTGTTAAGGCGTAGCTAGTAAACAGATAAGCGGCGATGATATTGTTCCGTTTAAGCCCAAGTCTGTTATCTCGATGTTCATTAATCATCTGGTCTCGGGGGGGCTTCTACGTGTTTTGGTGTGAATATTTGTTTGTTGTGTGGTGAATATGTAATGGGGTTTTTTTCTCCACTGCTGGGCTAAGGCCTCTCACATTTCATTCTATTTAGTCCACCGTAGGTACATGTTTATAAATATACACTTGATGTCGTCGAAATCTGATTTACTGCTGCTTAATTAAACATAATATTCAATTATGACTACTTTTAAAACACACAAGATTAAGATATAAGCATCGATCAAGTATGCGGCCTCCCCCGTAGATACCTAGAACCTTACAAGAATGACACTCAAAAGTGTCCACTTTTTGTTTTGACGCAGACAGTTTGCGCAGAGCCTGTCAAGTTTTTTGCATGCGGAACAAGAGATTAGTGGAGTCGAATTTATTTTATTATATTTTGTAAGTAGGTAGGAAGGTACCTAAAAATAATTTATACTGTTTATTTTTTTATGGAATAAAAAATCAACAGAATTCAGGTAAAGATAACGAATCATTTATTGATACAAGTATAAATTAGCGACGCGAAATAAAATTGAGGGCGGGTCAGCTAGTTATTTTATAAACCTCAACCAGTTATTTTAAATGTATTTTCATGAAAAAAAATTATCACTCATAACTTACCTCAAATAAATTTAAAAAAAAAATTAGAAACAATAGCCGCTCCATTCATCAACTTAGAACAAAATAAATATTTTTACGTAAGCAAACCCAACAACAATATTTAATGCTGATTTCTCAAGTATATAAGGCTCAATTGGCTCATATCACAATACACAGGTAAAAATTACATTTAAACTTACTGAAAATAAGAAATTCCATCCTTTTTCTGTTGCTTGGTCGGTCGATTATTGCATTTTTTATACGAGCACTTGACCATGCTTTCGGTCCGAGAGCTAAAATGACACTAGTTGAAAAGGTATCCCAAAATGCCAAATGGGATACCTTTTGATACTGACGTTTTCAGGGCGCGCATTGTGCATCTAAGGGGGGCCGGCCGGAAATTTTTGATCGATGGATATAAGAAAAAAAACAGACAGACAGTAATAAACACATTGCCTGGAATTAATAATTATGTCAGAAACGAAAATAAAAAATTAAGATACGTGTCAAAATATGTTGAAAAGTTCACAGCTCGATTACAGAGAAAAAGCCACAGAGAGTAAAAATGACGTTTCTGTTAAATTGCCTGTACTGCTTACAGATAAATTGTAAACTCTGAAAACAGCAACTCTCTTAGCTTGCACATTGAGCCAAATATTCAAAGAGCAAGATGACGCGGCACAAACGTCAAAAGAACCTTCTTTTCATCCTTTTTTAGGGTTCTGCGTGAAGTGAGTAGAACCTTGTCTGTCTCTTTGTCTCCGCTCATGGGATTATGAATAAACACTTTGTTGTACAGAAGACCTACAGCAAAAATATAGTGTCTTAAGGCTAAATTTAAATAAAACAGTACAATAGGCGACCGTATCGCTGAAAGCAATTTCTTCCATAAACACTTTTTTGTACAGAAGACCTATAGCAAAAATATAGAGTCCTATGGCTAAATTTAAATTAAAACAGTACAATAGGCGACCGTATCGCTGAAAGCAATTTCTTCCATAAACACTTTTTTGTACAGAAGACCTATAGCAAAAATATAGAGTCCTATGGCTAAATTTAAATTAAAACAGTACAATAGGCGACCGTATCGCTGAAAGCAATTTCTTCCATAAACACTTTTTTGTACAGAAGACCTATAGCAAAAATATAGAGTCCTATGGCTAAATTTAAATTAAAACAGTACAATAGGCGACCGTATCGCTGAAAGCAATTTCTTCCAGGTAGGATTATTTTAATAAGTCCTTTCGAAGTACATAATTCCGCCTTACGTTCTACGCATAGACTTTGAGGTTTAAATTCTCCTTATTTTATTATAAAACATGCAGGGGTTATTAATATTATATATGACTTACGGTACCTACTTTTGCTACATTGTCATTGAAGATTAAAATAATAGCTCAACCGTTTTCTAATTAACTCTACGCAATGACACTTTCCGAGTTGAAATCCGTCAAAACGGAACTCGTTAAATAAATAATGCTGGAGAATTTACACAGCATTTTCCAGCCCCAATCAAAGCAGAGCTTGTGTTATGGGTACTGGATATTTTTTTTACTATGCATACAAAACACCCATAACAAATATCTCCTGAGCAAAAATTTTTGCCGCGGCGGGAATCGGGAATCCTTGATATAGGTACCTACCACGTTTATTTAATGCATAGCCTGATTTTTTTATTATTACCATGACTACAGAACTCATAATCCTAAAATTTACTCGCACTTGGCAGTTATTTCTGTTGTGTGTTTGCAACTCGCGATGACTCTGAACATTCGCATTGTCTCGTTTCGCGAAAAATGTTGTCATTTTGAAAGAAAAGGTTCTGCAAAGTAATGGAATTATCTTTGGAAGTTTTTTGTTGGTTATTCAGTTCGATTTTGTTGAAACTTTGCTTGTTGTTGATTGTTTGGCTTATACAGTAAAAGATCTAGAGTTATTGCCAGCTTTTATAGGCTATATCCAATATCCAACCACGAGATTTAGGCTTTATGATAAGTATTCGAATACCCCTCGTCGTATCGCGATCTAGGTTTACTGACTACCTAAACAAATTACGACCAAATGATACGGTCCTATCAATCGCCCTATCCTATCCATTGTTTTGGCCTCAAGACATTATTAAGATGTTGCCGGGTATTGAACCGCGATCACGGTGTGGTAAGTGTAGTTATCTATTGACATTACTGCTCAAACGTTAGCAGTTGAAACGTTAGATTGCGCGTTCACAGGCCGGCATCGGACAATCCGCTGACAAGTGCGTCCATTGATCGGCAATCAGAATGACGTCATTCGCACTGAACAGATCAAAATAAAATTGGGCATACATTTAGAACATAGCCTAACTTAGATAATAGGCTACTTATTATACTGATAATTACGCGTGCGAAGCCGCGGGCAGAAGCTAGTAATAAATAAATAAATAATGCTGGACAATTCACACAGCATTATCTAGCCCCAAGATAAGCAGAGCTTGTGTTATGGGTACTAGATAACTGATATACTCGTACTTAATACAATACACTACCTACATAGATAAGAAATAAAAAAGAAAGAAAATTAATTAATTTATACTTACCTATGAATATTACAATAACAATTACCTAGTTAATAAATTTAATAATAGATAGATATTTTTTATTATACATAGAACACCCGGAACAAATATCTGCAGTTCCTACAAACATTTGTCCTGAGCCGGGAATTGAACCCGCAACCTCCTGCGTCACAGGCGGACCTTCACCCGCCACGCCACAGAGGTCGTTATTAGGAACATAACAAATAATATAGTACAATTGTGGGCTACCGCAAAAGTTAAAAACTGTCACATTGACCAAATGGTCAATGTGACAGTTTTTAACTTTTGCGGTAAAATGTGTTGACCAACATTTGAGTATAGTCGTTTGACTATACTCAAATTTTGGTCAACACATTTTTCAATCAATTCACCTAGCCACACAGTTGAATTGAATTATACCGAATTGAATCAAAGGTATCTACAACATTGGCGAATAATACCAGAACCTATGGTTGCAAATATATGAAACTCTGTAGCACGTAAAACCTTTCCCCTCACCAATACGATTCCCATTGAAAATTACAATCTATGTACACCTATGTGTGCGGCCATCATGAATGAGCGGTGGCTGGAGCCTAGGCGGGCGCGGCAAGCGGGAGCGCGCGGTGGCCACAGTGACGCGCGAGCTCTTGTAGCGGTTCGGCGTATATCAGGTGTCGCAAACTATGGACCAAGATTTGCTATTTTTACTAGATAGTCCTATCCTGAGATGGGAGGTGTTGAACACTAGAGATGGTGTGCACGAAATAAATAAAAACAGAGGAATAACTGGTGAAATTTTTAGCTCATATAAAGAGTTGAGATTCTACCCTACAAAATGCGATTATTGTGGTGTGGATGTTTGCTTTGCCAGATAGGTGGCTTAGATTGAATCACACTTATAAACCATTCAGTATTTACAGCCATTTCATGACAAGACGCGCATACGCCGAGCGACAAGACCGAACTGGTTTGATACCCCCGCCACCCGCGCATTGGGTCGCTCGCTAGCTAGGCCCGTAGTGTGGCCAGAACGCGCGGATAGGAGCGTTTGAAAATTACGCGCTCTGTCTCGCTCACTCCCGTCGCACTAGGCTTCCGCCTAAGTCACTACACTATGGCCACAAAGGCGCGTTTCATATGTTTGATATTTCGCGCCCGTCGTCGCAACCGCGCTAGGCTCGCAGTGTGGCCGCACACTATAGGTAACGTAAGTACACACTCGTTAAGTAATGATGGTGCAACGGGTCCACGGATTAATTGCTCACCCGTTACCAGTACCCCGTTAACGAATACTTGACAACCCTGGAGTTGACATAGTTTCTGGGTTACAACCATTAGGGTTGACACATTCACATGAGTGGTTGTATGCTATTCGTGATTTGTTGAATTTATTGTTTTACTATCTTCTGACCGCGGTTTTGACGAGCTTTTTGTGGAAATATAGGAGCTTCATTTCCTTCCTCGGAATAAAATCTTTGGGGGTAAAGGTGGATTTCCCCCAAATAGGAACAGAGGGAGATCTCCTCTGAACCGGGCCCGACCCATCTGGTCCACTGAGCCCGGTGGTCTTTCGACGGACAGTTGATGTCGGAAACTCCCATATGGTCAGTTGTAACTGAATCCAGCGTTTGCGCGATCTAGGAATGGTCACTTTTTGCATCTTTCTTAACATCTAGCGGTCACTCATTGAAGCGCTTAGTTAGGTTTTTACTAACTTCAGTTTTTATCGGTGATAGCGCCTCTATTGACACGTTAGCCTTGTAGTTCGGCCGTTGTCGCCTAGAGGTCGCCTACAAATCTATGAAAACCATCGATGTAAGAAAATTCGGGATATTGGACTACCAGCTTCTCGAAAGTAGAACGTTCAAATAAGGTCCAATTTGGTCCACCCACATCAGTGACAGCTCGACCGGCGCCGCCGGCGTTCGTGTTTCGCATCGTATTGATGTCTCGATGCACTTCGGTCATGGGTCTTTCCATCTTTGTTATTCATTAGGAAGATATATTGCGAAAGATTGGTAATAGCGTGTCTTTGCGTTTAGTTGTAACATAACGCAGGCCATTTGTCGAGTTAGCGCTGGGAGAACGTACAATTTCTACAGAATTTTACTTTCTTATATCTATGATTAAAACCCGATCTGCTTATCGCTTTGTCTAATTTATCGTTTTTGCATGATGATGTGAAATTTCAGGACCATGATTGTCAGTTTGGATGAATCTCTTCTATTCTTCTTTTTCGTTTTTTCTTTCGAGTGACCCATTGTATATAGATAGTTCTTATCATACGCTAAAGCTAAGTTACATAAGTTTGTTGCATGTCTCAGATCTCACTTATTTATGTTTACTTTTACTGTTTGTTTTATTAAGATTAGTTTAGTTGAGCAAAAATTTTGTGCACGCTGCGGCGTCCGATGAGTGTGAAAACACATAGATATTAAGAACTGAAATGTACTATTATGCCTTATAGTGATTTTCACGTAGGATGCCCTTTTTAAAATAAATAAATAAATTGTTTTCATGCTCAAAAAAGAAATTAGTTTAAAATAACCATGCGAACAACCGGGACTTTATCCCCGCGTTACCGGAATTCCCGCATTCTTCGCGTACTAAGAATAGAGATCACATGTTATGGGGCTGTCCAAATTATTCATTCGGCAGAAATAGGTTATTTGACTGCATAGAGCGAGAGCATCGGGGTCCGATATATTTTGATAATTTTGCAGACTCTGAACATAATTTTATACAACTAAAAATTTTCGCACACTTCTGGCATAGATGACACGCTAAGGAAAACACATTTTCGCAAGGGGCTGGAGGGAGCACAGAGCAGCACTGAGCTGGGGTGGAGCAGCCCGGCAATGAAGTCTGTGATGTGATGTGGCATGCCCCAGGAGGGGGAAGTGTACGGGACAAAGTTCGTAGGATTTGTAGTCTTGAGTCACCCGAGTGACTCTTTTCTCGCATTTTCGGTCCGTATAACCGGGTTGGCAGGGCCAGGGGAAGGTTAGGGATTGGTACCGGAATTCCCGGTAACGTGGGGATTAAATTCTCTCGCATTGCTCCACTACACTAATAATGTTATAAGCTCCAGGTCTATCACAACTCAGTTTAGGCTGTACATGGACCATCCGCCAGTGATATTACGAAAACTTATGGTTGGAAACTAGAACTCAATTCAATTTGTACAGACACACTAATGCTGTTCTCACAATATGACTAGGTACGCTATGGCATTGGGTAGATATAGTAACATTAGGTAGAATAAATCTAATACATTTTGTTTTGGTTTCGTTAAGCAAAAGATTATTGACACTAAACCAATGGTATTTTGAGATTGCATTATTAACATCGTCGAAATTTGTGTTTTTTCTTACTAATTATTTGGTTCCTTATCAGTTCCTTCATAAGTTGTGTAGTTTTCTTGTAAATAAGCAATAACTTGATTTTTGCGCTTATACCGTTCCAAAAACGTTTGCTCTGTCCCGCTCCTACGGACGCGATATGCTATGCCTATCCTTTTCACAAAATTTTATTTTTCACACCACGCTTTGTTGGCGAATTGGTGATCGCCTACCAGAGGAAGGCCAGGGGCTGGCCTTCCTTTGGTAGGTTTCCTTACTCGGCTCTCAGGAAACCCACGGGCTGAGTTGGACCGCAACGGCTCTCTGTCTTTAGGGGACTTAAAATGACTCGACTAGACCTAAATCTAGATTTAATGAAAGTCCTGTTAATCTATTAAATGACGATTACCAGCAATATTCATACAATTCAGATAATCGCATAAGAAAACGAACGTTACGTTCTGACAAGAAACATCAATCTTGCAAGGAATGTTGTCGCTCGAGCAATTACGTCTAATGGTCTGTTATATTGTAGGATTCCTAGATAAATGTTCAAAATGGACGCTTTGCCCTTAAGTTTCAAACTTGATTTGAAATCTGGAATCTTAGATAACTTAACAAATTTTGACCAAACTGCTTTATTTTCGTAAAACCGTAGATAGCCGTAAGTCTGGTTTTCATTGGTATCAAGGTGTAAATTTTTGTAAGGGATTTGGCACATAAAACGCCTCTCCCGTGCGGAAATGAAACTACGCCAATCTCATACCTCTGTGGCGCGGTGGGCGAAGGTCCGCCTGCGACGCAGGAGGTTGCGGGTTCGATTCCCGCCTCGGGACAAATATTTGTACGATCTGCAGATATTTGTTCAGGGTGTTCTGGTCGTTTTCTATCTATAATAAAAAATATCTATCTATGTACTCGTATATTATTATGTATATCAGTTATCTAGTACCCATAACACAAGCTCTGCTTACCTTGGGGCTAGATAATGCTGTGTGAATTGTCCAGCATTATTTATTTATTTATTTATTTATTTATTTATACAAAAATGAAACGTCTCCTTGCGATGACATCTCGATACATAACGAATAACTAAACTCAGGAGTCATCAACTTTTCCGTGGGATTTCGTTTGAAAGAAAAATACTTGGTTTGTAAAAGACGCATCTTTTCATGTTTTGAACACTTATTTAAAAAACAATATAAACTCATTTATCCTATTTCACACGAATGAAGCGCAAGCGGTAAGCTAGTGTTTCAATGAATGAACATTTTGCTTTTGTTTTATAACCTCAAAGAGAAATTACAGAAGAGGTTGGGTTATTTTTGAAGGATAGAACGTTTTTTGGCCAGTGGCATTGTGAATGTTATGTGAAATGATATAAAACAATATATGTATAACGCTTTGGAAAGGTTTTTGAAAAAAAGGCCTCAAAACAATTTTATTGTTTACTGATTGTATGGTCTGTAAAACGTTTGTTCTGTTAAAACAGTGATAGGTTATTTTTACATAACAGGTATGTATCCTTAAATCCCTACAGGTTTTGTAGTAAAATTATTTGTCCTGTCATTTCCGGAAGCGGTAGAATATTTGAACATTTCTCGAGAAATTCTCAAATTGTTTTCGATTTGGGGGACGAATTCTCGGACTTGGGATAAAATTCAATATGGGGTCCAGCTTCCGGGAAAGTACCAACGGTTTCGCAAGCTTGCTTTAAGAATATTTTGTTTGTTGTTTCTATAATTTGTTTGTTGTTTACAGAAAAAGCTAAGCATTTTTGTACCTTAATTGATCTTCTTAATCTGCAAATAATTTTATTAAAATCTCATAATACTTAATATCCTCTTAATTTGTTTTTTCAACATGCAAGTATTATTAGAATTTGTACCTACCTATATTGTTTTACAATATTTATACTGGTCTTCAGGGAGTTTGTCGTGAAGTAGAAAGACATAAGGATATTGGTAAACTGTCAGATTCGCTAGTCATCGAAAAATATCTAACATTACCTAAATCCAAAATTAAATTACCTATCTCATGTAAGCTTTCGCTATTACACCGAAGGGGTGTCATACATAACATACTAATGTGATGTTATCGACTCTGTAAATCCAAAATGGCGGCGCGATCGCACCCCGGGGTGTCAAATTGACTGATTGACATATCAATCTTAGTGCGGGTAATTTTCGGGTTTTGGTAGATATGCCTGTTATTATCTGCATGCAGATATACGCTCATGGTGATGTAACGAGTGAGTATGTTGAATGAATTTATGAGTGTTTGATGTTGGATGATAAGTGCATTTATACATTGACGACCTTTGTGGCGCAGCGGGCGAAGGTCCGCCTAATGCAGGAGGTGGCATGTTCGATTCCCGCCTCCGGACACGATCTGCAGATGTTCCGGGTGTTCTTGATGTTATCTATGTATTACAAAAAATATCTATCTGTGTAAAATGGCGTGAAATATCAGAAAAGTTGCCGAAATGAAGTGTCACGTCTAAAAATAATGAATTATAAATGTAAAATATAAATAATAAATGAGTCGCAAGTTTCTGAAGTTGGAGTGTCAGAGATGTCCTAGCTTCAAACGCGGTGATACTAAATGGCATTAGTGATGGGACACGGTCTTGAGAACTAAAACTAACGATTTTGATCTTCTCAACCACGAGTTTTGACCAGACCTCTAAGTATCAACTTTATCATATTTATGGTTTGTTCTGAAAATCTGCCGGTATCTTGGTTCAATATATTTGACGATTGGTTCGCTTTTGAATTGGTAATAATCCCAGTGGTTTAATATACGTTTCATTTCCGAATATCTAGAAAAACTATGATAAAATAAACTCGTATGTATTTTACTATTCACCCATATTTTTTCTTATTCCTAACAATCATCATCAACTTAATTCAAAAGGAAAATCTTGTATTTTCGACTTAAAAATATTATATTCTGATGTGTTGTTATGGAGCAAATAAAATTATTTTATTTTATTTATTTCTGTCAGTCTGTCTGCAGTTAGCTCAATCGTTTCAATTTTAAATAGAAGTTCTAATTTATTTCTATTTTTTGATTGTAATTTTCTTTGTGAATAAAGTTTATTTCTTCTATTTAAAAATAACATCATGGCAACGTGCATGTTCTAACTCCTAAGTAAACAAGACCCTTTTCAAGCCCGGTCCTGATGTGTCCCATCCCTATGCCAGTCTAAAAGTCGATGTCGGGTATTACGGGCACATGTTCAAACCTAAGCCAGGGTTGACTCCCCGATAAGGTCGTCCGTGACAAGCATACTTAACTAAACTTAAAACTTATTTTAGTTAACGTTAGTTTTAGTTGAGGTTCACATTCATGAATTTTGAAGTCTAATTTGGTTATAAAATTTTGTACGGTTGAGCTTTTGATTTTAAATAGGATTTAAATTTTGAAATTCGTTTAGGCGTATTCTATATGCCTTTATTAACAAAGAAATTTACAATTAAGGAATAGAAACAAATAGAATTTGTATTTAAAATGAAACAATTCAGTTAACTGCAGACTGTAGCAATCAATCTACAGGTAGCTCAACTGATCCATATCAATACCAGTCGTCGCCTCGCCGCTACGCTGGCTGCATTGCCCCGCTGTATGGCAATGCTGATGCGCTGCGCCAGATACTCATTAGCTCGGGTCGGGTCGCTTCGACCAGACGCTCAGATAATTATTTAAAACCTGGAAAGCGTTACTCCACGGACCTGGGGTCTCGCTTCCAAGCGGACCAAATGCGTAGGCTTTATCGAGACCTGCATATTTGCGCCTTGCCTGTTTGTAAATTGTTAGGAAAACTCTCATTTTCACTTTTTAGCACAATGTGAAAATTTTGAAAATGTTTGTACCTTCCTCAAACGTGAGACAGCAACGCCATAATACGCCAAAAATAAGTCGCAAGGTATCCATTACATTATTATCTACACACGGTTCAAATTAATTCCTTGCCATGAAATTATAAATTATAAGGGTCTGAGATAATTATAGTAAGGGTGTCAACCTCACAGGCTGGCAGTAATAGGATAGGTTGTTTGTACGCTAAGGGGGCTTTTGCATAGTGAGAGGTTGGCTGTCTTTTTATCTAAAGTGTAGGTTCGAACATCAAGGGGCACCAATTTATTTATGATTCTAGGTTTAAAGTTCGATTATCACTTTTATTTATGTAGCTAACGCTTCTTCAATAGCAACGAATTTTTCTATATTTTCTCATCGTTAGCATGTATTATTCTACTGCTGAAAATAGGGCTAATGAGCGCCATATCGCCCAGTAAGACTTTGCAACCGATGTCGGTCGCCACGCAATCGCTATCTATGTCGGAACTGCTTCTCCTGATGATTTTGAACGAATCATCTGAAATAGTCGACAAACAAAACAAAATAGTTGTCTCTGCCCCGAATATAGACAACTAGTTCTGTAGCATACAGAATACAATTTTGCGATTCCACACCAAGGCGCGTTGAGGAATCGCGTTTGTGTTTAGGACTCGTTGTGACGTCACATGGTTTGGGCAAGGAATCTCCTATGTAAAAGTTATGCAACTAATATTATAAAGGCAAAAGTTTGTGCCGTTGTGAAGAGGTGTGGCCGAGCACAGCACTAAAACTACTGAATGGGCCAGGCTGAAATTTTACACACAAAGATTTGAACCTAGAATAACATTATAGGATACTTTATAATCCAAAAAGGCGTGCGAAGCCGCTGGCAAAAGCTAGTTATTAACAAAGATTTTGTAAATGTTTTGCACACCAAAATCATTACGCATTTCGCAGTCTGACAATTTAGCACAAAAAGGGGATTTCCCTTTCTTTTCTGTGACGTCATGAGAGCGTTATTCTGATATGATTTCAGTAAACCTTATTTTATCCATGGTTTTAACCCAAGAAATTCGTTCCAGATCCACCGAACGCCCCAATGATCACCGGCTACATGGAAGGGACAACCCTGGTTGCCGGAACCGTGCAGAAGCTGTCGTGCATCTCTGGTGGCGGCAACCCTCTGGCAACTCTGACCTGGTACAAGAATGATAAGAAGGTATGTGATATCCTTTTCAATGTACCACCACCACCTTAATCACCCGTGGGTGTCGTAAGATAAGGGATATTCACCGGGGGACGGCCAGCGGCGTCTTCTGAGGAACAGATCCACCACCGAACTGCGATACCTGCATGTCCAGCGTAGGGATTATGACATAACCCCCCAAATATTCCTCTCCAAGGAAATAGCCAAAGTGGAACGTGCCTACTGTATTTTGACAAAATAATAACTAACAATCTTGTTGTACAGATAAACTCCGTCACCAGAACCCAGAACAACTCTGTATCATCAGAGATATCGATCCTCACAAACGTGACTGACAACCAAGCGCAGTACAGATGTGAAGCAACCAATAGCGCTACGGAGATACCCCTGTTCGAGACTGTGACTCTGAATGTGCACTGTAAGTACTTAGTCATAGAGTTTAGAATAGATACCACAAGAATGTGACTGACAACCTAGCTCAGTACAGATGTGGAGAAACCAATAGCGCTACGGAGATACCCCTGTTCGAGACTGTCACTCTGAATGTGCACTGTAAGTACTTAGTCATAGAGTTTAGAATATATACCTCACGATTGTCACTGTCAACCAAGCGCAGTACAGATGTGAAGCAACCAATAGCGCTACGGAGATACCCCTGTTCGAGACTGTAACTCTGAATGTGCACTGTAAGTACTTAGTCATAGAGTTTAGAATATATACCTCACGATCGTCACTGTCAACCAAGCGCAGTACAGATGCGAGGCAATCAATAGCGCTACGGAAATTTTACTATTCGAGACTGTCACTCTAAATGTGCACTGTAAGTACTTAGACATAGAGTTTAGAATAGATACCTCATGATTTTGACTGTCAACCAAGCGTAGGACAGATGCTAGGCAATCAATAGCGCTATGGAAATTCCACTGTTCGAGACTGTCACTCTCAATGTGCAGTGTAAGTTGTTCTATACATACGGTTTAGAATAATCTAGTTAGTCAAGATCCTGAGATATACCTTACAATCGTGACTGACATTATATTTGACATTTTGACCATCACGATCACGACTGACATCCAAGCTTAGCACAGATACATGGCAACCAATTTAGTGCTACAAAAATACGTCTTTTCGAAACACCACTCATAATTTACACTTAAAAAAATACAGCCTCGTACGTCTGTATGTGAGGTAACCAACTCAGGCTCTATTGCTAGAGTAAAACATATTTTTAACCGATCATTCAAAACATCAACCAAACGACTACGCACCGGTAGCATTGGCGACTCTCCATAGTAGCCCATCTGCGGTCAGACTAATACAAAACAGTTACTCTAATAGACTTCTTTCTTCAACAGTTGCTCCAGAAACAGTAAAAGTCCGTGTCGAACCATCGGAGCTGAAGCCAGGAGTGGAGGCCACGCTGACCTGCGACGCAGCCTCCAGCAACCCGCCCGCTGTGCTGTCCTGGTGGAGGGACGGCATCCCTGTGCAAGGTAATACTTCTGCCTCAGGGTAAACAGTGAAGAAAAGAACCAGCGGAGAATAGTTATACTACTGTCTTCACCACCTGCCTTGCTGCTCTAAGCGGTCCCCAAAATCAATGTACTAGGAGGGCAACAGAATAAAAGAAGGTGCATGAGAAACGCTGCCAGATTATGGAAGGACGGCATCCCTGTGCAAAGTACATACTCGAGAGGACCTTGGATTGCACGTTGCGTCCATTAGGATAGGTCTTCGGAAGCGTCGTTCAGCGGACACGAGCTTTTTCAGGCGTTATGTATACAGGCATTTAGTGACCATTTCGTTAAATGCTTACGTCTTAAATGCCTTCATCTTTCTCTTAAATGCTGTACATAAAAGAAACGGTCAAATCAAGAACTGGTCAAATCTAGATGAAGTCATTTTACGAAATGGTCACAGAGTGTTTGATCCGTAATTTTTGGTGTTATTTGGCGGCTTTTCTAACACTTTTCTACGGCATCCGTGGCTCAGTGGGAACATGCCCGCTTGCGATGCAGAAGGTTGTATGATCTGCACTGACATCTCACATGGGACGTATTTTTATCATCATATTTTTAAATAGACTCTAAAATAAATAATGTGATCTTTATTTCTTAAAATAATATCACTTAAATCCTCCCAGGACTCCCAATGCAGCAGAAGAAAGGCCTCCACGGCGGCACGGTCTCCACCATAGAACTGAAACTGAACACCAGCAAGGATCTGAACGGAGCGGTGTACACCTGCCAGGCAACCAATGAAGCTTTGGAGAGGAGCGTCAATGATGCATTGGCTCTGAAAGTATTGTGTAAGTCAATAAGGTTTTATGTGTTTCACAGAGTATTGTGTCAGTCGATGCGTTTTTAGATCGGAAAATCGCCATTGTTTATTGGGTCTATCATGCAAAAGTTCGACTTGACTTGCTCGATGAGTTGTTTCGGCACATATTAGGGTAAGTTACTTTGTCCACGCCTTAATAATGTTCACAAACTTTTGACTTCGTAATAATAGGAAAAACCACAACTCTTTGAACGTAAATAAGTTTAAAAGCTTTTAATGCTTTGTCATCCAAACAAAACGTGTATACAAAATTTCAGCTCAATCGATTGAAGATTCTTCAGCTTCTTTGCTTTAAAATTGCGTTGCAAGATTCCACCCGTACAAACATAGTTACATACATAGTAAGTTAAATAAAAGCTTGTAAAATACAGCCAAATGGAGAGTTCTTTCTCTACAAAAAAAAAAGTAGGTATCGTTCATACGATATATCTTTTCCAATAACAAAATTCCATAAATTCTACCAGCTTACCCAAAGAATACCTTGACACAATATTGAATTCCTTAAACCTGCCCAACAAACACTCGGTCAAATTTAACCTAAAAACATGCAAAGGTTTTTGCCAAAATCACTTTTAAGGCAGGTCGTTTTCCCCTCGGCATAACCGAAGGGTACCAGGTAAGGTTGGTCCCTTTGGGAACCCATCAACGTACCTATCAAAGAGAATGCTGGATCAAACACTTATTACGAGAAAGTCTGCCAAAATGTTTGAAATAAAAAAGCTAGGATTTTATCTTGTTATGGGCTATTTAAGACGGAAGGATTGTGGGTGGTATTTTTAGATTTGTATTTGTTAGTCAAAAGTAAAGAAGGTACACAGAAATTTCAAGCCTCTATACGAAAATGTGCCGTGCCCGAATATTCGTGAGCTATTTCGGACCGTTTGAAATACTTTGTTGGCATAACTCCATTTGAAATCTGTGTCGCAGTACAAAATATGGGAAGGTATCTTCACTTTGGCGTATGGTTATTAAAACGTGGCACATAATTTCCGAATTATACATAATATCATATACTACCTAGGTAAAGTAATTGCATGCACTGTGGTACCTATTTAATATTTATTTAGAATTAATTATATCAGACAATGCCATTTTACAGTAGCACCATGAATTTATAAATTTTATTATTTTGTTTATATGACTTTAACGATGCCCATTTATAGCTGTTCTATTTACCTATTATTGTATGTACATACCTATCTATATTCCTAAGTTCCCTGTTTATTTTGTGTCTAAATTAAATTATTACTTGAGCACCATATTATAGTGTTACCCATGTATATTTAAACTGGCATTTTTCAAGTGTGCCTTATGTTTTGTGAATGAAATTAACACAAAACAATTCTGTAAATTATTTGAAATTTCATAACAATAATTAATGTTATTGTTATGTAAAAACAAACTTAAAAAACACGAATTTAAATAGAAAGGTATTAAGAGGCTTTCCAAAAAAAAATTAAAAACTTAGAAAAAAATTTGATGCCCTCGTTTTTCAGAATCACCCTCTTTCGGCTTGGTTTGGCACCCTGTATAATATTAGTAAGATACTCAACCTTTTATCCTAGAAAATAAAGCTCAACTCTCCTCCTCAGACGCGCCAATCTTCGACGAGTCGACTCCTTACACCACAGTGGGCGTTGAGAACGAGCCCCTCATCATCATCGTGCGAGCTGATGGTAACCCCTCCAGCATCAGCTATACCTGGACTAAGGATGGTCTGCCGATCACGCAGTCTTCTTATAGCAGTGCTTGTAAGTTTCATCATAAACTAAAGTGGTGGTAAGTCTTTTTGGCCACGACGGTGAGCAAAAAGAGCAACTTATGCGAAGTCTACACATACAAAATAAAACTTATACAGAGGCATTAAAAAAAAGCTTATGATAGGTATCACACGGCAAGTTCAATTTTTGAAAAATTCCTTCGTTTAAGGCCAGGTATTCCTACAGCAGGAGGGGTAAGGGAAAACGCGTGCCTGCCAAGCCGCCGCGCTCGTGTTTTTTGTAGTTACTTAGACATGGTGATTAAGAATATAATTTTATCAAGTCAAAGTCTGCGAATTCGTTTAGAAATATAAAGTGTCTTTAGTTGAGTACAGAAAAAAAGAAAAAAATCAGTAGTTCGCTAGTCATAATATTGAAAAAACATTAGAAAAAGGGATAACTTTGGTTTTTTTTTTATCAAGTGAACTTCATTCTTTTGCAGTTGTATAGAGGATAATCCCGAGGTGGCCACATAAAAAATTATTCCCGAGGGATTAGTATTTATCCTTCCGAACTTAAAAAACAATTTAAAAGTAAGGGACTAGAAGTCAGTTATTAGTTTATTCAAAACAACTGTTATTATATGTATATCATATTTTTATACTACACCTGCTCGGAAAGTTGCCTATTCCTTTTCATTTATAGAATAGAAAGTATGTCTTTGCAGTCCTCTAGGAAACCGGGAGGAAAATCTCTATGGAATTTCATTTCTCACGTGTTTTAGCGGGAGGAAAAAGTGTATCCGGAAATCCATTTCTAACGTGTTATTTTTTTTTTAATTTCCTAAAAGATCGCCGGTAGCTATTTTTATTTTCGTTCGGTCAAACGACAAAAAGTTTTTACTCCAAGTCCATTAGGCCTCCTCCGATTTCCGAACAATATTTTGAAAAAAGAACCCAAAGGCTGGCGCGGTCAATGAGGTTTTACCAACATCATTGGGCGCGGTAAGTTCTTCTTTGAGTTTCAATAACTGTAATAGTTTTAATATAAATTTTTATTAATAATTAATTCTGCTTTTTATTTTCCTCGATGGTTTATTATAAAGCACTATTTTTCACTCGGCAGAAAGTTCGATTCCTACCTCGTGTGTTTCACGGCCCTCGGCCCTCAAAACGACACACTCGGTAGGAATTGATCACTTCCTCGCCTTTGTGTAAAATGCACTATTTCTTCGACAGCTGACCGAATAATCTCCGAAGGCAATATGCTGAACATGACATCCCTCGGTCGCCATGACGCTGGCGTCTACACGTGCGAGGCGGTCAACTCACAGGGCGCTGCGATCGCAAATATCACTGTCAACGTGCACTGTAAGTAGAAGCAGAATACTTTTTGTCATGACGACCTCTGTGGCGCAGCGGACGAAGGTCTGACTGCGACGCAGGAGGTTGCGGGTTCGATTCCCGCCTCGGGACAAATGTTTGTACGATCTGCAGACATTTGTCCAGGGCGTTCTGGATGTTTTCTATTTATAATAAAAAATATCTATCTATGTCGTGTATTGTATTAAGTACATCAGTTATCTAGTACCCATAACACAAGCTCTGCTCTTGGGGCTAGATAATGCTGTGTGAATTGTCAAGCATTATTTATTTATTTATTTATTTTATTTTATTGGATCAGTCTCTAGTGTGACAAATCATGGATTTGACGAATTTCGAAATTGACAAATTAATTATTTTATCGGGTATTTATTGCATACCTTTTGTTCTTTGTGTGGTGCCGGCTTAGAATTCGCACCACCCCAACTCTTCGGTTGTCGTAAGAGGCGACTAAGGGATATCCACAGGGGGCGGGCAGCAGCACCCCCTGCAGAACAATAAAATTCTACCACCGAACTGCGATCCCCAACCTGCTTGCCCAGCGTGAGGATTATGGGCATTACCCCCCATGTGATTAAAGCCAATAAGGCGCTTATCAGGGGGAGGCCTGCGTCCAGTAGTGGACCAATACAGGCTCTTGAGGTTGAGGTTGAGGTTTGTTATTATTTCCTCATCGTTTCTACCGCGTTACAGCGTTAATCCATACCAATATTATAAATTCGAAAGGAACTCTGTCTGTCTGGTTAAACGGTTATTTGAGAAGCCCCTAATCAGACGCAGATAAATGATGTTGTTCTCTTTGTTCTAGACTCTGCGTCCATTAAGTCCGTATCGCAAGAAGGAATATCTAACCCCAAAGAAGACGCAATGTTGACTTGCACTGCTGTCGGTAAGTCATCGCCAGATCAACATTTTGTTACTCAAAGCTATTCCAATAACCCAGGCGCCAGACATAGCTTCAAAGATTTTCACATTTCTTTGACGACTTTGCAAAGCTTTGAACACACATTTGAACACATATTGACGTACCTGCCAGACCTGTTTCGCAAACACTTTTCTCCACAGTATGCTGGTAGACAACAAACAAAATGGACGACGATTTCGTGGACTCAGTGTGCCTATATTATTTGTGTGCATGTAATTTTTTTTTACATGTGCAACAAAATCCGCTCAGCAACGCTCGAGCAACTGAACTTTGCAAGTGTGGCAACCTACGCAAGCATTTGAACACATTTCAACTTTGATCGCTTTGATGTGTCGAAAAAAACCGATACCGCTTGGCAAAGTGCAAATCTTTGTTCAAACTTTGAACACATATCCAAAGTCCCGTGCCACACATAGCCACCAAACAAGTGTTCAAACATGTGAATTTAAGTCTGGCGCCGGCTTAACAATAAGAATTCATCAAGTAGTTAGAGAAGTGTCTCTACGGCATTGATGAGTTATAATTCTGCTGACATGTATTCATTTTATTATTATTTTCAATTGACATACTTATCATACTCAAGTTGACATTGTAATATTGTAGATTGACATTATAGTTATCGGGCTGACATTTTAATATTCAAGTTGACATTGTATTCAAAATATTCAAATGATAATTATTATAATTTATTTTTCATAAGCTTTTGTTGCGCTATTACTATGTGTTTCCTCTTTGAATTGTCTTAAAATTGATTTTATTGTACAATGAGTTTTTTGTGTACCTACTCCGGAGTTTTAGATTTAAGTTTTCCACACACAATGTATTTTGTTTATAGGAAATAAATGAATTGAATTGAATTGAGAGTTACATTGTTAAATAATAGATTCAGGCGTTACTTTGCGAAATCCGTTGCAATCGACATATTTTTGATACTTCCTATAAACAATTTAGAACTTGTTAAATTATATAGGTACTGTACCATACAAACAATGGAATTTACTATGATTAAAAAATTTAGTAACAATTCTGCTCAAAACCTTCTCTTATGAGATTCAACAAAATGCAATGCGCTCGCACCGCCTTCTAAAAATGCCATGTAATCAGAGAAGGTATTGCGCGGAATCGTTACTAAAATTTTTAAATCTAAATTTCCTAGTGTTTATATTTTAAGAATATTATACCATATGTAAGTAAGTAAGTAAGTAAGTAAATTTATTCAAAATAACTTAGGACTAAAGTGTTACAATATAGTAAATAATATCATATGTTCTAATGGTATGAAATAAAACAAGTGCCTGAACTAGGTTAAACCTGTTTCTCAGGCAGAAAGTGCTTATAACGAATTAGTAATAATCACATCAATAAGTAGGTATCATAATAAAACAAAGCAACGGTGCAAATTAGTGAAATAACTTACTTGCTAACTATGCTAAACTAGTTTAAATAATAAAAATGCTTGCCAACAATAAAATTTTAGCCCAATTTAACAAGACCAATGTGTTTTCTGTGTCATCGTATGACAAACTTTGGTAGGTTTGGACAAAAGATCATGTTATTCCTGAATAAAACTATAAATCAATTTAAATAAACTAACATAAGATAAGGATAGGGAGGCCTCTCGTGCAATGGTAAGATATTATAGGCTATTGCATAATAATACAGGTAAAACATTACAAGATAAGGTCAAGGGAATTACGTAACTGACTGCACCCTTAGGCTCCCCCATAATCAATTGAATTTATGTAGCGTTTTTCAGCCGCTAATTTTGCCGGACAGTCGTTGGAGCCAGTAACATGGTTATCTGGCTTCTTATAGAGCAGGCAGGTGGCACACTTAGGATTTTCGGCTAGCTTCTTGCACTCTTTGTTTGTGTGACCGATGCCACCACAGTGTCCGCAGGTATTGGCTGCCTCTCGGCATGATTTAGCTGCGTGTCCATACTGCTGGCACTTATAGCAGCGAGTGACCAGGGTAAAGTCCCTTACTGGGCACGAGGACCAATTTACGAAAACCCGTTCCTTGGTAATAAGGGCTCTTCGGATGGCGGCAGGGACTTCAATTATGTAATTACAGGACTCTGCGTTCTTCCTGCCTGATTTGTGGCTTAGTCGGATAGAGCTCAAAAACTTTTCAAGGCCGCAATCCTTGAATGTCTCGGCAAGATTTTGGTTGTAGAGGCAGGATAAGACTTCTTTATCGGGCAAGGATGTCGGCACTCCGATGATGACGACTCTCGGCTTTCGTTTAAGCGGCTCATCGATTGTAAGGCCGGAGTTGGTGATCTGCACGGAGTTCTTCAGCTTTTCAATATCGTCTTTATTATCGGTGCTGATGATGACGCCTCCATTCCTAGTTTTCCGTAGCCCTCTCACGTGCAGCTTCATTTGTTTTCATGTGCATAGTAACTAAATTGAATTTTGTGTATTATCTTTTTCACCTGTAATGCTTTTATCAGGAAAATAAGTACTAATGATTATGTAATTTCTAAGAATATTTATAATAAAATAGTATTAGTATGAGTTTGACTTACCATCTAACAATACCCCCCCTTTTCTAGGTAACCCCCTAACCTCCGACCACATTCGCTGGGAACGCAAGAACACCCCCCTCCCCCGAGACCAAATCTCCTACGACGCTCGCAATTCCACCTCCTACCTTCTCATAAAGTCGCCGACACGAGCCGACGTCGGCGACTATTCGTGCGTCGTCGACAACGGCTATGGCGGCGAGAGTCGGCAAGATGTGATGCTGGTCGTCAAGTTTAAGCCGGAGATGGATTCTGCGCCGAATTTGGCGAAGGCTGCGTCGAATGTTGGCCAAGTGGGGCGGCTGATTTGCAAGTAAGTTGTACCATTTGGGAATTACCTTCATGGGCGAGGCAAGTTATGATTCGTCATCATAGGCCTCCCATAATGATCGGCAAAGCACCCTGTCTTCAGCTTGCCGCATCCCGCATCTGCTTGCAGTCTTTCGCAGGTCGTCATCCCACCTGGTTGGAGGACTTCCTACACTAAGCTTGCCTAGTCGCAGTCTACACTCAAGAACACGTTTACCCCATCGGTTAGGTTTCCCCAAGTTATGATTGCGAATTATTATTTAGGTTTTTTTTTTATTGGTTCTGTATTGTATGTCGCGTTGCTCAAAATCTAAGGTTTTACATTAGCCAGGCTTACGCACTATAATAACAAAAACATATTAATATATTTAAAAAAGTATCTATACAGAATTATTATCTAACCCCTTGCCCCTTACAGATCCAAATCCGCCCCCGCACCGAACTTCACCTGGTCCAAGAACGGCGCCAAACTGCCCGTCAACACAACCGCCAAATACTTCGCGGAGTACGTCAAAACGGACGCCGTGTCGTATACGTCCACGCTTCTGATCAATGACGTCACTACGTCGGACTACGGCACGTACGAGTGCGGGGCGAGGAACGAGCTAGGGTTCTCTACTACGTCGGTGAAGCTGGATATTACTAGTGCACCTGGTGAGATATTTAAATATAAATAAATAAATAATGTTGGACAATTCACACAGCATTATCTAGCCCCAAGCTAAGCAGAGCTTGTGTTATGGGTACTAGATAACTGATATACTTAATACAATACACTACATAGATATATACTATACAGGGTGTAAGCGTAAACAGTCTTATCCTTGAAACCACGTATGTACACCCCTAAAATAAGACGATACAAGTTATTTTTAAAAATAAAAGTCAATTAGTTTCGATGGAATTTCATAATTCATTTCTCTGCTATCCTACGTGATTTTATGGACACCCTAGTGACCTTATCACGCCGCGCCGCCCGCTCTCGCCTGTAGCCGGCCGGTGGTTTAGGTATCGAATCGTAGGTACCTACAACTTGTGATGGAACTTTCCCTTCATACTTTTCCTGGATTAGGACAGGCAAAAAAAGCTACTCTAACACATTTGCCAGTAAGTAGGCTAAAGTAGGTAGGTACTTTTGGCGTATTTAAAAAGTTCATCATCAATCAAGTTTTATGTACAATTCAATTAAAATTTACAGCTTTATGTACAGTTTGATTTACTCACATTAGGCATAAAATGTTTTCATGACTTGTGCATGACTAGGCACGGTGAACTGGCCGTAGGCACGTAGCCTTTGTGTAGCCGCTAGGATCGTTTCCCGGCTTGGCACACGTTGTTCTGGGAACCGCTCTGCGTACATCGTACGAGCCAAGTTCATGTTGTCACCAGCGTTGGCATAAAGTCGCACCATTTCAGTCCACTGTTCATTTGTGAACGACATCGTCACTTCTCTACTTAACACAATACGCGAACAAATCGGCACATCACAAATTAGCACGGAACGCGTCGTGACGTGCTCACTACCTAGCAGACGGGCCGCGACTGAAAGCGCGCGAGCGGCGTCTTTGTTTGATACCGACAAAGCAGGCGAGCGGCGCGGACGCGGCGTAGGTATGTAGGCGGCGGCGCCTTTGTCGGCGCGCGAGCGGGTCTTTGTTTGACGCCGCCTGCTTTGTCGGTTAAAGCAGGCGGCGTAGGTATAAATGTAGGGTGAAATGCTTTTATGATGTATGAGGATATTTTTTTCAAAATTATTAAAAAAAAAAAAGTTTAGTTTTTTTATCGGTTTTGGACTCTGCTCATGATTCTGAACTTCTGGTTTCAAGGATAAGACTGTTTAGCCTTACACACTGTATAGTGCAATTAAGATATATTTTTTATATGTTTTTTTTATTCATTTACTAGTTTACTACTATACAGGGTGTTTGGTGGAGGGTTAGACAAACTCGGTGGGTGTGTAGGTGAACCTATTTGTGAAATACAAATTGAAGGAAAAGACCCTAACTGTTTAAAAAAAAATTTAATCCTATTTTTTGTATTTTTTTAAGAATTTCCGAAATTTTACGTCTCTACCCCGAGAACTTTTTTTTGGAACATGTTTTCGAGTAAACTTTTTACTTGCTTTTGGTTTCAGGTGTATCCTTCGTCTTTTGAAGGCATTATTTATTTGACAGAACGTGTAAATAATTAGTTATAAGCTCTCAAAGCTAAAAAAGTAAAAAAAATAAACAAGAAGGACAACTTTGCATCGTTTAAAAAAAAAAACTAACAGCGATCGAGGAGTTCAAATGCTTTTAAAAATTTCTCTAAACATCGTTTATTATAACAGTATATCACATGTAGCCGAAAAATCTATAAACTTGTCGAAAATTAGCACTTATAGGGAAAATGGAGTAAACACGGCTAAGAATAAAACATTGTATTAAAACAATTTTGGTTCAAATATCACTTCCCTATTTCCAAGCGTTCAACGAAAATCCCACTACCAGTACTCGAAAGGTCGCCAGAGATCTGGGTCTTTTCACATGGAAAGTATGGTCTGTCGTCAATGCAGATGGAAGGCATCCTTTCCACTACACCCCGGTGCAAGGTAAATTGCTAAAATTATCTAATTTAATGTAGCTCATCTTTGTCTTAGTTTCATTTGACGAGACGTTTGAGGTGAATCAATAACCTATAAAGAAATGATTTTGTCAGTCTATTGGTCTTGCACAAACATTATTTTGTTTCTGTCTATCTTGGGATACCATGGGTACCTCTCTTCAACCGAGATTGCATTGTACCTTAACCGTTTTGATTTTTATTCAACGGCTTTATTCTCGTTCTAGGTTTGGTGCAAGGTGATAATGCGCGACGCATGCAATTCTGTCGTTTTTTACTAAATACTGACATTGAGCACGGAAACTTTTTAAACAGCATTTTATGGACGGACGAGTCGAAATTTACACGAGAGGGGATTTTCAACCAACACAATCTACACCACTGGGAACAAAAGGATCAAAATCCACATGCGAGTAGGCAAACATCGCACCAAACGCGATTTTCTCTCAACGTCTGGGCAGGTGTGATTGGTAGACATCTCATTGGACCTTACTACTTACCGGAAACTCTTAACGGGGACAATTACTTGGAATTCTTGCAAAATGACCTCCCAGAATTTATGAGCAATGTGCCGATATTTCATGAAGATCGACCAATAGTATTTCAAAATGATGGGTGTCCGGCACACTATCGTCTCACAGTGAGAGAGTTCCTAGACAACGCGTTCCCCGACTCGTGGATTGGACGGCTTGGCCCCATCTCATGGCCTGCACGGTCCCCAGATCTCACTCCTCTTGACTTTAGCATATGGGGACGTGCAAAGGAGCTGGTTTACGAAAAAGAAATACAAACAAAGGAACAATTGATTGAAAGAATTGACGCAGCTTTTGCAAAGATAAAAGACGAGATAACGCTCCGTACTACTACAGTAGAAATCCGACGTAGGTGGAGCGCGTGTATTAGAAATAGGGGAGAGGTTTTTGAACAAAATATGTAAATTTTCAAAAATAAAAATCTCTTTTCTTACTTTTGTATTTTTACTCCGTTTTCCCTTTAAGTGTTAATTTTTGACAAGTTTATAGACTTTTCGGCTACATGTGGTATACCGTTGTAATAAGCGATGTTTAGAAATTTTTTTAAAAGCTTTTGAACTCCTCGATCGCTGTTAGTTTTTTTTAAAAACGATGCAAAGTTGTCCTTCTTGATTATTTTTTTTACTTTTTTTAACTTTGAGAGCTTATAACTAATTATTTACACGTTTTTTCAAATAGATAATGCCTTCAAAAGACGAAGGATACATCTGAGACCAATAGTAAGTAAAAAGTTTACTAGAAAACATGTTCCAAAAAAAAGTTCTCGGGGTAGAGACGTACAATTTCGGAAATTCTTAAAAAAATACAAAAAATAGGATTAAAAAAAATTGTAAACAGTTAGGGTCTTTTCCTTCAATTTGTATTTCACAAATAGGTCCACCTACACACCCACCGAGTTTGTCTAACCCTCCACCAAACACCCTGTATAGTGTACTATATATACTACTATAATGTACTATATATATTTTATTAGACCCGGCGAACTTCTTACCGCTCTTGCCTTTGAAACCTTCCCTGAACTTCGACAAATATTTCAAGAGCAAAATTAGCGAAATCGGTCCAGCCATTCTCGACGAGACAAACGAACAGCAATCATTTTTATATAAGGAGAAAAATATATAGTAGTAAACTAGTGTTAAGAGATGGCGATACAAACTGCCTTTGACATATTTTGCATAAGTGACTTTGACAGCTGACATTGCGTACTGGTGATGACCAGACACAGCGAGCCATGAAAATAAGAAGTTGAAGTTAGGGATTTTTTTCCGCGTATCGTAAAATATGACATTCGGTTTTGGATCTCGAACAGAACAGTAAGATATTTTCGCGCATACGTTATAATAAAAAATATCGTCTCGTTTCTTGTTGATCGTGCAACCAATAGGGTATTTTACTCTATATGAGAAAAAATCTAAAAATATATTATTGCTAAAGCTTAGGCAAAAAATAGTCGAAGACGTTTTAGTTCTTAAAATAGCAAACTGGATTTTAAAATTAAATTCAAAGATTTCAGCTTTTTGACGTGACGTCTTATAATTCGATAGAGCCGGCTGCACGCACGAAAAAACATGACGTCATGCGTTACCTCGCTCTGAGGCGTTCCATGTAAGGCTTGAAGTGCAAGCGAGAGCGCTCGACATCCGTCTCTCTCCTACTTGAGTGAGCGATGCGTCTGCGTGGACAGCTGCTATACTATAGTACATTTACATGTTTTGATCGAGTATCAAATGCTACCATTCCATCAGTATTTTCTTAAGACGTTGTCACGTTCAACTATCGTCAGTAAACCGACTTTACAGACAAACAATTTTTTAATCTGTTACATAACAGCATTAAATAGTACTCGCCATGTTATTACGTCATACGGCTGTAATGTAAACTTAGAACTGTCACAACATCATCTGAACTGTCATCATGTCATACAAAATATCACTGCATTTGTATACACAGCCAACTGACGTCATGACCACAGAGCAATATGGCGTCCACTGCGTACAGCGTTTTCGTCAAATTGCAAACTTTAAATGCATTTTTATGGCACTTAACGATTGAAGAAAATTTTGTAAATTTTTTAGTGGTTCATTAGCACTATACAATCAAATTAAGACACTTCAAAAATGGGTGTAATACCCTATTGAAGTAGGAGTGATTGTTGGTACTTGTGTGCGCATTTCCCTCAGGATAAAAAAAAAAAAAAAAAAAAAGGCTACAACTAGCGGCCTCGCTTGCTTAGTTTATAAGGAAACTTTCGACTTCGACGGGACTTGAACCCGCATCCTTCCCTCAGTACGGGAATGTGCTAACCAACTACACCACGAGGTCAAGTGACGTAGGAGTCGAAAATCTCTGGGACTTCCTACGGATTAGATATTTGATTTCTTAGAATAGAATAGAATATAATTATTTATTCAGGTAAAAAACAACATTACATTTCGGTTAGAAGTGCCTTAAAGCCTATGTTAGGTTTAACTAGACACAGAAAGTACCCTGAGTGGGAGGGCTTAAGCACTATACTATCAAAAACCTTAGTTTTAAACTAACTAATAAATAAATAATGCTGGACAATCATTAAGAATCGTAAATAATCTTAGTTAACATGTAATTTTTGTTTCAGATCAAGTAACATCACTGCAAGTGACGAATGTGACCCACAGCACCGCTACGCTGCAGTGGCAGCCCGGCTTCGACGGCGGACTGTACACCTGGTACCGGATTCGATACAGGTATTACAAAATTCACCGCACCTACTGCATTCTCCTCAACTCCTGCGCACGCGTGAAGCGCGGTGGTGCGTAGGCCTACGCCGTAGAGGCGCTACGAACTTTGAACTATGACTTCGTAGCGGGTCTACGAGGGTGCTACGCATACTCCTATGAAACGTTTAAAGGAAGAAGACGCCATATTGGTGATAGCGGCCATTTTGTTGAAACATCGCCATTTTGTCAAACGTCACCGACTTCGCTAGCTCGGTCGTAATACCGGCCTCAGTCCGTATTTTGAAAACTTGCTTTGTCAACCTATGCTTGTGTAACAATTGCTACAGAAAAGCGGTAATTAAGCATAGATCGATCTCAAAAACGGTGCCTCTTAGGAAAAAAATTGGCATAATTTTATAGATAACTAGTTTATGCCCGCGGCTTCGCACGCGTTGTTTCTATGGAAACGTTTAAAGGAGATTGCTATTCTATAGAATATTAAAAATTAATTAAAAAAACATTGTCCAGCGACACAAAAGACAAAATTGTGAATCTAAACCATTCCCAGATCCCCTTGAACACACACAAAAAATTTCATCAAAATCGGTCCAGTCGTTTGAGAGAAGTTCAGTGACATACACACTCACAGAAGAATTATATATATAAAGATTATCTGATCTACAATTTTTGTCTGAGCTAGTTTTATGATAAAACTTACCGTTTTGCTGAAAATCGCCTTTGACCCCGAGTAATTTTTTTTCCAGGTGTCGGATCGATTTGGAAATTTTACAATTCATTTATAATGGTGTTTTGAACAATCCTACCAATTTTCAGTTGGCTGCAAATTTCTGTAACCTCACCCCTATTATTGGTTTAATTTGACCGGACTACAGAGTCAGTTTTAGTTTTCTTAAAACAATCAAATTTTCACAGAAATAACACACAGACAAAGGTGGATAAAGTCAAATTTGTTATAATTCTGACCTTTCACATATTTTGTTGATTTATTTATTTTACCTACAGAATATTCCCAATCAGTAGGCACATAGGCTCCGTAACGAACGTAGGGAACCGTAATGATTGATTGATGAAATGAAATTAGAGAAACTACATGCCTAATTTAAGGCAGTAGCTAGAATGGCCTTGTCAATCGTAACCAGAGGAATTAAATAAGTGGTCGATTAAAGTTAGGTTTGTAGTTTATTTTCATGAGAAAACTGTAGTGTAGTGTAGTAGTAACTACCCATATAATTCTTCACTCCACTTCTCAAGGGCCCTGCCTAAAAATCAGCGCAGTATTGGGCAAATGCCTTAATACTGCAGCATGCTGAGGCTGGGACCCATTTTACCCTTAACCATTATCTCCGTAAATAAAAGTACCTACATATTAAATAAGTTGATAACCGTGTTGTTGTATTCTGTGTAAAGTTATGTACTAATGTGTTTTTTGGGTAAAATAAATTATTTATCTCTCTCTCTCTCTAGTGCGTAACAGTTATTTCAGCTTCAAAAATTAGGGAGATCAAACTGTTAATTTTTTTTAAAAGGCTTTTATTAGCATAGAGGAAAACTCGTTGCTTTTACAGCAGAGGGGTAGTGTCATTCAACAATTTTCTTGATTTTGTAGCCAAAAACTAATATATGTGTGAGTAGACAAGACATATAACTCCAGTGCTTCCACGCACACAAGTGCGCACTGAGGCGTACGATAGTAAAATGAGACGTATTTGTCGCATTTTTGGATACAACTCGTTTGTGTATCCTACCATTCTAAGTCTTCTTCTTTTAAGTAATCCTGAAAACCTGGACATTGTCGGATGGGCGAATCCAATTAGAAATAGAACACTGGAGGTCCTAGCATACTCATACTCATTTTTTCGTCGTAGGAGCACTATGCACACTTGGAAATGTCAGTTTAAATATACTCATGGGTGTGGTGCTTAAGTTATAATTCAAAACCATAAAACAGCCAAGACAGAAAATAAACAAGATACTTAGGTATTAACTACCTAAAACGCCCCTTTAGCAGTAGACGTCATTGTGAAAATATCATAAACTTTCCTAATTTCACAGGAAAACCTACGATGAAACGTACAAATACGAGGACGTAATGCCGAAGAACGCAACTACGTACACGATCGCCGGACTGGACCGGAACACGGACTACGTGTTCTCGGTCATGGCGGTCAACAGGATCGGTCAGAGCAAATACAGGCCGGATGATACCAAGGCTACTACGCTTAGTGAGTATTTTTATATATTTTACATTGGTTTTTGTACTAAGTAATATGTTGACTACATTATAGTTAGTTGTTAACTACATAATAATAGTGTTAACTACATAATAGTTAATTAGTACAAAAGTTACAGTGTGCTCTAAGTCATAGTCGAATTGTCTTTTTGACTTAGGGATAGTTGGCCTACTGGCCCGTTTTTTAATTGTTATTCGAGATATCCTATAACCATTTCAAAAAACGGCCAACTCACCCTTGGGCCAGTCGAGAAGACGCCATGGCGTCGCTTTTCAACCGACGAAAAACGGAGGAGGTTCTCAAGTGGACGACGTGTTTTTTTTTTTTTATGTATGACCACGCATAACTTTTTACAGAGTAGTCCGATTTCAATAATTCTTTTTTTATTGGAAAGGGTATAACCCCGAAGTTGGTCCCATATAAATTTAAAGTCAGTTCATAGTTTTTTAAAACACGCCAAATTATAATTATCAATAATGTGTTTGCGCCTTTATTCAGGAAGGATTGTTGTCGTGATGACTTGTCACGATTGCTGTCATTAATATTGCAATCACGTTTAGCAATCGTTTAGTGAATAATAGGGCTAGTATGAGCTAGGCTTCCTCGAGGCAGACCACATGCCAGATAGTCAAATTCTTTCGTCAATGTACAGTGACGTTCATCGATAGGTTATCCTTTTTTAAAGTGCGGGAATAAATAAATAATGCTGGACAATTCACACAGCATTATCTAACCCCAAGCTAAGCAGAGCTTGTGTTGTGGGTACTAGATAACTGATATACATAATGCAATACAGTACATAGATAGATATTTTTTATTATACATAGAAAACATCCAGAACGCCGTGGACAAATGTCTGCAGATTGTACAAACATTTGTCCCGAGACGAGAATCAAACCCGCAACCTGCTGCGTCGCAGGCAGACCTTCGCCCGCTGCGCCACAGAGGTCGTCTTGGATACCATTATTTCGTAAGGGACGATAGAACGGTTTTGAACTCCTTACCAGCTCCACCCACCACTGTGTTTTCCTTCCGCACCTGTTAGCCGAGCCTATGGGTACACTTGCGAATTCTTCCGCTGGCTCAACGGTGCTGGCCGTCTCAAAATGGAGTTTCTTCCTTGTGAGGCGCGCGCCGCCTCTAGGTCCTGTATATCGACGACGTCCACATCGATTTCCCTTTGTTAGTAGTAACGTTCGTAGCAAAAGACAAAAAATGAGGGTAGATCGATATATCTGCCAATAAAAACCCTCAGTTATGCCGTGATCATGGCGCATGAAACTGTGCCGAAATATTGGAAAGCTCAAAACTCATGCTAAATATCTCATTGGAAATGACTTTAGTACCCTCCGTTAAGCTAATTACGAGACTAGGACCTCGTCAGGGGATCACCGATCTATGAACGCCACTGTGCCTTCTTAGAGATCAGCACCAGATACTTACTGAAGTCCTTAACCCAACGAGCAAAGTCGCTGTAGATAGTGATTTATTTGATAAGTTACCAATAATGATGATGAGGTCCTCCTAGCAGAATTTCGTCCACGGCGGCCAGTCTCATCAGAGACTAGCCAGATGCGCCGGACATATACTGCACAATTGTGTGCACAAACACTGCCCTCTCTATTCCGTCCCTTACCAATTACCAATGATATCAAATTTATAACATGTTACCAACATTTCACGCTACCGAAGGTGTCCTCCCAACATCAGTACAGTCAAGTTCTGAGGAGTTCAACTCGTACAGCGTGCCTGGGGTGTTCATAATCACAGGCACGATCATAGGCACTGCGCTTATCCTCTTGAATGTACTGCTGATTGGGTTTTGTCTGCATCGACGGACGAATAAACGGATCAGAGGTTTGGAGATTTAGTTTTAAGTTTAGTTTAGTTATTTATTATTTTCTTTGACAAATTCATTATGAATATAAGCGGGTTAACTACGAACCTAGTTTGTGTTGGAAGAACACCAACGTTTCATCCCTTAACGAGGGACTTCATCAGGGTGAGTGCGGTTCGCGTCGCGCCTGTACCGCGTCCTTCCGCGCACTACGGGTTAACTAGGTTCGTAGTTAACCCGCTTACATTCTGAATTCGTCAAAGTACGGATTTTTTTTAAATTTTCTTTGACTGAATAAAAGAATGCTATGTTTCATAGACTGCTTCTATTAACTTAACCAGCCCGGTTCCTTGAAGTACTGGCTCAGGACTTTTCGTGATTGACAACCAAATGTATATTCTCTGGGGAGTCAAGTTCTCGAGTTGCAATTTCGTCTGTCCATCGAGTGGGACGAATAGTGAAGCGAATGTATTGGCTTTAAAAATATCTCGTACCAACGAGAGCTTCACTATTTATCGAGTTCATAGATTACGTGTGTTTGTTAAATAGTATTCTTTCATTAAGTCAAAGCAAATAAATGCGTGGATATGGAGTATCGTGCCTAGTGATTGTGCTTTTGAGAATGGAAGTTTGGATATTTTGTAGTGTAGTGTTATTTTAGTGAAGTAGAATAGACATAGACAGATCATTTATTTGCCATCGCACGCAAATTTAACTAACATCATTTTACAATGTTTAAAGGACAAAAGTATGTTTACTTTCATCAGATAAAAAACAGGCAAAAAAAATCATCGTCAAATATTTGTGTTTTTGCTAACACTAAAAAATCTATTTGTTTCGAGTTGTTTCAATCTAAACTTAAATCTAAATTCATAAAAAATTACGAAAACAAAATCGCACGACTATAAAATAAATTCTTTGAAGATGGCTTAAAAGCGATTACAAAAAATAAGATCTCGACCTCAAGATCAACCAGAACCTTTTAAATAAATAAACCATTGAAACATCAACCTCCAAAATAAAATAAAACAAATTGCATTCAATCAAGCAGACCTCGAAAATCTTTTAAAATATAACGTAATGAAGAACACAATTATAGAGCTCTATGAACTAAGTCCAGACTGAATTAAGAACGCGACCCCAACGAAAGTGCTCTGATATGCGGACGGAGTCAGGACGGGGGCTAACGGGGCAATGTTTTTATTCGGGAGCAGATATTAGCTGTGAAATTGAGATTTGGATGATTTTCCATCAGCTAAGCTGCGTCATCAACTAGGATATGAAATGTGTAACATAACATTTAAAGCACTAACAGTTCTAACTGAGTTATGTAACGTATTTAAAATAAAAATTGTTTGCTTAGACACCAATAAGCATACTCAACCATTGCGATTATAGCTAAAAGAAAGACTTTGAAATACATATAAACGAGAACAAGAAATCTGGGTATCAATTCCAGTTAAAAGGTTATTAATTAAATACCTGATCTTCAGTAAACGAATCTCGAGGTTTTACCACAGTTGTCTCGTTTTATCTGAGCTTTAAATAAATTACATTACATTACTACATTACATTGACATTTTCTTTAACATTTTTTTTTCATTTTCTAAACGTGTTCTAAAATTTTGAACGTCTCCGTATTAAAACTATTTAATAAATGTATAAATAAATAATGTTGGAAAACCCACACAGCATCATTTTGCACTAAGCTAAGCAGAGCTTGTGTTATGGGTACTAGACGATCGATATAATTTATAAAGTACATTACTTTTATAAATATTTTCTGTTAATCATAGAAATACCCAGAACACGCGGAACAAATATTTGCCGATCGTAAAACTTTTGTCCCAAGGCGGAAATCGACGCCGCAACCTCCTGCGTCACAGGCGGACCTTTCCGTCACATTTCGGGAGTCGTTTATTTAAGGGGTTATAGCTCCAGTCCTGAATTCACCCCTTTTCTGCCATTTTGAACAAAATGTACGTTTTATTCTCGAATTGAATTAGTTTTAACTTGATTCGTGTTGCGAATTTCGTTGTACTCGCTTTTGAAGTACAATAAATCTCTTAGCAGTCTCGTAAAACATTTTCTGAGTGTCGGCCATTTTTAAAATGAAATTTAGAAATCAATTTACTGTGAAAATATTAATTTTGGTTTGAGAGGTTTGGAGAACTATTTGTAAGAAAGGTTTAAGTAAATAAAGTCCGTTCGTCAAAGAATCTTACCAAACCATAAAAAGCTTAATTCTAAAATAACATGATTGGCGACTGAAGATTTTTCTACGTAATAAATACAAATTCGAGGAAACCTATGTCTTTTATGAAATTCTAAATCCAAAATGGCGTAGATTTTTACCACACAAAAAACAAATATAACAAAATTTCCACCTTCCATCATCAAACTTAGTTATAACTTTCTTTTCGTTGCTATTTTTTAATTTTGTTTTTGTTCATTTCCTTTTTAGCTTCGTCTGAAGTAGGAGAACTAAATGTAGTGACCACAGAGTTTGTCGAAAGTGCTGATGTGTCAAAACCTGTCATTGTCTACGTGTCCATCACGGCGGCTGTACTGATTTTGATAAATGCAGGCTTAGTCGCTTGTTTTGTTTTGAAAAGACGCGCTAGACGACTGAAAGGTAATTTTTTTTCTGTTAATTTTTAGTTGTAATTTTATGTTTTATTTGTACCACAACGTAAACAAATGACTAGGATTGGCAACTAACAATAAAAAGTATTATGAAACCCTTAATTTCTTTTGTGGCTTATGTTACTGGTGTTTAGTATTGCATGTTAATATTAACTGTATAATACTGTATAATAACTGTGTTTAGCTTAGAGACAAAAGTATGATTGGTAGCATAATACATTGATATGGTAAAACGTACGAACATAAGTTTCGTAGAGGTGCTACGGTTTTCGTAGAGCGTCTACGTCGTAGCTTGCTACGCTTTTGTTGTCATGCATTAAAATCTTTTATACTACACCTGCTCAGAAAGTTGCTTATTTCTAATCAGATAGAAAGTAAGTAATTGCAGGCATACTGAAATATGGGAGGGAAAACTCTATGGAATTTCAGTTCTCACGCGTTTAGCGGGAGAGAAAAGTCAATCGAAGGAAATCCATTTCTAACGTGCTATTTTTTTGTTTCCTAAAATATCTGGTAGCTATGGTTATATTCATAATAGTTCAAACGACAAAAAGTTTTTACTCCGAATCCGCTATATGATATCGGTCTGTTCCGTATGCGTAATTATTGTTAATTAAAAAAAAGAACCATGTGAAAATCACAAATCAAAAATCGTGCGCGTAGGTATTTATTGCTATATTTGAGTTTACAATTTGAATTTACTCAAGTGATTGTGAAGATTCTTAAAAGATGATTTTCTTGGAAGGTTTAGCTTAAAGCACTACGTATCATTTGGGAGAAAGTGCGATTCCTACCTCGTGTGTTTTAAGGCTAATGACACACTCGATAGGAATTGAGCACTTTCTCGCCTAGGTGTACAATGTACTAATTGGTTACCTTCTTTGATGGACTATTACTAGTCATAATTTGAGGAATCAAACCTATTTTCCTGATTTATAAAATTACCCATCATTTTCGAAATTTCGTATTCGCAAATACTCTATAAAATAAAAATAATTAGCTCGTACGAAGTGACACTTCACTTCCATTTTAATTAATGACGCCATTTTGTTCGTTCAATGTTGCCACTTTGACATTTTATATGCTCAGTGTTGCCACTCAGCATACTTCAGGCACTAATTGATTGAAATGCTCGTAACGTGAGGGCACGACGGGAATTAAAGATTTTTATATAATTACTACAGGCTTGTAAATCAAGTAAGGTGTTGGAAATCAGTTTTCATTATAAATCTGTATATTTTCCATAATATTTTTTGTACAACAGTAACCTACATAACCATACCTTTGATCATTAATATAACATTAACAAAAATATTTTTTTAACTTAAGCGATCACAGCACCTTTACAAAAGTAAATGAACGTGAAAGAAATTTTTATGGTTAAATCGTTATGTACTGCCTAAAATCCTAGTTTTGCCCACCACTATAACTTTATCAAAGCTCCACTACAAGCTCTTCTAACATTGATCACAACCATAACATTGCCCAACCTTAGCTGCGTCCTATCATAACATTGACCACAACCATAACTTAGTAAAATTTTAATATGCACTGAGCACGCCAAACAATCATCAAATTAAATGCCCTACTTCTTTATATCATTTTTGAGCATTTCTTATCGATATTATTTCCATTTGCAATTGCTCACTACCATAACATCGCTTAACCTAAAAAACCTTCCACAGAGCAAGCCGGCCAGTCCTCAAAATCAGCGACCATAGAGATGTACGCTCCATCTTCATACAACGACACGATGACAGGAGAAACCCTTAGTTCTGTTTCGGAGAAGTCCGAGACGTATTCACAAGATGGCGACGATAGGCCTCCGCCCCCCATTCCGGAGATACCTAGCATGCCGAGCAGGCATAATAATATGCTCAGTCAGGTGAGTTAGAATCAATGTTAGCTTATGTTGTTAGTTTAGTTTAGCAAAGAGAACACTCGGGAACAGGAAAATCGAGCAGAAGGCATGTAGGGCTGTGCAAAACCTATTATTTATTCATGATCTTTTATCTGTATTAAAATTATATGCATAAGTATGTGTATATTTTAAAAATCCTTTTAAAATAGACCGCTTGCAACGGTTTCAAAACCTACTCCTGATGCCTTATTTCGATTGGTTGAACAAAAATTTTCACAAATATTATATTTTGAATGTTAAAAAGGGTTATTTATCTAATGTATTATGAAATGATTCGTTTTGCAATAAACTATATATTTTATATTACGATTTCATATAATTTTTTCGTTCAGCTTTACTCAAACCTTTACACATACTTTTTTAATAAAGAGAAAGAGAGAACGGCAGCATGCTATAGCGAGAATTAATATGTGGTTTAGCTTTGGTTTTGTGCACGTTATGTCTACAACATACAATTAACCTTTAACCTTCCACAGACGTCAGATTACATGATCGAGGACCAGGGGGTGATCCTCCCCCCTCCGCTGGACTACCCGCCCCCCAACTACTACGAGGAGCACGCGCGCACGTTGCCCCACCCGCATCGCCATAAGGAAGGGAGTCTGCACGCCACTTTGGGGAGGACTGCTGGTATGTATTGTTTTTAATAATGAGATGAAACTAAACGGAAGCACAGGAACTAGCTAGACTAACACGGAAATTACTTATTCTCGCTACCTCTTTATTTTTTAGATCAAAACATAAAATTTCAAAATAGATAACATTGCCCAAAATATCATCATGTCATTTGGGGCAAAGTTATCTTAGATGCCCAAAGAAATATTTATGATTTTTTCCTATTTACCAAACAATTGATCGAATTTACATACGCAGCGCAATATTTTGTATTATTATTATTTCTACTTTAAGCAATGTTACCATTAAATTGTTTTAATAGCAAAGTTACCTGCATTCAAAACAATGATACAAACTGAAAACAACAATAAAAATATAATAGTCCGAAGCAATACCAAGCAATTCTAAATTGACTTACCTCAAAACAATATAAAATCCACGTATTTCTCATAAATACATTAACCAATTCGAATAAAAGCTGAAACAAACTGTACGTAGAGTCAGCAACAAAAGTCGCTTTATATCACTTCTGTATATTCCAAATGACATAGGCTATGTTTTCGGTGATCGCACCGAAGTTGACCTAAGTGGTCCAATAGGAAAGTGTGCTGCGTAAAAAAAATATTAATCTATTTAGTCCGTTAGTTAGATTATCAGAATATATTGTACACATAGTTTCTCTTTTGTAAATCAAACAAAAAATTACAAAAAGTAAGTGTCCAATATCTTCTGATAATCTAACTGACACAGACTAATTTGTAACTAGTTGTAACGTATTTCTATTAATTGATTGTAATATTCATTATTAATCGTATAAATATTTCAATTTATCTAGTTTTGTTGCGAACAGTACCTACATTTCATTTGAAAACTTGATTCTAAGCCAATATGTTTCAATTCTAAGAATTCTAAAGGCTTCTTAGAGTCGAATGAACGGAACGTAAATTAGGTTTAGAATTAAAATAAAGTTGAAAAATGCTGAGATAAAACGAACCTGAAGTAGAAATCGAGTGTGAAGTTAAACTGACATAATAATTACATTGGCTTGTCGTAAGAATCGAGCCCTGTCGATACCGTAAGAGCAGGCTAAGGAACCTACTAGAGGAAGGGTAGTATTTTCATCCCATCTATTCGAAAAGAGGAGAAGAGGTCCTCGATAAATGCGACCAAAATGGGTCATTCCCGCCCACTTAATAACAGTGATGAAATGACAACACTATAAAATTAAAAAGTTTTAACGCAGTTCGCATCGCTAAAGTCCTGGCCGGTGATAAAGAACACGAAAAAAAATCGGGAACTTCTTATCCGTTTTTTTATTACTTTTTATCAGAATATTACAGAAAATTTTAAGAGGCACACAAATTGAAGAAAAGACGAGTTCTAGCAGTGAAAGTGAAATTATTAGCACCAGAATATATTCATCAAAACTCAAAGCATTTCTTAATTATTTTTCTCATAGAGGGAGATGAAAAGCAGAGAGTGCGACACGATACTAAAATTATTTAACCTCGAGCGACGTATTTTAAATCCCTCGCTACGCTTAGGATTCTACGCCAGAATCCCTCGCTTCGCTCTGGATTAAAAAAATCACTCTCGTCCTAAATACATTATTTTGGTCCCTTGTGACAGTTCTACTATTTCACACCTTCACTGCGATCACCAATGAATGAATTATTGAAATAGTTCATTTGACACGCCACATTACAAAAACATTATGGACACAACATTAAACATTTATGAGAGATATGAATTTATCAGTAAGATAGGTGAAGTGTAGAAATGGTACGGTGTTTCCCTTGGAAATTTCAAAATATTCGGACATAAACGGCTGTAACTTTTGATTGCGATGACTTAGAAGTTTTATTTATATTACGGTTTCAAAGGTTACGGACTTGAATATTTAATGTTAATTTCAACTCGATACCTACGCGTTCCTGGGAAAAATGGGAAAAAGGGGTTGACAGACAGACGGACTACAAAGTGATCCTATGAGGGTTCCATTTTTCCTTTTGAGCAACTTAGTGCAAAAAAAAACACCAAAATTGTTGGAGATTTTTGTTTTCACTATGAAACAATGCATGCCAAGCGTGGTGATAATAGCAAAACCAGGGGTTGTTTGGGGGGGAGGGATGTTCAGCATTGGATGAATATGTGCTGATGAAGATGATAAATTCAAACAAATTGTTAAATGGTATAGTACTAATAATAGTAAATAGTATAAAAAGGCTTACTATAAAATATCAGATTATGTAGAGGATAAAAAAGCTTGGGACGGGTTTTGCTCAACTCGAAAAATAACAAATGACAGGCTAAAGGTTTCTTCGTCGCTTCTTTACTTTAGTCTACATATCGAAGCGACAGAAATCAAAAATATCACTTTATTTCCGTGTCCATGTTTAGTTTTATAATTTGACCTTTTCTAAGTGTACATTTATTGTATTTATGAAAATAAAGAGCTTTTGATTTTGAAGGAATTTGAAGAGTTTATTTAGTGATTATTTACAAAGTTCTGATTGTATTGTTTGTTTCTGTTCAGGTAAATCACAATACGTTCCCGCACCCAGCCCGATGCCGCCTCTAGACGGTTCCTACTACAACATGGCGTCTGATAGATACCTCTCGTATCCGCCGCTGATTGGAGAGTTCCTGCAGCAGGTTTGTAGCTTTTTTTCCAAAAGTAACAAGATTATGAATAGTTCAAGATTCGGTCAGTACGTCAGTCTTAAAATCGCGCTGTTATGTTATTGTGGCGAGCGAACCGAATGCAAACCCTACACAACGTAGCGAGCGAAGTGAGCGTCGGTTTTTGCTGCTAGAGAATCCACTGCGCATGGCACACCATTCCACTTCGGCTGCGTCCTAAAACAAAAGCTAATTTACAAAAAAGAATTGTTGCCTACGTCTGGAACCGGGTAAACTCGGTTCAGCGTAACCGATTCGAGCGTGACGGTTTAGTTTCTTTCACTGTTCGGAAATTGCGCCTCAAGAAGTTTTGACTTTAAAAGTCTACATAAGTGTTCTTTTTCTAACATTACGTCTCCCCCCGCAGCAGGCTGGTCGCACCCCGACCCCCCCTCAGCAGTACAGCGTGCAGTCGGTCCCCAAGACTCACCTCATGAACGGCGGGATCGGTGGCTCCCCCTCGCATATGGCTAGCCCGCCGCATAACTATGGACTTGACAGTAAGTTGAACACTATGTGCATACACGGAACTGCCTACTTTCCATATGGACAGCTTTTTTTGCTCTATTGTAATATCATAAAATACCTTTGCATGTGTTTCGAAAACTTTGTTTTAACTTCAAATAATTCTATTCATACGATTTCTCATCGTACCTTCAAATTAAGAGCACCAGTTTTTTTTTTCGTAAATACATAAGCTTAAAGTTTACTACTTACAACAACTTTAAAATTGAAATCATTCTACCCCCCAGGTCATAAAATGATGCCCCGTGTCGGGAGTTGTCGATGTTCTCTGTCTGTATACAGCAGATTTTAGAGAGTTAAATAAAGTTGACAATTTAATGACCGTTTCTAATTGCTAATATCAAGAACTACGAATCTGATGTTGAAAATTATTTCATCTTCTATAACTTAAAGCGTAAAAATTACAGAGTCCGGCTAGAAACTAGTTCCCTTTACATTACTAAACATTGTACCAATATTTCAGTTGCTCTAGACCGGCAGTCAGCAGGCGGCACGCTTCGGCGACAGCGTCTCGACAAGATGGCGGTGCCACCGCCAGACGTCACTGTTTTACACCCTGGAAACTGTAACCAGGTGAGTTACATGTAGTTTAACACTCTGGAAACTGCACCCAGGTGAGTAAGATTTAGTTTTACACACTGGAAACTGTAACCAGGTGAGTTACATGTAGTTTTACACCCTGGAAACTGTAACAAGGTGAGTTACAGGTAGTTTTACACCCTGGAAACTGTAACCAGGTGATTTACTCGTAGACTTGAAGGTTTTACATTTGCACCCTATGGAAACGGCAACCAGGTGATTTACATGTAGTTTTACACCCTGGAAACTGTAACCAGGTGATTTACTCGTAGACTTGAAGGTTTTACATTTACACCCTATGGAAACGGCAACCAGGTGATTTACATGTAGTTTTACACCCTGGAAACTGTAACCAGGTGATTTACTCGTAGACTTGAAGGTTTTACATTTACACCCTATGGAAACGGCAACCAGGTGAGTTGCATGTAGTTTTACACCCTGGAAACTGTAACCAGGTGATTTACTCGTAGACTTGAAGGTTTTACATTTACACCCTATGGAAACGGCAACCAGGTGAGTTGCATGTAGTTTTACACCCTGGAAACTGTAACCAAGTGAGTTACTCGTAGACTTATAGGTGTTACACTTTGCAAACTGTAACCAGGTGAGTAACGTGTAGTTTTACACCTTGGAAACTGTAACCAGAAGAGTTACTTAAAGTTTTTAAGGCCTGAAGCTGTCCACTGTAAGCTTTTAGTGCACAGCGGAAGAAAGAGCAAATATTTTAAAGATTTCTTTTAGATAACTGTCACAAATCCCTCTGGTTGATCACTGAAAATATAGTCTAAGAAATGACCCCGGCCTGCTAAATACAAGTTGAAAAATCTAAAAATTGATAAAGGGTTATTCCTCTTTCGGGGTAGGTAATTATTAAATAAACATTGTTTTATTTAATTGATTTATTAATCTACACCAACATATTGATCACTGTTTTTATCTACAAGACAATCAAGTTACAACAACCTGTTCATCTAACACAACAAATCTCTCAACTCAAAAACTCAGTGCTTTATTTCAGACTTAACAGGGCTCATGGACACGTTTGATATTTTAAAATACAATTATTAGTTTTGATAATAACATAATTAATAATTTTATCGGGTATCGAAATAATCCACTTTCAAAACTATTTAGAAAAAACACTTTTATTCCTTATTTGATAACTCGTTATTAAAATGGAATAAAAGGTGGCCTGTCTAACAAATGGTACGCGATAAATACCCGATAAAATCATTAATTACAATTAATCGTATTTTTGTATTTTTAATACTCACGGCGATTACCAATTAAAGCAATTATAGTTAACCAATCTTATATTTGTTACAGCACTCCCAAACACCAAAACAGCCACAATCCATCCTCAAGGACCCCTCGCGTCACAAATACAACCAATACGGAAGCCCAATCTCCTCTAGCACTCCTCAAAGTAACTCGAGCCAAATCCTGACAGTCCAGAACTTGACATCTGACGTTCCTCAATACGGGACGATAAGGAAAGAGAAGAAACAAAACGTCACGATAGATGAGTCGTTCAATAAGAGGAACGAAACGCACGTTGTTTAAATGACAAAGTGGAATTTAGTGACAAAGTGAAATTAGTAAGAAGTGATTTAGTGACAAAGTGAAATTAGAGGCAAGGTGATTTAGTGACAAAGTGATGTTAATAATGAATGGTGTGAACTTAATAAATACGTAAAAACGATTAATAATTTAACGTGTGTAAAGTCAGTTAGTGACAAAAACGATGACGTCAAATAGTGGCAGTTTGTGTCAAAAAATCAACGTTGTGTCAAAAGACAGTGTCAAATGCTAGATAGGTTTGTAAATAGTGGTTTAGTGAATGTAGATAGATATTATAATTGAATGTGATAAAGTTAAAGGACTTTGATAGATTGAGCGAGTGTTAGATAGATTTGACAATTTTAGCCTAAAAAAGTCATTGTTAATAGGTTCACGGTCATTTGGGGTGTATTATTACCCCACAGGGCTTAGAAAATCCCATTTCACAAATCGGTGTTGTAAGGGTTAATTCAAGATTCTAACCCCATGCCCCGATATAAGGGGTAGAAATTGACCCCATACTTCAGTGTGGGTGCAAGATGACCCCATAGACTTTGAGCCTAGTTGTTGTTTTGGGCTATAAGTGTGGTTGTATTCGATTGTTCGACTGACTTAAGTATCAATAATTTGTAAGTTTACGTCCGGTATATTTGGATTTTTGTATTGATTGATTGTCTAAGCGTAATTTTTAAAATTTAGGTAATCATTTTTTTTTTTTTTACTAGAAGAATTTCAAAAACACTGCAATGTTTTGTCGATAGGCTTATTATGAAATTATTTTAGTTACAAATTGATTCCACGAAGGATCTCTTAATGATAAGTTTAATTATATGTATGTACTTATGCATAATAAATATTTGAATTTTAAAGCATTTAAAAGATTTGGGAAAATTTTGAATTTTACCCCGGCGATCAATCGTCACTTTTTTGAATTGTTCAGTAAAGATTTAGCAAATTTTTTATTGTTATTTAAGTATAATGAAACAAATCGTTTGACTTTTATTTCATTCAAATGCTGATTTTTTAAAGCGTACTCTACGTACATATATTTTAAACATTAGGTACCTACCTATTTGTAAAAATTTTAAGTACTAAACTTTATGTATCCGTTATTTTTACAGTTATTTTTAAATTGAAAGGTTAAATGTTGAGTTGTAACGAAATTAAGACAAAGTGGAATAATGTCAATTTAAAATTCTCAAATATTCAGTAAATAAAACTTATTTTCTGCATTTTCTCATTACTAATGTAAATAATAAAGTAATACTCAAATTGCGAACTGACAATAAATCTAAGTTTAATTATTTTATTTATAAATCCCGCTTGTATACAATGTAAATAACTTATTGTAATTTTTCTATAACATTAGCTTTTCTACTCCAAAATTTAATCGGAAGATAGTACAGATACCAAAGTTTTTCTAATTTTATCCTTAAGTTACTATAATTACTATCTAATTTTTATTTTTATTATTTCTATAATTTTTTTCGGTTTTGTAACAATTTATTTTTTCAATAAATGGTAAATGACTGAATTTCCAAATAGTTACTTTAAGATTCATTGATTTTTTCAGAATTTGAAAATCCATCCATTGAAAAAATACGATTTTATATTTACAAAAAATATTCTATTGTTACATTTCGAAATTAAAATAAAAACTCTAATGATGATTTTTGTTTTATTTTTCGTTCCTTTTCCGTGGAATTTGTATCTGATCCAAAATTTTGAACATATCACAGTTAATAAAATTGCTTGACCACCAGTTTCTTTAAACTGTTCAACACATTTAGATATCTCATGCATCAATTTTATACAATTAAAATAAATAGGTAGTAATGGAAAAACTTCTACCAAGTGTCAAAATTAAAAAAATACTATAAGTGCCAAACAAGTTTTTTTAAATCATTATAGGTACATAGCTATGTTATACGTCCTTTTAAACATAAAGTAAGTTTAGAAATAAAAACCGTGCCTTATACTTTAAAGCCATTTTGACATATTAATATCAAATTAAGTAACTAATCGCCAGAACTTAAGAATAATCTTAAACATTCTTTAGAACTAAGAGCATTGACTTCTTTTTTTGCATTAAATTTTTTTATGATTTTAAACAATTAGTAACAAGACTGATTTGTTTCCATAATAAATTCGTAATGTTTTAATTTAGAAAATAAACTTAGATTTTGCTTTTATAAAAAAAACTCGAGCTTGTCATCTTATAGTAGTAAGTGCTAGGTAATTGAATGTTTAAAACATATTGTCAATAAGAATAAAAAAACGTCAATGAATACATTTTTAATTTATAATGTTAAAAAAATAACATGAAGTTAACATTATTTTAATTCTTTTTGTTAGATAAATATATAATATTCCTAATCCTAGGAATTCATTGTAAAATATACCATTTAAAGATAAAAATAAGGTTGTAAATTATTCTTAAATTCCAATGTGACTCTTAATTACGTAAAGCTCATTATTGTGTACTCGGCATACATTGAAATAAAGCGTATAAATGTTAAATGCATTTTTATTTAATATAAATGTTATAGACCATGGAATACCATACTATCATTATAACGTTTGTAAGAGACAAACAAGCAGGATCTAAGGTTATAAATAATAAAAAAAACACCGGTTTTATTCGCAAAACGACAAGCAAAGCAAGAAAATTATTCAGACGACCTTTTGATAGATACTTCAATGATCAAAAACGTTTCATCCGTTTAAATGGAATTTTAAGTAACTACTTCTCTGTCAAAATCTGAACAGTAGTTTTCTTTTAATAACCCTGTATATTTATAAGATAGGTTAGGTACTATATCCTATAACTATAACTGCAAAGCAAAGGCGAAAATTCTACTAAAACAATTCGTCTAATACAATTCGACTAAAAACATTTCGACTAATGACAATTCGACCTTTATTTGACCCGACTTGTAGGCCTTCCACCCCGCGAAACGAGGGGGAGGCTCAACATTAACTTACTTCTAACGAAGCCCGTCCAACACCCGCGCAGCCGGGGGGAAGGGGGGGGGGGGGGAAATTTTTCGTTGTTAAAACAAATTGTTTTAGTCGTTAGCCGAATAGTTACTAATTGAAATGTTTTTAGTCGAATTGTTTTAGTCGAAATGTTTTTAGTCGAATTGTGTTTTATTCTAACTGTTTTAGTCGAATTGTTTTAGTCCAATTTTCCGTAGACGCAAAGTTGTTCGTAGTAGTAGGGCTAAACGGACTTCGTGAGATAGAATAACTATACCAGAATTTCAGTTAAGGTCAGATATTCCTGCAGCAGTAGGCTTAAGAGCCGCCGCGCTCGTGCATTTTGTAGATATTTAAACATAGTAATTAAAAAAATGGTTGTCTGTAAAGTCGGTTTACTGACGATAGACGTGACAACTCAGAGCGAGGTAACGCCGCATGACGAGGTAACGCCGCATGACGTCATGTTTTTTTGTGCGTGCAGCCGGCTCTATCGAATTATATGACGTTGTCACGTCAAAAAAAAAAACATTTTATCAAATCAAACTGCGAATATGTTTAGAAATATTAAGTATCTTTAGTTAATTACAAAAACAATATGTAAAATATCAGAAATTCAGTCATAATATTGAAAAAACATTACAAAAAGGGGTAACTTTGGGATTTTTCCTATCGGGAGAAGTTTATTAGGCCTCATAACTAGATGCGACTTTGACTAGACTAGATCCCGTGACCACGACAGTATGTAAACCAGTTGAAACGTCGGGAAAAATAGGTAATAAACGCGATAAATACCCGCTAAATAAATCTAACAATAATGTGTTCAGATCGCGTAAGTTTGAAAATATTTAGACTAGATCCTTAAATAATAAAACAGAATGTGAAACAATATTTTCTATGTCTCAGATGTTTTTACAAAAGAGCGGCCTCAAGCGTTGGAATACCTCAAGTAGATATCGAACTTTTGTAAACTCGTCTCTTTAATCGTCATTACGAATGTACTACTACAGACACATATACAAAAAGATATACAATTTTAAACAAAAGTACAATAGGTCTAATTCATCAGACGAGCACTTTAAGCCTGGAAGAAATCGCTGTAAGCAAGCCGCCTATTGTATATTTTTATTTAGTTATGCAATTTAATTAATTTTGTAGGTGCAATAAAGTGTTCATTCATTCATTTTAAAAAAGTTAGTACGAATTCATTATGGATGTAGGCGGGTAACTATGAACCTTATTTGTGTTGGAAGATCACCAACGTCTCATCCCTTAACGAGGGACTTGTTCATGGTGAGTGCGTTCCGCTTTCCTCCGAGCACTACGCGAGAGCGCTCGTTAAGCCCGCGCCACGGGCCCTGAAGAAGGATGAAACGTTGGTATTCTTCCAACACAAATAAGGTTCTTAGTTAACCCGCTTACCTACCAAATAATTTATTATCTATCTATCTTCAGGTCTTCGTCAGTTGCAGACTTGCAGCTGGCGCGCAGGCGACGCAGCGCGGCGACGCAGCGAGCTATTTTCTATTTGAATCAAATTAAAACCTCCTAGTTATAATTATTGAATTTGAAATCTGTTCAACTTAAGCCGAGCGAAGACTTCTCCAATACTACAACTAGACGTACGAATTACCATATGAATACATGCCTGTTTGCTTTGGTACAAGTTATTAAAGATGGCGAATTGAAAAGACTATAAACCTACTGAAGGATAGGATTCGTAACGAATACATCCGACAGAGAAGTAAAGTAATCGACATAGCTCTATGATTAGAAAGCTGAAGTGGCAGTGGGCCGGCCATATCTCGCGAAGAACCGACAACCGCTGGGGTAAACATGTTCTTGGGTGGAGACCGCGAATCGACCAACGTAGTGTAGGACGCCCTCCGGCCAGGTGGGATGACGATCTGCGAAAGACTGCAGGCAGATGCTGGATGCGGCAAGATGAAGACAGGGCGCTATGGCGCTCATTAGGGGAGACCTATGTCCAGCAGTGGACTAATATAGGTTGATGGTGGTGATAAATATTTAGCTTAAACCTTGTACCACGCCCCTACATCTGCATGTGACGCGGCACTTAACATATTACGGATTTAGACTTGAAATTAACTGGAATATTAATGCAGGCATACAAGTTTGGCATACAGGCTGGCATACAGCATCAATGGAAATGAAGTTCATTCATTGGATGGCATTGTGCCGGTTCCAATGAGGTTATGTAGGCAAGTTAGTAGGAAGTTGGCGGTGCTACACCCCTGTGCCTCGGAAAGCAAGTTAAGCCGTCGATCCTGGTCCTGACCCCTCCCCGGTCGTGCCGGTCGCCATCTGCATCGGATTATGCGAGTGCACCTGTACTTGCGCATACACTTGTGCACTAGCACTATAATATGTCCTGCGCACTTGGCTAGTGTCCGTCGAGGCCGCCGTGGTCGAAATTCTACATCATCTCACTTAATGTAAGTGAAGATATGGCCTAAGATGGAGCACGCTTTCCCAGTGAAATTTTATTATTATATTACTGTAGTTTTTCTCTGTAATTTTATCTCGGTTAGTTTAATTAAAGCACATCTTTTGATTCGTTACTACCATGTGTGGTTGGCAGATAGATAATGCCATCCGCATTAAGCCTATCTTTTGTATACTTTACTTATATAAATGTGTGCAATCAAAATCAAAAACTCTTTATTTCCATAAATACAATAAATGTACACTTAGAAAAGGTCAAAATATAAAACTAAACACTGACACGGAAATGAAGTGATATTTTTTGATTTCTGTCGCTTCGGTATGTAGACTAAAGTAAAGAAGCGACGAAATTTTTGGAGTTGGAGCAAAACCCGTCCCAAGCTTTTTTGTCCTCTAGGTAATCTGATATTTTATAGTAGGCCTTTTTGCACAGCAAGGTTTTGACAATTTGTTTGAATTTATTTACTGATAATTTTTGCAACTCACTAGGAGTTTTGTTGTAGAAGCGTATACATTGCCCTTTAAAAGATACATTTATTTTGTGTAGCCTAGTTGTGGGCACAGCGAGTTTATGTTTATTTCTGGTATTAAAATTATGTTTATCGCTATTTTTAGGGAACCGATTTATATTTTTATGAGTGTACAATAAGTTTTCATAGATATATTGACATGGTACTGTCATTATGTTTATTTCTTTGAATTTATCACGTAGAGATTCTCTAGGACCCATGTTATACATAGCCCGAACAGCCCTCTTCTGCAGCACAAATACGGTGTTAATATCTGCAGCGTGGGAACGCTGTGGGGGACCACAGCAGTATACCATAAGACATAATACTATGGAAGTAGCTGAAATAAACAAGTCTAGATGTATCCACGTCTGTAAGATGACGGATTTTTTTGACTGCATACGCTGCAGAACTGAGTCTCTTCGATAGCTTATCTATGTGTGGGCCCCACTGAATGGGCCAATAAAGGATTTAAATAAATAAATAATATTAGATACCCACTCGTACATAAAAGCGAAAAGCAGTTTGGATGTATGATCGTTTTTTACCCCGTCGCGCAAAATCTACCGATTCAGGGCTAAGGCAGGGATGAGGTATTCGAACCGCGGTGCGAATCGCCCAAGTACCTACTATTTCTGAATGGGACCATTCGCAACGCAGTGGTTGGAGCGTTGCGACTGGCCCAAGGTATCTTTTGGAATGTGTCGATTCGGACCACGGGACGAAACGAACCAATGTTCTTTTCATAAGTCTGATTTGGACTAGCTAAGAAGTTTAGTTTAAAAGTCCCGTCTATGTGCTTATTTTGTAAGCCAAAAATATTGATTTCTGCAAGTGCACGAGATTTCATTATACACGAGAAATGCTGAAATTCGTTACAGATTCGTTCAGAGCCAGAGAGAGTGTTTTAATTTTATTTTATTTTATCACCAGTGTCTTTAACGAACTAGATTTTTCTGTTTATTGTTAGTCTATTTAGTACAAACAATAATATAAACTACACAAATAATTTACACTACAATGTATATTAAAACTATTTTATTTGTTTGTTCATTTTAGCTGGCATTGTAATTTGTTTTGTGTGTTAATAAATAAATAAGAGCCAATAATTTTCCCAAAAGTTCTGATAAATTATATTACTTTAAAACATCCGGCTGTAAATGTTTGATCTCTGTACTAGTTTATTAAAAAACAATCCATCAGACGGAGCTCAGTCGTGCAGCTCTTTCATAAATTCATTAAAGTAGAGCGTGGAGTCAAAAACTCGGTGCAATATCTATAGCTTTCATGTTATTTAACCTACTTAAGGGGAATTAACCTATGTCCAGCAGTGAACTAATATAGGCTGATGATGACAGGGTCTTTGTAAAAGTCTCAGATAACAGGAACAGTATGTAGATCTCAAGTTGCGCAAATGTGCAGGTCTCGACAGAGCCCACATTTGCTCCCCTTGTCGAGATCCTAGAGATCCGGTATAGATAGAGGTCCGTGGGGTACCCAGGTACCGGATATTTTTTTTATATCTGAAAATTGATTTAGGTCCGGAGAACCTCGTCTCCCCGGACCTAAAAAAATTATCTGAGCGTCTGGTCGAAGCGACGCGTGACCCGAGAGCTGGTGAATATCTGGCGCAGCGCATCAGCATTGCCATACAGCGGGGCAATGCAGCCAGCGTAGCGGGCACTGGTATTGATTTAGATCAGTTAAGCTACCTGTAGATTATTGCAACTGTCTGTAGTTAGCTCAATTGTTTCAACTGTAATTACTAGTATTAATTTGTTTCTAATATAATTTGATTGTAATTATAAAGGCCTTCAATTTGAGAAATACTTAATTAAATTCAAATTGAAGAATTATTTCCAAGTTGTTGATCAGATCAAACACTGAACCTTTCGACACAAGTTTCCCAAAAACGAAGGGTTTTAACAACACCCCAGGGAACCCTGGCGCGGCAGGTGTAGCGATTCATTTCGCGCTTCACCGCCGCTTCAGTTACAGGGTTCCGCTTTTAAGGTATGAGGAAATATTTCGGGTTTTTCTTGAGTGTTATAAATTATAAAAGGTTTATAGTAGATACCTAGCTAAAGAATAGACATGGAATGTGGCCGTAATAAAAACGTTGTGTCACTGACAAAAATAAAATGGAAGTTTCGTTGCACCTATAAAATATCATAAAAATCATAATCTAAAGAAGGGATGATTCTCGTTAGATTCATTGGCTAGGTCCATTATTCATCATCAGTAATTTTGTATTTGTTAAAATTGTTATACAGTCAGCATGACAATTTACATTTAAAGTAACATATCTGACAGATCAGAGCGTCCAACCTGTCATGACCTACGGAGCTGAGACGTGGACACTCACGGTCCACCAGTTCAAAGTCGCTCAGCGAGCTATGGAAAGAGCTATGCTCGGAGTTTCTCTGAAGGATATAGGATTCGTAACGAATACATCCGACAGTAAACCAAAGTCACATAGCTCTAAGAATTAGCAAGCTGAAGTGGCAGTGGGCCGGCCATATCTCGCGAAGAACCGACAACCGCTGGGGTAAACGTGTTCTTGAGTGGAGAACACGACTCGGCAAACTTATATATATTATGAAACGGGCGTTCACTAATTACGTGAAGCTTAAGGGGGTTGTGCTAGGTTGAGCAAAACATTACGTAACATTACAGATTAAAGTTTTTTACAATTTTCACGTGAAATCAGGAGGAAGGCGTCGAGCAAAATCTCACCAAGAGGGGAGGAGGGGGTCGAAGAATCGCCAAAATCACCTTACGTAATTCAGGGATGCCCCCTAAGTATAAGTACCCAATAGAGAGGAAATAATGGTCATTCAAATTCCGAAACTGATCAGTGACTTGTCACTTATTAATGTCTAATAGACATTTATAAGTGACAAATGTACACTAGTATGATAGACATTGTCTATTATACTAGTGTTGTGCTGATATAATAAAATTATGTATCGATACTCCCGATCTAACAAGAAGTACCTAATTGAAATGTATCAATTTGATTGAGTTATTGTTGATCAGTGTAAGTTTTATAAAATACTCCGGGCATATTATTTAATCGGCATATTAATGTACCTATCTTTATTTTTTCGTTTGCTCCCGACATTTCACAGAAGACTGTTTTTATACGATGAAAAATCGACGACACTTATTTGGTATATAACATAAACGCGCTTTATAAGCTACGAAAATATTTTGCTTGAATACTGTTGTACATTGTCGTGGCCATAGGTAGGTATCTTAGAATTGATCACTTCATGATGTACCTAACTGACCATTTCAAAAAATGGTTGTATTTCATGATAAGGCGAGCTAAAACTGAATACATCGTTTAAGCATCAACGTTTAATGATATTACGATCAACGTTTGACCATATCATTAATGTAGGGTTTCCATGACCATCAAAGGCTTAGAACTCTATGATCAAAGGTTTAATAAGAAATCCAAACAACGAGGGAACTATACCCGCAATCGCAATTTATTCATAAAGCCGATTTACATGTCAAAAACTTATTGGAAGTATACAAATCGTATACAAGTTTAGTATATTAAATACTTAATATAATTCGATTCTCATATAGAGACAATAAGAACAGAATTTTTTAATTAAATTCCCACCTAATATAACACTAGTAGTTACGTATTTGATTTGTTTGCTTTAAAAACATTATAAATTCACTATCGTTGAGGTAAATTATTTACGCGATGCTCATAGTTTTGTATAACATTGACTATCGATATCGATAAAAATATATACTTGCCCAACTGGGGTGTGATGCTTGACTTTGAGTCAGCCAATCGGAGCGCAGCGGTCGCCGCAGTGATTTGACGAACAAAATAAATGAAATTTCCTCTATTGGGTAGCAGAGGGCTCATTGCGGCCTTTTTTTGTAAAGCGATAGGCATAAGATTTCGCGTTTTTTATGCACGGGACCGAGCTTAAGTTTTTGAAAAGCGTAAGCGCAAAAATTAAGTTATTTTTTTGACAAGAAAACTACATTTCCTCTCTATTGGGTATGTGCTCTATGGTGGGCGGTTACCTTCTGGACAGTCGCGTCGATTATTCACTGTGAGTATTTGTTTCAAACAATGAAAAAGAAGGAAGTTGTCTCCGTCATATGAATTATATGCGTAAGTGTACTTGCGTATACTTCTCACTCTGTCTGTCCGTAACCGGACAAGTTGTTTGGCGGCTACTACGAGTATACATAAGTACTTTCAGTGATCGTCCTAAAAGGTAATAAGGACCCGAAGGTTATAAGACTCTATTGGCCCATAAAGTGAAGTCAGCATATCCTATACCTGCTCCTCAAAAATGTAATAAGGTCCTATAATAGGGGTCCCGGATATTTTCGTTTATACCAAATATTGGCGTTGTAAAAGGGCTGACCTTTGGGACCTTATTGTTTCACATAAAGTTCGTGTGACGAAATCTAAGGGACCGTTCGCAGAGCAAGCTATTTAGATAATCGATTTTATTTTACCCTTACTATAGTTCCTTTCATCCGCAGTTGCGTACGGCTATAAAATATCTGATTATCTAGCTAAAAAGCTTGAGACGGGGTTTGCTCCAACTCGAAAAATATCAAATATCAGGCTAATGGTTTTTTCGTCGCTTCTTTACTATCTTCTTTACTCTATCTTTACTCTATCTTTACTCTATCTTTACTCTATCTTTACTCTATCTTTACTCTATCTTTACTCTATCTTTACTCTATCTTTACTCTATCTTTACTCTATCTTTACTCTATCTTTACTCTATCTTTACTCTATCTTTACTCTATCTTTACTCTATCTTTACTCTATCTTTACTACCTTCTTTACTCTATCTTCTTTACTATAGGAAATAAAGAAATTTTGATATTGCCGCAAAACGCAGCGTGTATCTAGCTAACCTCGTTTACTTTCGGACTGGCTATTTTCCAGCTGCTTACAAAGTGCATGATGTCGCCGCAAGATTGTAGAATCTGATAAGGTAAGCTGATTGGAAAATTACGCAATTCGGTCACCAGCTTTGCTGCCAACAAGGATATGTCATGAGAAAATCCGACATCGTTTTTTTTTTTTACAAAATATGCTTTGTATGCACTGTCCCGTGGTCAAAAGTCAATGCCTAAAATCACAACTTGCAACGAAAATCTGCACTATTCAAGATATTATTATTAGTATTATTTATCGCGCATATTTACCTATTTTCCCGACGTTTCAAATGGTTAACACTGTCGTGGTCACGGGATGATGCGTGGCGATGGCAATAAATACCCGTTTAATAAGTATAAAATAGACAAATAATTTCATAGTTTTTTTGCGATCGGTACAGCATTTTGTCAAGCTCAACGCTCAGCCTACGTCGGCTATTGGCGAATTTCGCAGAATCATACATTTGTAACTCAAAACAATAATGGTATTTCGTTCCTATCTTGTACAATTTATACATTGTTCAAATACTCGTATTAAATATGTATCCAAATATTACTGGACATTAATTCATAAACAAATTTCAATTATAAATACTACTTCTAATTTATTTCTATTATTTGATTGTAATTTTCTTGGTTAATAAAGTATTATCATTAACGATTTTCCCAAATATTCTGCATTTTGGGATATATGACCCCAAAATAAGCAAAATTGGTTTTATGGGTACCTAACCTACACAGACGATGATGTTCTTGTATCCGAATCTTCGACCACGAGCGAAGATCAGTTCAACGGAGACAAGCCAGGTGCGCTGGATATTATAGTGCCCAAGTGTGTGCGCAAACACTGGTGCACTCTCTATTCTCTCAATCTCATAATCCAATGGGATGGCAGACTGACACGATATTTAGTTTTTATTCTGATTATTTTTTTCAATGTTATATGTTCTAGGTAGGTACTTACCTTCTAAAAGTAAATTTTTGCAATATAGTTCGATTTCTTAGAAATTAGAAATTATCCAGAGTGCGAGGATTACGCACTATAATAACAAAACCTTCTAAAAGTAATTAGTAGGTAAGTAGAACAATTATATTTTTACAATTATTTTTTTGAATAAAATAAATTAAAACGACCGGGGAAAGGTCAGGCGCAGGACCAACGGCTTAACGTGCTTTCCGAGGCATGAAGTTGTAACACCGCCAACTTCCTGACTCCGGGCTGTTACAGATTTTATTTCGCATTTATAATATCAGCGTAAATTATTAGATAATTATAATGTGAGGGCAACAGAAATCAGTCAAAGAGTATTTGTAGTAAACTAACCAAGTTTAAGAATCTTTTCATTTAATGTCACACAGATTTGGAAATAAAAGGATATATTATTTACTAGTTTATGCCCACGGCTTCGCACGCGTTGTTTCTATGGAAACGTTTAAAGGTGATTTCTATTCCATGAGAACTGATTTATGGGATAAAAAGTTGCCTATGTCTTATTCCAGGATTAGAATTACCTGTGTGCAAAATTTCAGCCCGATCCGTTCAGTACTTTTGGCGTGAAGAGGTAACAAACATCCATCCATCCATCCATCTATCCATCCAAACTTTCGCATTTATAATATTAGTGTGATTTTATTATAATGTGAGTGAAGCCATGGGCAAAAGCTAGTTTTATTGAAACCAAACTAACTCCTAACTTCAATAGTTTGAAATAACTATAGAACTCAAACAGTAGCAACTAACCGTTGCAGTGATACTTAGAAGTAAAAACCTCTGAAGTATGAATTTCAGATTCGAAATTGGATAAGATATGCTGAATTTTGTTCTCAAGCTTTCTGTATGGTAGGCTAGGAGACGACTGAGTAAAATGTTACCTCATCTTGTACAAGACTATATAATTTCAGATTCGAAATTGGATAAGATATGCTGAGTTTTGTTCTCAAGCTTTCTGGTAGGCTAGGAGACTACTGAGTAAACTGTTCCCTCATCTTGTAAAAGTCTATATAATTTCTAATATCTTTTTTTCTTAATACGAAAGTGAAAATGCAAATATGCCATCGAAAGCATTAATTATCTTTAAAATCCATACAAATCTTATAAATCCGAAAGTAATTCTGTCTGTTTGTCTATCTCTGTTAATCTGTGTCTACCTTTAACATATAAACTGGCTATAGCCAAGGTTGGTACTAATATCATACTTTTACGTACCCAGACCCGAAAAAAATACCTGTAGATCATATGTACATTTGCCAATGTACATGTACATTTTGTGGAAATCGAAACCCTAACCTCCCAAGTCGCAGGTATACCTTCACCCTGCCGCTGAGGTCGTCATAATAATAAACCATCATTGAACGAAATGTTATGATATAACCAACTTGTATTAAATTATAGCTTTTATAATGATAACTAGCTTGTATATTAAAACTAGTTTGTATTAACTAGCTTGTATATTATAACTAACTTGTGTATTATGACTGGCCTATATAATTATAACCAGCTTGTATATTATAACTAGCTTCTGCCCCCGGCATCGCTCCCGTTTTTCAAGCTAAAAAGTATAAGTCTATAAGTAATTTTATTGCTGACCTAGAACTACCTACAATTAGGTATGCATTATTTCTGCAGTTTTTTTTAACGGAAAAGGTAACAAACAAGCATCCAAACCTTAGCATTTACCTTAGAATACATGGTTTTTAAGGCCGCCGGTAAGTGTCCCGAGAACAAACTTAATATTACCCTTAACGGCTTGAACATAAATCGCGTGTCGAAATTTAAATATCTTGGACATTTACTTGTCGACGACCTTAAGGACGATGAAGACGTCGAAAGGGAGCGTAGGGCTCTATCGGTTCGAGGTAACATGCTGGCTCGCAGATTCTCCCGTTGTACTGACCAAGTTAAAATAACGCTTTTTAAAGCATACTGTCAGAGCTTTTACACGGGAAGTCTGTGGGTCCGGCATACCAAAAGATCGATGGACGCCCTACGAGTCCAATATAATAACATATTTCGGATGATGCTGCGGCTGCCTAGATTCTGCAGTGCGTCAGGAATGTTTGCGCAGTACCACACAGACGGTTTTCATGCGGTTATGCGTAAAAAAACAGTGTCCCTGATGCGCAGAGTACGGGACAGTCGCAACAGTATCCTGTGTGCTGTGGCAGAGTGCCTTTCATCCCCGCTATGGAAGTGCTTTGTGCGGAGGGTGATCAATCAAGGAACATATTTCCTCTATTGATTATCCTCGGCTCGATTATACACAGCGCCTATTGCTACATTATTTGTTATATATATTCTATTTTATATTGTTTTGTGTGTTAATGTACATGTATCACTCGCATATCTATGGACCCATGGTTGTCTGAAATAAAGAATTTTTATTTTTTATTTTTATTTATTTTATATTTAAGACGACCTCTGTGGCGCAGCGGGCGAAAATCCGCCTGCGACGCTGAAGGTTGCGGGTTCGATTCAAGCCTCGGGACAAATGTTTGTACGATCTGCAGATACTTATTCAGGGTGTTCTAGATGTTTTCTATGTACAGTAAAAATATCTATCGATGTAGTGTATTGTATTAAGTATATCAGTTATCTAGTACCCATAACACAAGCTCTGCTTAGCTTGGGCTTAGATAACGCTGTGTGATTGTCCAGCATTATTTTTTTATAATATTTGTGTGATATAATTATCCCACATTGGAATACGATGTTGCAATTATTATCCAATGCTCTCCTGAACTATATCTGGACCAAGTTCAGAAATGGCTACTATATTCATTTTTAGGGCGTTTGAGAGTGAATATTTAATAACTTTTTCATTCAATAATTAAATGGAAAAAATATTTTGTACAGCCTGATATTGTGTCTGACATTTCTGACGACCTCTGTGACGCAGTGGTCGTGAAGCCTGAGACAATTAAAGTTGCGAGTTCTATTCCCGTGGGACGACCTCTGTGACGCACTGCCAGTGCGATGTGAGACAAAAGTTGCGGCAACCTTTGTGGCGCAGTGGCAGTGTGTCCTAGGTTGTGGCATCTATTCCCATGGGGCTATAGGGAAAATGTTTGCATAATCTGCATATATTTGGTCCGGGTTTGTGATTTTCCAACATTTAATATGGTAGAAAAAGGTAATACAGAAAGTCTGTTTTAGAGACGTATTTAAACTGAATGGAGCATTCATCTGGATTCTGATTTGCACACGGAAAACATGTGTGGATGTCGGCCATTTTGTACTTGTTTTATTTTCAATATTTTCGAAGCTATAAATACAATTAACCTAAAATCTCTCTTAATCATTTTAGCTTTTAACTCCAAAATATATTGAGGACCTTAGCAAAATCCGCCTTAAGCATACCTAAAAGTTAATTTAGGGTAAAGTCGGATGAAAGGACACATATTATACAAAGTAAGTAAGTACCTACAGCCTAGACTGGTCCACTGCTGGGCGCACGCCTCCCTCTAAGAAGCGTCTTATTGGCTTATTGGTGCAGGCTAAATAAAATTGCTAAAATAGATGTAAGATCTGTAAATAAGATTTGACAAATCGGTCCATAATTAATGACGGAGAAATAAATGAACAAACAAACTGCCGAACCTATAGGTAGACCGCTGGCGTGTCTCTGTAAACCCATGTCACAGTAAAAAACCAAAAGTGGCGTTTGTTACTGTACTGCTTTTTTTTTCTTATTGTAACAAGGTTCTACAGAGACACGCCAGTTGTGTGGTCTACCCTATAGAACCTCCACCTTATTTCGAAGGTTAATAACATAACGTCTCGCGGGTAAATAGGCTTCTGACCGATACCTGTAACCGTCTGTAAGCCACATTACAGCACAGTACGTTAAACACGTATAAAATTTAATAGTACCATATAAAAACTGCGTTTCGTATGGTCAGACATATGGCTTTACATTTACAGTTGATTTTGTAGCTTAAGGCTTACATGTTTAGGTGGATTTTCCCGTGAGCTGTGGCTGTATTTTCTGATTTAGTTTTTGTATACGCCTTTAATTTTGCACTAATTTGTGCAGTTTTTAGCACATTTGTGAGCTTGTGAGGGGTTAATGGAACTGAAGGAATGGAGTCATAATTACGTAGAAATTCTAGGAAAGCGGTAGAGACGTGATATTAGTATTTTTGACCGACTTCGGAAAAAGGGGAGGTTCTATGGCTGTGTGTATGTTTTTTTATGTGTGTCCGTCGATTTCTCAGTTAATTATGGACCGATTTTGAGAATTCTTTTGCTGTTGTATAGTGAATGATCCTGAAGTGGTCACATAAATATATTACTCTCAAAAAACTCAAAAATAGTGTAAAATTATTACTTATATTCGAAGTCGATTTTTAGTTTTTTCAAAACAATCAAATTATTACTTACTAGTTTCTGCCCGTAGCTTCCCATGCGTAGCTTCTATGGACTAAAACGTTTAAAGGTGATTTCTATCCCATGGAAACTGATTTATGGGATAAAAAGTAGCCTATGTTTGATTCCAGGATTAGAATTACCAGTATGTTCAGTAGTTTTGGCGTGAAGAGGTAACAAACATCCATCCATCCATCTATTCATCCATCCATCCAAACTTTCGCATTTATAATATGTATTAGTGTGACTGGTTTCTGCCCGTAGCTTCGCATGCGTTGTTTCTATGGAAACGTTTAAAGGTGGTTTCTATCCCATGGCAACTGATTTATGGGATAAAAGGTAGCATAGGTTAGATTCCAGGATTACCTGTATGCAAAAATGATAGTTTAACTAGATTCGAGACCAAGAACAAGGAAACATCTTTTTCAAACCATCTACAGCTTGAGATTCCTCTGCAGTCATGGAAGCTAGAGCCTAGAAGCAAATTACTTTATTCGAAAATTTCTCAGACCACTGTAAAAGAACAATTTATTTTACCCCGGCTATCTCGTCTCGTGCTAGGGATGTGTGGATTTTAAAGATTTTCCGGCTTTTATGGCCGGATGGTAAGCACTTTGGATTTTACTCGAGCAATTAAATCAGATATTTCTTTTTTCATAAGCGAGGACAATGACCTACTAGTTGTTCAGCATTATTTGTCGTTTCAAATTACATTCACACAATTTAGAATTTCTGTCGGTACTATTAGTAGGATGTATGTATATAAAACCTGTTAGGTAACGAAACGTGAGCCTAGTCTACCGGCGCGTCTACAATAGTAACTAGAATATACTCTGTGGTAGACCTTTACCAAGATGTCGTCGCACTCGCTACTGTGTAGATCTTTTGTCATAAATAAAACTGTTTAAAGTGTCCTAAAGCTGCGTTATTATTAACGGCCCTTTAAAACATTCTTCTAAAATTAAAGTGATGATGATGTCCAAGTACCAACGGCTTAACGTGCTTTCCGAGGCACGGGGTGTAACACCGCCCACTTTTTGACTCCAGGCTGCTACAGTGGTTTTTTATTCCTAGAAAAACCTCAATAATAACTATTGGCCCGACCCGGGATTTGAACCCAGAACCTCATAATTAGCGGTTGCACAAGCTGACCGCAACCAGGCAGTTCAAATGAAAGTAATATTTATCTAATTCATAGAAAATTCCAATAACAGATTATAACAATTACAACTAGTATTTACAAGTATATCTAGGTATTTCTTAAAAATCTAAGCCGTCACCAGAAGGCAAAGTGCCCAGAATGCTGGCAGCATTGCCACGTTGCCGCTAAGTCGTTCAACGAAATCTGAACCACATTCCAATTACATTGTGGGCTCCATTAAAAAGTTTGCCAAGATCTTTATAAATTGCGTGTGCCCCAGGACCCCAAGGACCAGGGGTTTCAACCTCAACGGCTCAAATAGGTTAAAGTATTTTCGCCATTTGCGGGACTCCACTGATGTTGCTGCGGAACCGGCCCTTACCTACTGATCTCCCTGTAAGATGTGAAGGCGCTAGGGTATCTACACACGTTGCATCCCAAACTAAAGGCCAACCCATCATACAAGGGGAAAATTAAAGTTTTTTTTTATTATATGCGACCAGGGAGTCATTTAATGAATTTTGAAGTGACTTGTCTGAACTTAGACCTTCGATCAGGGAAAGTGATGTCTATAATGTCTAGCTATAGTGAATTCCTTCGTTCGAGTGTTAGACATACAACTCACTTTCCTAGTTGTCTTTATTGGGGATTGCTGTAACAACATAAGGGCCTTATCACACTGGCGATTCGCAAGCGATTTCAAACTGATGCGAGAGCGCAGCGAGCACGCCACGACACGACCTCTGTGGCGCAGTGGGCGAAAGTCAGACGATTCCCGCCAAATGTTTGTACGATCTGCAGATATTTGTTCAGGGTGTTCTGGATGTTTTTCTATGTATAGTAAAAAATATCTATCTATGTAGTGTATTGTATTATGTATATCAGTTATCTAGTACCCATAACACAAGCACTGCTTAGCTTGGGGCTAGATATTGCTGTGTGAATTGTCCAGCATTATTTATTTATTTTATTTTTATTTACGCCACGACAAAGCTGTAGGCGCGCAGCGAGCTCGGGTCGGTCTTCGTTTTGAACACTGGCGTCAACGTCGAAAATTGAACTGAAATCGTACACAAATCGCCATGGTGTGATAACTTGATAAGGCTCTCGTAGCCGGCAAAAACCGGCTTTTCTACCCGTCCTCTCCCCACCCCCTCCCTAAGGTCGTTAAGACTACTGCCAGCGATGCCAAAAGTCCAGCGGGGAACTTCGATTTCATAATTTTCGAGACCCGTTGAAAGTGTCTTCCGCTCAGATACCCTGCTTTTGACTATTAATTAGGTTAAGAATGAATCGTTTTGCAGATTGGTAATAAGTCAAAGATTTGGAGTTTAATACATTTGAACTTTGATAAACAGGTTGACTTGTTCATTAAACTAGCGAGCTAGAATTGTGTCCTTTTGGGCAGGGTTAAGGGCTTCAAAGAATGCTATGGAAGCTATGGAAAGAGCTATGCTTGGAGTCTCTCTGAAGGATAAAATTCGTAACGAATACATCCGGCAGAGAACCAAAGTTATCGACATAGCTCAAAGAATTAGCAAGCTGAAGTGGCATTGGGCCGGCCACATCTCGCGAAGAACCGACAACCGCTGGGGTAAACGTGTTCTTGAGTGGAGACCACGACTCGGCAAACGTAGTCTAGGACGCCCTCCGGCCAGGTGGGATGACGATCTGCGAAAGACTGCAGGCAGATGCTGGATGCGGCAAGCTGAAGACAGGGCGCTATGGCACTCATTAGGGGAGGCCTATGTCTAATATAGGCTGATGATGATGATGGGCAGGGTTAAGGGCTTCAAATAATAGTATACTTAGGACGATCACTGAATGCCTAGATAATTGTTTCTTCCGACACTGGTTGTTTGTGCACCACAGTGGGAACCAAAACGACGACCTCTGTGACGCAGCGGGCGAAGGTCTGCCTGCGACGCAGGAGGTTGCGGGTTCGATTGCCGCCTCGGCACAAATGTTTGTACGATTTGCAGACATTTGTCCAGGGCGTTCTGGATGTTCTCTATGTATAGTAAATAATATCTATCTATGTAGTGTATTGTATAAAGTATATCAGTTATCTAGTACCCATAATACAAGCTCTGCTTACCTTGGGGCTAGATAATTCTGCGTGAATTGTGCAGTATTATAAAAAAAAACTAAGACTATGTGGGTACTACCTACAAATATGATAATACTATTGTCATAAAAGCCTTTATTCACAAAGAAAATTATACTAGTATTTACAATTGAAACAATTGAGGTAACTGCAGACTGTTGCAAAAGTCTACAGGTAGCTGAACTGATCCGTATCAATACCGGTCGTCGCGTCCCCAAGACGCTGGCTGCATTGCCACGCTGTACGGCAATGCTGATGTTAATACTTATGTTCCATTCCATCTCTACTATTATTTTGTATTTGTATTTATTTATTTTCAACTTAAAGTACATTACATTATAATGTTTCTTCCAAACTGTACAACAGTTTGTCGGCAGTAGCTCTCGTGGTCACAATAGACTTACATTGTAAATGTACTACTTGTACTTCTTTTGCTTTTGTGTATTTTTCTGTCACGTAGAATTATTTTTCTGAAATAAACGTTTATTATTATTTTATTTTTAAGCTTATCCTAATTAGCTCATAATGCATCGATGTCAATAAAATTCTGAAGATTGGGCTCTAGCTTGTCGAAAGTGGAACGTTCAAATTAGGTCCCATTAGGCCCACCCACCTCAGTCATAGTCCGACCGGCGCCTCTACCTACACAAAAGGATCTACTAGAGGTCGCCTGCTGCCCTTCCTCTGGTAAGCTTCCTTAGTCGCCTATTACGACATCCAGCGGCTGAGGCTTGGAGGGGTCGATTCTTACGACGGGACCGCCACGGTATCTTACTGGGTACGAGATTGGAAATAATGTCCTCCTAGCCGAATTTCGACCACGGCGGCCAGTCTCATCGGAGACTAGCCAGATGCGCAGGACATATTATAGTGCACAAGTGTGGGAGCAAATACAGGTGCCCTCACTCTCATAATCCTGTTGGACGACAGATCGACAGATTTGGAAATAATGACGTATTTAAGAGGAGATCTGTACACAAACGTGGGTGCAAAGGGACTGAAATAGGTATTTCGGCGCCTTTGCACCCACTGTTGTGTATATCCGTCATAATTCAATATGGAAAGGTTTCTAAGCCTGACTTCTTAATTCTGACGATTCGTTCGACTCGATGCAGACATTGTGTGTAAAGTTTCATACAAAGAAACCATTCGATTTATTCAGCTCCTTCTTGGCGTTAGGAACAGATAAATGGACATATTCACATTTATATAAGTTTTAGAAGGTATTGATTCCATACAAAACATAACGATCTATTTTCTACACTCCCGGCTGTAGACTCACAAAAGTAGCCATTGAGGTGATTGTCGTAGTGTCGTAAAAATACGATGACGACATCAAAAGTGGAATTAAAGCGATTTCTGTTATTTTATAGCTGTCTCGAGCGCGAATTTACGACTTTTTCGATCGTTAATTAATCAACTTCGCACTTGTCTATGGAATTTAGCTTTAGAGGCATAATTTCTCTGCCAGGATTAGAATTAGGAGATATAAGTAACAAAATAAAAAAACTTGTCAAGGGACACCCGGATGGAACGAAGTTCCTTTCGATTAGTAGTGGGAGTGGGAGTCACAGCACGGCTCGCTTCGCTCGCCGTGCTGTTCCCCTGTTGTCACGTTGCGGCTCGCTGCGCTCGCCGCAATGCTCCCCCCGGGTTCAGGGGAGGGGGTTCCGGGGGGGCACGCGGGGGTCACGCAATCCAACACACGTCTGTCGTCATCAAATTCGTAATCCTTACCCCCATGTTAGTCGAAAACGATACCCATATCAGATTTTTTGGTGGGGGGAGGGGGTTCCGGGGGACACGCGGGGGTGACGCAATCTGACACACGCCTGCCGTCATCAAATTCGTAATCCTTACCCCCATGTTAGTCGAAAACGATACCCATATCAGATTTTTTGGTGGGGGGAGGGGGTTCCGGGGGACACGCGGGGGTCACGCAATCCGACACACGCCTGCCGTCATCAAATTCGTAATCCTTACCCCCATGTTAGTCGAAAACGATACCCATATCAGATTTTTTGATGGGGGAGGGGCTTCAGGGGTCTGGGGGCACGGGGGTCACAGCACGGCTTGCTTAAAATTTAATTTTTTTGGCCGCAGAAAACTGATATATCCCGCTCACTCCAATGACACGTTGCGCGAGCGAGCGGAACACACAATTGTTCGAATCGAAGCGCACCTCGGCTCAACTCGGCTGCGGTCGTCGCTTCGGTTCTCCACGGTTCTCTTCGTCAAAATGTGTCGTTACAACTTTTCGTGACATTTTTTTCCGTCTAGCCTCCTTTCACAATGCGCGATAAGGAACTTCGTTCCAAAAAAATTTGATACAGTAAAAATACAATCTAACAACACGATTAACAGGGAATTAAATAAGTAGGTAAGTAAGACAATTCACAGAGCATCATCTAGCCCCTAGCTCAGCAGAGCTGTGTTTTGGTACCTACTAGTTATCTGATATACCATAAATTACGTACAAGGAGAAATATATTTTTATCCATAACAAATAGGAACTTTATCAAAACCTAAAATAAATCTATTTGGGTAATCTTTACTACAAAAGAAACATTATTTACATTTATTTTTGTAATGTTGTCCGTAACTACGAAAACCATGGTCCATTCTGCAGTTCCAATTATCGATTTCGCGTCCGTTTATTTTTTTAAGTTTTTAAAAAGAACCCTTCATTTCTCTACATAAATCAGGACACCCAAACAAATATTACATCAATTTCTGTTCTGATGATATCTTGTTTATAACCCGTTACCATTACAATATTACCGAATCCCTGCCGTTACAAAGTAGCTATATCTACGCCGTTAAAATAAAGATCCACCCCCATAGATGCGTACTTTGTATTTGTAAGTCGGTGTAACCACGCTGCAGAGTGAAGAAGCGACACTGCGAATAAAACGATCGTAACTGGCTTAGCATTGAGTAGAGCAGGAGACAGTGGTCACAATAATATAATGATAAGTAACAAAAGAAGTTCAATAATATTCTTTTATGGAAGTGAAAACTTCTTTAGCGGCGCTGAGCACTTTTTTTGTATGGGTAAAAACTTTCAAACTCGCGTCAGGGTCACGTGATGCTGATCGAAAAAGCGTAAGATCGAGGGGAAGGGAGGATAAATGATAGTACTTTTATACTTATAATTAAACACAACGTTAATATTGAAGTTTTCACTTCTGCCGGCACTCCCGGAGTGCTACCTTTTTTTTATGTTAGTTTTGTATGTAAGGTACGTGCGGGTAATAACGCCTGTCGGGTAATAAGGCCTAGCGAAAGAATATCTGTGAAAAAATGAAAACTAACTTCAAGTTTAAATGGTAATCAACATTTACGGTCATTTTCTATAAAAAACAAACAAAAAAATACAAATTTTTCCATAAATAAAGATAAAATTAAGAATTTTATGTGTAGCGGGATAATAAGGTCTACGGCTTTGGCATACATACTTAGTAGTTATGCTATAGGTACTCAATATATTTGGGATTTGAGATAAATAATCACGTAGATGCAACAACAATTCTGTAATTATTGATCTTCAGTAACTAAAGATTTCAATATACTAATTATAAGTAATAAATATAATATTTAGTTATTTAAAAAAGGTGAAGTAGGCCTTATTATCCTAACATAGTAAAATAAGGCCTTTGTAGTACCGTTTTTTTTTTGGGTAATTTTGTTTTTGTTTGTGGTAAAAGCTAGTGTGTTTTGTGTATATATTATAGAATACTAGCTGCGCCCCGCGGCTACGCCCGCGTGGAATTTTAAAATTATCACTTAGGGGTATGAGAAATAGATGTTGGCCGATTCTCAGACCTACTCAATATGCTCACAAAATTTCATGAGAATCGGTCAAGCCGTTTCGGAGGAGTACGGGACCGAACATTGTGACACGAGAATTTTATATATAAGATATATTTGGTAATGATTTACATTAAAACTTGTTGATTAAACTGGATATTTTCCATTTATCACACATATCCCTTATCTAGGCCTTATTACCCGCAGGTACCTTAGGTTACAAAATATTATTATCTGTATAATGTTTTTCTGTCTTGTATGTACACATTATCTATTCACACTCGCTTCTCTCTCGCCACACAGCACAATTTATTTCGCCAAACAGGGGTTTCATTCCGGTAACCGATTGGTTTCTTTGTTGGTTGCAAAAACTCAGGGGGCAATGGCGCTCATTATGGAAGGCCAATGTCTAATAATATAGGCTGATTATGATAATGATGATGATAATGATGAGGACCTCTGTGGCGCAGCGGGCGAAGGTTCACCTGCGACGCAGGAGGTTGCGGGTTCGATTCCCGCCTCGGGACAAATGATTGTACGATCTGCAAATATTTGTTGCTGCTTAGCTTGGGGCTAGATAATGCTGTGTGAATGGTCCAGCATTATTTATTTATTTATGATTTTGTAAGCTCTACCTATATTTTCTTAAGGAGCTGTGAATAACCGCTACGGAAAATTCGACTAAAACTTGTGAAGCGGGGGGGTTCAACATTAACTTACTCCAAACGAAGCCCGCCCAACCACCGCGAAGCGAGGGGGTTTTCTTTAATTTTTATAGTCGAATTTTCCGCAAAGCGCGTCCATATTAAGTAACATGTTAATAAACTTTGATTTAAACCATGTTTTGTTCAAAGATATCCGTAAACGTAACGTGATTTTACCCGTCCCGGACGGAACGGGGACGGAATTTTCTTTCAGGAATTTTGGGAAAAAGTTTTTTGGGGTGTATCGAAAACAAGGTGTTTTGAAATTCAGTCCTAACGTAAGCACATGGTTATGTTACTTAATTTGGACGCACCATTATAAACACAAATCTCTAAGATTTCATTAACAAACATCAAATCTTCCTATGTCCAGAGGCGAGGGCAATGTAGATCCAATGTCATTAGGCGCCGATCTCCTGAGATATCCTCGATCTCACCCATTTCCAATTGAGTGCAGCCTACGTACCGACTACACAAGGAAGACGGGCTTCACAGACAGAAGAAGCATTTTTTAATGTTAAACAGATATGAAATTTTTTTATGTTTATGTAAGTATATTATATTGTTTGTAGGCTATATGTAGGTATTATAGTATGTAGTGTAAGTATTATTATTATTTTTTTCGCGTGCCACCGTCTATTTTGTTCTTACATGTCCAGTCTTAGCATTTATTTCTGTATTGTTATCTGTCTTTGTGTGGTACAATAAAGTATTATCTATCTATCTATCTATCTAAAAATATCTTATTTTCAATAAAATAATATTACAAAAATAAATTCGTCTACGGAAAATTCGACTAAAACAATTCGTCTAATACAATTCGACTAAAACAGTTAGACTAAAACACAATTCGACTAATGACAATTCGACTAAAGCCATTCGACCTTGATTTGACCCGACTTGTAGGTCTCCCACCCCCGCGAAGCGGGAGGGAGGTCCACATTAACTTACTCTTAACAAAGCCCGTCCAACCTTGGGTAATGTCAGTTGAAAACAGAGCTCTGAAACACAGACACAAGGCCTCTGACTACACGAATCGCGAGACCGTTTCTACATGGTTTCTATGATGTCCTAGTACTTTCTGCTACGATGATTGAACAAGAACTCCACTTAGCTGATTCTCCAGTTCCTCTGACATCTCACACTGAATTGGTCTAACGTCAAATAACAGACGTTGGCATTCACATAGGTAATAGGCGCATTGCAGGCCCAACAAGGACCTCCTCTTCTTATGTACAGTACATATCGTCGCCGTAGAGCGAAAAGTCACTAAGTAGGTCATTTGGTGTTTTGAGTTATGAAGGTTTAAAGTTTTGAAAAACAAAATAAAATCATAACTTTTTTTCGGTATGGGATATTTCTAATTTTATGGTCTCATATGTTAGGAAATATAAAAGCTCTTAAGGTCAATTCACTACAGTCAATGAATGACTGATATTTTCAGGGAAAATGAAAAAAAAACTGACTTAGTTACTTTTCGCCCTCAAATCTTGTACTAACTTTGTGAGACAATGATTTGTTAAAAGTCACCAACTGACTTTTCACCCGTGTTTGGATAAGTTTATTTAGTGTTTAAGTAATTTTTCTAACGCTCTTATCTGCTTAATTTTATATAATTTCTATTTCTCGAATCAGGTAATCAATAAGAAAATAATAATAATCAAATGCAGTTGTCATACTTCCTTGAAAAATACAAAAAAAAAACGCATTCACAACAAGTTATAAGTAAATTAATGTTTTCGACGTATTGTTAAGATTTTATATATTGAAATCCTATTAAAATGATTAATGATAGCATTCTGGTCCAGTGAGTCTTAACATTGTGAATGTCGTATTTCTTGATCATGATTATCGCTTTTCCATGGCATAATCGCTTCTCAAACATAGACCGATGACTGAGTAAGCTTTCACAATACGGCCTTATAGTGGCATCGGGCACCAGCAGCTTTTCTGCAACATCTTTGTGTGTAGCTGTAAAGTAGAGAGTACTCGTACAATGAATGAAGATAACGGGGAATGGTCCAGTTCAGACGACGAACGCATATCAACGGGTTTTTTTTTCTTGGCCTCTGAAATACATTTCAGTGTGGTACAAACGAACATTACCTGGACGGAGGGCAGTTACCCGAAATATTCAAGTTTTACTGAAAGGAAACATTCCTTTATATTATTTAAACTGCTGGACTACTTGAGAAGGCAACAACAGCCTGTAGTGGTCCACTACTGGACGCAGGCCTCCCCCTGATAAGCGCCTTATTGGTTTTTATCACATGGAGGGTTATGTCCATAATCCCCATTCTGGGCATGCGGGTTGGGGATCGCAGTTCAGTGGAAGAATTGTTCTGCGGGGGCGCTGCTGCCCGCCCCCGGTGGATATCCCTTAGTCGCCTCTTACGACACCCGCGGGAAGAGTTGGGGTGGTGCAAATTCTAAGCCGGCACCACACAGCGAACTACGCTGAGTCCTCGCCGAGTCATCCATTCTTTACGGGAGTGACATGGTAATGTTGACAAAACTCCTTTAAAATAAATAAAGAAAAAAAGATTCATCCATACTGCAATGCTTGAAAACGAATGTTTTCAATCAGTGCGTCTTACCCGTCATGACCTACGGAGCTGAGACGTGGACACTCACCTTAGGGCTGATCCACCAGTTCAAAGTCGCTCAACGAGCTATGAAAAGAGTAATGCTCGGAGCTGTTCTAAGGGATAGGACTCGTAACGAATACATCCGACAGAGAATCAAAGTTATCGACATAGCTCTTAGAATAAGCATGCTAAAGTGGTAGCGTGCCGGCCATGTCTCGCAAAAATCAACAACCGTGTTCTTGAGAGGAGACCGGGACTCGGCAAACATAGTGTAGGACGCCCTACACCCAGGTGGAGACGGCTTGCCAAAGACTGCAGTCAGATGTCGGACGCGGCAAACTGAAGACACGGTGCTATGGCACTCATTAAGGGAAGGCCTATGTCCAGCAGTAGACTAACGATGTTGATGAACCAGCGAAGACGTTTTGGACAGGTGGCTAGGGCCTTATATAAGTCACTAGCCACCGAGTAAGCAAAATCAAGAGCGTAAAAGTAACTAAATTGCACGTTTAATTGTCTATCCTAACACAGACGTACGAAAGTTTGGCTTTAATAAATCAACAAAACACTTTAGCTATCATTCAAAACCAAACTTTGTAGTCAAAATGTTGGGGCGAAAACTAACTTAACATGTTAAATGATTTCTTGCTTTAAAATTATGAAGTACAATTATCGCAAATAGCGATCTAGAAGACACTAAGTCGACTTGGTTAGTTTTCGCTTTCAAGTTGTGTATCAAACCTGCTACCACATAACTAATCAAGTATATTTAGTTATTTCTCGACTAGACTGGGTCCTAGCAACAAGTTATTATTTTAGAAAAGAAAGTAACCAACCCGACTTAGGTTTATATTTTGCAATTCTTTCAAGTTGGAAAAAAGTATCTAAGCCTACTTAGTTGGTTTTCGACTAAAATGCTGTAAGCCAAATGTAGAGTTAGTGAATTTTTTGCACAACCTAAAATGAGAACCGTCATAGCTAGGGATACGGTTGTCAGACTGAAAAATGCAGAAAAAATCGGGGATTTTGATGGCACATCTAACTCGATTTGGCCCAAATAGCGAGTTAGTGACTTTTCGCTCTACGGCGACGATATATTCACTGTGAGTGCAATTCATTAATTCAATTCCGAAATATCCATGTTTAAAGTGGTCAAAAACGTGTTTGAAGCTGCATGGTTAGTCGACAGTGGAAACTAAAGCGATTGACAAAAACCATTTTTAAACATTTTGCATTTACTTAGCTCTTCCTATCGCCTCGTTGCTCAAACACACACTTCTTCCAAAATAACGCAGAACAAGTAGGAACACAAAAATATAGAATTGACAGTCATCTTAGACCCAAAACTAGTTTTCCTATAGTTTCAGTTTCAATTATTTATTGCATTCATGGTATGGGTCTGCGATTGAAACAATGTCTTTGTCGTCATAAAGCTATCTTCGTGTTGGCCGTGATTAAATCCCTCTCGCACTCTGGATTCCAATAACTCCCTCGCTTCGCTCGTGAGTTATCCTAGTATCCTAAGTTGCGCTCGGGATTCATAAACTATTAAGAATAGGTTGTGTCCACTAAGAATAAATCGGATTTATGAGAATTTCTTATTATTAATTATGATACGTAGTTAGGCAAAAACAAAACAGGTAATCAAAAAAATTACAGATTATTATTATGTTCGGAAATAAATTCAAAAAAATAAAGTCATGTGACCAATCAGAAAGTGTGACGTCACGTCTTTCAAAACTTCATTGTTGTGGTGCACGCTGGTTTTAACTAAATCTCTTTAGAGCAGTAACAACACCATCCTGAAGATTGTAGGCAGTAAGTTTGCTTCGCCCATCATGCAGTCTTTCAACAGAATCCTAACTCTTTAGACCTCTTAAGTTGGGGTTCTGTTGAACGGCTGCGCAACTCTAATTGTATTTTGTAATTGTATTTTGTAATTAACTAATAGTACCTATTTTGTATCTTTATTTGATTTTTTGTAATGTTTTGTAATGTTTTGTGTGTACTGTGCCTTATGGACAAAATATGTCTGACTCAATAAACTTTTTTTTTTTTTTTAAAACAAACAGTTGTTTCGAAAGAAGTGACGTCATTTAAGACCATGACAGTCTTGACTCAAGTCTCTTGAGCGTTTTGCGTTAGCGAATGAAATTTTTTTTTTGTTTATGTTAAATATTTATCGTGAATATTCGATTCTTAAAAAAAATAAGTTTTTGGAGTAATAAAGCTAATAAGGTATATTATTAACTACAAATTTTTCAAATTTAGTCATCTAGCCGATTCGACTATCTGTCTGTGGCCATGTGTACTCGTGTGCTAAAACGCTCTCAAATTAATCTATTTGATAGTCTGTGTTCTGGGAAATTCATTTGAGGAATTACACATGAGTACCTATACTCTAAATATGTTGTGGAGGTACCGTACCGATACACTTGGAAATAGTACCTAGCTATAACTTACATGCATTTTTTACCTTTATCTTAATTCTTAAGGGAGTAAATTTATTGGAATTTATTTAAATATATGATCAGCTGGAAAAGTTAGCTTAAAAACTACTTGGACAGCATTTTAAGTTTTGATTCATCATCATCAGCCTATATTAGTCCATTGCTGGACATAGGCCTCCACTAATAAGCGCCATAGCGCCCTGTCTGCATCTTGCCGCATCCAGCATCTGCCTGCAGTCTTTCGCAGATCGTCATCCCACCTGGCCGGAGGGCGTCCTACACTACGTTTGCCGAGTCGTGGTCTCCACTCAAGAACACATTTACCCTGGGGTACGAAGAAACGACAACCGCTGGCGGTTGTCTTTTCTTCGCGAGATATGGCCGGCCCACTGCCACTTCAGCTTGCTAATTCTTTGAGCTATGTCGATAATTTTGGTTCTCTGTCGGATGTATTTGTTACGAATTTTATCCTTCAGAGAGACTCCAAGCATAGATCTTTCCATAGCTCGCTGAGTGACTTTGAACTGTTTACAACAACAAATACAAACAGTTAAAAACAAGATAAACTTATAAGATAGGTCTATGCATAAGGTTGTTCTAAAAGAGCCTTCCTTAATCTCAACCTCAACAACCTATATTGGTCCACTGCTGGACGCAGGCCTCCCCCTGATAAGCGCCTTACTGGCTTTTATCACATGGGGGGTAATGCCTATAATCCCCACGCTGGGCATGTGGGTTGGGGATCGCAGTTCGGTGGTAGAAATGTTCAGCAGGAGGCCCTGCTGCCTGCCCCCGTTGGGTATCCCTTAGTCGCCTCTTACGACACCCGCGGGAAGAGTTGGGGTGGTGCAAATTATAAGCCGGCACCACAAAGTTAATTACCAATAACCCTGTATACTACCTATTTCACCTATTTCGTTTGAATTTAAAGTACCGTATATTTTCGCCGTCTATCTCCTGCGCTACCGTCGAATCTGCTCCATATAAATCAGAGTCTTTCTGTGGTCTCCCCCTCGCCCCCTCCCCCTAATATATTCACCATTGAACCTCAATAAATTTCAACTAAATTAACACTCCTAAGCAATTTTGGATGAGATTTTATACGTTTAATAGGCGTATGTTGAGTGCGATTCTAAATGGTAAACGATGGGTATTCTTCTGGGGGGAAATTCTGTTTTTATGGATTCTGAGGTAAATTGCTAAAGATAATGTGTCAAGGGTAAACTAAAGACGTTTTTACAAGCTAAGTAAGTCTGGATGAAAACTTTGGTTACATATGGATAAGTACAAAATAAAAATTGAGTTTACTGTTGAGTACTGTAGTTTTTATTGTTCTCTTTGGTTCCTTCTCTCAAGAGGGAAAACTGGAACGCGAAAAAACATCGAGGAGGAAAACTGGAATTTGAAAAAAATTATTCCAGTTTTCCCCCTTGAAAAATTTTTCTCAAATTTCTTCAATTTTCAATCAGTATCTATATTTATCTACGCGACTTATCGTTTTAATGAAAGTTTCGCGTAGTGATCCTCAAAGAAAGAAAGAAAGAAAGCAAAGAGAAAAAAATCCATTTATTTGGCCCAAATATACACATAAATTATAATGACGACCTCTGTGGCGCAGCGGGCGAAGGTCCGCCTGCGACGCAGGAGGTTGCGGGTTCGATTCCCGCCTCGAGACAAATGTTTGTACGATCTGCAGATATTTGTTAAGGGGTTCTGGATGTTTTTCTATGTAAAATAAAAAATATATCTATCTATGTAGTGTATTGTATTATGTATATCAGTTATCTAGTACCCATAACACAAGCTCTGCTTAGCTTGGGGCTAGATAATGCTGTGTAAATTGTCCAGCATTATTTATATAAATTTATATTTATTTATATTAAAAAGGAATAAAAATTTCATAAAAGGCCAAAAAGGTCCCTGTCTCAGCACTATGCCGCTACAAGCCACAGCAAGTAGCGGCGCTGATTAACAGACAGGGCCTCGTGTGGTGGCACAAAGATGGTGAAATATCAAACCGCACAAGACGTGTCGAGTTTGTGCCTAATCCAGAAGATGTAATCCTCACCTCAACAGCCTGTGTTGGTCCACTGCTGGACGCAGGCCTCCCCCTGATAAGCGACTTATTGGATTTTATCTCATCCCATATTCCCCACGCTGGGCATGCGGGTTGGGGATCGCAGTTCGGTGGTAGAATGTTCTGCAGAGGGCGCTGCTGCCCCCCCGGTGGATATCCCTTAGTCGCCTCTTACGACACCCGCGGGAAGAGTTGGGGTGGTGCAAATTCTAAGCCAGCACCACACAGCTGAAGATGTAATATCGAGGGCGTATTTCGCGCCATCTTGTGAAAAGGATGGGCATAGAATTTCGCGTTCATATGAACGGGACAGAACATTCGTTTTTGGAACGGCAAAGCGCAAAAACGATGTTATTGCTTATTTACAAGAGAGATAAATAATGCTGGACAATCCACACAGCATCATCTAGCCCCCTCACCTCAACAGCCTATATCGGTCCACTGCTGGACGGAGGCCTCCCCCTGATAAGTAAGAGAGCCCTGGCTTTTATCTCATGGGGGGTAATGCCTACGCTGGGCATGCGGCTTGGGGATCGCTGTTCGGAGGTAGAATTGTTCTGCAGGAAGTGCTGCTGCCCGCCCCCGGTGGATATCCCTAAGTCGCCTCTTACGACACCCGCGGGAAGAGTTGGGGCTATATCTATTATCTACTATCTTACAATCTTCTAATCTATCTATATATATAAACTTTATATATAAAATGAAACCCGTTTTCCTTGGTCACGGGATCACGCGTGAACGGCTGGACCGATTTCGCTAATTCTTTCTTTGTTGTGTTTGTTATTATCAGGAGAAGGTTCATATGAAAGAAAAAATTAAGAAAGTTGGAAACATAAATTTCCACGGGGGCGAAGCCGCGGGGCGCTGCTAGTTAAATAAATTATCTCTCGCGTCTGGTCGAAGCAACGCGTGACCCGAGAGCTGGTGAGTATCTGGCGCAGCGCATCAGCATTGCCATACAGCGGGGAAATGCAGCCAGCGTAGCGGGGACGCGACGACTGGTGTTGATATGGATCAGTTGAGCTATCTGTAGACTGTTTGCAACAGTCTGCAGTTAGCTCAATTGTTTCAATTGTAAATACTAGTATAATTTTCTTTGTGAATAAAGGCTATTGCCATATTCTAATAGTTTAATTTTAAAAGCTAACAAACCTATTTTAAGGTTAGGTAACCCATTGAATAGGTACCCATATTATAGTACATACCCTTTGGGCCCAAACACGAAAATACTCGCCAACAATATGCTAATAAGTTGGAAAGAGCCACAGAATACAAATGTTCTGAGTTTTGCTAATATCAGTCGCCAATTCTCAAATATTTTGGCTTTATTTACATGCTGAATTTATACCTTTTTGACTCGACACTCGGTGGTTTGCCAAGCAGGTTGTGGAAGTTACTATAGAAGAAGAAAGAAGAAAGAAAATTAATTTATTAGTTCACTAGAAAGCTTGCAACTATTACAATACTTATACTTACTTAAGCATATTACACTAACAATAATAAAATAATAGTACCTAACAGTAGCAAGCAATGCAGCGAACCAAAAGGTCCTATCTCAGCATAATGTTGCTCCACAAGAAGTAGAGTAACGCTGGTTTTCTGACAGGACCTTTGGCTCGTGTCAACACGGGTGGCAGACCACAGACAGGTTTTAATATTAAGGTTTCCAACAATCTGGTGATTTTTGTTTTGCACTAAATTCATTTCTAGTTAAAAAAAAGTCCACTAATGTTTAGTTTACGTAATGTGTCGTGTCAAATAAACTATTTTATTTAATTTATTTGTAGAATTAGAAGTATTAAGCTTGTAATGGCTCGGTGGTTGCGGGTTTGATTCTTGGTGGCATGTTTAGAGTACCTACCTACCTATTGTAATTTAAAAGTGTGCTGGTACTGGAAGGATGTTTTTTTTTTCACGATGACTTATGGTAAACAATATTTAAGTCTGTATTCTATTATACAAGATCTATGCTTTGGGACTAGATGACGTGGTGTAAAAATGTCCAGCTTCTTTTAGAATTGTTATTGTGCAAAAAATCTAAAAAAGTCAAGATTTTTTAAATTGTTTTAAAATTATTCATTTTCTACACTATGCTACAGTATAATAGACCGTTAATAATTTTATGATCAATAAGCCATTTTTTATCTACGAAAATCGAAAACATTAGTTTTTTTCCCTGGTTTTTCTGCTGTATATTTGAACTTTGAAAAAAATAGAGGAGCACTTTGCCCTCCCATGTCGTCGTATCCTACGAATAAGGTTACAGTTGCAAAACACCAACTTTACAGGAGACGGTTTTTTCTTATTATTTCGAAAAGTTTCCATTATACGAGTAAGTTTTTTTTTCTAAAACGTTTTATCATGATTTTAACTAAATAATCATGTAGCTTTCATAAATAAAAAAACCCGTTTTCTCTAGTTTTTGTCGCTTAACACCTTGTTCCGCGTGCAAGTTTCAAAACGACGCTGTTTTAAGCGCCTTTGTGACCTTTTTCCACGACGATTTCGCTTCACGACGTCAACTGAGATGGTAACAATCGCCTTTGTAAGCTTATTCGATGAAATTTGTGGGACAATTACAAGAATACTAAGGTAATATTTTACTTTCCTTCAAGAATTTCATTTGGTATCTTGTTAATTAGCGTCAGAAACTGTTTACTCATGCTGCACAGGACGCTTTACTACCTGGACAATATTAGATGGATTTAACTTGTACAGCACCCAATCTACGACCTTAGTGGCGCAGCGGGCGAAGGTCCGCCTGCGACGCACGGAGTTGCAGGTTCAATTGCCGTCTCGGGACAAATGTTCGTAGAACTACTACCGCTGACTTGTCAAAGTTGTACTGCTAAAATGCAACTAATCGCTCAAAATCATTCTAAAGCTAAATGTAAAACCTAGTTCGTATGAAAGTGTTGGATTGCTGACATACTACGAAAAATAGTGTTTTCGTAAACTATGCAAAACTCATCCAAGGGTTTCTGAGTGCTTGATTCAAATTAATAATTGAAACTTATTCGTTTTAATTATTTTCATATAAAACAATGTGATTCAGAATAAAACTTTTAAAACTATTTAACAGGTTATTAAAACTTAAGTCATTTAAAATTATTAAGGTAATTGTTCCGTGATCATGGCGCATGAAACTGTCTCGAAATAGTGGAAAAATAACAACTCAAATCATTTTAAATAATCCGTTTTAAATGACTTACAAATAATTCAGTGCATTGACTAATAAATATAATGTATTATTTCTCCTTAAACATTCGCATTACATTCGCGTGCATTCTTGCGAATGCGAATGTGAGTATTCGTTACATGTAGTGTGGATAAATGGGTCTATCTATTAGATAATTGTCATAATATGTCTATTATTAATATATATAGATAATATATAGATAATTGTATAATTGTAAATAATGTCATATTGATATGCCTCTGCTTAACGTATTTATTTCCAATCGGTCATTTAGCCGTGAAGGCTATTTATTGAATTTTTTCTGCTAGTTTATTCTAACCTATTTTGTATTTGTATTTCTTTTTGTTTCTTTGGAAGACAGGCAGTACATAGATATTATAACGAGAAACAATAAGAATTTTCTTAAACCAGTAAAGTCTCCACTATAAACAAAATTACACATAGAAACTGGTGAACAGACTTAACAAACAAACATATCGTGTGAAAATTAACTTGCTCAATAATAAATTGCACAATAATAAATTGAAATAAGTAACCATATTAACAAATTAAGTATTAATATTAACAAAGATAGAACACTATTTCTAACAAACAAAAAGAAAAGGCTAAAGACAAAATAAAATAACTTAAACTAAGTTATTAACTTGGCGGCAGCAATGCCTACAATGCTTCTATGAAACGAGGCGGCGGCGGTTTAGTCGAAAATATCAATTTCGTTGATAAATTTATTGTAATTATTGCAAGCTCTATTCAGAAACATGTTCTGCCTATAATTTATTCTAGAGGTTGGAGTCCAAAAAGTTTTCTTTTTCCTAGATGAAGCCCGTGGGAAATGCAAATAAATATTATCAAGTAACAACTCGGAGTCAATTTGATCGTTCAGTAATTTATATAAAAAAAACTTGATCTCGTATAGTGCGACGAATGTCTAGATCTACTATAGAGTCTGTAGGAGCTGTCGGAAAGCGGAATAAATAATGTTTTAAAAATTTGTTTTGATATCGTTGTATTTCTTCAATATGGACTTTAAATTTTGGATTCCAGACTGTTGATCCATATTCAAGAATTGACCTGACGAAGTTGTTATGTAATAGGATAAGAGTTTAAGGGCTATTAAAGTCCCTACCAATTCTCATAATAAATCCAAGCATTCGATAAGCCTTGGGCGTAATTGTATCGAAATGAGTGATAAAAGATAATGTACCTAATAGATAAAAGATGTATGCAAATTATAAACTGCAGGCCTTCCTTAAAAATAAATAAAATATTTAAATTACAATCGTCAAATAATAAGCTGTTTGTCCAGGGGAGGGTGATCTGGTTGTTTTCTATGTAGGTATAATAAAAAAATAGATGTATGTAATCTTATTGTATTAAGTATATCAGTCATCTAGTACCCATAACACAAGCTCTGCTTAGCTTGGGCCTAAATGGTGCTGTGTGGATTGTCGAGCATTATCATATAATATTATTATTAATAAATCTTCTCAATTTATTCAACCGTATCCAGAGGAGAGAACTCGTCAATGAGCCTTGAGCCTACTGCTGTGGGTTTACTCACGTTATATTATTAGAGAAAACATATATTTTGGTGTTTTATAGTCTATTTCATAATGGTATATTCTCTACATGATTTAAGTAGGGGGACTAGGAAATACAATGAATTATTATAACTTTAAACGTATTTATTTAGTATGTTAATTGTTGTAAGTAAAAGTTCATAGTATTCCTGTTATTTAAGATACTATGTTATTTGGAAAAAATAATCCTTATGATTGAGTCTTTTGATCGGTATCGTAAAATTACGGGTGGATATTTTACAATTTGGCGGGTTCGACTCCTGGTTCAGACAGGCGATTATTCAAAAGTCTTTAAATGTAGTTTAAATTGTTTTAAAAATCCAAATCAAGTCTTTTTTCAGTAAAATGTTCTGTCTACAAAATTTAAGATACTTTCCCTCCACGTGGCGTGGCCTTGGGTCGCCCTGTATAGATTCTTACAAGTTCTACAGGCTACAAAATTAGTTCCCCTTGTGGAGCTGGCCGTATGAAGCCCATGTCAGAGAAATAGTTTTCTTCATTGCTGCAAAAATAAAGAGTACTGAATAAAATCAAGTTTTAAACAGAGGCTCTAATATCAATCTATATTATGACAATAATCTAATAGATATACCCATTTATCCATAAGAGAGATGTAACGATTACTCACATTCGCGAACATTCGCAAGATTTAATACTCACATTCTCATTCGCAAGAATGCACGCAACGAATGTAATGCAAATGTTTAAGGGCAAATAAAACATTAAATCTATTAGTAACTGCACTGAATTATCTTAAAGTCATTTAAAACGGGATATTTACCATGATTTTCCAATATTTCGACACAGTTTCATGCGCCATGATCACGGAACAATTGACTTAATAATTTGTGATGATAGCCTGTATAATAAACAGTTTCAAGTTTATGCTGAAATACCTCGTTAAATAAAAGGAATTATAACGTATAAGTATCAATTATTTATTTGAATCAAGCATTCAAAAACCCTAGGGGACTTTTTCTTAGTTTACGAAAACTACTATACCAATAAAATATTTTTTATAATTTTTTTGTTTTGAAATTAGTCACTAATCAATCACAAATTTATGTGCCCGCCTCATACTCTACTGCACTGTTTTCTGCTCGCTCGGAGTCGACACACAGCGGTCACCCGCGCCCGCGCGCCTTTTCGCCCGCGGTACACGATTATTGTGGAGTGTGTAACCATATTCGCCGGGAAATGCCCATGTCGGTTGCGTTTCGCACGTGAAAAAAAGTGCCAAAGCTGTTCGTTACCTTATTCGTCGGGCTAAATGCATCAGTGCAATTGTAACCAAATTTTTAAACCTTAATAACTTTTTTGTATTCATTATTTATTTACTTTTTTCGAACTGGTATGATGCAAATGATAATGGAGATTCCAAAAATACAATAAAAATAAAAGGTCACATTGGCGACTGTAACCTTATTCGTAGGATACGACGATGTGTGTTCTAAATAACTACTCGCTTAGTACAAAAAGCTGTAACAACCCAATAGAAACTTAATTTCCACCGATTAAAGTTTATTTTCCCGCAATTGTGTTTACGCAGAGCTAAAAGGGCTGGTACGTACTTGTTTAAAATTGTATAAAGGTGTATTTTATTTGAGTTGGGACCACGGACCATGGCTGAATACTAATGTATTTTTGTTGGGTTGGATACAGATGACTCACTCGAATCAACATTCGTTGACCATTACACAAGTTTATAGCGGCGCATCAGCATTGCCATACAGCGGGGCAATGCAGCCAGCGTAGCGGGGACGCGACGACTGATATTTATATGGATCTGTTGAGCTACCTGTAGATTGTTTGCAACAGTCAGCTCAATTGTTTAAATTGTAAATACTAGTTCTAACTTATTTCTATAACTTGATTATATGTAGATAAAAGAAAAAAACAAGTATAAGGAATCTTAAATTGCCTCCATTCTAAATAGGTACTTACCGAAGAACCAAACGAAAAATCACACTAAAAAGTTCTTGCTTCTTCTGCGAAAGGAATTAGAACATGTATTTACAATTGAGCTAACTACAGACGGTTGAAAATCAATCTACAGGTAGCTCAACCGATCCATATCAACACCAGTCATCGCGTCCCCGCTACGCTGGCTGCATTGCCACGCTGCGCCAGATACTCACCAGCTCTCGGGTCACGCGTTGCTTCGACCAGACGTTCAGATAATTTTTGAACCCTGCCCCTAATGCAGCCGTATATTAGCAAAGTGACCTATCTGAAGCAACTCCGCCCGTAGTTATGTTTGGGGCAACCTTTTGTGTAATAAAGTAGGTAGTTTTACTTATCCTGATATTAAAAATTTGTCGCGAAATTTGCGCAACTAGCCACTTATTTTTACCCACGTACGGCTTAAACTAAATAAAATATATTTGCATATAAACTGTGTTTTAAAGCATACTAGCGGCTGCTCGCGGTTTAGCACGCGCTTTTTAAGTAGCCTATGTCCGTCCCCGGGATACCATTTACTTTCCTGCCAAATTTCATTAAGTTCTGTTCGGCCGTTTTGGCGTGAAAAAGTAATAGACAGAGAGACAGATGGACACAGAGATACTTTCGAATTTTCTTATATTAATATGGAAGTATGGATTTGACTAGGTATTGGTTGATTTTGTATGTTTTTAGTGAATAGGTTATGTTTTGTTAGGTTGAGTGTTTCCATGTGGTGCGGACACTATTTATGGGTTATTAAAGTTTTCCCCCCTGAAATTGGAGAAAACTGGTCTTTAAAAAAAAGTTTTCCCTCTTGAGGGGCAAAACGCGATTTTGAGAATTCAAAATACTCGTCTACATGAATTTGAGAACTTTATAAAATGTTCGTTTGTTTCATCAAAATCCCAAACAATCAACAAATAACCGAAAAAACAACCTAAGCCGTTTTCCAAGACACTCGAAAGACGAAAGAAAATCTATCCATCTTGTCAACTACAGCCTCTTGAACAAAAGCGGGGGCTATTCAGGCACACCCAGTATAAACAAACCTGCTCATAATAGACGATTTGGGTGGCGTAGACTGGCGACTTCAAGCAACCGGTCGGCGACTTTTTACCTGAGGCAAATAAGAAAAAAATTGGTCGGTGTTTATGATTCGAAGGTGAAGACTTCAATTTAAAGTTTTCATTAACTTATGAATAGAGTTTGAAACCATTTTAATTTCAAAGGGAACTTCTACCAACATAAGTAAGCCACCATAAGGTACCTATTTCCACACTTCGGACCGCGCGATCTAAAATCATGTAGTCAGAAGTCCAACTAACTCTTTCTTTTAAATCAAAGTAGGTATTGGATTTAGCTTTACCAACTAAAACTTATTAAAGTTTAGATTGCATCAACTAAGTACCTACAAGTAAGTAAACTATAATGTACGATTTAAATTTTTAGTATCGGCACCTAACTATTTAAGTTTTCTCGAAATGGTAATAACGTGAACTGAGTTCGGAGTTTTTATTCGTTTCGGATCTACAAAGCCACAGACAGACACTAGTTTTAAAACTTTTAACACACCAGGTGTTTTTTAGTTGAACGTTAAAAATAGTTGCTGGCAACAAAAAGTCGCTACCGAATCGCTCGTCTGCTCCCACCCTAAACAAACCTGCTCATAATAGACGATTAAAACAATAGCCCACTGTTGAAGAAAACTGGACTTTAAGATAAAGGGGTAAGGAACAGGCGTGGCGGGAATCGTTATGCTCTGTGCTTTTGGGGAGAGGTGAACTATTCGGATGTGGTAATTTAGTTAGTTTTTAAAGGTAAGATAAAAATTAGATCTATAGCCTCTACTGGTCCACTGTTGGACGTAGGCACCCCCCTGATAAGCGCTTTAGGCTTTTATGATATTGATAATACTAAACGTTATACATAACCAACTTGAAGTTATCTCTGTAATTTACACACGTGGTTTTAATCAGTACCATAGAGATGATAATTAAAAATAAGACACTCTTAGCTCTCGCAGCTCATCCCCACGCTGGGCATGCGAATTGGGGATCGTAGTTCAGTTCTGCAGGAGACGCTGCTGCCCGCCCCCGGTGGATATCTCTTAGTCGCCTCTTACGACACCCACCAAGAGTTGGGTGGAAAATTCTAAGCCGCAACCACCTGTCTAAGCAGTGATTATCGTCTCAGCTGATGAACGGACGTCCACCGCTGGACATCGTCACCGACGAACCTCAAGCCTCGGTCTCCATGAAAAACGTGAAGTGGTATTTTGTTCCGTCAAAGTCTGCGTAAGCGGCGAGGGGCAAGCACGGTGAAGCCCTAGAGTATTGCGTCCCGATCAATGGACCTAAGACAGTTGCTTACAACTTGGCAAAACACCATAAACGCCGTTTGTTTTATTTGCCAGTATGTGGATGTTCTTTAACACTTTCGTAGTCCACGGCGCACATCTAGTTCTGGAAGTGATACTATCTGCGACCCGCCCCTGCGGGTCCCGCCGCATAGACTAGGCAGTGAATGCGAAAAAAAACTAAAATAGACAACAATTACCCGAATAAAGGTACCCCGAAATTTGGCTTGGTGTACCTTTTTGTACCTATTACGAATATCTTAGTGACGTATATTTTTGAGAATCACACTAATCACACTAGTATTATAAATGCGAAAGTTTGGATGGATGGATGGATAGATGAATGGATGTTTGTTACGTCTTCACGCCAAAACTACTGAACAGATTGAGCTGAATTTTTGCATCGGTGTAGCTCTAAACATGGAATCAAACAGAGGCTACTTTTTATCCCATAAATCAGTACCCATGGGATATAAATTACCTTTAAACGTTTCCATAGAAACAACGCGTGCAAAGCTGAGGGCAGAAGCTAGTAGCTAGTTTATAATTTAAATTTTGACTTGTCTATCTAACTTATTCAAGTCGACAAAAAAAACGATATTGATTTCTGATTTCTATATTTTATTCGCCTTCTCCACTTTTCCCCACTCCATGCCGATGAAATCATCTGATGCTAGGGTGTATTAAATAGGGACCATTAGGCCAGTAATTGCACATTGTTTAGACTCCCCCTGTATAAAGAGTTGATCGTTCTGGCTAGTGCGAACTTACGTTACTCGTTTAGACTACAACGTTACGCTATAGGTATTTACCTATCCAGTTTGAAACTCTTTTGCTTTTCGTTGGTTTTGGGTAACAGGTCACGCCTTCTTATTTTGCTTGTCTATTTTTCTATAACTTTTTGTAGTTGGTTTATCGTAGCTAACGGCAACAGTTGTTAACGGTAACCTTTAGATCTCGGATTATTATCTTAGAACAACAGGGGCCCAATTCCACTAAATTCAAAACAAATGCTACAATTGTACCATAATGGTAAGATCGGTCCCTTGACTTTAATTTATTTGGTATTCTACTATCAAATTCATCACAATATCTAGGTTCATAATATCGTCATAATAGTAGTGTGGCCATATAAATCATAAAATGATCTCCAAACGTGGTTGGACAGACGGACTGCCGACCAAAATAATTTTGAAACTCTGCACTCATAATTATTGGAGGTTTTAGGTATCTCTAATATTTAAAATGATTACTTTAATGGCCTAAAAGTCTATTTACATCGTTCTCCATTACTTAAAATGCAAGAAAATAACAATATAAAAAAATAAAATGTGTGTAGTAGGCCTTAAATGACAGAGACAAAAAAGTTTAAGTTGGAGTCCGAGTATAGCTTTGTTGGTAAAGATTATTACAAATTTTCGTATTCCACTCGGCAATGACCTTGTAATCGCTGGGGATTCAGAGCAAATATTGGTATTCTACTAATTTTCTGACAGCTATTACAATTGTAATTTAGTTTATGGTTAGAGATTGAGCAAAGATAGCTTTTTGGGGTATTTTCGTAGTGATTCTTAATCAATTCGCAAGAAGACAAAGTTACAAAAATTAGGTTTTTATGTAAAAGACGCATAGTGCGCTCACAAAAATTAATAACCGATCATCGCCTTGCCGAACGCCAAACCGCCGTAGTGATGGGATTTTTTTAGTGACCAAGGTTAGTTTATCAAACAATTTGTTGATTATATTCCCTCCATCATTAGTTTTTTTAATGTTGATGTTATGTAACTAGGTAGTACCTACAAATAAAAACTAATAATTTTGCAGATATTGACTGCACTGGCGTTTCTCGCCACATGATCCTACCATACGTTGGTTGGCCAGAGTGCTCACACAATGTCTCACAGAAGAAGATTAGCCAGGAATAGAGCGGAGAGTAAACGACTGGAACTAGCCTTTCTCCAGAAGCACACGATGGATAGATAAGCCTACTGATGGATATCCTCTAAAACTTAAGGAGGCCTTGTGTCAACCAACATGCTCCACCATGATTTATAGATAAATTACGATTGGTAATACCTACTGATTAAATAAATAGACCGTTTAACATTATTTACTGTGTCTATATTGTAAGATAAGTAGATTTTATGATAAACTATTAGCAGGTTCCTACATTTTAAACATGAGCTCTAGGGGGCACAATAATACCTATTCTTATTCACTGTAAAAAGGCAGCTTAATAAAGGCTATTTTTATTTTAACAGCGATACTCAAAGTCATTGTATAAATGCAAGTAAAAAATACTCTTACTGTATTTAATTCACATAAAGATACAACTCAATCCTCAAAATATCAATATACAATAAAGTTCTTCTTTCACATAACATTTAAGTAACACATCTTAGGTAAAACTATCTTCATCATCATCTAAAAACTCGCCTTTCTTCAAATAACGAGTTTGTGCCTCATGCAACCGCTGCAGTTTCTTGCTTGTATTAGTGGATATCTCATAAATATCATAATCGTAGAAGTCTACTGTTGGCACATGAGTGGACTTCTCGCGACCTTTCTTAGAACTGCAAAAAGGAACGGTAGATTAAATTTATGCTTATATAATGATAGTTTTGCGAAGGTATGGATGTAAAGTACATAAAAAAGGTTATTGCCGTTCTTACCAGTCTCCACTCTTGCTTGGCTCATATTTTTGGAGAAGATATGGGCCTGTTGTGGGCCTATACCACGTACAATGCTGGCAGACCTTTTGAAAGATTTCCTTGTTCTTAGCCGAGCGCCAATGCTTTGTGGCACTCAAGGTATATAATAGAGGGTCTTAATTTGTTGAGTAACATCTATATCTGATATTATTTGTATGCTATTCAATCGCAAATCCGTTATGAAAATATTTATTTTTAAGACGTTGATTCGACTTTGACAGCATTAGCTTATTGACGTCTTGTCTGTGTCATGTAAGGCCCATAGAGCTAGCTAATTAGTCCTTATGTAATGGCTGCCACACACGAAGGTTTTTAAATTTGTCGTTTGGTTGCGTTTTAAGTGTTTGGCGGCGATGTAAATACACTTTTACGCAATTACAGTAATAATTTTAAATATAAGACACCTAAAACCCCTTAATTATGGGTGCAGAGTTCCAAAAATATTACGTCCGCCACACCGTCTGTCCGTACCGTTCAAATGATGTTCTATATGGCCACACTTACCATGTAATTCTATTACGACGCTATATAAGTCGTAGAGATTTTCACGAAATATTTAGTAGAATACCAAATTATTGAAGGTCGAGCTATCAATATTAATATCGTCGTCACCACCGTAGCATTTGTTTCAAAAAAGATTGATATAGAGCTCGTTTCAAGGACTTCCATCGATCACTTTGGAAGGATTGGGTAATTCAATTGACTGCATAGTAGATAATTACTGATGTTTAATACTGAAAAAACCCGATGAGAGAAAAGCGCTCTTACTAATTCTATGAATTTGTGAGACCTACATCCACTAAGAATAGGATCATCCTAACATTTAAGGACATAGCGGATCTATAGGTAACGACGCCGCCGATGAATTGGCACGGAGGGGATCGGATACTACCACAGAAGGTCCAACACCTTTCCTACCGCTACCATTCTCGCTAGTCCAGACATGGACTAGGCTCAACTAGAGAGATGCATAACGAACGATGGACATATGCCTTCTAGAATGCAGACAAGCCAGAGCGGCTCTTCCACCAACATCATCGAGGCTGACAAAACACCTCTAAACCTAAACAGAATGGACCTGCGTATCCTGGTAGGAACACTAACAGGACACTGCCCACTAAACAAACATCTATTTACCATCGGAGCGACAGATAGCCCTCATTACAGAGTATGCCTCAGCGACGACGAATCAGCTGCCCACGTAGTCCTGGAATGCGAGGGAGTAACAACACAACGAACAGAAATCCTCAACTTGCCGAGGTCACTCCGCGAAGCCTGTGAAGATCCCAGGAAGATTCTGCGCTTCTGGACGGAGTTAGGCTGGCTATGCTAGCAAATGAGACGCATAATGGACCAAATACGAGTCTAAATGCGGAAATAAGAGTACTTCTACCTAACATAACCTAACCTGAGACCTACAATGCAATGGTAAGAAACTCACAAAGGAGCGATCTAATTGGTTGTCTAGTTTTTAGGGTAAGCACTACACGAATTGTGTCTCAGTTATTCTTTCATTTTTACCTATTAGTTTATTAAGACAATCTCATGAGCTACCAGACTAGCAGACGCTGAATTTAAAATTTGAGAAGAAATTTAATAAAAATATTCAACAAAAATGAAAATTATGTATCATTGAATCGATTATCACAAGAGTTGATTGAAAATTTGCTTTAGAAATAAACACTTGTTCCAAGTTCTCGCAGACCACGTGGACGCCTTTCGACGAAAGTAAAGGTACGTAGGTAAGATAAGTTAAGATAAGTTTACATAATACCTACTTATCGAACAATACTTCCGCACAGACGTCCAAACTCTAATAAATCACACGATCACCACTAGGAGTATCACGCACAACATGCTAACAATACCTCGATTTAATAACACCTACGGCCAAAGAACTTCCCAATATCTAATTCCCCATCTCATTAATGAATTACCGTTATATGTTAAAAATAAGATAAATAAAAAAAACATTAAAACTATCTTAATAAAATATTTTTTACTTGATTTGGAGTACCCTGTAGTTGGTCATAAGCGGCGAGCTTCACGCTGGATGAATGAACCTGTAGCAACATTCCGGTCGTTGATAAGTGAATGCATGCATGCTAAAGACTGCTATCATTGTAGATGGTTTATATAAGTGCTAGGATATTTTATACTTAGGTAAGCGATTTGCCTACAATGTATATTTAGGCAAGTTAAAATTACAATGTTAACCAACAATAGTAATAAGAATTCCTAAGTAAAATAGATGAGAACTCTTTGCCTAGACAAACCTAACATAGGCTTTAAGGCATTACTAACCAACCTATGTAATGTTTTTTCTTTATGAATAAATGATATATCTATCTATCTATCTATCTAATATACCTATGTACCTATCTACTCTTTATTTAGGTACTTATTTTACAAAGTTGAGTGGTAATGTATGGTAAAACCTTTCAGCCTCCTCCAAGACTGGAGGGTTTTTCCATAATCATCATTACGTTCGGCAGGTGGATTGAAAAACGCAGTGTTACTCAGGCGGATGCCGCCTGCTGCCCATTCCTGGTAAATTTAAGTCGCCCTTTAAGACTCCGATCCTCGGAAATGGAGGGGTCCTATTCCTAAGCCGGAACCGCCCCGACAAGTACCTAACTAATTTATCTAGGTCCTTGGCCGTGATTTTTATTTAATTTTATAGTTGCTGCGTAGGTAGGCTATCGTTTTTAGCTAGCGGAAGTTACCAGAGAATACTAGTCAGAGATATAAGTAAATACCTTTTTATCTCAACCATCAACATCTCGATGCATTCATGAGATAGTTGAAACCCTATGTCCTCCTAGTATTATGAGAAGTATTTAAGGTTTCCTTGCCATGGACCAGCGCGATGATGAGGAAGGCAAGCTTTCGCGCCGCTGCACGATCTCGAGCACGCCACGCTACACCAGGCTCTCAAAGAGATATTGTAATTGACCAGTCAAGTAGACAAGACCTAATAAATAGTTTGTTGCGCGCACGCCATTTTCAATAAAATAAAATCACTGTACAATCTTTAATACATCATTTATTTGAAAATTACCTCCGCTCTGATAACATTCTAAGACCCTCTGCGATTCTGTTAAGTGCCGATGCGATGGCCCTATTTGCTTCGGACAGTCGCTCAATTTGGCTTTGAATAGCTGAAGTAACAGGCAGCAGCCACCAAAATGTCGATGTTCCGGCGTTCAGCTGTAATCGCTGTTTATCCAACCTCATAATCACTCTGTGGTGCTGGTCAACTGAGATCGCCGCTGTGATAGTGGTGAGGGCGATGTCAATGTCCGTTTAGGGCGACATGGACCTATAACAATATTTTTTATTAACAATCCATATTTATATAGGTATTTATATTGATAGGATGTCCCAAGAACGGAGTATGTGTCAGCTATTGGGCTCTAAAACAGACAGACAGAATTATGATAAAATACTTCATTATGAGTACTCATTTCTTTATATAAGAATAAACTAGGCAAACCACTGTATTGCTATTACTTCCCCCAGTCTTAAAGGTGCTAATGCAAATGAGGGCAATAATTCTTAATTTTGGTGGGGTTCCTAAAAATAATATCAAATATTAAATTCCATACTAGGTACTACTAATAAAAAATGCTAAAATTATACAAGTAGGTAATCAAAACTTACAAGGGTTACCTAAGTACCGACTGTTGGAAAAATTTGTATTTTATACACGTACCTTGGTTCACTGCTTTCAAGTCTTGACGCTCCCTCCCATACTATTGAGTTGGATTGCTAATGTTTTTACAAACTCCCTATCGGTGAGGTCCTGCAAGGGGTCCAGCGTCTCTCGCAGAAGAGCTCTAGCTTGTCGGCGGTTCCGGCGCTCGACAAGGCGACGAGTGTTTATCAATTCGTTTAATTGCGCTATGCGTTTTCTTATAAAATAGCTCATTTTCTGAATTTTTCCGCTTTGCAAATTATACATACACAACAAAACACGAAAATACCATATGACATAATAGACTAAACGACGGAAGAGCTGTCAAAAATGAGTAAAACTCGTTTATTTCTTATCTATTCCCAGCGATTGGAGAGTCAATGCCGAGTAGAATACCAAAATTTGTCAAAATATTTTCTGTCATAGCTATTGCGTAAACCTAAAAAGATTGTGCTAGTAGAATACCAAAAGGTGTAAATTGCGGCGATTTTGACGCAATATATATATCTACAATAGATATTGGTGTCTATTCAGATTTCACGAACTAGCCTAAACTAAACTAAATTTTAAAAATAGAACCATTTTAGTACGTGTGCTATTCAGATGATGCCATTTTAGTGCAAACTATACTAATTATAGTTTGACAGGACTAAACTTGATTTTAGTTACTCAATTTAGTTTAGAAGCCACTTTTCGTATTCTGTTGTACCACATAAGTGACAGATTTACACTAAATTCGACTATAAACAGTTTAGTTTAGAACACTGTAAAATTTTGCCTACTAAATATAGTTGGTATGGCGGCAGTTCATGTAATTTTGATTTTTTTGACATTTTTATAATATTTGAGAAAAACGCCGCCTAGCTTTGTAAGAAAGAGTGGTAAAAATTCAAAGAAATAATTAGATAGGCGCAAGGACATAAAATCAAAGGTTTAGAAAGGCCAAGTTAGCAGGCAGGGCTCTTTCCCGCGCAAATGTTTTTCCGAAGCGCGAAATTCGTAAATTTATGTTCTATCTCTATAACAATGGAATAAGTGGTAGCGGCAATTGTTGGTGCAGAAGATAAGGATAAGGTAAGCAAGTTTTACCCAATAAGCAGTGAATTTTTGAATAGTGTAACCTAAAACTTTACCTACAACAAGCGGGTGTTTATTTTTGAACAGAAATTACGATGAAAGGCTAAGAAATATAAGGTATTTTGCCAACCCCTTTGAAATCCCCGAAGCCAAGTTTGCAAAACTGTTTCGAGTTCCTAAATCTGGTGCTCTAATCATTATCAGGACACTAGATGACCCATTATTAAACGAAGGAGGGATTCCAAAACAAATAAAGGTAGTAGGTAACCAAGTCAAATTCAGAGACGCAACTTTTGTCGTAGGTACTTTCTGTAACAAAAGCAAGTATTTGGGTTCTGAATCACCTAGACTAGATAGGTTTTTAAGTAACATTATGAGTAGGTAGTAGGTACCTACCATAAAAAACCTGTAGGTACTTAAGTACTTATATTAAATAAAAACCTACTTATCAATTTTCAGGTGTTGACCGTGCTACAGTTTTTGGCCCAAGGAAGCTACCAGGCCGCTGTTGGCTTGTTGGGTATAAGCCAGCCAACAGTAAGCAGATGTCTCGACGTAGTTACCAAAAGCATCGTGCAAAAACTCCGAGGCCCGTCTCATCAGAATTTTTTTAATAAATTCAAGTTTTATGTATTAAGTGTTTAAGTTTTGAGGGACCTATAAAATACTTGCTTTGGTCCATGGCTTTGCACACGTTTCACAAGCTACCTAGATATACTCATGTGTTAGATTACTTATCAATAGCAATGTAGGAGTAATTTCCTTATGCATGCAGTCTATAATACTGGCAGCGATTTTGAAATAAATTTATGACTCACTATGAATGTAAGCAGGCTAACTAAATACCTAGTTTGTGTTTGTGTCTTTATATAATAGTAAATGCATCTCTGTTAGTAGGGCAAAGTTGATGAAAAGTAGGGAAATTAACTTATCGGCTTTCAAGCAAAACAATAATTATCAAAATTATCGCGGTTAGTTACAGAGACCAGGCATAATTATTAAATTAAAACACTAGTCTGTTTTTAAATTTTATTTGGTATCATATTTACAGTACATTCTCCTCCTCCTCTAGTTGAATAACTGGTGTAGGTGTAGCCAGTGCTCGAACAGCATCTGCCAATATTCTAGCAGCTTGTACAATTGAATCCGCCAATAGGCGGCTGTTGGCATTAAGTGTCTCCACAAGCTGAGCGTTTGCTGATGGGCGGGGACGGGCAGATCTCTGCGTCCGGCACCGGCGGCTCCGGATGGGCCCAGACGCTGGCGACTCAGGTTCTTGGACCTCTCCTTCGTCCAAAACCAACAGCTTAGCCGCAGGTTATTCAGCTGGGGAGACTGTTATTGTTTGCAAGCCCTAAAACAGAACATACACTTTAGTAGGTATATAGCTAAAGGAAACCTACCTAGTACCTCGTAGAGCCAGAGTAGTATACATTCTCATTGCTCTGTATGAATATTTAAAGTAGCTTTCCTTGTACCTATACCTTATTTATACTTGCATTTTACTAACATTCCCTCAGGCATGAAAAGATAATAGACACAGATACAAAATTAAAATACCCACCTACTTAGTACCTATAGCTAGACGACGATAGGTATGTAATGGTAACTTACAGCTTCTAAGGCAGCGAAACCATGAACGGAGGCAGAGCCGACAATATCCAATATCTTGTCATCCAGGGCATTTATGGTTCGGCCGTCAGATGGTCCCGTTCAGTTGCAGTTAACGCTTGACCAATCTCTCTGGCCTTCCTTTTTGTTTTAACCATGATGCTACAGATCTGTAAACATCCAAAGATTTCAAAAACAATAGTACAAAAGCAATACTTTTATGAAGTAGGATACCTATATTTTTACCTGGAGAAAAATCAGCGGGTACCTATTTACCTATCATTATATAGGTACCTAAGTAAATCATTATTATGGACTTACATGTTGCCACTATTCCGCGGACCTGCTGCAGCCATAGTGGTTCAACTGCACACTGAGCGAGGCCCACATGTCTTTATACTGTTGAGAGGCTTGATTTCCTATAGGAAATAAAGAACGTCAGAAAATACATAGGTAGAGTAATAAATATTGTAGCAGAGCATTGTTAGTTTACAGTCAGATCCAAAACCCTGTAACTACGTAGGTAGGTACGGGTTTAAGATGTAGGTATCTAAACTAATTTTACAAGGAAGGTAAATAACTACAATTATGTAGAGTAAAAAAAACGTAGGCAAATCATTTTATGCTTACCCCCTATCACCTCTTTATGAGCGTGGAGTCGCGCCATGAGCAACTCGTGCTGTTTTTTATTGATGCGTTTTCGTTTCGATTGGTCCATTTTCCAAGATAAGTATTATTTTGTATACGTTGTATCACGAGAAATGCAAATTGCAAATTGAAAAACCAAAACCAATTTTCTTTTCTCGCAACATAAACTTTCGGCGCTAAACGTGCATGCACACAGATAAATAAATAAATAATAAATAATGCTGAACAATTCACACAGCATTATCTAGCCCCAAGGTAAGCAGAGCTTGTGTTATGGGTACTAGATAACTGATATACATAATAATATACGAGTACATAGATAGATATTTTTTATTATACATAGAAAACGACCAGAACACCCTGAACAAATATCTGCAGATCGTACAAATATTTGTCCCGAGGCGGGAATCGAACCCGCAACCTCCTGCGTCGCAGGCGGACTCTCGCCCACCGCGCCACAGAGGTCGTCATATAGTCAATAAAAGTCGGTCATTCCATTCATTCGAAAATGAAGTAATTTCGTACGTCCATGATTCCAAAATCTCTGTCTGGCAACACCTTCAATTCAATTTAAAACGCGTCGTTATCGAATTTAGGAGCCTAATAATTTTAGAACTGTACTAAAACGGTGTGCAACTGAATAGCGTTTTGAAGGTTCTAAACTAAAATGGTAAAATTTTAGTATAGTATAGTTTAGTTTTGGGCTGATCCTGAATTGACACCATTGACACATTTGTACTTAACAGAATACGGCCCCAGAACACATGTCCACACCATATACAAAAAAGTCAAGTTCTGGGGTAATTCATAGGTATTAATACTACTCTTACGTTAAACTACGTTAACGTTAATAATAGTCAGTTCAAAGACTAAAACAACCGTAGCAAGTTATATCGGGGTATCTCTATTGTAGAATAGAAACAAATTAGAACTAGTATTCACAATTGAGCTAACTGCAGACTTCATTGCGGATGTAAGCGGGTTAGCTACGAACCTAATTTGTGTTGGAAGAACACCAACATCCTTAGCTTGCTTGCAACCTTAGCTGCGATATTGCCCCCCAGTGTGATGCTGATGCGGTAACCTGATAGGTTAGTAAATAGTATCCATGTACTTATTGTTTTACGAAAAAAAAAGTTAGGAGCGTCATCAACCAAAAAGTTTTGCTTTTGAATGCATACCTGCCTACTTCATTTTTTATTGTACAATATATTTTGTAAAATAAAAATTTAGTAAAATTAAAAATATGACTTTTGAAAATTGAAAGTGCCGTCGTCGTTTTGGAGTCCATTGACACGAAGAGAATTTCTACTAAAATTACCATTATGTTGTTAGACTACTAAACTACAATTGATTCAAAGTTCTTTTAGCATAGATTCATAGCGTGGTTTATGTAATTTTCCATGTAGTAAGTCGGTACTTAAAGTTGAGTATTCCTATAAGTTTTTTTTTGGTTTGTGTAAATATCCGATTCCAAACGATTTCAAACGATACACACATTTAAATCTGTTATGTACATATTACAGCAGTCGTGATTCTTTTTTGTACTTATTACAGAGACGCTTGTTTATGAGTAGGTACCAACTCGTGAAAGTTTTAGATCAAATCATAGAATGTTAAAAATCAATTCACATTTTATTTTACTATGAAAACTTTCGTAGTTTGACGAATTCATTATGAATGTAAGCGGGTTAACTACGAACCTATTTTGTGTTGGAAGAACACCAACGAACCGCACTCACCCTGATGAAGTCCCTCGTTAATGGATGAAACGTTGATGTTCTTCCAACACAAAATAGGTTCGTAGTTAACCCGCTTACATTCACATTTTATTGTTAATCAGAATAATCGTTATTTCGGAAATTTGTCAAAAACTAGATTGAAAGTGCCCCAAAAAGATATCACAATATAAAATGTCGAATAGATCCATTCAACTAGTCTCAAAGACGATTTATCATAATACCTGGGACCTGGACGATCCAAATCCTAAAGAGAATCACTGCACAATATATTGTAAAGAATAAACTCGGCAAGGGTGAGTATCACACGTGGAATAGGATTCTGTGGAAGAAAAACAAAGGGGACAAATTCTCGCGGATTTTAAGTAATTTTGTACTTATATGTATGTCAATTATTTTACGTAGGTACAACTACTGGGCTACTGCGACTTCACACGCATTTTTCCAGAATAGTATCTTTCTGTGTAATTGTGTTATTTTTAGGTCTACTATGTCTATGGAAGAAATCAGTCGGATTATTTCAGTTGTTATGTCGTAAACAAGTAGGTAAATTTATTCTCAAAGAAAATTATACTAGTATTTACAATTGAAACAATTGAGCTAACTGCCGACTGTTGTAAACAGTCTACAGATAGCTCAACTGATCCATATCAACACCAGTCGGAAGCGTCCCCAAGACGCTGGCTGCATTGCCACGCTGTATGGCAATGCTGATACGCTGTGCCAGATATTCACCAGCTCTCGGGTCACGCGTCACTTCGACCAGACGCTCAGATAGTTTTTTGAAAACCCGAAGAGCCTCGGTACCCCACGGACCTAGGTACATTTAATATGAAAGAGCACAGCTGATGGCTTCTTTTTCGGTCTACGAATTAGCATTACCATTCTGGGCACCCTGACTTCTGGTGCGACGGCTTAGATTTTTAGGAAATTGATATAAGTATTAATACTAGTTGTAATTTGTCGTTTTGTTATTTTTGTCTTTGTTGATATACAATAGTAAATAATTAATTACCTATAAAGATAACTGTCAAAATATGTCTCACTTTTATTTATTCATTGAAAGTAATTGTCAAAAACCTCGATCACAAGCGATAATTACGTCATCTTAATTATAAAACGAGGAGACATCACACGGCGGTGTCGTAGAATGGGGCGAAGTTGATTAGATTTTGAGGAATACCCCCGAATAAAACAGTTACGGTTGGCCCGAAAAACCTGGAAAATTATCTAGTCATGGGAAGATAATGTAGGAAATATAAAAAAACCAGGTTAAGTAATTTCTGAGAAAAAAAAAGTGGCCCATCAACTTCATACGTGATGTGGGGTCACTGTTTTTATTTAAAATGAGAGTACCCCCTTAAACTTTACACGTGACCCCTTAAACAAGCCTTAAAATGGAATAAAAAATCCTCCTTTTATATAACTTTGAAGTCATGAGGCGACATTAAAGGCATTAGGCGAAGAATACGCGGTACTTTCTATAAAGAAGCCGTGAAATTTCCAATAGAGTGGCACCTTATAATTTGTTTGATGCACATCCAGCCCTTGTAGGCACCCTTTCCACGTCGCGGAACCCTAAAAATAATCCCCACAAAGGCCACCGTCGCAAACCGGTTCAGACCGGATCAAAGCGGATACAACCGGATAAGCTGAACAAAGGTCTCGGAGGTGGAATAAGATGTACTCGTGTCTTTGCTGATTGAGAACTGTTTTGTAGATGTTTTTATACAATGAAGAAAACACAGAGATATTTATGAACAAACTGAGTAGGTACACTATTGAACAAATGAAAGGTTTTTTTTACATTGTACCCGCATTCTTGAAAGGATAAAATCGCAAATTGTGTGTCGATACACACATGGTCCTGCACCAACCTCATTTAGGTTCGCCCCGCGATGTTAGTGATATCGTCCGCCCTAATTCAACATAATTATTCGCTTCACCTTATCAATCGTGTCATTTCAGAATTACACATTTTAAGAATTTCACCCCTGTTCACAGATTTTCATAGAATCAAGGAGAATCAATAAGGTATACCATAGATTAAAGTAAATAGTGTAACTAAAATTCCGAATTTTACTTAAATTCGACGATGTGTCGATGGGATCGACGTATAGAGCGGTTCTGTCGACCAATATCTAGGTCACTGTACACACATATCATATTTTGTTTGTTTTCAAGTTCGAAAAATTATTTTGTACTTAATTAATACTTTTGGGGCCTTTGTTTACAAAGAATTACAATCAAATAATAGAATTAAATTAGAACTATTACAATTGAAACCATTGAGCAAACTGCAGATTGTTGCAAGCAATCTACAGGGAACTCAACTGATCCATATCAATACCAGTCGTCGCGTCCCCAAGACGCTGGCTGCATTGCCCCGCTGTATGGCAATGCTGATGCGCTGCCATATTTCAGGAACCTGATGCTGTAGGACATTTTGTTATGTGGCTTTGTTATAATCAGGATGCTGCTGGGGCCCCCGCGGTTCTGCAGCGCATCCGGCATGTTCGCGGAGGCGCGCACGGACGGCTTCCATGCATGCATGCGGAAGAAAGTCGCCTCGTTGCTATGCAGGCTGCACGGGAGTACCAACACCATCCTGGATGCATTATGCAATAAATGAGATAGCCCGTTTCTCAAGCACTGTAATCGAATAATGATGAAATAGTTTCATCTTTATGCTATTGCAGCCAAACTTAGGCGCTGGCTTGTTGTTGGAGCAGACATTCTACACCTTCAATGAGCTCACAAGCCTGAGAGTAACTAACTAAGTCGGTACCTGTACTTACAAATGTATAACCTACCTGTGATTTATTTGTATAAGTTCAATTATCTTTAACTTTATAATATTTTTTATATAAGTAATTTAAGATGATGTGTAGTAAATTATGCTTATATTTTTTTTTTATCTGTAATTTAATTATTCCATTATAAAACAAATGAACTGAACTGAACTGAACTGCAGTGTTTGATTAAACTTGTGACATTTTCATGACTATTACTGACATAGAATTAAGAAAAATTTGTGACTAACATAATATGGATTTTTTGTGTTGTCTGAAACAAATGAATTTTATTTATTTAAATCTCGCGAAGAACCGACAACCGCTGGGGTAAACGTGTTCTTGAGTGGAGACCGCGATCGGTAAACGTAGTGTAGGACGCCCTGGAGGGCAGGTCACCGTCGCAGTCATACGCAGATCGTCATCCCACCTGGCTGGTGGTTATGGTGGGTGTATTCTTAAGTCCGCACTTAGACTCGGGTTGGTCCATTGTGCGTGTTTTGTTTTGCTAGTGTAACCAGCCAAACTCCTCCAGAAGAATTATTCCCATCTGTCTCCCTGCTCTGTGCCTTTAAGCGGACAAATGGGAAAAAAAAGTTCGATCCGTCACCCTTTTTGCCATGGTGGGACATATGAAACTTTTATTAACTGAAAAAGTTCTATCTGTCACCCTGTTAGTCACGAGGTGACGGATCGGACAATTTTAAAGCGCAGAATCTTCCTGGGATCTTCACAGGCTTCGCGGAGTGACCTCGGGTGGTCGAGGATTTTGTGCCGTTGCGCTGTTACTCCCTGGCATTCCAGGACTACGTGGGCAGCTGATTCTTCACTGAGACACCCCCTGCAGAGAAAGAAAGAAAGAAAATACATTTATTTGGATTATGCATAACACAACACATTACAATTATATATACATACAATGAACATACAGGATTATATAGAAAGGAAACAACAAAATAAAAGAAAAACAGATACAAATTAGTGTTAGTAACAATACAAATTGTGTTACATAGGCTAAAAAGGTCCCTGTCTCAGCATTATGCCGAGGTACATATGTCTGTTGCTCCGATGGTGAAGAGATGTTTATCCAGTTGACAGTATCTTGTGAGCCAGGTCGGATGACGACCTGCGAAAGACTGCAGGCAGATGCTGGATGCTGCAAGCTGAAGACAGGGCGCTATGGCACTCATTAGGGGAGGCCTATGTCCAGCTGTGGACTAATATAGAGTGTTGTTATGATGATTTGTTTTATTACTAGCATCTGTGCGTGGATTCACACGCATTTTTAGAGATAAAAGTCAGCCTTCATGCTTTAAAAGTTCCGGTTTTAAACACCCGAAAACTACTGACCAGATAGCGGTAAAATTTTGCATTTTCGTAGTAACTGAGCATTAGGCTGTTATCTCGAAAAAATGATAAGCAGAGCTTGTGTTATGGGCACTAGATAACTGATATACTTAATACAATACACTCCTTAGATAAAATTTTTATTTATTATACATAGAAACATCCAGAACACCCTGAACAGCAGATCGTACAAACATTCGTCCCGAGGCGGGAATCGAACCCGCAACCTCCTGCGTCGGTCGTCGATGCTTTAGGACATTATAATTATGTGGCTAACACAATGATTTAAATTTTAAAACACCTTTGAAAAAAAAGTGTGTTAGCCAAAGTTAGGGCCACCATATAAAAGTCTTCAAACCATTCTCTTCATAATTTTTAACTTTGTCCTCTAGAATTTATGAAATCGATACGTTCCTGACCTACATCTTAGCAGGATAACTTCTCTAAGAGATTAAGTTCATCGTCTGGGTCACCCTATCCTCTAACTTTCCTTAATACAATCTTGCTAGGCCTTAACCGCCCTTAACTAATGAATCATGTTAAAGCATTCCACTTAACATGAGCTATGTCTATAACTAATACAGGGTGTTTCATTCACTTAGGACTTAGTGTAGGGAGTTGCGTTCATAGAGGAAATGGGGTAAAACTACATAGATTGGACCCCCATGCGTACCTTCGGCACGTTATTTCGGTTTGGAAAATAGAGTAGTATATTTAACATATTTATTTGAACATTTTCAGAGGAAACTAAGCAATTGTTCTAGAAGGTACTATCTCTGTCTCTGTCTTTCTGTCTTTTACCTATCCACCTAAACGTCTGAACGGATCTCTATGAAATTTAGCACGGAGGTAAATGTTATCCCGGCGCTTTTAAGTAGCCTATGTCCGTCACATAGGCTACTTAAAAGCGCGTGCGAAGCCGCGGGCAGCAGCCTAGGGTGAGGTCCCTTAACATTCTTAGACAAAAGAACATGAATTGAATAATTTTAGGGCAACAATTTTTTCCCTGCTCTAGCTCTTTTATTGTTCTGTCTCCCAGCCCTTCCTTTCATAAGGAGCGCTTTGAATTCCTTTCTAACTCACTCTCTCTCTCATTGCGTTCCTCTGAAACACTCATCTTAAAAGTTTCTGCCCACACTATCACTTTCTACGATAATCTTTCACTGTATAAGCTACCCGTCTATGGAATGCTCTCCCCCTGGACATCAGACGTGCCAAATCACTCCCTCTCTTGAAGAACTGCTTCATCAGCATTATCTATCCTTGCAAAGTTAGTCAACTTATTTTTATGTTTATGTAAGTGTATTATATTGTTTGTAGGTTATATGGTAGGTATGTAGTGTAAGTAGTGTTTTCTTTTTCGCGTGCCACCCTCTATTTTGTTCTTACATGTCCAGTCCACCCCAAGGTTGCCTGGGAGAGATCGCTCATAGCGATAAGGCCGCTTTTGTTCTTCGTCTACTCTTAGCATTTATTTCTGTATTGTTACAATAAAGTATTATCTATCTCTATCGATTTATCTATCTTTTCCAAAACTGACAAATTCACCGAACATACGTTTAGTCCATTCGATACAGATCTTAACCCCCCAACACACTTCGTTTCACCCTTTAAGAATAGAACACCCTGTATAGTAGCATGTATAGTATAATGTGTAACTAACTTCGAAGAGTAGGCAGGGTAGAGAGTACTCCATTAGTAAAATTGCAAGAAATTTGCCCTACTTCGGCGGAAATTAACGTGTCGTGCAATGAGGCAATTTACTTTAAGGGTGAAAATGATGATTCATTCTCTTGAGCAGAAGCATCAAGGCATTCTGATTGATATAATAAATTAATTTATACCTACATAAAACCTAAACGCCTTTTCATCAAAGTGGACCGGAAGGGACCTATATACAGGGTGGAATTTTGTAATGCCACCTGGAGGGAAAGTACTCTTAATACTGTAGATAGAAAATTGTACTAAAAGAAAACATTCCTTTATTTTTGAAAAGAAAGAAAACTGCATTCAAAGATTTTCTAAAATTCGCTTGCCACACCCGGGAATCGAACCGACTAAAATCTGTAAAAATTACACCCTGTACTTTTATTGCATAGATCGTTAGGGTCAATAATAAGGATGAAATCTCTCTGACAAACTTAATAAATTAAATGAAAAGAATACCATGAAATCTTAAATTATAAATTGAATGGGTCAAGTTAAGCACTATAGCTTAAAGATCCATCTGTTTACTTTTGTCAGTAATTAATAATTATCATTAGCGTCATTTATCCATTAAAATGACGAATTCATATTTAGATAAGACGATTGAAATTTGCACGTGTTTGCTTCTATCTTAAAATACTGGATCTCTTAAGAAATGAGTTAAGGTGAAGTGAGTCCCAAAACCCACGTTTTGACTCCACGGAAAATCAATTTTAAGGCCAAAAAACATCAATTTTTTAATTTGTTTTTGATGACAATAAAAAGTTTAGGATTCGCGTTAGGGACTTATGGGAGTCGAAACACGATTGACTAAACTTGACTCGATAGAAAAAAATCGCAAAGTTACCTCTAAATCTTAATTTGTACAGTGGTACTTCTACGGAAGAACCAGTTTCATTTGCTGGTTATTTAACATTTTTCAATGAAACTTCGTCTACGTGTTCCCTAATATATACTTTAGAGGATTATGGTTTTACATTTTTGCGAAAGAACATAATTTTGTAGCAAAAACACATTTAAAAATAACTACTATTGAAATTGCGCGCGGGCCGGCCATAATGCGGCTCTCGCCTTCCATCAGTCGGCCGCAGCGCCTCGTCGAGAGCACCCGTGTACAACTTTTGCGACCCCTTGCCCCCCCGCTGCCGCCTACGCAACTAATATTGTACGAGACAGAAAAATGGGCAATAAGAAGTGTAATAAAACAAGAAAATATTCGCGATTGAAGCTCAAGAAACTCAAATTGATGAACTTGAACAGGTAAGTAAGTTTTTTATTGATCATCTTACAACTAATAAGTACCTATCTACATAGATTACATAGGTAGATACTTACATATTTTATTTAGATCGTTCTAAATAAAATATGTATCTACCTACCTAATCGTTTGAACATTTTTCCCTCATTAGTTATTCAGTAGGTAGAAAGGTAGGTAAGTACCTATTTGTGAAATAGCTAGGTATCTACTTACATACAAAAACATACAACATACAAAAAAAAAACTATCTATCTATCTACATAATTTTACTATCTACTATGTATATTTTTACAGAACTCTTGTCAGTCCTAATCCCGCACCTGACATTGTTGGGCTGGCGGCGTCACAGGTAACAAGTAAAGACGACACTAACCTAGGTACCACAATTGCCAGAAACATCGAGTGTGGCCCTAGTAGAACTTCAATCGGTGTCACCCAGATTTTTTGAGTAAGCTACCTGACGCAACTAATTTTTTATCTGTTACTAGCTTCTGCCAGTGGCTTCGCACGCGTTTTTCCAGGAATAAAATATTTATTTTACCACAAAGAAAAATTTCAGCTCGATCCGTCAGTAGTTTTGACGTGAAGCGATAAGTAATAAACATAACATTATGATTGACATTCAAACTTTCGCTTACTTATATGTAATAATTATGTGTTACTATAACTAATATAGTATATATAGGTACCTACTTGCCAATATATAATACCATATTAGGTACCTAAATATAAACGTCTTTTCTGAATAAGGTACCTGACCCAAAGATGGGCCCGGTGCCTAAGATGGCCCACTTTTGAAAAACTTATTTCCACTGATTCAAAATAATTAAAATTTCGCGGGAATGTGTTACAATCATAGTGCATCTATAATGTAGTGGAGCATCTTATGAGCTTCGACAAGGTTCCTTAGACAGGTGCGGTCCCAGGGGGGGGGGGTCACAGGGGCCATGACCCCCCCCCCCCCCCCCCAAATCTTAGTTTAGGTACTTAAAAAATTGCAACCCACAGCTTGATGATTATTTTATCCTGTTTACTTCCGTTACATTGATTTTGGTTACCAACTGCAGCAATAAAAAAAATCGCGGCTCGCTCCGCTCGCCGATATTACTGTTCTTTGTGCTGATTAGCACAGAGGCAACGTTCCCAATTTTATTGGTTTGGCTGGTCCGCTAGTGTCAGTTTGTATCAATCCAACCACCACAATAAAAAGCACAAAATATAACAAATAATCTGCGAGTTCACTTTGTCAACCAGTACAAAAAATTTGTAGACAACAAAATTTTCGCGTTTTGGTCTGGTCGCTGATAACATTTGTTCCTTCTGACTATGATCCAAAGCTCAAAACCCGGCCCGCTTTAGGTCACTTTGCCAAATTTTCTAAAAAGTTTACCAAAATCTAACAAAAACCAAAAATTGTCGCAGCTCGCCCAACTTGCCGGCAACTTTACACTGTCTACCTCTTGTCATGGGCTCATCCCTCGTTTGAGGTCAGTTTTCCAAACACTCAAAAAATCAAACGAAAACACTAAATTATATTAGAAAACATCTCAAAAATTTCGAGGCTCGCTATAACTTATACCTACTATTGTTGGGAGTTGAGTATAAATTTTCCGCGGCTCGCTCCGCTCGCCGATAAAGTTTAGTGGTTTTCAGTGGGGTCTGCAACCGCCTACAAGTACATTTGGTGCTACGGCCCGCACCAATGTGACCCCCCCAAAGTCTTGAGCTGCGACCGCGCCTGTGCTTAGATAACCCAAAATATAATTCAAAAAATACCTACCGATTGTGATGTAATCCTGATAATACCACTGTTACCTACATAATAATATATAACCTGTTTATCTGTTTCGAACAAGATATTGACCCTAAGATGGCCCGCTGCCTTAGATGGCCCACTTTTAAAAAACGTATTTCCACCGATACAAGCCTAGGTTCTTCAAATGGCTTTAGCCGTTAATAAATCTAATTGCACGGAATTATAGCAATTTGCAGAATAGTGGGCTATTTTAGGGTCAAATCACATGAATCACAACATCTTAGATATCTACCTTATTTCTTCAGTTAGTGGATAGTTGTGGTTAGTTTAGTACCCCGAATTAGTACGCACACTTTGACACTACACGCCTATTTGCTTTCAATATTACATTTATGCTTACCTTGATTGTTTCAGTACTTCAGAAAATCTTCGAGTTAGTGACGGATTTACTGAACAAGTATCACCACAAGTGCATGAAATATCGGAAGTTGCACTATTAGACCTTCAATCAGTGTCAGTCACACCCCAGCCTTGTGTATTAAATGGAGATGATGGATGGATGGATTTTAAGAAAATTCTCATTGAGGCATCAACTCTAGATAATAATAAAGATAATTATAAAATATCTACCTACCTGTTTTCTTCAATTGAACCAAATTTTGGCCAACTCTATATATACCTATGCATAGTATACTCATATACGTGTTTTTGAGTGGAGACCGCGACTCGGCAAACGTAGTGTAGGACGCCCTCTGACCAGGTGGGATGACGATCTGCAAAAGACTGCAGGCAGATGCTGGATGCGGCAAGCTGAAGACAGTGCGCTATGGCGCTCATTGGGGGAGGGCTATGTCCAGCAGTGGACTGATATAGCCTGATGATGATGATGATGAGCATGCTCATATTTTTTTTATAAAAAAGCATACCTACCATGAAACAAAAATCATGCAAATAAGTTTTTCTAAGAGTGGGCCATCTTAGGCACCGGGCCATTTTACCTACTATACTAGGTACGTCTAGAGATGAAAAAACAAAACATGACATTTTGCCCGACTTATAAGAAGCGTAGGTACCTTACTTATCTAATTCAGTATTGGTAGACTTATCACTATAAGCAAAAGTGGGTTTATTATATAGGTAGGTAAGAAATAAAACAAACTACGTAATCATAAAAATACTTAGATACCTACCTACCTAGTACCTACCTACAGCCGAAAAGAGAATATCTTCCTTTTTACAAGTCCGTTTATAAAATTACCTACTCGCGCATCTAACTTACATAAATATCCTCAATAAATAAAAAAATAGGAATACATATACATACCTTCATAATAAGTCTTAGGTATAGGTTTTTCAATAAATTATCGGAAATTATTTATAAATAAATCCCCTTTCTATCAAATATACATAATTGTACGTAAACTTATAGGTGTACCTACTACCTACCTATTTAGTATTAGTAGTTTAGCTAGCTATAGCGTGCGCGGCGAGGGGCGCGGGCGCGGCGGTCCCCGCGCCGCTCTGCCTCGCGGGGCGTTCGCTCGTTGCATAGCTGCGCAACCACGATCTCACTTCGCCTTAAATGGTTTCCCCGAGGCAGAGCGAAACCTAATAATTCTACAGGAAGATGGTGCTCCAGCCCATAACAGCAGAATCACTACCTACTGCCTACATTAATAACCATTTTATTACCTGGATTGGTACCAACGGCACAATCAGATGGCCTGCGATATCACCAGATCTCACCCCTTTAGATTTTTTTTTGTGGGGATATGTAAAAAATCTAATTTACATGAAATCTTATGCGAATGTAAACGAGTTGAGAGTTAAAGTTCAGAATACGATTTATAATATTCACCACAACACGTTATTAAAAGTTACTAGAAATGAATTCATTAGAAGAATAAATTTGTGTATCCAAGAAAATGGAGCCCATTTTGAGCAACTAATTAGTAGTTAGTTGACTTTTTATTGTAAACAATTAAAATAATTTAAGAGTTCATGGTTTTCCCTTCATTTAATTTATTAAGTTTGTTAGAGAGATTTCATCCTTATAATTGACCCGACCGATTTGTGCAATAAAAATACAGGGTGTAATTTTTACAGATTTTAGTCGGTTCGATTCCCGGGTGTGGCAAGCGAATTTTCGAAAATCTTTGAATGCAGTTTTCTTTCTTATCAAAATTAAAGGAATGTTTTCTTTGAGTAAAATTTTCTATCTACAGTATTAAGAGTACTTTCCCTCCAGGTGGCATTACAAAATTCCACCCTGTATAAAGTCGACCGAATGACAACCACTTTTTTTACAATTATAAATGGAATTCCAAGCAACTATTTTTACCAGCGTTCTTGTCTTCTGTCTACAGCACTAGTTCTTTAGTTGAAAATTTTTTAAATCCTTCTCTTTTGGTGCCACCTGGAATGTCATTGAAAATTTCATTTTTAGACGAAGCTCGAACGGCTTGGCATAGTGCTTGCCCCGATGCTGCTCCCCCAAAATCACTTTTGTCCCAACGGCAATGGGACGGGCCTCTGTGTGAGTTGACACGGAACTGTTTGTTACAAACGTGCTCCAGCTCTGCAGATCGTGCCCGCCTCCTGGCCGTTTCTAAATGGGAGTCAGGACATTGGTTGCAAGCATTTCCTTCATATAACACTGGTACTTTATTGGATCCCGTAACTTTCCGTATCGCAACATGTCTCCGGTTGGGTGCAAGGTGTTGCGCGCCTCATCAATGCCAGTGCGGTACTGCTGTCGAACAGCTTGGTCATCACGGATTATCGTGCACTAGGGCCGCTGGTCGGATATCTCGCCACGCTAGCCTTAACGACATCATCCGGCGGGCCTTTGTCACCGTTAACGTACCAGCTATTCTCGAACCGAATGGTCTGTTGCGTGACGATGGTAAGAGGCCCGACGGTATGACACTAGTCCCATGGGAGTTGGGGAGGCCCATTGTGTGGGACGCTACATGCGTCGACACACTTGCGCCTTCCCATCTTCCGAGGACATCCGTGAGGGCGGGTGCGGCGGCAGATTTGGCCGAAGATCTCAAGAGGCGCAAATATGCAGGTCTCGACAGAGCCTACACATTTGCTCCCCTTGGAGTCGAGACCCTAGGTCCGTGGGGTACCGAGGCTCTTCGGGTTTTCAAAAAACTATCTGAGCGTCTGGTCGAAGCGACGCGTGACCCGAGAGCTGGTGAATATCTGGCACAGCGTATCAGCATTGCCATACAGCGTGGCAATGCAGCCAGCGTCTTGGGGACGCTTCCGACTGGTGTTGATATGGATCAGTTGAGCTATCTGTAGACTGTTTGCAACAGTCGGCAGTTAGCTCAATTGTTTCAATTGTAAATACTAGTATAATTTTCTTTGTGAATAAATGTCTTTCTACTTAAAAAAAAAAAAGCAACTATTACCTAATGTCATTTTGTATATTTATACCTAAATTTAGATTTGGGTATAAGTATTACGACAACCTTTGTTGGATCGCATATTGAGCATTTAAGCCGCCTCATAGCTGTTTTATAAAAATCGGTAGATACATCCTGTCTAATGTAATGTAATGTTAAATTTTTATGTATTGATCGTTATAATCCCGCTATCACTTTAACCTCACGGTGACCAGGTATCCGAGAGGAGTAAAAACGCGCTGCTTGCATATTAATGCATTACAGCAAAATGCTGAAATTACTCCTTTTGCCTTAGTTTATTTGATATAATTAAAATCAAAATCAAAAACCCTTTAATTCCATAAATTCCGCTATCACTTTAACCTCACGGTGACCAGGTATCCGAGAGGAGTAAAAACGCGCTGCTTGCATATTAATGCATTACAGCAAAATGCTGAAATTACTCCTTTTGCCTTAGTTTATTTGATATAATTAAAATCAAAATCAAAAACCCTTTAATTCCATAAATACAGTAAATGTACACTTAGAAAAGGTCAAAATATTAAGTAGTATAAGTTTAGTTTTATTTTGTGTATTTTCTGAATTAAATCAATAAATGATTTTCTATTCTATTCTAATGTTATTTTGATTTTTAGGCGTCATACTTTTTTAACACGTTGATGGACAGTACTAGTATACTGATGCTTACTGATTTGTCACTACTTTTTTTCATACATTGTCTATAGACGTAGTGTCACAACGCGTGGTAAAATATATATGTAAAACGACAGTACGTCTATAGGCGTCATCTATAGGTCATTTCCATACGGGGAGTATGGAAATGACCTATACCCCATCGTCAGCAAAAGGATCTTCACTTGACTCAGGAGTAGAAACAGCATCAAAAAAGTCTTGGAGTCTTTTTTGTTGCTCTACATAGGAATCCCTAGCCGCCATCTGCAAATAATATCAATGTATTTTAGTATCACTAAAAATTGCTCAAAAAAATACAAATTCATGAGTAATATATTGTTTACGGACACAATATAAACTTGAATTAGTGTTATACAAATAAAAAACAACAGAAATAACGTTTACAAAAACATTTACTAACCTTTCAATACGATTCACCCGCCAAAATGGTGCGAAAGCACGCGGGGCACCACCGCTGCGCACTACTCGACTGAGTGTATGAAAACACGACGTCCACGGGCGTAGTGTGCGTGCGGAGGGGGAGCGGAAAAATGTCGACGTGTGCGTGACCGTGGGGGTTTTGAAGTTTTATAATTCATTACATGGTGACAGTATAAAAGTCTAAGTTACCTCTACGGTGACACTACAGCATGCCCTTCCTAATGTTTGTATGGAAAATCAATCGTCTTGGGGCGTACTGACTTTGGCTTAACCTAAACTCTTACGTCGAGAGGCGTACTGTCGTATCGCTTTTTTACTTTTTACGTCTGTGGGCGGTACTGTCCAGCAATGTGTTAAAGATATTTTACGCAATTTTGTGAACCAAATAAAAATTATCTTCGGCATCTTATATTCACCTTTGTACAAGATATCCAAAATAAAACCGTCAGGGTTTTCGAATCCTTGTAACCTTTATTTTCGAAACACAACTGTAAGGTTAAAAGTGCACCATGCCTTAGATAGAAAACACTTTATTATACCACACAAATACAGGAAACAATACAGAGAAAAGCTTAGAAAAAAAGGAAGTATAAAGGGCGGCCTTATCGCTGAAAGCGATCTCTTCCAGGCAACCTTGGGATGGACTGGAAATTAAAGAACAGAAAAGACGCACTGAATAAATATATAGATACCTATTCAAAGAAAACGAAACAAATATGTACTTACACTACATACCTACAAAGATTAATATCATTGGCCTTGTTCCGTCTTTATAGACGATTTAGGTAATGTCCGTGGTCTGGTTGGATTTACATTTCTTTGTGTGGCTATGAAGCCCGATGCGCGAATGCACCGAGCGATGGCAAATTGTGCAGGTGTACGTAGTGGTGCACGCTGGGTCTAAGATTTTTGCATGCCGTCTTGCTCTTTTATCAGCAAGAGAAACAAACCAGTTTCGGTCATGGTGTTCGAGACCTTCGCGTAGGCTTTTTCGCCACTCTGGTCTGTTCTCCGCAAGAGCTGTCCAATCTGATGGTTTTATATGAAGTGCTGCCATGTCCCTCTTTGCGCAATCTTTGTATCGAAGCATGGGTCTCCCAACGCCTCGTTTAGCATTCGCAATTTCGCTCAGCAAAACTTGTCTTGGAAGGCGGGACTCATCCATGCGGTGTATATGCCCTAGCCATCGCAGGCGTCTCTGCTTAAGTGTGCCGGTAAAACTGGGCAATTGGGCGATCTCGAGGACCCTTTCGTTGGTCACTTTATCCTCCCAGGTGATGTGAAGGATACTCCGAAGGCATCTCATGTGGAAAGAGTTGAGCCGGCGTTCCTGCTTGGCATAAGAGGTCCAAGTTTCGGCGCCGTACAAAAGTATGCTAAGAACGCAAGCTTGATAAACAAGTATCTTTGTCCTTATGGACAGGTGTTTGTTATCCCATACCCTTGTACGTAGTCTACCGAACATTGACGAGGCTTTACCGATGCGAAGATTTATTTCCGCGTCCAGTGACAAGTTGTTGGTCACCGTTGAGCCCAGGTAACAGAAACTGTTTACGACCTCTAAAGGTGTGCCGTCCAGTGAAATTAAAGGAAGATCTGGACTGCCCTGAGCCAAGACAAAAGATTAATAATAAACTTACATAAACATAAAATAAGGTTGTCTAACTCTTTACAAGGATATATAATGCTGATGAAGCAGTTTTTATTTGGAAACACAACTGTAGGCATATAAATACACCATGCTTTCTCTGCACCTTATTCTAATCTATGGCATTCATACAGCGTGGAGTCGCGCTCGCTCGGTCATATTTCCGGTCAGTAGCCGCTGTTGTTGCATACTAACAGACATGCACATGGACTGCATCTTGGTTTGTATGTATTTTACATGCGAGAGTTCAAACTTCATCATATTTTAATGGTCTTCGCTCGATACATCGTTTATCGTTCAGCTCGTTCTTAGCATATGTACGAGTACTTACACTATATATTGCCATACCCTACCTGACAGGGTACATTAATACTTACTGTATGTAATATTTTTGTTTCGCAATAAAAATACTGAATACACTACCGCTACCTACTATCCGCGTGCGATCATAATGGGACAGGCCCAGGGGACAGGCCATAATGGGACAGGCCAACTAGACGATCACCTCGCGGTTTCAAACGCGTAGTTCCCGTTCCCGTCGGAATTCCGGGATAAAATATACCCTTTGTCACTCCCTGAAAAATAAGCTTCCTAGCGGAGAAAGAATTTTTCAAACCGCTCCAGTAGTTTCGGAGGCCTATCCAATACAAACAATCAAATCTTTCCTCTTTATAATATTACTAGCTGACTCGGCGAACTTTGTACCACTTTCACCTTTTAAACCCCTAAATAAGCTATGCTATCTTTCAAGTTGGATCAAATTGCATACGGGGTGCAAATTTAATTTAAAATCGGTTAAGTAGTTTCGGAGTCCATCGCGTGACAACGTGACACGTGATTTATATATATTAAGATGTAGTAGTAGCATAGACGACCAGTGAAATTGCGAGCGGGCTGGCCATGCCGCGGCCATCGCCGCGGACGCACGTCAAATAGTGCATTTTACACCAAGGCGAGAAAGTAATCAATTCCTACCGAGTGAATACACTATACACTTTTCAGTAATACACTATTCAGTATCGTTTTGGAGGGAGGAATCGCACTTTCTGCCGAGTGATAAATAGTGCTTTATACTACACCTTCAAGGAAAATAAAAAGCAGAATTAATTATTAATTGTAATCGCGCCCAATGATGTTGGTAAAACAAAACCTCATTGACCGCGCCAGCCTTTGGGTTCTTTTTTCCAAATATTGTTCGGAAATCGGAGGAGGCCTAAACGGACTTGGAGTAAAAACCGTTTGTCGTTTGACCGAAGGAAAATAACCATAGCTACCGGCCGATCTTTTAGGAATTTAAAAAAAATAACACGTTAGAAATGGATTTCCATACACTTTTTCCTCCCACTAAAACACATGAGAAATGAAATTCCATAGAGTTTTTCCTCCCGGTTTCCTATAGGCCTGCAAAGACATACTTTCTATTCTATAAATGGAAACGGAATAGGCAACTTTCCGAGCAGGTGTAGTATAAAGTGTATTTTCTTTCATCTAAGGTAGAACACCAAAATGTGTAAGTCTAAGACGATAATTATCATTGTCATAGTGAAGGGATAAGTTCAGCAAGATAGGGCTCCAGATGTCTTGTTGTTTCTATCGGTAATTGAGCCATCGCTGGCTCGGAGCCAACCCATTGTGCACTAATGACCGCGGGACAATGGACAATTGTATAAAAACTGAAACGCCCGTAATGGGGGTGTCTATGAAAGGTTTATTTGATGACGTCACTGGTTTATCTCTTATTGAGGATGATTTTGACGACCTCGTGACGTAGTGGAAGGTCATTCTGTGACGCAAAAGGTCGCAGGTTCGATATCCCGCCGCGTTTTGGATGATTTATATGCAATAGCATAATTGATAATTTCCGTTAGGACCATTCGGTTGACTTTGCAAAATGTTGAAATCCCAAAATGTATAATGTATAATGTCCTAGAATGTATATATTTTTTTGTATCGCAAAATGTTGAATCATTAGAATATTGAAATCCCAAAATGTATAGGTAATTTCCTAGAATATTTGGCCTATTTTGATCGGTTGTAATTGTGTGAGGTGCATATTTTACCTAAAATCGTGAGTTTAAAGTCCATTTGTGACGTAAATGGTTGCCGGTTCGATTCCCGCCGCATGTACACATGCAGTGTAATAAATAAGCGTTAATAAACACGGAGATTTCATTGCAATGATAATTTCTATTGATTCGCCGTGAGACACTCGTGGTAATGGTCCTTTATTTATTGGTAGGTATAACACTAATATTATATAATGTGAAAGTTTGGATGGATGGATGTTTGTTACGTCTTCACGCCAAAAGTACTGAACGTATTGGGCTAAAATTTTTACATACAGTTAGTTATAGGCTTCGAATAAGACATATCTTACTTTTGAACCCATATGTATATCAGTTCTCACGGGATAGAAATTACCTTTAAACGTTTCCATAGAAACAACGTGTGCAAAGCCGCTGGCAGAAACCAGTCTTTACTACACTTGCGAGCTTTAAACTGGAATCGCTTCATCGCGAGTTGATCAAAACTATTTTTTTTACAATTTATATACAATGAACTATATATTGTGGTATATCATTTGAAAGGTAATTTTGTTACCTTTCAAGTGTTATCAAGAATATTTAAAATTAATTAAATTGGCTACCTAAATTTTGGGAATTATTGCAATAGGTCGAAGTTGTGGGCGTCTAAATGAATAGGCAGTAATATGAAAAAAATAAAATGTTCTTCCTCGTATCCGCTGTTTTAGCTCGTCCCACATAGGTATGCCAGATTGGGTTCAAGTCAGGAATAAGGGCTGCCCAGTCTAGTGTGGGAATGCCGACATGGAAGACGTCTGTCGGTACTGTCTAGTCACTGCTGCGGTGTGGCAGCGGACATTATCGTGCATTAAATCAAAATTTATCTTCGCCAATAAATCCGGCGTAAGGGAAAACATAACTTAACTCATAGTTCACTGCAAAGAAATTGTAAAAATTAGTCTTGAACAACCCGCCATTAAGCGATTCCAGTTTAAAGCTCGCAAGTGTAGTTCCATGACATAAGGATTTAGTAATGTCTTTAAATTCACAGTACATAGGTTGTCATTCTCTGAAAGAGGATCGGACGATCAGCAACTCGCTAATTTCACACAAAAAGAAAAAAACGTCAAGCGCGAGTCAGAATCGCGCACTAAGGGTTCCTTATTTGTAAGACCTTGTTTCTTGCCAAATATCATCATTCTAGTTAACGGGAGGTAGGTACCTTATAGGTTTTGATCAAAAATTTTTTTTTTGGATTATAAACTTCAAATTTCCGGTTTTCGGATTTTTTCCCTTACTTGTGCTATAAGATTTGCTTCTTGCCAAATTTCATGATTCTAGATCTTCGCTTTATATTTTACGCTTATACCCTACTAGTTTATGCCCGCGGCTTCGCACGCGTTATTTCTATATACGTTTAAAGGTGATTTCTCTCCCATGGGAACTGATTTATGGATAAAAAGTATGCCTATGTTTGATTCCAGGATTATAATTACCTGTATGCAAAATTTCAGCCCGATCCGTTTAGTAGTTTTGGCGTAAAGAGGAAACAAACATCCATCCATCCATCCATCTATACATCCATCCAAACTTTCGCATCTATAAAATTTGTGTGATAGCTTTTGTGTGCATGTGATTCAATTGGAAATTTCAAAATACTCGGACATAAACAGCTGTAACTTTTGACTGCGTTGACTTGGAAGTTTTTTTTATATCACGGCTTCAAAAGGTAACAGACCTGAGTATTTAATGTTAACTTCAACTCAATACCACGCGTTCTTGAGAAAAGGGGGTTGACAAACAGACTGACAGACAACAAAGTGATCCTATAAGAGCAATAGCGCACTAGCGGCTAGGCCGCGCGTCTCAGCCGCGCTGCCAGGTCGCTAGTGCGCTATTGAGCCGCAGCGGGCAGCGAGATCCAAGCAACGCATTTGCGGCCCGTGTTCAGTCGCTGGCCGCGTTGCAAATCGCAACGTCTGCGGCCAGGCCGCGCGTCTCAGCCGCGCTGCCAGGTCGCTAGTGCGCTATTGAGCCGCAGCGGGCAGCGAGATCCAAGCAACGCATTTGCGGCCCGTGTTCAGTCGCTGGCCGGGTTGCAAATCGCAACGTCTGCGGCCAGGCCGCGCGTCTCAGCCGCGCTGCCAGGTCGCTAGTGCGCTATTGAGCCGCAGCGGGCAGCGAGATCCAAGCAACGCATTTGCGGCCCGTGTTCAGTCGCTGGCCGCGTTGCAAATCGCAACGTCTGCGGCCAGGCCGCGCGTCTCAGCCGCGCTGCCAGGTCGCTAGTGCGCTATTAAGCCGCAGCGGGCAGCGAGATCCAAGCGACGCATTTGCGGCCCGTGTTCAGTCGCTGGCCGCGTTGCAAATCGCAACGTCTGCGGCCAGGCCGCGCGTCTCAGCCGCGCTGCCAGGTCGCTAGTGCGCTATTGCCCTAAGGGTACCTTTTTTTCCTTTTGAGGTACGAAACCTTAAAATTAATATAGGTGTAAAATACCCCGCATTATTATTAACTAAGCCCTTACTAAACTTTAAGTTCACACAGACGTCAACTAGTCAACAGCACTCGTTGTAATTACATGGTCAACAATGCGAACTTCACAAGGACTCTTTAGAGCACTACACAGGCAATGGTAGGCTAGTATCATTTGTGTATTGTAACATGGCGTAAACAAAGTCAATAGGTGGTCACTAATTAATGAGGTTATAAAAGGCGTTTGGATTAATAATAAAAACAAATAAAAAGCCTTTTTTAGATAAATACTTTATTCACAAAGAAAATTATAAGTCAAGTATTTAAAATTTAAACAATAATTGAGCTAACTACAGACTGTTGCAAACAGTCTTCAGGTAGCTCAACTGATCCATATCAATACCAGTCGTCGCGTCCCCGCTACGCTGGCTGCATTGACACGCTGTATGGCAATGCTGATGCGCTGTGCCAGATACTCACCAGGTCTCGGGTCATGCGTCGCTTCGACCAGACGCTCAGATAATTTTTAAAAGCCTATTATTTCTTGCACATAATAATGTTTAAGGACTAACTTTAAAAAATAGAAAGAGCTTTAAAAAAATGAAGTTTCTTAGTAGGTAAGGCTTATAGTTATTTACAGTTTTCCTTTTATTTGATAAACAAATAAATAAATAATGCTGGACAATTCACACAGCATTATCTAGCCCCAAGCTAAGCAGAGATTTACTTTTGCAAGAACCCCTTGCAGGTGAAGGCCTTCTCCAAAGCTACTAAATTAAAATAAATACAAATAAATAAATAATTAAAATAAATTAAATACAAAGTTACTAAATTGTTGTCCACACTACCCAAAGGTTAGCAGGTAGAGAATGCTATCTAGCATTATGCTCGCCCATGTACAACTTTTGTGCAATAAAGTATATTCTATTATATTCTAAAGCCGTCCATTTTTCCCTATTTTAGGCTACTTGAAGCCAGTGCGGCCCTGCCATCTTCTTTGGACTAGGTAATATGTAAATCCGGTTTGTTCCGCCCAGACAACCAAACTTGACAACTGGTTGTCTACGCGGAAGAAATTTTCCGTGGGGACAACCAGTTACATGGGCGGAATTTTATTTCCGTCTACACAACTGCTTGGTAACTAGTTGTCTCGACGGAAAATTTTCTTCCGCGGAGACAACCAGTTACCTGGACGGAATTTTATCTCCGTCTACACAACTGTTTGGTAACTAGTTTTCTCGATGGAAAATTATCTTCCACGGAGACCACCAGTTACCTGGACGGAATTATGTTAGAGAACATTTTTTACTTGTTTTAGTGTCTGCTATCCAAATAGGTACCTATGTTTTTTGTTGTGCACCGCTCCACACTAATCTATAATATAAAAATGAATCGCAAAATGTGTTGGTAAGCGCATAACTCAACAACGCCTGGACCGATTTCGCTAATTCTTTCTTTGTTGTGTTTGTTATTGTCAGGAGAAGGTTCTTATGAAAGAAAAAATTAAGAAAGTTGGAAACATAAATTTCCACGGGGGCGAAGCCGCGGGGCGCTGCTAGTATTATTATAAATAGGAAAGATTTGTATGTTTGTAACGAGTAAACTCCAAAACTTTAGGACTGACAACACGTTTACCCCAGCGGTTGTCGGTTCTTAGTAAGACATGGCCGGCCCACTGCCACTTCAGCTTGCTAATCATTTGGGCTATGTCGATACCTTTGGTTCTCTGTCGGATGTATTCCTTACGAATCCTATCCTTCAGAGAGACTCCGAGCATAGCTATTTCCATAGCTCGCTGAGCGACTTTGAACTGGTGGACCAGCCCTACCGTGAGTGTCCACGTCTCAGCTCCGTAGGTCATGACGGGTAGGACGCACTGATTGAAAACTTTGGTTTTCAAACATTGCGGTATGGATGACGAGAACACTCGACGTAACTCACTCGCCATAGAAACTAGTACAAAGCAATATCCTTACGCTCCGGTACCGATACAATGGACGCGTTACTTTATAGGTACGTTTGTTTCGCTTATTCCCATTAGTTATACGCTGTAGAGGTGTAAGAACTACTGGGACATAAATTAACACAGAACTATAGTGGGTCTATTGTATTTGATAAATCTTGAGTCAACAGTACCTAGGTAGCGCCAGTCGGTCACTACTGCCTCTTCAAAGCTATTTCTTCCAGACAACCTTATAAATGATTAAAAGTAGTCATTAATAGTGCATTGGCAGCAATCCAGAGTTAAGATATTTTATTCCTCTCATTGGATTTCCCAGTTATAAAGCTAGCTATAGCGGTATTTGATCAGAGAACTGCATGGAGTAGACCAAACAATCCTTATTTATTACTAGTTTCTGCCCACGTCTTCGAAAGCGTTATTTCTATGGAATCGTTTAAAGGATAATTATTTTATTCATTTTATTTATTTATTTTTGCTTGCATGTATATTCATTCTTAGGTCTAAGTGAATGATTAGTTATAGGCTTATCACTAGCTAGGTACATGCACCCTGGAAGGGCACTGCAAAACTGAGTTCGTACGTACTTTATTTACACCATGTCATATTTCTATCCCATGGGAACTGTTTTAAGGGATAAAGCCTATGTTTGATTCCAAGCTTCGAGCTACATCTTTGCATAGTTTTAACCCGATCAGTTCAGTCGTTAAGGCATGAAGAGGTAACAAACATCCCTCCGTACATCTAAACATCCAAACATTCGCCTTTATAATATTACTAGCTTATGCCCGTGGCTTTGCACGCGTTGTTTCTATAAACGTTTAAAGGTGATTTCTATCCCATGGGAACTGATATATGGGATAAAAAAATCCGATCGGGCTGAAATTTTGCATACAGATAATTCTATGCCTGGAATAAAATATAGGCTACTTTTTATCCCATAAATCAGTTCCCGTGGGATAGAATTCACCTTTTAACGTTTCCATAGAAACAACGCGTGCGAAGCCGCGGGCAGAAGCTAGTAACGAATATAGTTGATTTAGTAATTAATTAGTAAATATACGTTGCGCCGGGTATCTTTGGGTTCGCTTCCTATCTGCGTGCTTCTGCGTACTCTTTGTATCTGTTAATGGATGCTAGTGAGTTGCAAATAAAAACATTAGTTACAGGTACCTACTGCCATACAAAATTTATGGGGCAGAAGCGTTTTGACAGCTCATAAATAATATCTACCTATATCAAAAGAAACTTAAAAATTTTACTGTTCTTTCTTCGTTTAAAACTATAAATAAAATATCTAAAAAAAAGTTTAGGTATTCAGACTTCAGAGTACACCCATTTTTTACAAAACAAGCTGACAAACAGACTGGAATACTTAGGAACTTAAGAAAGTAGTATAAGTAATACTCATTTCAATTAAGAGTAACAATAGCTTCTCCACGCCTTCTTCTGTTCTTTTGTTTGAAGAGTAGGTAATTAAAATTGGAGAGATATTAGTTCTCACCTGAAAACCAGCTCATTACGTGTCGCTGTTACAATGATATTGCTATCAGCTATTGCTGTCAAGTCTTCACAAAAAAACCTCTATGACGCAGCGAGCGAAGGTGCAGATCCAGGTGCTTATTTGTCTTGCGGATGATTTTTTTGTGGTTCTGACTTTTGTTGCCTACCTGCGTCGTAGAGCGTACGTCTACGTCGTAGCTCATCTTGATAAATAGATAGATAGATAAATGGTTTATTTGGATCACAAATAGACAGCACAAAATACAATCAAACATAAACAAGAAGATAGGTATATAATTTTTTTTCATAACATATGAGTAGGTAGATACAAGTAATTGCTTATATTTTCTAAGAGCTAAAATTACATTCTAAAAGTTATATTTGTATTTGTATTTATTCCATCGTAGGTACACTTGATTTTACACTTGATGTCGTTACATTCTATGTATAATTTCCCTAATTAATTTTTAACATTCCCCCACTTCCACTCTTAGAACAAAACTCAATCGTATATTTTTTTCACAGTAGTTTGATTTCGATTATTTTTTCTTATATCTATACCTGTAATTATTTTACTACACTAGTTTTACGTAAATTTCGTGTTTGCTTCGTGGGGTTAAGAGTTCGCCAGCCTACGTATGATAACGTACGCCCACGCTAAGTGTGTATGTTGTCGGTACTCGTAAAAAGACAATATTTCGGTTTTTTTTTCTCTGTTCGCCAAGCGTTTTGTTATTGGTTTTTTCCATTTATAGATGTGAATGATGATTTTTATTTTACCTCTTTTGTACCTTTAGTATCTTATTGTGAATGTGAGTGATATCCTTTCTTTTGTTTCATTTATTGTCATTTTTTAGTATAATATTGTATTGTATGCGAAGTAACAACTTTAAAAGCTCTTGTTGTATTGTGTGTATTAGCGAAAACTAGTTACATTAAGTAGGTAAATTACTTAGGTACCTTCAAGTAACATTATGTATCTATCAGTGGATTCCTGTCAATAGCCCATCAATTTATATTCTATCACCTATTTATGTATATTGTGCTGATGGTTTCCCTAAAATAAATAAATAAATAAATAAATAAGTACTATTTTAATAATTACATGTATAGGTATTTCGTTACTGGAAACACCATAAGGTACAAAGCTAAAAACAGACAGACATAACTGAAAATTAAATGAAATAAATAATTAATTAATTAATTAAGGGTAGGTATGTCAAAGTATGCTGCTGTATAAGAATCAAAATCAAAACTCTTTATTTCTACGACGCGACGACGTAGAGCTCAAATGAGCTTGACTAAGGCTATGCTATGTTCGACGACGTAAATAAATATTTACGTCGTGGGACATAGCTTAATTTTATAAAGTGAACCAGAACATACCAAATTTACAAAAAAAACAGCAGTAATGTAAACCACTTATCAAATAGTAGATTGTTTTACAAGGGACTAAACCATCCCATTATATACGAGGTTGTTATACTCCCGAGCGCAGCGAGGGCGGATGACGAGACCGAGTTATAATGGGTGGTTTTGGCCCGAGTAAAACACTCTACTTTTTACTTTGATTGCGAGAAAATAAAAAGATAAAAAGAATAAAAAGAAGAGTCTCTATCTAACACGCAACGAAACAGTTCGCATTCTACCGTGAAGGGAAGAATCAACCTTCATAAAACATCACCAAGAAGGTTCTATTTTCAAAAAAAAAAGATTGACGGAGCACCAAGAAGTCGAGTTTTTATGTAAGAGAACGAATGCTTTGTACGGGCTGATGATTTTAGACAAAAATTAAAAAGAAAAATTACTTTTTAGCCCTAGGTATTAAACTCGAGTTTTAGGCCAGCTAAGCTACACTATTATGATACACTTTTTAAGCAAGAGAAGTGAAAAGATATTTAATCATTTTATATGGCAATTTTAGCAAAGTTTGATTTCATTCCCACTCATCATCATCATCAACCTATATTAGTCCACTGCTGGACATAGGCTTCCCCTAATGAGCGCCATAGCGCCCTGTCTTCATCTTACCGCATCCAGCATCTGCCTGCAGTCTTTCGCAGATCGTCATCCCACCTGGCTGGAGGGCGTCCTACACTACGTTTGCCGAGTCGTGGTCTCCACTCAAGAACACGTTTACCCCAGCGGTTGTCGGTTCTTCGCGAGATATGGCCGGCCACTGCCACTTCAGCTTGCTAATTCTTTGGGCTATGTCGATAACTTTGGTTCTTTGGTTCTCATTCCCACTATCGACACGTAATAGTTCCCAACAGACTAAAGTTTTCATTTCATCAAAATCAGCGGAATCGCTTCCGCTTCCATTGTTATAGGCCATTGGAACTCTAGATTGGAATTATTTAGTTAATGATTCCTTTTAACTGCAATTTAATATTAAAATGGAATTCAAAGGAATTGAAATTAATGTCACTATTATAGGCTTTAAGAGCATGCGACCGCCAGATCGTTGTCATTTTATAAAAGCTGAGAGTTTGTCTGTGTATGCTTATGTTCCCCACACAGTAGTTAGTCGTCGTTTGCGGGAGGCATAAGTCCAGCTGTGGAGGTGTGGACAGATATGCTGATGATGAAGTCACTACATTAACTTTATTGACAAAGAAAACTACAATTAGTGTGTGTGAGTAATAGAAATATATATGACTGAAAAATTTACTGCAGAGTATTGCAAACAATCTACAGGTAGCTCAACTGATCCATATCAATACCAGTCGGAAGCGTCCCTAAGACGCTAATTCTCATTTATTTCTAATATTTGATTGCAATTTTCTTTGTCATAATGCCCTTATCCGTATTTCGAAAAAAGCACTAAAATATTGAGCTGCTTTTAAATAAAATATGATTGAGTATTGAGTCTTACACACTTTCCTCATCCGGTACAGAGCAAGCGAGCGTGAGCAAACGAACGAACGCGAAAGAACCAGTGTCGAAGTGATTGCGAAAGTAAGCGAGCCCAAACGAGGGTCTTCGTTCGCCTTTGGCTGTGCCCCGGCGGCTGTCGCTACATCAACGAAAAATCGAACGAACGTACCGATCGTCGAATCCCACTCGTTTGCATTCGCTCGCTCTCGCTTGCTTGGTCTGTACCCATCAGACGCATATCACACTAATATTATGAATGCGAAAGTTTTGATGGATGGATAGATGGATGTTTGTTACGTCTCCACGCTAAAACTACAAAACAAATTGAGCCGAAATTTTGCATCGGTGTAACTCTAAGCCTGGAATCAAACATGACTACTTTTATCCCATAAATCAGTTCCCTTAAGGATAGAAATTACGTTTGAACGTTTCGAAGGAGCTAGTACATAATATCCCAACGAATAACTCAAATAACGCCAAGTCAAACAAAATCATCCATCTCTCCTCTCATAAAAACCCCTTCTCCCATAAAACACATAACGTTAGCTTCTTACCTAGAATTAGCCCCATAGGTCTATCTGTCCAATATATTTAGAGATCGGTACAGTCGGCGCACTAAATTATAGGTTACAATTCATTCAGCCGGCGAGTGAGAAATTTACGGGTTGCCAACTAACGTATTCGTCATTCGGGGGGATTCACGGGAGGGAATTTATTATGGTAAATACTGTAATGTAAGTGTGTGTAACTGTAATGTAAGTACCTCCCAAGTCCGGTAGAGATTTTGATCCATTATAATAGAGTATTATAACAAACTAGCTGCGCCCCTCTTAATTTTGAACACTTGTTAAAACAGACGTTGGCAAGAGGTCAAACGTATCTTCTTCTTGTTTGATGGCTTCTGCATCTGGTTTGACACATCTGCCAAAAAAAGTATACCTATCTACATAATATGATCGAAATGAGTGTCAAACGTGTCAGTATAGTGTGGTGTTGCCAACTATTTGGTTGAAAAAACCTTACAGTTTCGTTCAAAAAACGCGCTAAAACATGATCTTCACGCTATATATATATATAATAGATACACATAAGTACCTAATTGCCTGCGACGCAGGAGGTTGCGGGTTCGATTCCCGCCTCGGGACAAATGTTTTTACGATTTGCAGATATTTGTTCAGGGGTTCTGGATGTTTTTCTATGTATAATAAAAAATATCTATCTATGTAGTTTATTGTATTATGTATATTAGTTATCTAGTACCCATAACACAAGCTCTGCTTAGTTAGGGCTAGATAATGCTGTGTAAATTGTCCAGCATTATTTATTTATTTATTACTTATTTATTATTTAATATTAAATTTAGTGGTTTGGTTTCGTACCAATTCAGAATGTGTTCGTGGTTGTTGTCCTATCATTCACACTATTTTTATTTTCTTTTGTTTGTTATTTGTAATCAAAATGCACCAGTACTAAAATTAATAAGACCTTAAGAAACTAGTGCTCTGGGATGTTCAGTTCCCGAGATATCATGATTTGAAGTTAGACAAGTAGAACATTGGCAGCACTTGTCGCTGGATGTTTATAGAAAACATTTCGATACAGAACCTTTGAAAAGTAACGACGAATCTTAGTACTTTTACCTAGTACGTAGTTCTAAAACTACGTACGCATATCTTATATCAAGATCTAATTGCAAAAGTTAAGCTCAGTACTCACATACGGTATTACTCGATAGTTTTACTCGAAGTCGAGTAAAAATCAACGCAAAACTCACAGGGTGCGAGCCTTCGAGCTGTGAGTTTTGCGGTCCACCCGTTGATTTTTACTCGACTTCGAGTAAAACTATCGAGTAATACCGTATGTGAGTACTGACCTTAACAGTTAGTTATATCAAAAGCCCATCACTAGACACTACTTTTGTTTGGGTGCCCTAACTGGGAATAAAATAGGTGCCGCACAGGTGCCTCAATGGGAATACTTCCAGCCAATGACCAGCCAAAAAGTATGAGTGTACGAGTATACCTGAATCGACCATGGCGTGACCGCCCGCAGTGATATGCTTTGAGATTACGGATTTGGATTTAGTTCTCTTGAAGAAATTAAAAATGGTTTAGTAACGCGGCGTTTTCTCCCACAATAATCACTCGTATGTTTCCAATCAAACCAAAATTTAGCGCCGCCTAAGCCGATTTTAGAGATGTCTATATGAGAAATATTGCCTTTTACGTAATTGAGTAGAGTTTGCTTATCATTACTATTTCCCTTGTGGAGGGGAATAGAGAAAGTGCGCTATTGGCTTTTGTTAAAGTGCTGCTACTTTTTGAAATAAATTAACTAAAATAGGTTCATATAAACCTTTTTTATATTGTTGCACATTACGTGTTGAAAAATATTTAAAAAAACGTATATGATTTTTGCATAAAACGTATAAAGCCGCTGTCCCACCGCGGCGCACGCTGTGCACGGCCACGCGGCGCTTTTTAGCTGCATGGGATCGTCTGTTTGATAACGTAGGTTTATGTTTCCACTGCAGAACACACTATACATGAAAATTAACCCACGTTTGTACAACTGTAGCGAAGGTCATTTTTTACAAAGTCTGGTAACGCTATCATGGCCATCTGCGGTCAACAGCATTTTAGCCTTTCGAAAAAAAATCTCATTTATCACGTCCCACTTCCCGCAGTGAAGTTACGCTCGCGTGTACCACATGCATAGCATTGACATCGTTGAGCTGCGTGGGTGCCATATTCGAGCCAGCCACCCGTGTAGCAATGATGTTATTAATCTCATATTCGTGCGTAACGTAGTCGTGGATTGCAGTGGACGTTATCACATACATTTTCTTGCAAAGCGAAGCTCGACACATATGCGCAGCCTCTCCATGCACCGCGCTGGGGCAGCGGCTTAAGAGATTATTGGACACGTTTATTTATATTATAATATGTGCGTCTTTCTTCACGGAGTGAACCTGGCTGATATTAATCGGACAGCGCCATTAGAACACAGAATAGAATAGCATATCATTTATTGTCCAATGTAAAGAGCTACAACAAAAGTGTCCTTATAAAACCTAGTGTGCGGGACAGTACAATGGAGTCGTCAGATGAGTTAACATCTAAGTATACACTATTCTTAAATATTGTAGGTAGAAAAAAGTCATCATCATCATCAGCCTATATTAGTCCACTGCTGGACATAGGCTTCCCCTAATGAGCGCCATAGCACCCTGTCTTCAGCTTGCCGCATGCAGCATCTGCCTGCAGTCTTTCGCAGATCGTCATCCCATCTGGCCGAAGGGCTTCCTACACTACGTTTGCCGAGTCGTGGTCTCCACTCAAGCACACGTATACCCCAGCGGTTGTCGTTTCTTCGCGAGATATGGCCGGCCCACTGCCACTTCAGCTTGCTAATTCTTTGAGCTATGTTGATAACTTTGGTTCTCTGTCGGATGTAATCGTTACGAATTCTATCTAATACTATCTATATTATCTACCATCTTTTCTATATATAATTATATTATATAGATAGAAAAAAGTAATGCCATTCAATAGCACGCCACTCGAATATAGTAGAGGCATTAGAGGCACACAAAACACACGCTATGTATTGAATAACAAGTTAGGTATGTACCTACCTTACACACAGATACATGTGTCATCATCATCATCATCATCCTATATTAGTCCACGGCTGGACATAGGCATCCCCTAATGAGCGCCATAGCGTCGCTTGCCGCATCTAGAATCAGAAGCTAGATGCGGCAAGCTTGAGACATGGAGCTATGCAATTCTGTCGTTTGTCGCAGATCGTCATCCCACTTAGATGGTGGGCGTCCTACACTACGTTTGCCGAGTCTCGGTCTGACCCCAAAAACACGTTTAGCCTGGCTGTTGTCGACTCTTCGCGAGATATGGCCGGCCCACTGCGACTTCAGCTTGCAAATTCTTTGTTAGATGTGTGTATAAGTAAATTTATATTTTGCATGCATTTTATTTTATATTTTTTAAGGTAATGCATGTTTCATTTAGCTCAAAAACACGTTTTTTTTATCCACACGTCAACATTTTTAAAGTGACACCACCTTCCCAACAGGTACCCGATCAATCCCCACAGACAAATCAAAAGCGAAGAAACAAAACGATTTCTATCAGCCTTTCCACGATTGGTCCTGCAGGGTTAACCCTTTGTTAACCCTTTGCGACCCTCAGTAATGCGTCCAGTAAAACCAACGTAAAACTGCGGCCTAAGACTTATTTTCATGAGTCTCTTTGAAGGTTAGGTTTGTTTCCATTGTGGATGAGAATGTCGGATGACACAAAATATAATGGATAAAAATTACAATGCACAGAGTGGGCATCACAATACAGATTTTAAGGCATGTAATGTGAAATCTTCAGTCGTAGATCTATCTATCCTACATAAGCAAAGCACACAGATCCCCTTGTAGTTAGTTACCCATGATAATATCCATCCATGGTTGTCTGGTAGAGATTGCTCTGGAGCGATAATACCGACAATTGTCGCTAAGTTTTTAAGTTGCCTTATTTTATTTCATTTATTTTTCGTTTAATAAGGTACAAAACAATTTTCTTAAAGTTAACAGTCTATATACCTACCTATGTATAAACCAATCAAGATGCCACTAATAAAAACATTTATTTACGATAAAACACAACAACGTTACAGACGGTAATTTGGAAAATAAACAAACAAAGACAAATCAAGTATGAATAAACAAAATTAACCTAAGATAATCTTGTTCTAAATAGTTTCTAATAGATTTAAGTGTGTGATAAAGTATTTTTTATCGATCTATCTATCTATGCTTGAGTTGAGTAACGGTTTTCTATGGCATAATCGTCACTCAAAGATCGATGACTAAACAAGCTTTCATATACAAGCTGTTCTTAAAGCTCTTAGCTATCTCCTAGAGATATTCTTATTATTTCATGGCTTCCTCGGGGACAATATTTCTTAGTTAATTTTAACATTACATAATTTAAAGTTTACATATTATTACATTTTAAGTTTATTTGATTAAGTACACATTTTCACATTAATAATCGCATCGACCGGGCTGTAATTTCACCAGAGAGTATCCTTCCAATATTATAAAGCCGAAAGTTTGTGAAATCTCAATTTTTGTTGTCTAGAATCTCCAAAACTAATGAACAGATCAAGATGAAATTTGGCGTACGTTTAGAACAAAGATTAACTTAGATAACAGGCTACTTATTATACCGAAAATACGCGTGCGAAGCCGCGGCAGGAACTAGTAATATAATGTATATTTAGCGGAATATCCCCAAGAATAACAAGCGGCCTGAGTCATGCGCAGCTGCAGCTTCTTTTGCAATGGAAAGTTCCTGCCCGAAGCGACCCGAGCCGAGCCGATGAGTTCCGAGGCGAGACTACGAGCGGCGGCGGCGGCGCGCCCGGTCGGAGCCCATTCTCACGCCAACTACTGCCTAGACGAACGTTGCTACTTTGCTTGTCGATATGCCTAAGTCATTTCATTTTGTGCTTTTAAAATAATTCCCTTTGTTAAAAAATAAACAGTAAAGAAGTTCATTTGTTTCACAATTGGTTTTTTATGTGAATTCGTCAGTAGTTTATAATCTTATGTATAGCTACCCTAATAAATCTCTAAAATAAATTTATTGTGGTATAAATTGCTGTAATTAACTTTAAGCTAACCTTGTAAGTTTTCAAATAAAAACATTCCTATTCATATAAACGCGTATTTTAGAAAATATCGTATATCAATGGAAACACGCACCCAGACACTTTTGACATGTGCGAGGGCATTTCGCGGGTTTTTACGAGAGACGATTCGCCGGATGAAATAGTTTCGGCTCGTGACGTGCCTTGTTTCACCCTGTTTCATCCCGTGCCACCCTGTACTGGCTTGTTTCGGCGGCTTTGCATTTTTATTCGAGAGGGAAGTTTGGAGGCTATAGACTTTTTGAACGGATGAAAACTAGAATGTAAATTTGAATAACTATGTAAGTATGATCAATTTGTATTATTTTAATAAGATACTTGATTCACAAAGAAAATTACAATCAACTAATAAAAATAAATTACTACTAGTATTTACAATTGAAACGATTGAGCTAACCGCAGACTGTTGCAAACAATCTGCAGGTGGCCTAACAGATAACCACAAAATCACTAGAAAAACATCATCACAAAAATATACCTTATATACCTACTTTTTTTCAGTTTCCTCGATTCCCTTGACCCAACCAATCACCCTTTCATTTTATAAACAAGAAAGAAAGTAAAATTAATAGGACGCAACTGTTTCACTTTCGTAGAAACTTTTAAATCAAAATTAACGTTTTTGCACAGATTTTCATCCCATTAATTCTACAAGATTAATGGAAAATTGTCCAGCCGGTAAACTTTTTAAATTTTGATCTCGATTGTGGAGCTAATTTATCAAAACAAAGGGGTGAATAGGAGTTTTGCTAAATCAGGATAAAGTTTGAAAGTAAAGGACCACCTACACGGGCGAAAGAAAAAAAATCACCAGAGCACCATCGATGCAATCCTAATAGGCAAAAGCTTATAAATTGGCCTATAATAATAATAATAATGCTGGACAATTCACACAGCATTATCTAGCCCCAAGGTAAGCAGAGCTTGGGTTATGGGTACTAGATAACTGATATACATAATATTATACGAGTACATAGATAGATATTTTTTTATTTTACATAGAAAACAACCAGAACACCCTGAACAAATATTTGCAGATCGTACAAACATTTGTCCCGAGGCAGGAATCGAACCCGCAACCTCCTGCGTCGGAAGCGGACCTTCGCCCACCACGCCACAGAGGTCGTCATATTGATAGATGTGATACGTTATCGATAGCTTTTACTAAAAAAGCCGAAGAAACGAGGGACGGACTCTCATTTTCAACCGACGAAAAACGGAGGACGCGTATATTTCTTTTTTATGTATGTGTTCGCATAACTTCTTACAGAGTAGTCCGATAATTGATAATTCTTTTTTTATTGGAAAGGGTATACCCCGAAGTTGGATATAAAGAAGTCGGTTCATAGTTTTTTTAAACATGCCAAATGATGCTACACTCAATCTCTTGTGTTGCTGTATCGTTACGATAAGTACCATAGTGTAGTCGAATTATTAAATTTCTATTGAGTTGAGCTACCTGTAAATTGTTTGCAACAGTCTGCAGTTAGCTCGTTGTTTCAATTGTAAATACTAGTTCTAATTTAGTTCTATTAATTGATTGTAATTTTCTTTGTGATAAAAGAAATATTCTTGAATTTCTTTTGTTTTGTTCAATTAATTTTCCTTTGTTTGATTCAAATCCTTTTAGGTTATGTTTTTTTATAAGCTGGCTTCAGAGTTCATTATAACTGTAAGCGGGTTAACTACGAACCTATTTTGTGTTGGAAGAACACCAACTCACCCTGATAAAGTCCCTCGTTATGGGATGAAACGTTGGTGTTCTTCCAACACAAAATAGGTTCGTAGTTAACCCGCTTACAGTTATAATGAATTCGTCAAACTACGAAAGTTTTTATAGTAAAATGGCTTCAGAGTGTTAAAAAATTGGATGTCTGTAAAGTCGGTTTACTGACGATAGTTGAACGTGACAACGTCTTAAGAAAATACTGATGGAATGGTAGCATTTGATACTCGATCAAAACATGTAAATGTACTATAGTATAGCAGCTGTCCACGCAGACGCATCGCTCACTCAAGTAGGAGAGAGACGGATGTCGAGCGCTCTCGCTTGCACTTCAAGCCTTACATGGAACGCCTCAGAGCGAGGTAACGCCGCATGACGCCATGTTTTTTCGTGTGTGCAGCCGGCTCTATCGAATTATAAGACGTTGTCACGTCAAAAATAATGTTTACCTCTCTTCCATCAGAAACATTCCTATATTTTTTCAGTACAACCTACTTTGGTATAGTTTCGCAACTGTTAATTACTCTCCGCAAAAGCTTTAAAAATGTTTAAAAAAAAAACGCGGCACTCCATCGGACATTTTGTTGATATATAAAGGCACACTCGGTCGGGAGTTAATCATGGTGGACTATATGGATATCCTTGTTTGTTTGAACTGATTGTCGGTTACGGGGGTAGGCTGAAGCGGTTTCGATAGATTTCATCATCATCATCAGCCTATATTAGTCCACTGCTGGACATAGGCCTCCCCTAATGAGCGCCATAGCGCCCTGTCTTCAGCTTGCCGCATCCAGCATCTGCCTGCAGTCTTTCGCAGATCGTCATCCCACCTGGCCGGAGGGCGTCCTACACTACGTTTGCCGAGTCGTGGTCTCCACTCAAGCACAACTATACCCCAGCGGTTGTCGTTTCTTCGCGAGATATGGCCGGCCCACTGCCACTTCAGCTTCCTAATTCTTTGAGCTATGTCGATAATTTTGGTTCTCCATCGGATGTATTCGTTACGAATTTTATCCTTCAGAGAGACTCCGAGCACAGATCTTTCCATAGCTCGCTAAGCGACTTTGGACTGTTTACAACTACAAATACAAACAGTTAAAAACAAGATAAACTTATAAGATAGGTCTATGCATAAGGTTGTTCTAAAAGATCGTTCCTCAACCTCAACAGCCTGTATTGGTCCACTACTGGACGCAGGCCTCCCCCCGATAAGCGCCTTATTGGCTTTTATCACATGGGGGTATGCCCATAATCCCCACGCGGGCATGCGGGATCGCAGTTCAGTGGTAGAATTTTTCTCCAGGGGGCGCTGTCGCCCGCCCCCGGTGGATATCCCTTACTCGTCTCTTACGACACCCGCGGGAAGATTTAGGGTGGTGCAAATCCTAAGCCGGCACCACACAGCTAAAGGGCGATAACTCGGCATAATGCTGGGTATGAAACCTAATTAAGCTGGTTTTCCGACGGAACCGTGTGGTGGCGATGGCAGCGTAAAGGTTGCCGCAGATTAGAAACGCACTCCTACAGCCAAAGCACAAAAATGTGCTTTCAAATATGGACTTGTTACATTTAGATGATATTCACTATGACTGACGGCAGATGACAGACAGCTCGCGGGCCACGTTTGAAGCTTGTGGGAAGCCATTTTGTCATTGTACAATCCAACATTAAAATATTTAAAAACCCGCCTACGTTTATTGGCTGAACAAATTTTCTTGAAACATGGCTAAGGACACTCGGGATAAAATTGTCTATGTCACAAAAAAAAACTAAACGAAAATCGGTTCATCCGTTTGGGAGCTACGATACCACAGCACAGACTAGATACACAGACAGACACGTCAAACTTATAACACCCCTCTTTTTGCGTCGGTGGTTAAAAATGTATTAAAGCTAACGAGTAGAAGTAAAAAATGAAAAAGCCCATCTATGTACCTACCCCGCCTGATCATGCTTGGTTTCCACATGCATTCGCAACTATTAGGTACATTTTGTTTCTGACTTTAACAAAGGCTTTATTGACAAAGAAAATTACACTAGTATTTAAAATTCAAACAACTGAGTTACTGTTGCAAACAATCTACAGGTAGCTCAACTGATCCATATCAATACCAGTCGGAAGCGTCCCCAAGACGCTGGCTGCATTGCCACGCTGTATGGCAATGCTGATGCGCTGTGCCAAATACTCACCAGTTCTCGGGTCACGCGTCGCTTCGACCAGACGCTCAGATAATTTTTTTAAAACCCGAAGAGCCTCGGTACCCCACGGACCTAGGGTCTCTACTCCAAGGGGAGCAAATGTGTAGGCTCTGTTGTCTGTTTCTGACTTGGAATTCTGGTGCGTGTTCATTGTATTTTTATTTGTTTAAGATAATAAGTGTACGAGTTGACTGTATTTAACTACCTACTTACGTAGGAAGGTACATACCAACTATTTATATAAACTACTAGCTTCAGCCCGCGGTTACGCACGCGTATTTTCGGTATATTATGACCCGAGTTCACCAACAGATGGTTAAATTATAAACAGTTGTTTTAAGGCGGTACCCTACCTCGTTATTGTGTGAAGAGGATAGGCATAGGATTTCGCGTTCACAGGAGCGGGACAGAGCAAAGCGGCGTAAGCCCAAAAATCAAGTTTTTAGTAGTTATTTGCTCCCCACAAACATTAGAATAGTTAATTGAAAAAAAGGCAACATATAAATGTTCTTTATACTTAGCTCAATTACTATGCTTAATCTCAAGATCGTATCATCTGTATTTATTGAGAAATTAGGGTTTTAGTAAAAAATTAGAGGTAACTTTGCGATTTTTTTCTATCGAGAAAATTTTATGGAATTGTGTTTTCGAAACATATGATCGATAGAATAAGTCCTAAACTTTACCATTTATTAAATTTCAAAGTTAAATATTCAGTAGTTTGGAAGATATGGAGGTCCGACGGAGTTGAAAATAAGCAATTTGAGGGTAGGTACCCCCTTAACGTTTTTGACACAAGTTTTCATACATTAAACGTCAACGTTAACCGACAAAGCAGCCTAATTGTCCGATTATCTATTGGTGAACACAGACCTAAGTAGCCTATTATCTAAGTTAGGCTTTGCTCTAAACGTTCGCCAATTTTTACCTTTTCAAGTTTAGGATCCCGAGATCGTTGTTGATGGACGTTTCAACAGGTTTACAGGTCAACCCGTGACCACGACAGTGTGTAGTAATATAATACATAGAAAACATATTATTTATGATTTTAGTGTGATAAAGTTTCGAATCGCTTCTTCCTCCATCTTGAGCCTCCCCACACAGGCCCTATGACTAGCGAAGCGTCCTGTTGACCAATACACACATCATCATCATAGCTGATGCCAGGCAAAAATAAATACTCGTGTACAGGGGCTTACAGGGAATTTTATAAGTGAGATTGTGGTACGGCTAAATATCTAGCTTCGATGCAGTTTCTATACACAACAGCCAAACTCGATGGGAAAACTTGTGAACAAACCACGACACAAAAAATTACAACTCACTTGCTTGGCGTAGAGTTACAGGTATATAAATTGTAAGAAATGAAATTAAAAATTAAAAATATTTTATTTCAAATAACTAGATCCATATTTTGTTAGTAAAACTATTACAGAAAAGACTTAAAATTAAGATTAGTAACAAATAGTCACACACACTTATTACAAAACATCATATTACACCTATTACCCTACGCACAAAACATATAAATAAATAAATAATGGTGGACAATCCACACAGCATCATCTAGCCCCAAGCTAAGCAGAGCTTGTGTTATGGGTACTAGATAACTGATATACATAATATAATACATTACATAGATTGATATTTTTTATTATACTTACATAAAAACGACCAGAACACCCGGAACAAATATTTGTAGATCGTACAAACATTAGTTCCAAGGCGGGAATCGAACCCGCAACCTCCTGCGCCATTATAGGAGAGGGGAACCTATCAGCAATAGTTCCCAGGATGCTATTCGTGCTGTCCCGGATTCTGCGCATCAGGGAGGCGGTCTTTTTGCGGAGAATAGCTGTAAACCCATCTACTTGGTACTCCGCAAACATCCCTGACGCACTGCAGTAGCGGGGCAGCCCCAACATCATCCTGAAAATGTTTATTGAAGATGATGGTAAAAGACCTGACGGTATGACTCTGATCGCCTGGAAGATGGGTCGGCCTGTTTGGGATGCAACGTGTGTAGACACCCTAGCGCCTTCACATCTTGCAGAGACATCGGTAAGGGCCGGTTCCGCAGCAACATCAGCGGAGTCTCTCAAACGGCGAAAATACGCTTTCCTTGACCGGGGTTACCTATTTGAACCGTTTGGGGTTGAAACTCTTGGTCCTTGGGGTCCTGGGGCACACGCAATTTATAAAGATCTTACCAAACTTCTTATAGAGTCCACAGGTGATCGGAATGCTGGCTTCTATTTCGGTCAACGAATTAGCATTGCCATTCAACGTGGCAATGCTGCCAGCATTCTGGGCACTCTGCCTTATGGTGACGGCTTAGATTTTTAAGAAATAGATATAAGTGTAAATACTAGTTGTAATTGTTTCATTCTGTTATTGTAATTTTCTATGTACATAGGTAATAAATAAATTTATTTATTGAAGGAAGGATCTCAAATCAACAAGTAATGTAAATTGCGCAGCATTCTGATCACCTATGGACTCGATGAGAAGTATAAACAACCCAATATCGTCTGAAAAATACAATCGACGTAAAACTCGTGCAATCGTCTCCTACTCTACAAACGCGTGATAGGTTCACATTTATTCGCGTCGTAAAAATGAAGGTGGATCGACATAATGAACCTTTACCTTTTAGCTTGACAACTAGATGTGCAGACATAGTACAGGAGATACAGAGAGGGCATGATATGTAAGAATTTTTGTGTTTAGGCCATTTTGTGCCTAGGCCATTTTGTATATAGGACATTTTGTGTCTAGGCCGTTTGTCTCGGCCATTTTGTGTCTAGGCCATATTGTGTCTAGGCCGTTCTATGTCTAGGCCATTTTGTGTTTTGGCCATTTCATTTTACGTCTAAGCCATTTTGTGTCTAGCGGCCTCAATCACGGTTTTCTGCATACGTAGGAGTAGGTACAAATAGAGATATCGTACACACGTCATATTTAACATTTTTGATATAAAAATGAAATACCAACGATATCATAAGTTATAGAATTAAAATCATACATATTGAATAAACTAATTTACAGTTTGTAGAATAAGCATATCGTGCGTGTAAAGTTTGTAAAGCGGTCGTGTGGTGCCGGCTTAGAATTTGCGCCACCCCAACTCTTCCCGCGGGTGTCGTAAGAGGCGAGTAAGGGATATCCACAGGGAGCGGGCAGCAGCGCCCCCTGCAGAACATTCTACCACCGAACTGCGATCCCCAACCCGCATGCCAGCGTGGGCATTACCCCCCATGAGATAAAAGCCAGCAAGGCGTTTATAATGGGGAGGCCTGCGTCCAGCAGTGGTCGAATACAGGCTGTTGAGGTTGAGGTTGAGGAGAATAATCATGTAATAAATGTGTGCTGCAGTAGCAAATGGACCTAGACTCAGCATAATGCCAACTTGTTCTTGTCACAGGACCTTCACGGAACAGAGCCAACTCAATGCAAAATTTCAGCTTTATTCATTCAGTACCTAGATTTGGCAAGGCCATTATTTTTAGTATAGTTTGACCTTAAACAGCAGCATACTTTGATATAGGCCTTTTAATTAATTTATTTTATTTGACTCCGACAAATTATTTTTATTTAATTTTTCAGTCATGTCTGTTGTTTTTTACCTTTATATCTTTAGAGTATTTCTTACATCGAAGCATATGTGTGTTATTGTTATAATATACGTGTTTGAAACAGTCTGCAGTTAGCTCAGTTGTTTCAATTGTAAATACTAGTGTAAGTTTCTTTGTGAATATACTTAAATCCTATTATCTCCAATATATATGATCTCCAAAACTACAGAACAGATCAAGATGAAATTTGGCATACATTTAGAACATAGCCTAACTTAGATAATAGGGTACTTATTAAACTGAAAATACGCGTGCAAGTCGCGAGCAGAAGCTAGTGTAGAATATAACGAAAAAAATTCAAATGAATTCGATGAAAATCCTAACCATTATGATAGTATTATAATATCTGTGACTATACTATGGCAAAATTACGGCATGAAAATTTGATAGCGTTCCTCAGTTGTAATAATAGCATTTAATATAGAAAGGGAAATGGGCTCGATCTCTTGTCTGGATGACCGGTGTTTTTCTTCAGCAAATGGTGTTTTTCTACATTTTATTGCTCTCCTAATAAATTATGTAGGAATAGTAACGCATATTTCCTTACAAAGTTATCCATACAAGGTGTCCCAAACAGTAAGAGCTGATTTTGTCTTTGATTTTAGACCATTTTTTTTTCAATTTATGTAATAATTCTATAAGGTAAAATGCATTGAACACGCGAAGAAAGAAGAAGTACTTTTTAGAAAATAATAAAATTACAGTCAGTTTGAATTATAATCAGTTGAGCTATCTGTAGACTGTTTGCAACAGTCGGCAGTTAGCTCAATTGTTTCAATTGTAAATACTAGTATAATTTTCTTTGTGAAATTACATATTTTTATTATTAAAATTAAGATATTCCAATTTAGACCTCACCCAAACACGCACGCCAACCATAACTCTCTTCCCAAGCAAAAACGCAAAACTGACGAATGCCTGCAAAAACCTAAACCCCTTTGATGAAGTGGCGATCACAAAATCCAGACCTAAATAAAAAGAAGAGCTCTAAATTCAATATGTAGAGCGAAAACAGCGTAAGTAGGTCGTACATCATTTTTATTAGGCAAAAAACACACGGGCGTTTGTTACACTGTGCTGTAAGGCTTCTTTAGAGGCCAACGGCCGCTTACAGATCCAAAAATACAAAATACAAAAATATTTATTTCTTTATCTTAATGTAGGCTTTATCTTAAGTACTAATAGTGTAACACTGTTTGAGATTCCCTTTTAAGTAAAGAAAATACCTGTGATAGGGAATCTCGCTCTTCCAAAAAAAATTACATAATACACTTTGTGCTTTAATACTAGATATCTATACTAGATATCCGTGTGGAGTGGCACAAAAGTTTGGAGACCTATACCCAGCAGTGGGTGAAGTCGGGTTGCGGATGATGATGATGATGATGACTAGATATCTACTAACTAAAAAATAACTTTATCTACTCTACTATTATATAATAGTCGATTAAGTTATTTTTTAGTTAGTAGATATTTAGTATTAAAGCACAAAGTTAAAATTATAATTTATACTTATTTAGAGTCTAAATGCACAACTTTAATAGCGCGGGCACGTTTGTTTGAGTGTGTGTATATCCGTTTATATCTACAGACATTGAAAGGGCCAGACACGTGCCGTGGCAGACACCGACAGACACCGTCGTCGGCGTCGGACACGCAGCTGCGTCGCTAGTTATTTCGAAACATCGCAATGTGTGAAGGTCGTATTTAGCGTCAGTAAAAAATGGCGCAATGCTTGAAAACGAAAGTTTTCAATCAGTGCGTCCTCCCTGTCTTGAGCTGAGACGTGGACACTCACGGTAGGGCTGGTCCACCAGTTCAAAGTCGCTCAGCGAGCTATGGAAAGAGCTATGCTCGGAGTCTCTCCGAAGGATAGGATTCGTAACGAATACATCCGACAGAGAACCAAAGTTATCGACATAGCTCAAAGAATTAGCAAGCTGAAGTGGCAGTGGGCCGGCCATATCTCGCGAAGAACCGACAACCGCTGGGGTAAACGTGTTCTTGAGTGGAGACCGCGACTAGGCAAACGTAGTGTAGGACGCCGTCCAGCCAGGTGGGATGACGATCTGCGAAAGACTGCAGGCAGATGGATGCGGCAAGCTGAAGACAGGGCGCTATGGTGCTCTTTAGAGGAGGCCTATGTCCATAAAGTGGACTAATTTGTTGATGATGATGATGATGATGATGACAAAATGGTAAAGAAATTTGATAAAGAAGGAGACGAGTTATTGATTGAATCAGTTCAATGCTTTAATGCATTAGATGAGACGTCGTCCTTCGCTGCTGAACTTTATCTGATGCTGCAGCAACCGTAACTTACAGCCAGTCGATCGTACGCTGATCATCTCCATAATTAGCCAATTAATAATTCAATTATAGAGATACAAAGATAGATAATTTAATCTTCAATAGAAAACAAACACCCGGAACCCGAATCTATGTACACTACGTAGATCGTACAAACTATGAAAAGTAGTTCCTCTCAATATCCGCTAGGAGCGCTGCAAGGCGCTTAAATACTTTTAGGAAGAAAACGGCGGGCCTAAAACTCGAGTTTAATACCTAGGACTAAAAAGTCTTCTTTCTTTTTAATTTTTGTCTAAAATCATCAGCCCGTACAAAGCATTCGTTCTCTTACATAAAAACTCGACTTCTTGGTGCTCCGTCAATCTTTTTTTTGAAAATAGAACCTTCTTGGTGATGTTTTATGAAGGTTGAATATTCCCTTCACGGTAGAATACGAACTGTTTCGTTGCGAGTTAGATAGAGATTTAAAAAAAAAGATGGTATTGGCGCTAAATCTCTAGAATTTTCTTCATTCCAAATCACAATTTTTTTTATTTTCTCGCAATCGAAGTGAAAAGTAGAGTGTTTTACTCGGGCCAAAACCACCCATTATAACTCGGTCTTGTCATCCTCCCTCGCTACGCTCGGGAGTATAACAACCTCGTATTTAATGGGATGGATTAGTCCCTTGTAAAACAATCTACTACCTATTAAACAGACGCATTTGCACCGTAGCGAGCATTTACGAAACAGACATATTAAATCAAGTAAATGGCGTAACTCGTACGAATTTATCGTACGTACGTTCGGGAAATTGCTGTTATACACCTGCTTTTTGCACAGGGGTCAGGGGCCGGCGCAAGGGTGGACTTGCACTAAATTTTTTAGTTCATTTACCTACCCCCGAGTACTTGAGTATCTTAGTTGCGTTCAAAGTGTTCAAACGCACGACTCAAGTGGCGAATTTTTTGACAGATTTTAGTGTAAACTGTCCGAAACTCGCGATTGAGTAAGGATTTTGAGTAGGTACCGAACTTTAAAGTGCTTTGCTATAAAATGCACATTCATTTTGTTAGCCGAAACTTTTTTTCATAGGCATTCGTAAGACCTTGATCAAATGTACAAAATCAAATACATCAATCGATTCGTCAAAATTATTATGTACATTATTCGCAAGTAGGTACTAAAGCTATATTTCATCTACGTAGACTACCTACTAGATACTAAGTAAAGCTTGCAAGTAGCATAAAACAAATTTAATTTAATAATTCCTTTCCTTAAAAATTCCACTCCGGCCCATCTCAGGTAATACTCCACATTTGTCAGTGGGGGAAAAATTCCCGGGAAAAATCGCAGGCACTGAATGAAAGCAGGCCTATTACACCGGGGAACGTTCCCGGATACCCGGGGATATTCCGGGAATTCCAGGCATCTATAATTCGGCCAGAGTTATTGGAGTAATGCTTGGTGACGAATTGAAAATTATGTATGTAAAGAGCTCATTTATTTTGTGGAGTAATTGTGGTGGCAGTTCGCGAGGGGCGGAATACAGCTTGTTTGTTGGCATTTGTTTTTAACTAACTTCTGCCTATAGGTTTACACGAGTTTTTTCGTAGGGCATTACCTAAGTAGCCTATACTTGTGACGACCAGCGACGTAGAAGGTTGCAGGTTCGATGTTTGTGCGATCTCCAGATATTTGTTTCGGGTTTTCTGGATGTTTTCCATATATCCTCTCAGATGGCATGCTACCGCCATTGTGTGGCAGGGGCTGTCGCGCAGCATGGGATGTGATGCATTATTTCGCTGATTTCTTGAATATTATCTAGTAATACCGCGTAACATCTATATATATTTGGATTCTCCCTAATTTTTCTTTCCTTAATCCATTCCTTAATTTTTCTCCCTTATTTCATACAAAATAGCATGTAAATATTCTGATGTTGTGTAACGTAACTAGATAGGTTGAATTAAAATTTAATTATTATGGCGTAGGTGGTGATATTTAAGAATTTAAAAAAAAATCTTATAACACAAACTCTGATTACTTTGGGCCTAGATACAGTTATGCGGATTGTCTAACATCTAAGCTAGAACGTAGGTTACTATAATCATTTTTTTAATGGCGAGAACTACCCAAAGTAAGGTCCGATTTAATGTTGTTTGGTAGAAATTGTTTTTCAGCAAAAAAATGCAATTAGGTACGACTTATGTTACGTTTTTTTGATTGTAAATTTTCAAAAAATCTATCCGTCTTATCTACATAATTCACGTCAGATTTAAAGCACCAAATCCAATCAGCATCAATCATTTTGACCCAATTTTCTTAACAACTTGAACTATTCATTGTTTATTCAGGTAAATAGATTTGATTGACAGGCATTTGATTTTTATATTCATTATTAATGATTAGCTTCTGCCCGCGGCTTCGCACGCGTATTTTTGGTCTAGGTATCTACCCTATTTTCTAAGTTAGTCTTTGCTCTAAAGTTTAGTCTAAACGTACGCCAAATTTCATCTTGATCTGTTCAGTAGTTTTGGAGATCCTAGTTACTCAGATTTCACAAACTCTCGGCTTTATAATATTAGTAGCATTGTATTGACTAGATTAAGATTGATAATTATTTGTATTCATTGTTTTTGTAACGTATTGTTCAAGATTTGATTACTTTGTCTTTTTTGTTATTCTTATGGACCTGACTCCTGGACGTTTTGGTTTCAACTGTAAGTACATTTTGTAAAATAAAAATAAATAAATATATAAATAATGCTGGACAATTCACACAGCATTATCTAGCCCCAAGGTAAGCAGAGCTTGTGTTATGGGTACTAGATAACTGATATACTTAATACAATACACTAAATAGATAGATATTTTTTATTATACATAGAAAACATCCAGAACGCCCTGGACAAATGTCTGCAGATCGTACAAACATTTGTCCTGAGGCGGGAATCGAACCCGCAACCTCCTGCGTCGCAGGTAGACCTTCGCCCGCTGCGCCACAGGGGTCGTCGAACTTTTCAAAAGGACTTTAATAAAAGGACATGCACACGTTTTTCGTACAAAGTAGTCATCTTACTTCGTCAGAATACGGTACATAAATTATCACAATTACTATTTAGTCAAATTGAAAACTCGGGAGTGTATACATATTTTTGCAGCCGACTGTACCTACCTACCTAATTAAACTTGTCTAAGTTTATAGCTACAGTGACATGTTTTCCCACCACCATGCCACAACAGCCGCTCCAATAACACCCATCAATCTCTCCAACAGCTCTCCGGAGGCTAACGTAAAATCTAACTTTAAATTGATGAATAGCTTTCAATGATGGATTTTGTTTGTTTTGCTTTTGCTTCTAAAAAGAGAAAATACGTTAACAATTACATCCTTTATCTTTACAGATTTATTCATGAGTATCACTCACCTACTACTTTCGCCGCTCATTGGGCGTTTCTGCATTGCCCGGCCCGATACCGATACAAACGACACTGCACCGACAGCTACATTCTTCATTTGACCGACACGACACGACGGCTTTGTAATTGTTTGTTTGTTGTTACTCAGGAAAAAATATTTTAAAAAATCTATCTGCAGCAGTCTACGATGTTTTAGTTTTCTTTTTTAATTTTGAAATGATACCTTTGTTCACAATATTGGGCGCTTTGGCTACATATTCATTAATAATAAATTGATTTTCTCTGGTGGTAATTTAGCTCTCTCTGGTGGCCTAGCTGCAACTGTTAGTTCTTTGCAAATTTAAAAAAATAGAAATTCGTGTTTTAGATTTTTTTATGATAAAGTTTAAGCACCTGTTGTATCAAAAAAAACGTATGGAGACCTGGATGTTCCACAGCTTAAGAAACAAGCCTACTTCATGAAGTTTCTCAAATTGTGTTACACTCAATTTTTTTACGGTCAAATTATCGAGTTATTGCCACCTATGTTTCTCTAGCCTTATTTTTCTTAGAACAAAAAAGTTATATATACTAATATTATAAAGAGGAATTATTTGTTTGTTTGTTTGTATTGAATAGACCGTTTTGATAAATTCTTCACCGTTAGGAAGCTTACTTTTCAGGGAGGGACATAGGCTATATTTTATCCCGGAATTCCCACGGGAACGGGAACTACGCGGGTGAAACCGCGAGGTGATCGTCTAGTAAAATAATATTTTTTTTCGGAAATCTGTGGAAGTGTATTATGGGGTGTATTTAATAATTGAAACGACAATTTCAAAAAGGCATAAATGTTAAAAAAAAATATTATTTCGTATAACTACGTCGACGTGTTTTTTGACATTTGTTATGAAAGCTGTGAATTAATCTCTACCAGGCAACCTTATGAATAAATTATAGAATAAACGAACAAGTGAATCGTATAAGCATTTTGAAAATACTTTATTAACTTTATACACATCAAATATTATTATTTGATGTGTATAATAGTAATACACATCAAATATTATTATTTGATGTGTATAAAGTTAATAAAGTACATAATAGTTAAAAAATATATTGTTTGCAAAAAAACTTGTAACCACTCACATACATTTTACTTTTGTAAAGTTGTGACAAATCGAACAATACATCCTCCGAGTGTGAAAATATGAAAATGCCAACGAAAAATACAATATTGGTGGAAAATATCAAACGATTACGTCGAAATAAATCGATTCTATCTCTCGAAAAGTTAAACGTTGGAAATTTTCACAATTTGAGCCGGTACTGTTGGTCTGAAACTCAATTTTACATCTAAACTCGAAGATTTGGAATGAAGTTTAGATTTCTATAAATATAAAACTAAGTTCAGCATTCAACGTTATCCATAACTCACCCTGTAAAACCTGTTTAGTTTAACGCATTTACTGCCTATCCTCCACCGCCGCCGCCGCCACACGTCACCAGAGATGTTCAGTTCAGTTCAGTTATTTATTTATAAGAAAATTTTCTTACACGTCAAAACTAACTTAGCTAGGTACAGAATAATGTAAAAATTAAGTACAAATAATTTTCCTTGGTAATCTTACCAAGAGTATTTAAATATTATTATAATTATAAGTGTGAATCTACGACATCGGCGTCAACAAATTTGTCATCGAAGAACTCTTCTAAGCTGTAGTATGCCCTGTCCACTAGGATTCTCTTCAGTTTGTCCGTAAATATTGCTGTCGACGCGGCACTAGTTATAGAGTCCGGTAGATTATTGTAGATTTTCACTCCTATATAGTCAATTTTGTGTTGTGCTTTCGCTAATTTTATTTTGGGTAGCGTTAATCGATGACGATGTCTAGTGTGGTAGTTGTGGGCTTCAGCCCACGTCGGGAACTCTTTAATGATGCTAAGGTTTTTTGTTATTATAGTGCGTAACCCCACACTATATATTTTACTATATATATTTTTGCGATGTTATTTGATTTCTTTAATGATGCGTCATGTCATGAGCAATAAAAGTGTTTAGGGGCAAACCTACCCTGTTCGGTTGCCAAACTAGGCCTAGATCTCAGTTTTCTATGTTTTCTTGAATGTCAAAAAACGATTGAGAAAAAAAAGCAATAAAAAAAATCATGAAAGTGTACTGTTTTGTAGTGAAAGCGCTTGGTGCCTACATGCTTTTTTCTGGCGACAACCCACATTTTTGGTTTCCGTTCTAGTTGCCGGAAAAATTACAGTCACCAGAAGACTTCTGAGGAGAGGCATAGCTGTTGAGTCCAACGGTTTAGCTTCAGGTAGAAAGGACTGTAGGTGTGTATTCTAGACGAAGAACGTTCTCCTAGCTTGGGTGTGTGCCCTACGAGGTATTTAATTCAATTCAATTGTAATAGCCAGTAACAAATACAATAAGCAGTGTAATAAATAATTAGCTTTTAGTTATATTAGTTACTAATTAATTTTATTTTATTATTCAGAAATCTAGGAGATGGGCGTTAACACTACGATACAGTTTGTAAAGCTTCGGTAGTGTCATCGTTTCAATAGGTATTTTTATTTTTATAGGTATTTATTTTTATAGGTATTTATTTTATAGGTATTTATTTTATTTTTATAGGTATTTTTATTTTTATAGGTGTTTTTATTTTTACAGGTGTTTTCAATAGATACTTTATGCAAACATGTTCTGAATAAAACGATTAATATAAATACCTATTTAATGTATTTATTCATTCCGAACGTATTGATTTGATAGAGGTGTTTGGGCAATCAAGCACTAGTGGTGAGATGAGTACCTTTAATGTAAATATCAAAATAAACTCGAAAGAGAGTACGTTAAAAGTTTCCCCAGACTTCAATCCCGTAGTAGAAAACACCCTGACAATATTAATAGCGCAGTGCGAACTGCAGCCAGCTTCAATAACTCAGGGCGGATAAGCGCAGTTTTGATAAAACTTCCAAATAGAAGATGGGATCATACATTTTTGACGTTTCGAATTTTTACCGTCGAAAAATATATTTTAAGAAAGAATCACCACACAAGCTCCATTTGTGCTTTAGATACCTATCTATTGTTGTGTTTTGTAGATTGTATGTACATGGATAAATTAGCACTCGGGAATTTATTATACTCGTACAGGGTGCCACGTAACATGTGTACTAAACCGAAAGGGAGTGATTATTATATATTTATTACATATTTGTGATTGTTTACACGCACTCTTGCAGTGTTCAACATTATTAAATATTTCCGCCAAATGGTTTTTGCGTGTTTTTTGGCAAAAGCAGTGTTTTGTCTTAAAATTATTACAAATAAATTATGTAGGTACATGTAACCCTTCAAAATTACAAAACAAATAACGAAAGAATACGCGTAAAAAACACGAATATGAAGTAAAAGGTCTTTAGTTTATTCCAAAAAAAGAATATAAAAAAATGTTCTGTATTCAAAAAATCGGAGAACAAAAAGTTGATCCTCGCCCCCGGGGGGCCTCGCATTTTCTTTTTGTTTCCAGTATCACCCACTTTCTGCTTTGGTAGGTACACTTTTCGTGGCGCCCTGTATAAAAGCTTCTGCACGCGGCTTTGCACGCCTTTTTTCGTTATAGAAAGCAGCCTATTTGTCATTCTACGTAGACATAGACATAGACATACCATTTATTTGCCACCACACACACATTTACATAACACATTCAAAATAAAATATGTAGTCTTAAATTAATTAAACTAATAAGAACACATACAGTAGGTACATTTAACAAACGTATCTACGTATCTTTCCGAGTGCAAAATTTTAGCTCGATCCATGCAGTAGTTCTGGCGTTGTTTACGGCCATTCAACTTGACAACGGCATAAACTTTCGCCTTTATAATATTAGTATGAGAGAAGGTTGCGAAGAAAGAAGTAAGTGTTATAGTTTATTGTTATAAAAATGCGTTAGCCCTCATACTCAAGGTAATTTCTAATAAAACAAATAATGCTGGACAAATAAATAACACAGCATTATCTAGCCCCAAGCTAAGCAGAGCTTGTGTTATGGGTACTAGATAACTGATATACACAATACAATACACTACAAAGATAGATATTTTTTATTATACATAGAAAACATCCAGAACACCCTGAACAAATATCTACGGATCGTACAACGATTTGTCCCGGGGCGGGAATCGAACCCGCAACCTCCTGCTGCCCGCTGCGCCACAGAGGTCGTCCTATGGTGTCTACACACCCATGCCATGGCATGCTTTGCAAGCATTGCACACAAAGCAAGCCCGGTGGCACATGCTAAAGCAAGAAACCAAAAAAAATTGGGATAGTATTGGATTTCATAACGGATGTAAGCGGGTTAACTACGAACCTTATTTGTGTTGGAAGAACACCAACGTTTCATTCCTTAACGAGGGACATCTTCACGGTGAGTGCAGGTGGGGGTGGTGGGGGCTGCGCTGCTTGTTGATGCTGCAGAGCATGAGAGTCATCTTCTCGTAGAGATCCTACTCCCTCGTTAAGGGATGAAACGTTGGTGTTCTTCCAACACAAATAAGGTTCGTAGTTTACCCGCTTATATCCGTAATGAATTCGTCAAACTACAATAGTTTTTAAAGTACCTATTTGATTTCTTAGAATTTACATTTTGTTTGTGACAATATTCAATACAATTAATAACGTGGTCATTCATGTGTTCTAGCTTATCTAAAATTAATAAATCTGAAATATGAGTCGTACGTAATCAATTCACCGGCTAGTTTGCAGACTAGTGTTGTAGCAATCGAAGTGAACAGCGATCGAATAGTTCCGCCTATTTAGCTTTGTCGCGGGGCAAGTTTCAATTAGGTATTTTGTTTCTAATTTCTAAGAAATCGAATTATATCGCAAAAATTTTCGACTTCGACGGGACTTGAACCCGCGTCCTCCCCTCAGTACGGGAATGTGATTACCAACTACACCACGAAGTCAAGTGACGTGGGAGTCGAAAATCTTTGCGGCCTTCTACGGACTCAAGCGCCGTTAGCTCATTAGAAATTATCCAGAGTGCGAGGCTTACGCACTATAATAACAAAAACCTTAGGTATTTTGTTTTTTTACTCGACTTTGAAAAAAAGAAGATAATCTATCGGCTGTATGTATCTTTTCCTATGTATGTTCGCCGATTTTTCCGTCAATCGTGGGCCGATTTTGATAGAATAAAATAGAATATTTATTTGGAAAGTATATACATGTGTTTATGTGTGTAAAATTTTGTGTAAACACAATACAATACAAAATGCTTTATTGTACACCATAAAAATAACATTACAAGGAGACATTACATTAGACAAGTACAATGGGCGGCCTTATCGCTTAGAAGCGGAAACAAAACACGTTGCACGTAGAAAAGGTTTTACACGGAATTGTTACTAAATATTTTTAAATCCTAATATTTTGCAATGGATTTCCGCAGAGACACACCTAAATCTATTCATTTTTTATTCGAAACTGTTGTCAAAATGTTATAGTCGAATGCTGGTCGAATGTTAAAGTTTGTGATTTTTGTGTATTACCTGTCACAGCTGATCTTGAGAAGCCGTTGTATCGTGAAGTCCACTCGAATAAATTCGCGAGCGAGTAAGCTAATAAATAGATAAATATTACACCGCATTACCTAGCCTAGCTATATTTATCTAATTTTTGCCTAGCCCTAAGTCTAGCCACTTCTAAAAGAGCCCATAAATCCCAATTTACAACGACGCACAAAAAATCAATAAAACATTTATCCAAACTTCTCTAGATAGTGTGATGTATAGTGGCGGTAGCAGCGGTGTCAGAATCGACTCATGCAACTCAGCCCGGAGATATCGTAAGAGCCAACTAAAGGAACCAGCAGGCCTAGCCAAATCGCAAACAAATCATAATCTATTATCTTTCTACAATTGCTAACTTTAGCGAAAGCGATTGTAGAAAACGAAATCTTGAACCAAGTTCACGGGACTCTAAGTATCGCTCATTCTACAACACGGATAGAATACAATAATAAGTTTGTCTATGGGTTAGCGTTCTTACATGTCAAAACGGCGTCAAAGTCACAGGTTTGTCTTGTTGATCTCCTTCATTTTGTGTCAAACTATGACGCAGAGCCAAAAATAAAAGAAGTAGAAGAATATGATATCCTCCGAATTTTTAAATAATAAATCTAAACCCATAATTATTTGACTGCCTGCGTAATAAATTGACATACCTACCTACCCAGTTATTATTAAGTATAATTTTTTTATTCTTGTAGCTGACAATGTTTATATTTTACGACTATGTTCCTAGCAAGAAATAGATTGTGTAACTACCTGTATTATAACAATCTTTACATCATTGGCTGCGCCCTTACAGGGTACATGTACTTACATTATAATTACCACCTAAGCAAAAACTGTAATAACGTATATGTATACAATAAATAAATCTGAAATCATTTCTTAACTTCGTAATCAAAGTTAAAATAGTTCAGGAGACTCCTAGATAGATGAATAGAAAACACTTTTTTATACCACACAAATACAGGAAACAATACAGAGAAAATGCTTAGAATAAAGGGGGCAGTTGCACGCGTTTTCATAATGTCTGTTACATTTACTAATATGTCAATAAATAACATTTTTACTCTAATTTTTACTTTAAAGTTTTGAATTATTTTAGTTTTCGATAGCGTTAGCGATCATAGATTTGCAACTTGGCTAGACTAGTAGAGGAGGGGCAGGTTCCTGTGTATTTTAACACTTCCACTGAGATGACCAACCACCTGCCGAGTGTGGTGATCAGGTCAAAACCGGTTGTTTGAGGGAAGCATGTTCATCGGTGGAAGCATGTGCTTTTACGGTGTGATGGAACTTGTTTCCGTCTCCAACTTCCATCACGACATTACCTAGAAAAAACGTAGCACTCAGGAATAACGTACTGTACTGTACCCAACCAACGTCTCAAGAGTGCATTTATTTTTCTCAGTCTAGCCAATTCTGTACTAGCCTATCAATCCAACTTTACCGCGACGCACATAAATCACTGTTAAACCGCGAGCGATGCAGTTTCCACTCATTAGGCGAGCGATAGGTCAGAATTAGCTGGCACTCTGTCCTCATAGACTTATGACTTGCTGGTCATAAAGACTTATCATTTGTTGATCAGCAGGTCATCTCATTTCCATGGACAATACTAAGATCCCCGTGTCATCATCATCATCTTCATCAGCTTCTATGCTAATTTATTTTTATTTACCTATGAATCCACGTCACAGTTATTCTATAAATGCGAACGTTTTTTACTATAGATGGATGTTTGTTCTTCACTTCAAAACTTCACAACAGACACTGACGATTATTTCGATTATTTTGCAGCTTTGGATCATCCTATCGCCTCATCCGTTTGACACGATACGAACTATGGGATTTAGTGGACACTAACCTTTTTTTTGACACTAGTCCCATGGGAGTTGGGGAGGCCCATTGTGTGGGACGCTACATGCGTCGACACACTTGCGCCTTCCCATCTTCCGAGGACATCCGTGAGGGCGGGTGCGGCGGCAGATTTGGCCGGGTAGATCTCAAGAGGCGCAAATATGCAGGTCTCGACAGAGCCTACACATTTGCTCCCCTTGGAGTCGAGACCCTAGGTCCGTGGGGTACCGAGGCTCTTCGGGTTTTCAAAAAACTATCTGAGCGTCTGGTCGAAGCGACGCGTGACCCGAGAGCCGGTGAATATCTGGCACAGCGTATCAGCATTGCCATACAGCGTGGCAATGCAGCCAGCGTCTTGGGGACGCTTCCGACTGGTGTTGATATGGATCAGTTGAGCTATCTGTAGACTGTTTGCAACAGTCGGCAGTTAGCTCAATTGTTTCAATTGTAATTTGTGAATAAATATATTTATTTATTTATACTAACCTTTAGGATACAATACTATAGAGTTCAACTAAAGGTCAAAAGGACATTACTTTTTTATAAAGCTTAACTTAATTTAAAAGCTTCATTTGAGCAAGCTAATTTACCGACACGAACAAAAGTGCAGAAATTATAAATGAATTTAATTTTATTACAAACTTGTAAAAGGGACAAAACATGTACTTTTTGAAAGGTAGGTATTGCAAGTCTGGGATGTAGATTTAGATTGCTAGATGCGTTAGATTTATATCTTGTTTCTTAAAATCACACTAATCGCGACATAACTGCTAAAAATTTTCATATTACGTAGTTCTTGACCTGAATTGACGTATAGGTTACTTTTCCATTTCAAAATTAGAACAGAAGCTAATTTAATTATTTAAATGTTTCGTAGCAAAGTCTTAAATCAAGGAGTGCCAACGGAAAAGCCTATAGAATTAACTACAAAAGGGTACCTAGTTAAAGTGTATGTATCATAGCTTATATAAATCTATAATATAAAAATGAATCGCAAAATGTGTTGGTAAGCGCATAACTCAACAACGCCTGGACCGATTTCGCTAATTCTTTCTTTGTTGTGTTTGTTATTGTCAGGAGATGGTTCTTATGAAAGAAAAAATTAAGAAAGTTGGAAACATTAATTTCCACGGGGGCGAAGCCGCGGGGCGCAGCTAGTCTATAATATAAAAATGAATCGCAAAATGTGTTGGTAAGCGCATAACTCAACAACGCCTGGACCGATTTCGCTAATTCTTTCTTTGTTGTGTTTGTTATTGTCAGGAGAAGGTTCTTATGAAAGAAAAAATTAAGAAAGTTGGAAACATACATTTCCACGGGGGCGAAGCCGCGGGGCGCAGCTAGTAAACCTATATATATATATTGTATATATCAAAGTTACCTTGCTGTATTTTTGTTACCTCTTCACGCCAAAACTACTGAACGGATCAGGCTGAAATTTTGCATACAGGTAAGTCTAACCCTGGAATCAAACATAGGCGACTTTATATCCTATAAATCAGTTCCAATGGGATATAAATAACCTCAAAACGTTTCTATAGAAACAACGCGGGCGAAGCCGCGGGCAGAAGCTATTAATACATGGTTTATCCAGTATAAACTAATTCTACACTACTCTTTACATAAAAAGGTGTCTGTGTCAGAGGTACGGTGCGCAGAAACGTCGCCAGCAGTGCTACGTTTCACTGAAGTGAGCTCTGACTCTGAGTACCGTTCGCAGAAAAAGCACAGCTACTATTCCTTTGACATCACAATGAATAGTTCGAGGGGAAAATTCAAAATGGCATGGTGGCATTTTGAATATATTCGAGAGTCCTCGTTTTGAAGATTCTCAGAAAATGAAATACTTAAAGACAGATAGAACACTTAACTACCACATGAAGATAGAAAGAACAATACAGAAAGAAATTCTAAGAGAAAATAAATAGTAAGTGTTTAAAAAAATAAATTATCACAAATAAAGTTTCATACTTTCCGAAAATGAAGATAAAATCTCTTCATTTTTCTACAGCTGGTTAACGAACATTTTTGAACTCGCGTAAAATTAAAAATAGTTATTAAAATCTGAATAGGTCAATAATTATTAGTAGTAGGTACTAATAATAATAAGTTAATGTTAAATAATAAGTAAATGTTTAAAGTGATTTAATCATTTATTTTTTCTTAGCATTTCTTTCTGTATTGTTTTTTTTTTCAGTCTATAAAGTAAAGTAAAGTAAAATTTATTGCATCAAATATATATGTGGTATTAATTGTACTTAACTTACTTCTTCTATCTTACTTTAAGTATTTTTTAAACTCATCATCCCTTCTGGCCGGAGAGCGTCCTACACTACGTTTGCCGAGTCTTGGTCTCCACTCATGAACACGTTTACCCCAGCGGTTGTCGGTTCTTCGCGAGATATGGCCGGCCCACTGCCACTTCAGCTTGCTAATTCTTTGAGCTATGTCGATATCTTTGGTTCTCTGTCGGATGTATTCGTTACGAATCCTATCCTTCAGAGAGACTCCGAGCATAGCTCTTACCATAGCTCGCTGAGCGACTTTGAACTGGAGGACCAGCCCTACCGTGAGTGTCCACGTCTCAGCTCCGTAGGTCATGACGGGTAGGACGCACTGATTGAAAACTTTCGTTTTCAAGCATTGCGGTATGGATGACGAGAACACTCGACGTAGATTCCCAAACGCTGCCCAGCCTAGCTGGATCCTCCTCTTGGCCTACTTCTCAAAATTATTTTTACAGAATCTGCCCGAGGTAAGTGTACTGGGCAACGATTTCGAGAAGGTGACCATGTAGGTACATATTTATGTATATAATTTTATCCTAATATTTTGAAATAGTCTTTTTTAGTTTTTTCTGTTGACTCTACGTCTAATAATTTGCGCCAAGCGAAGCGTCACTTTTAATCTCAATATTGAGATGAGGACAATATGAAACTACAGTTCTCTGTCTCTTTTCCTCTTACAGGCATGTCTATAACTATCCTGCTTCTTTACGTTAGAAATGTAAGACTGGGAAATGTAAGACGAAGGATGTATTTTTCAAGATTATTTTTATTAAATGACTGTTCTTTAATTAAAGACTTGTTTCAGCCCGCGGTTTCACATGCGTTGTTTCTAAAGAAACGTTTTAAGGTTATTTCTAGCCATTGGGAATTGATTCATGGGTTAAAACGAGCTGTGTGGTGCCGGCTTAGAATTTGCACCACCCAACTCTTCCCGCGGGTGTCGTAAGAGGCGAGTAACGGATATCCACCGGGAGCGGGCAGCAGCGCCCCTGCAGAATAATTCTACCACCGAACTGCGATCCCCAACCCGCATGCCCAGCGTGTGGATTATGGGCATTACCCCCATGTGATAAAAGCCAACAAGGCGCTTATCAGGGGGAGGCCTACGTCCAGTAGTGGACCAATTCAGGCGGTTGAGGTTAAGGAAAGGAGCCTTTGTGTTATTACAGGTTTAAACTCACGTGATTATGATAATCATGCAAAATTTTAGCCCGATCCGTTCAGTAGTTTTGACGTGAAGAAGAAACTAACCTAACATCCATCCAAACTTTCGCATCACACTAATATTATAAATGCGAAAGTTTGGATGGATGGATGGATGGACGTTTGTTACGTCTTCACGCCAAAACTACTGAACAGATTGAGCTGAAATTTTACACCGGGGTGTAGCTGTATGCCTGGAATCAAACATAGGCTACATTTTATCCCATAAATCAGTTCCCATGGGATATAAATTACGACACATATACTGCACCGCTACCACACAAAACAAATGAGTATACAAATAAAGTGATACATTTTACAATGACATAAAACAAATATAAAAATTTTAAAAACCCCCGACAGATTTTCATGAACCGTGGCTCAGAACACTCGGGATAAAATTATCTATGACACAAAAAAAACGAAACGAAAATCGGTTCCGTTTGGGAGCTACGATATCACAGACAGATACACAGACAGACACTTTAAACTTATAACACCCTTCTCTTTTTGCGTCGGGGGTTAAAAATGGTTAACCGCAAGCTTCAAGCGAGTGGACTGCGAGCTGTCTGTTATCTGATACCGTAAATATAAAATTCATCTAAATGTTACGAGTTCATATTCGAATGCACATTTTTGTGTTGTTTGTGTTGACGGCAGTGTGGAAGTCCAGATCTGTGACAACCTAACACGTAGGTCGATGACATCAAGATCCTATAGCCTGATCTATCGATAACTCCCAACATCGACAAATGTCTGTAGAGCGGATAGTATCGATAACCGACGATAGATCGAGGTAACGATACTTATTAATCGATTTAATTTGTCACATCACTACGGTATTGCTTCTATGATTTACAGCTCTAATACAGGGTGTTGTCCGCTGCTATTATTATTTATCACTAGTTTCAGCCGAATATAAATAAAAATAATCTATAATTTAGTCCATTTTGATGTCCTCCTAGTCGAATTTCGACCACGGCGGCCAGTCTCATCGGAGACTAGCCAGATGCGCAGGACATATTATAGTGCACAAGTGTGTACGCAAACACTGGTGCACTCTCTTATCCCTTACTCTCATAATCCGATGGGACGGCAGACCGACACGACCGGGGAGAGGTCAGGCGCAGGACCAACGGCTTAACGTGCTTTCCGAGGCACGGGGGTGTAATACCGCCAACTTCCTGACTCCAGGCTGCTACTGTGAATTCTACTTGCTAGAAAAACCCGCAATAACAACGATGGGCCCGACCTGGGATTTGAACCCAGGACCTCATAATCAGCTGTTGAACAAGCTGACCGCTAGACCAACGAGGCAGTCGACTGCGCTACGAACCATGTTAATCTACATTTAAGTATGCAAAATTTCAGCCCGATCCGTTCAGTAGTTTTGGCGTGAAGATGTATCCAACCAACATGGGTCTCTTATGTGACTGCGAAATTGAAAACCTGATACAAAACGTGCGAAAGCCTGGATAGAAACTCGTTGGTGCTTAAGTAGGTACCGAGTAAACCGGGGTGAATACAGACTTAAGCGTGAATAGAAATGAACGAAATACTGAAACAAAACATCCTTTTGCAGAGGTCAGATCAACTGACACAGAAGGAAGGAACAGTCACGGACTGTAGAGATACTTCCGCTGCTACCAGCCAGGTAGTGTCTTGCTTAAGTATTTGGTTCATTTCTATTCACCCTGGAGTCTCTATATTGGTAACATAATAAGTACCGTAAAACGAGGTGACGTTTTACGGTACTATTCTGTTAACAATTTTCGTAGTTCTTATATCTCCCCTTTGGCGGAAATCCTGACGTTTCATTTCCTATTTTAATTTTCCAACACTAAAGTGCGTGTTTCGGCCAATAGGTATAATTACACCAAGAAATTTCAAAAATAAATAGTAGAAGTAGATAGAGGAGTCCCAAGGTTGTCTCTTCCAGAGAACCTTGGGATGGACACGAGGCGGTTGTACATGTAAAGACGGTGGCGTATTACTTAAATATTCAATACTAGCTGCCCCCCGCGGCTTCGCCCCCGTGGAAATTTATGTTTCCAACTTTCTTAATTTTTTCTTTCATAAGAACCTTCTCCTGACTATAACAAACACAACAAAGAAAGAATTAGCGAAATCGGTCCAGGCGTTGTTGAGTTATGCGCTTACCAACACATTTTGCGATTCATTTTTATATTATAGATATACCTATAAAACATAATATAAAATACTTAGTACACCAAATTAGAGTAGGTACCAATATGCACAAAGCCTACGTGACGTTCGAACTGAATTACAAAACACCTTGTTTTCTATACACCTGAACCCCAAAAAAACCTTCTCCCAAAATGACTGAATACTGTTATGTGCAAAAAGTTGAATGACAGATTGATGTACAGTCAATGAAAAAGTAAACATTTTTAATAATTATATTTTATTTTCTACAATTATCTACATAACAGAAACGAAACAAACGATTGCGTATTTTGGAGTGTTGAAATAGGCCTCCAAGCCCTCAAGGCCCTTCTCGATAAGCCTTTGTTCGCTTTATAACAAACTAGATTCATAAAATAATTGAAGCGACTAGCGGATACATATGTTACGGACACACAGCGTACAGAAAAACAAAACAATTCGTAAAATTTGTGCTCGCGCTCTAAATGGTACCTACGCGTCAGAGTTAAACGAGGGCCCTACTCACTATTCTAGTGTTATTTTCACGAACATGGATGATTGACATTGATAGAAAGCACCTCGGAAAGCATTATGGAAGCTAGTTTTTTGTGGTTCCGTAGGAGTGTTTAGTGTAGACAAAGACCTACGACTTCGACACGACACAGAAATAACTCACTCAATTGTTTATTCATCGTTTGTCCTTCGTTGATCATGTTCTTCGAACTGTTTCAACATTATAGGACTTATCACAATCGCGATAGCGGTGACATAATCGGCGGCATAAAGCGGCCTACGGCCGTACCGTAAGTACCATGTCCCTGAGTGTATAGATGATTCGTAGCTGTTTTGTAGCAAATGGAAAATGTCTTGTAGCGAACATTTCGTAGCGAGTTCGTAAGTGTTTTGTAGCCAGTCCGTAGACGTTGCGTAGCAGTTCGTAACTGTTCAAGTTCAAGTTCTTTATTTCATAACAATAATTAGGTTACATGTCAATTTTTTATAAATAATTCATTGTTATTTACATACGAGTAAAATACAATTTTTTAAATAAATAAATTAGATGAAAAAATATAAGAAAAATATACATCGTAAAATTCACTCAACCAAATAAAATAAATTATCAATTTAAAATTGAAAATTAAAATTAAAATAATTGAATAAAAAAGTTATACAGGTATGTCAATAAATTATATTATTTTACGTACCGAGAATTCATCCAACGTATAAAAACATTGTCTAATCAACCATTTCTTAAGTCTAAACTTAAAGGATTGCGTCGATACCGCGTCAGTGACATCGGACGGTAGTCGGTTGTATACTTTTGGCCCCTGCTTCGTAGACGTGTCGTAGCAGTTCGTAACTGTTTCGTAGACGTGTCGTAGCAGTTCGTAGATGTTTCGTAGCCAGTCCGTAGACGTGTCGTAGCAGTTCGTAGATGTTTTGTAGCCAGTCCGTAGATGTGTCGTAGCAGTTCGTAGATATTTCGTAGCCAGTCCGTAGACGTGTCGTAGCAGTTCGTAACTGTTTCGTAGACGTGTCGTAGCAGTTCGTAGATATTTTCTCAGCAGTTTGTAAATGCATCATAGCGGTTCGTAGATGGTTTGTCGGTAATAAAAATAGATAAGTAGAAAAACTTTTAAGCAGCCAAGTTTCAGAAAATATGTGATTTTGTCCAATAGTAGAAGCTTGCGTATTAAAACAAAAAACTTTTTAATATCAGAGAGTTTTCAGCAATATTTCAGTTTGTTTCTAACATCGCTCGGCTTAATTGTTCATGATGTGGTTTTTATGGAGTTTGAGCATATATTTTTTTCAAATAATGACTTTGTTACTTACGGACTTAGTTCAAGAGATTTTTTCTTGGAATACGTTCCTTATTCACAAAGAAAATTACAATCAACTAATAGAAATAAATTACAGCTAGTATTTACAATTGAAACAATTGAGCTAACTGCAGACTGTTGCAAACCATCCAGAGGTAGCTCAACTGATCCATATCAATACCAATGTTCGCCCCGCTACTGCAGTGCGTCAGGGATGTTTGCGGAGTACCAAGTAGATGGGTTTACAGCTATTCTCCGCAAAAGACCACCTCCCTGATGCGCAGAATCCGGGACAGCACAAATAGCATCCTGAGAACTATTGCCGATAGGTTCCCCTCTCCTATATGGGTATGTTTTGTGCGTAGGGTGTACGGGACACCTTTTGTGATATAAATGATAAGAAGAGTATAATATGATAAAACTCTTATATTGATAAAAATAGATAAATTGATATTTGAGCACGCGCCTACCACGATGGGGTGAAAACGTGAACTGATGCAATAATGTAACTGGAAGGCGCGTGTAACAATTGACCTTAATATTATTGATGATTTTACATTATTAAGCTAGCTTATACCTAAATGCACGGTTGCGCTGCACCGTACATGCTCCCGGGCGAGAGATGTAGGTAAAGATGCTGTATGATATGATAAATGATAGGATTAGTAATATATCTAATGATAAAATGATAAGATGCGTTAGCCTAAGTAAATTTAAACTTAAACGCTATGTTAGTTAGATGTCATGATCATTTGCGTGAAAAGTGGGAAAAACTCTTGTTGGTGTCGTTGACTTGTCGATCATTTGATTTTTATACAACACTGAAACAACTCTCGGTTTTTCGACGAAACTAGATACACTTCTCACTGATTGGACACTAGGCTCATTAGCACTTTCACTGGCACTAGCACTAGGGATGTCGCTGAGGGACACTCTCGGAGCCGGCTGTGGCGCCGGAGCAGCAGCAACGGCGGCGGTGGCAGCAGCGGCCCGCTCCCCGCGGCCCGCGCGCACCCCCGCTCGCCTTCGCCTCCACAGGAACGCGACGCCTGCGACGCACGCAACCGCGACCAAAATGTATATGACCGCGTAGTGGTGAACGTCGTGGCTCGAAATCTGTTCGATTTCACTTCGTTCCGATTTCATCTGCTCGATCTGTTGACCGATCCCCTTCAAGGACATTTGTCTGTCTTTGACTTCGACGTCTGATCGATTCTCGCTCTCATCGATTGGTATAGTTAAATTGATTATGTTGTTAACTGGAGGAATATCGATTGCTAATAAATCGGGTTTTGCGTGCACCTCATTCATGTGATGATTGTGAGAATAAATCATGAATGAATCGGCTCTCAATGTACAGTCATTGCCCATGGATAGCACGCCGCCCTTGCTGATGTGTTCGAATGTGACCTGATCGCCACACATCAAACGTAGTGTGCATTTGTCGCAGCAATAAAATAAATAATTGTTCAATTTATTTAATGCGATCCAGTTGTTTTGACACGTCCTTGTGATTGTTTGACATCTCTCCATTGTATTGTCCTTGACACACAAGTTTTGATCGCTATGCATATGATAAATAGGGCTCTGAACCTCACATAGTTTTGTGGTAGGATTTAATTGAAAGCAAGCTTGTAAATTGTTATCTGTGATAGGTAGGTACGAATCTCGTTGTATGTTCATCGCAATGTACTCGGTGATAGGTATGATAGTAATAGTTTTACCTCTATTCATGGTAGGAATAGGTATGATCTTGTAGATATCGTAGTTCTCTCTGGTAACTAGTGGGATCTTCACTTCTAAGAGCATGTACTGATCTGTAACTCTCACCTTAACCCTCAACAAATGATACAGTTTTGATATGCCATCTCCTCTGTGAAAGTCTTCTATAGGTAATGATACATCCTTTGATAAATGCCCAGAAATAATACTCAACTCTTCTTTGATTTGATCCGGTGATATGATATGGATATTGAATTTCCCGTGATAAATATCGGTAACCGTATCTAAAAGAGTATCCTGTATCTGTTTAAGATTGCCTAGTATATTATTGGCGATGATAGACGACAATGTAAACTCGTTATTAGCTATAACACTCTCTACCTCCTCTTTCAGAACTTCATTTTTCTGCGCTTGATTTATCATGTGTTGATAAAATAATTTATGCTGTTGGTCTACCGATAGTTCTAAACGCTTCAAAAAAGTATATTGTGCTTCAATAATTGATGTTTGATTTTTCCAAAGGTTGGCGAGGTGATTTTGATTCTTCATAACGAGGTCAATGTCGCGCTGATATTTTTGTGCAAAATCATCATCTAGTACTCCGAACAATGTATGTGCTACGTTTCCTATTCCATTGATGAGGCCTCTACGTACTCGGGTTCCAATGACGTTGGATTGTTTATTAAGTAACAGCTGATCGTAGTATTGTAACTCGATAAACCCGTGACGTAGTTGCAGTACTATAAGGTCGCACTGCGCTCTTTGTTTTTGTTTTGCGCATGACGCATGTAGGTGATTGATATAGTTGGACAGTAACCTTGACCCTTCCCAGTAGGGAGTCATGTCGTAATAAATTACCATCTTCCATTCGTCCCTGATAAGTTGCATTGTAGATAGTTTGTCAAAATAAAGGCTCTGTTGTTCCTTAAAAAATGAGACGTTATGTGTACAAAATGCGTTTTGTGCACACATAGTAAACAATAACAGCATTGTAAGTATGAAGTTACTAAGTTTACTGCCTGTTCTTTTCACTCTATCGGGCTTGGGACTCTGTTGATTATCTTTGCTCTGTTCCGTAGATTTTTCTGGTGTCTGATTCTCAACTGGTAAGATTGATAATTTTGTAATTGGCCTCTTGATAACGCCATTTTTTGTCTTCACTGAGACTACTCGCACATAACCATCAGTGCCGGGGTGAACGTCAATAACTCTGCCTAACGCCCACTTCCCCGGGGGTAGGTTAGCTTCGTGTATGATTATGATATCGTCGATCTTGATATTTTCTTTGGGCTGTAGCCACTTGCTGCGTGATGTTAATTGTGTTAAATATTCTGCCTGCCATCGTTTCCAGATATCTCCGAACAACTTCTGTGTAAGATGCCATCTTGTCCTTTGATCTCTTTCTGTTTCGACAATACTTAACACTGGGCCGCTTGATAAAAAGTGTGATGGAGTCAGGTAGTTTAGATCTTCTGGATCTTCCGTCAGCGCGCAGAGTGGCCGTGAATTGAGGACGGCCTCCAACTGAGTGAGTAGAGTCGTATATTCTTCAAAGGTGAGCTTCTGCTCACCAATGACACGTCGAAGGTGATACTTCACGCTTTTTATGGCCGCTTCCCATAGACCTCCTGCGCTCGGGTTGCTTGGCGCATTGAAATGCCAGGTTATCTCCATCTCACTGACCTCTGATAAAAATTCTGGATTGATAATGCTTCTGATCTCTTGTATCTCGTGCTTGAGAATTTTGTTAGCGCCGACAAAGTTTGTACCATTGTCACTGTACATATGTGATGGTGTGCCGCGTCTTGCAGCCATCCGTCTCAACGCCGCTAAGAATGCGGACGCAGTCATGTCTGACACTAACTCGAGATGTACAGCTTTTGTCGCCATACATATAAATAATGATATGTAACCCTTGAAGCTTTTCATGCCTCTGCCTTTACTGCACTTCACAAACACGTGACCTGAAAAGTCTACGCCTGTATGATAGAATGGCCTTGAAGGATTTGACCTTGATTCTGGCAAATTACCTAAGATCTGATCGTGCTTTGAAGGATTATTTCTCCTGCATGTGATGCATTGGCGTAAACGCATTTTGATAGCTCTATTACCACCAATTATCCAAAACTGTTGTCGTAGTTTTGCTAGGGTAACACGTGCTCCACCATGATATGTTTGTTTGTGTGCATGGTCGATGAGTAGGTTTGTCACATGACCAGAATGCGGGATGATGAGTGGATGCATCATGTCCTTGCTTATGGAGGCGTTTGTAAGTCTGCCTCCCACTCTGAGCAAGCCTGCTTGGTCTAGTCTCGGGTTTAAACACAAAAGTTTGCTCTTCGAGTCGACTTGATTATGTTGATGTAAGGATGAGATGTCCTTTCCAAATTCAATGTTTTGAATGTATTTGATAATCCTCAATCTCGCCGCTTTGATTTCTGTGGCGGTAAGAAACGGTGATTTATTATTTTGGTTGAAACGTAACACGTACGCTAGTATACGTGTCACCCGAGTCCAGCTACTATTATTCTTTAGTAGCATTGATATGACGTCATCTTGCTGGTGTGACGCTGTTGTTGTGACGTTGCTTTGTTTAGGTTTCTTGACCTCTTCGTCAGTGATAAAATCTTGCTGTTTTGATTTTTGTTCGTTGAAAGTCAAAAGCCAAGCTGGTCCATGCCACCACAAGGGATGATGAATGACCTGTTCCATGGTTATACCCCTGCTAGCACAGTCAGCTGGGTTCTCGCTTGACTTTACGTAACGCCATGTTTCGGGTGGTAGAATCTTTGTGACCTGAACTACTCTATTAGCTACGAAGGTTTTCCAGCGTTCCGGATCACCCTGCAACCAACCTAGTACGGCCATCGAGTCAGACCAACCGAACAGTTTGATATTATAGCCACTTAAACATGATAAAACTTTTTCCATTAGCTTAGAAAGCAATAGAGTGGCACTAAGCTCTAATCTGGGCAACGTGACATCTCTCTTCGGTGGAACCAATCTTGATTTAGCAGCAACCAATATAATAGAATTATTTGGATTGCCGTACTGATCTTTTCTGATAATTTTGCAGTATATGACGCAGGCATAGGCATTTTTTGATGCGTCACAGAATCCGTGCAATTCGATGACGTCATTTTCACAGATCTGCAACCATCTAGGGATTCGTAATTCGCTGATATTTTTCAAATCCCTTCTAATTTTCAACCACTCGCTACTAATGTCAGCTGGGAGTTCATCGTCCCATTCAATGTTGTGAAACCAGATTCGCTGAAATAGCAATTTGAACTTTGTTGTAACTGGAGTAAGCCAACCAAGCGGGTCGAATAACTTTGATATATCTGACAATAAACTGCGTTTTGTATGTTTGACTGTTTCTGATAAATTTATCTTGAGATCGAAAGTTAACTCATCTGATTGTGGATGCCACTGAAGTCCGAAAGTCTTTGTTGTCGCTTCATTTTTAAAGTCATATTGATCACTGCTGTTTGCAGTGCTGACATTCTGCAATAGTTCTTCTGTGTTGGAAGACCATTTACGCAAGTTAAAACCGCCTGATTGCAATAATTGAATAAGATCTGATTGCAGTTGTTTCGCGCTTTGAATGTCGTGATTTCCATTGATAAGATCATCCATATAAAACTGTTCCCTTAGTGTTTTTGCTGCTGGACTTGATTGATATTTATGGCCCTCATCATGAGCCAATTGCTTTAACACCATCATGGCAAGGAATGGTGCTGCTTTCTGTCCATACGTGACCGTTGTGAGGGCGTACTCTTTCATGCTGTCTGATGGTGATTCGCGCCACACCACGACCTGAAGACATTGATCATCTTCATGAACTGCTATGTTTCTAAACATTTTTTCAATGTCAGCTGTGTAGGCATACTTGTACTGCCTCCACTTGATGATAAGTGATAGTAAATCTTGCTGTAGATTTGGACCACGATGCATGACGTCATTCAAACTGCGGCCGCTTGATGTTTTAGAAGAAGCGTTGAATACCACTCGAAGGGCCGTAGTCGTGGAGTCGGCCTTAATCACGCAGTGATGAGGCAAATGAACGACAGGTTTCAATGACTTAGGTGGAAGCTGCATGTGGTTTAAAGTGATATATTCTGATATGAATGATTTGTAACCCTTTTGCATATCTGGGTTTTTGATAAATCTTTTCTCCAACTGCTTCAATTGTGCTACTGCACTTGGTTTTGATTCTCCTAGCTGTTCTTTGGCATCTGTTATCAAAGGTAGCCTGACGATGTATCTTCCATCTGTCTGCCGAGTCGTGGTGGTCTTAAAATATTCTAAGCAGTGAGCATCCTCTTGTGATAAAGAAGTTTCCTGAGGAATATCTTCTATTTCCCAGAAGCGTTGAATATCTTCCACGTTATTGATGATAACGTTACATTGGAAAGATTTTACGTTTCCGCATAAAACCCAACCAAGGCGTGTTTGTTGAGCGACTGGCAATGATTTGTCAGGTGAAATGATTCCACTCAAAATGATGCAAGAGTAGACGTCGGCCCCTAAGAGTAAGTCCACCGGTCTATTGATGTTAAAGTCGGGATCGGCTAACTGAATGCCCTCTAGGAATGACCAGGTAGGTTTATTAAATGTATGATTAGGTAAATTGTTTACCAAGTGTTTCATAATATAAACATCTGTTTCAAACTGAAAATCGTTGTACGTCGAAGAACAAATGATATTCAGAGCGCCTTTACAATTGTTTTCCTTGGCTCCTACCCCAAAAATAACGCCTTTGCACCTTTGTCTAGGTAACTTCAGCATTTGTGCTGCATTTTCGGTGATAAGAGAGGTTTGTGATCCCTGGTCGATCAAGGCTCTCAATTTGATAAATGTCCCATCAGCTGACTTAACCTTCACCATGGCTGTTGCCAATAAAGTTTCAGTAATATCATGTTGAGACACGTGCGTAACATTTTTCTCGCTTTGTTCTTTTTCAGTGGATGGCTCGTCAGCAAACGCTTCATGAATTAAAGTATTGTGCCGACCATTGCATTCACGGCAACAGGTATTTGATAGGCATTTTTTGCCATAATGATCATACAAGCAATTCATGCATAATTTTAATTTCGCAATTGTATTACGGCGTTCCATCGGTTTCATTTTGAGGAAAATTGTGCAATTAAATATGCGATGAAATTTTTTGCAGAGTTGACATCCTGTTTGCTGTTTTTGTACAACGTTATTCATTGGTTTTTGATTAATATTATTTGATTTATAATGATTGTTAGATTTTTGGTTTTGTTTGTCTGTATGTTGACCCGATTTTGAATTATTTGATTTATTCGGAGAACGTTGTGATTGTGACGCCTCCAATGATGTGAATTTGCTTTCCAAGAAGTCTGTAAAATCCTTGATAGTCGGCAGAGCCCTAGGATTTTTCAATGATTGACAGTACTCCTTGTCGGTCTCGAGATCCAGCTTCTGCTCCAAGATGAACATCACCAAAGGATCCCAAGAGCTGATATCAACGCCCATGTTTTTGATAGAGTTTAGGCATTCGACGACACAGTCATGCATCTTTTTCAGTTGAGTTACTGATTGCTGTTGGAGAATAGGTAAATTCATGATAATACCTATGTACGAGTTGAAAATAAATTTTATATTATTGAATCGGTTGTTAAGAATGTCCCAGCATACTTGATAGTTATCTGCAGTGATACGCAGATGCGAGACAATTTGTTCAGCTTCTCCCTTGAGTTTGCCTTTCAAAAATTGCATTTTTTGACAATTAGACATAGTCCCGTTGTTGTGGATAGCCTCGATGTACAGATCTTTGAATGTCATCCACTTTTGATAATCACCGCTGAATGATGGCACTTCTGTTTGAGGTGTTGACCTTTCCCTGTGGCTTGCTGACGAAATCTTCAGCGTGACCGCCTTCTTGATTTCTAGGTACTTTTGTTCATACCTGCTGAATGTTTGCTCATATTCTTCATTTTCTTCCTGCAGTTCACTATCGATTTTCCAGTGTAGAGAGTCGATAGTAGACCAACGCAAGTTCATAGTTCTCAAAAAATCTTCTAGTTCATAGTTTTCAGTCATGTTGGTGTAATTGACGTTAGACATAGAACGGGAAAATGCTTTAAAGTTACTTTTCTGATAACGCAACATCTCGTCTAATTTACTATTATTACCACTAGAAGAAAATTGAGGAGGGCATGAGCTACCTAGTACCGGGGGAAATTCAAACGATATAGTCTGCTGCTGCGGTGTAGACGCACCGGAGTGACCTTCCGCTGCTGCTGATGGTGATGATGATGGGCCTGGGTATTCTAACTTTCTCATGAAGGGAGTTGGGGGCTTAAGGAGAGGTTTCTCCTTCGTAATTTCCAACAAGTAGTTTTTAAAAATTGCTCGTGTGTCGTTAGAGAATGCTAAGGTACGTTCGTAGCAATTTTCTTGAAAATATGCATGCGATTGTTCCTGACTCTCTAGTAATCTGCTATGGTTAGCTTGGAAATCCTGCCAATATGTTTCAAGAGTTTCCAACCTTTTCTTGATATACGGAGCAGTCTTTCGATCGGCCCCGTCTTTCTTAAAATTCACAAGGAGCTGATTCATTGCTCCCATGAGCTGATTTTGGGTCACAACAAGATCCTCCATGGTTATATTGATAGAGATGTCAATGATAGAGAGTAAAAGGAAAGATCTTACTTGTGTGCTGCTTGCAGTCCTCTAGAGTAGGTGTATCCTTCCTCCTTATGCACTGCAATCCATATGCTGATAACCACTTACGCGAACACTGTTATTAGCCCACTGTAAGTAGGATCCGGCTCGAAGGACCAAAAAGATGTACGGGACACCTTTTGTGATATAAATGATAAGAAGAGTATAATATGATAAAAACTCTTATATTGATAAAATAGATAAATTGATATTTGAGCACGCGCCTACCACGATGGGGTGAAAACGTGAACTGATGCAATAATGTAACTGGAAGGCGCGTGTAACAATTGACCTTAATATTATTGATGATTTTACATTATTAAGCTAGCTTATACCTAAATGCACGGTTGCGCTGCACCGTACATAGGGTAATAGGTGTAATATGATATATTGTAATTCGTGTGTGTGATTATTTGTCACTAATAGTAATTTTAAGTTTTTTCTATAATCGTGTTACTAACAAAATATGGATCAATTGTTATTAGAAATAAATATTTTTATTTATTTATTTTATTGCTCCGCGGCTGATGCGCTGCGCTAGATACTCACCAGCTCTCGGGTCGGTCACGCGTCGCTTAGACCAGACGGTAAGATAATTTTTTTAAAAAGAGAGGTATTATGTTTGTGGAGCTGAACACGAATTCTATCCTTCAGAAAGACTCCGAGCATAGCTCTTTCCATAGCTCGCTGAACGACTTTGAACCCTACCGTGAGTGTCCACGTCTCAGCTCCGTAGGTCATGACGGGTAGGACGCACTGATTGAAAACTTTCGTTTTCAAGCATTGCGGTATGGATGACTCGACGTAGTTCCCCAAACACTGCCCAGCCTAGCTGGATCTTCCTCTTGGCCTCCTTTTTAAAATTATTTTTACCTAACTGCAGATTTTATACAGGGTGACTGGTAATTCACTGACACTATGTGAATTGCAGGTTCTGTTCCTCATCACGAATACTATATTGTGAAGGCGCAAGGTCTTAATTATTTTCTTAAACTGGCGATTAGTAGTAGGTAAACCCCCTTCATTCAATAATTAATCGTTCTTTGGAGAGGCTTTATTTGAAACTAAACTTAGAAACGCCTGAATTAACAGTGGGCGTGGGAGTAAGAAACTGGTCTTCAGTAATTCATTGGGTTCCGGACATCACAAGCGTGTTTTTCATTTTGTATCAGAGGTGTTTTACAAAAAAGTAAGAATGAAGACCTGGCATCTTCACGAACGTGTTTGTGATGATGGGCAGTCCTGCAGTTTACGCAGTGTCAATTGCTGTCAAGAATCAAAATAAAAAATAAGTTTCTTAATTGAGAAAACTGGAACGCGAAAAATAATCGAGGGGGAAAACTGGAATTTGAAAAAAAACCCTCAGTGAATTACCAATATTCCTGTATTTCGAAAAAAATTCTTGTTATTTGTCAAGCAAAAATTATCTAATAAGTAGGTATCTATATGAATTTCTGCTTAGTTTAGAAGGCATGCAGGGTAAATACTAAAAAAATATCGAGTACCTACTAGCTACTTCTTTATTCATAAAGAAAATTACAAACGAATAATAAAAGACGCCAGGTCTTAATTCTTAATTTTTTTGTAAATCGCCTCATATACAAAATAACGTCCGCAACTTATTTAATTACTAAATACCAATCTCCAACTTTATTATCATTGGCTTATTTTACATCTACGCAAGATGATTTAAGTGGCATTAGCCTGGCTGGGAGACAGCCGAACACACAGACACCCACTGATAAATCAGAGGAGAGCCGTTTTTAGATTTAGTTTCAAAGAAAACCCCTAAACTTAAACGATTTTTTAATGGAGGGAGGTACATAGGTTCTTATATCATTCCCTTTCCACCAATTTTAGGAATTGAGACCTGGTGTCTTCACAGACGTGTTCATGATGGTGGGCAGAACCTGCAATTAACATAGTGTCAATGAATTACCAATAAACCTGTAGATGTTTGTTAACTCTTCACACCAAATTTTCAGAACGGATCGGGATAAAATTTTGCATACAGGTAGTTCTAGGCCTGGAATCAAACATACTGCAACTTTTCATCCCATAAATCCGTTCTCATGGGATATAAATCACCTTTAAAGGTTTTCATAGAAACAAAACGTACGAAGCCGCGGGCAGAAACTAGTATTATACAAATAAAGAAATCTACAAAGATGAAAACAGTAGGTATTAGTTGTTGGAATAGTAAACATTAACCTTAAATCAATGTCAAAGTCAGTTTGAGATCTGTCACATGTAAGTGACATTAGCCTAGTCTATTCTTGTCTCGCTCTAGATAGGCTCTCTCTTTCTTGTTCTCTAATGGCCGTTCCGTGTGCAACAATCTATACTAATATCAACTAGTAAAAAGAAAAAAGATTTGATTGTTTGTTTGTATTGAATAGGCTCCGAAACTACTGGACCGATTTGACCGATTCTTTCACCGTTAGGAAGCTTACTTTTCAGGGAGTGACATAGGCTATATTTTATCCCGGAATTCCCACGGGAACGGGAACTACGCGGGTGAAACCGCGATGCGATCGTCTAGTGTACAATAAACTATCCGATCTCATCTCAATAAGCTCTTTGATTTCGATCATAACCCATCATTAGTTGAATGATTCAAACCCACATTCAGATAGAAAGTCGCTCCACCTCCCACTAGCCCAGAAGAGTTCCACCTGCAACGCATGCATAATTAGAACTCTACAAGTTCGCAAGTTTCCCCTTGTTGTACAATCAAGAAGTTTTGAGACGCTCTCCTTTTTTTTAAGTTCGTTAAAACCGAGGCAATCAAGACGCATAGATTAGTTCATTTGGAGGCGAAAGCGGAAAGCGTAAATATCTGATTATCTAGAGAGAGAAAAAGCTTGGGAGGAGTTTGGCTCCAACTCGAAAACTAACAACCTGACAAGGTAAAGGTTTCTTGTTCGCTTCTTTACTTTAAGGTTTATGTTATTAAGTATAGTGAGTAAGGCTTCACACTCAGGGTAATTTAAGTACCTACAAAACATTTGGGATAATATTTGACTTCTTTACTTTACCTTATAATAAGATTGAAGTGAACAAAACATCTAAGTTATCACCTTATTTCTTAGTTTTACTTATGCAATTTGAATTTTGTGACGTGTCCAAGAGGTCTAAAGGATATAAAGCACTTTTATATTTGATATTCTCGATAAAAAAACCTTTGTTCCCACACAGATCCCCTAGTACTATCCATCCACGGTTATTTGGTAGAGATAGCTCTTGAGCGATAAGACCGCCACTTAGATTTTAAGCTGTTTTGTTGTATTGTTCCTATCGATAAGTGTGCAATAAATAATTTTCTATCAATCTAGATACATAGTTTTTTTTTTTTTTATGGAGGCATGTTCTGCAGCGGCCATTAAGTATGTCCACTGCTAGTATGTGTGCTGATTTGGTTTCCATTTTTTTTATCCTTCTCGTTTCGCTCCGCTCGCCACCTATCTATCTCATCTGATTGCTTCTGTTTTCCTTTTATTCTGAGATTCTCGTCAAAGGGATAGAATAGAACCAGGTATTTTTCTCGAGAGTATTTTTTTCCACAGTAATGATGTTGTTTTGCGGAAAAAGCTTAGGAAAACCTTATATAAGTGACATGTGTGGATTTTGTAAGGCGTACCTACCATAGTAGATAGTCATAGATTTAAGTAAAAACGGAAGATTAGGTAGGTACTAGCTTCTCGCAAGCGGAAGGCTCAAATTAGATGCAATCAGGTGCCACTATCAGTCATAGTCAGACCGGCGTTCGTGTTTCGCGTGCTTGCTACGATGTACTTTTGTGTTTTTTTGACTAAATGCAATGTCCTCGTATTCATTCGCTAGGTGTACCTTTAATATCTAGGTTTTGTTCGTGGCTTCGCACAGTTTATCATGATAGAAAGTAAGCAGCCTATACCTACATTATAATAATTCCTGACCTAGAACTATAATCTCTGCAAATTTTATCTCGATATGTTCAGTAGTTTAGGCGTTGTCTTCAGCCATGAGCCAAGCATACATACCTACTTTCGCCTTGTTAATATTAGTATGATGTTATGTAGATATACTTACCTAAGGTTGTCGCAGATCAAAGGTGCACTGCTCCAGCATATCACAAAAATGTGTAGGTATTTAAATATGGACATAGACATCAAATATGGACATTTAGATGAATCGATGTTGTCGATTCTGTAGTTTTAGAATTAGCTAAAATTAGGATTTAGGAATGTCAAATAGAATGTTTCAAAAATTAAACTGTTAGGTTTAAAATTAGGTTGACAGATCTAAAACAACTAAACTCAGTTAAAATCCTATTCTTTGTTTTGCATTTTAGCTATGATTAGAAACGTCTAATTTTAGCAGGCATCTAATTTGGTCGTAATTAAAATTTATTCTCGTGAAACACGGGCAGATTCTTTTGAAAAAAGTGAAATAATAATGCCACGGAAGACCAGCGCAGCAGCTGCTCCACGAGCTCCTGCAGCACACGCTGAGTGGCAACCTTTTGGTATCACGTTGTTTTTAAAACGAAGGTCCTTATCGCGCGTTGTGAAAGGGCTAGACCGAAAAAATTGTAACGAAAAGTTGTAACGACACATTTTGACGAAGAGAACCGAGGAGAACCGAAGCGACCCGAAGCGACGACCGCAGCCGAGTTGAGCCGAGGTGCGCTTCGATTCGAACGTTTTCAATTAACATGGGGGTAAGGATTACGAATTTGATGACGGCAGCCGAGCGAAGCAAGCCGTGCTGTGACTCCCACGCCTACTATTAATCGAAAGGAACTTCGTTCCATCCGGGTGTCCCTTGACACCTTACAAGTTTTTTTATTTTTAATTCTTTTTTATCGATGTGTGTATTTTCTTGTGAACCAATAAAAAATATCTTATCTATCTTAAATATGGATTTCGTGGTATTTTTAGGATCTGTACAGAGAATACCATAATCATTATGACTGCTTAGATGAGAGACAACTCGCGGGCCTCTCGTTTGAAGCTTGTGGGAAGCCAGCGAATACCTGATTATGAACAACTAGCTTCTGCCCGCGGCTTCGCGCGCGTTGTTTCTATGGAAACGTTTAAAGGCGATTTCTATCCCACGGGAACTAATTTATGGGATAAAAATTATTTTTATTCCAGGCCTAGAATTATCTGCATGCAAAATTTCAGCCCGATCCATTCAGTAGTTTTGGCGTGAAGAAGTAACAAACATCCATCCATCTATCCATCCAAACTTTCGCATTTATAATATTAGTGTGATACTGCCTACTTTAATAAAACTAAAACAAATATAACTAACTACTAATATTAGATTAGTTTATGTGTTACTCTAAAACTTAAACTATCTGCATGCATAATTTCATCTAAATTGGTTAAGTAATTTAGAAAACGTAGTAACAAACAATTACACAAACTATGGCTTTTTTTATAGTAGGATCTAAACATCGATAATACTTGCATTTCATATGTATAAAAGTAGTATTTTTTTCCATTTTGTACTAAGTATTTAGTTCTTATTATAGTACCTACTCTTTACGTAAGTTGGCGTAGGTCCGTACGTGAGGTCCGTGTGTTTTTTTTTTCTTTACTTACCTACTGTTGTTATAAATAAATGTCTTTTCTTTCTTTCTTTCTTACTTCGAATTCATCACAAAACCAGCAACATCATTCTAACTCATCACATCACACAACATTATTAATAGGTTCAGCCTAAAACTGGCCTAAATACATACAAAATAGAATTAGCTCGTTAATAATGTTAATTCGACAAAAACCGCAGGTTCGGCTAAAAAGCCTATAACCGCCACACCGCGGCGTAATGAGCAAAACGAAAGGCTAAACAAAACATATTGACGGCATTTGAAAACAGAAAGTTTATTTGAAACTTATTTTAATTTTGTATTGTAAATGTATCAAGGCACGTATCGAGGCGAGACAACGACTCCATTGAAAGACTAGTCGTGCAGGGAAAGATGGAGGGTAATAGACCGAGGGGTAGATCGCTTATGAAATGGACCGATCAGATAAGATCTGCCGTAGGTGTCCCCCTGCATGGATGCTCCAAAAGGACCACCAACAGGGAGAGATGGCGATATATAGTGAGAAGAGCGATATCAGCCCATACCACAAGACTCGCCATGACGGCCACGACCGTTCTGCCAAGAACGCTACGAATGAGAAGAAGATTGTAGATGTGAGAGCTTCGTCTTCCTGGTCATCTTCTTAGACACAATTTGATGTGCATCTTAGCGCGTTTTGGACTCAGATCTACCCAGTGGCGGATTTGCCCAGGAAGGCCCAGTAGGCCCGGGCCTAGGGCGGCCAGATATTAAGGGCGGCAAATCGTGCCAAAAAGAAGGAAGATTACATAAATATATTTTCAAAAATTATTTTCTACCACAATGGTTTTCTACCGAGCCATACATCGATCAAGTATGCGGCCTCCCCCGTAGATACCTAGAACCTTACAAGAATGACACTCAAAAGTGTCGACGTTTTGTTTTGACGCAGACAGTTTGCGCAGAGCCTGTCAAGTTTTTTGCATGCGGAACAAGAGATTAGTGGAGTCGAATTTATTTTATTTTATTTTGTAAGTAGGTAGGAAGGTACCTAAAAATCATTTATACACTGTTTATTTTTATAAGGATTATACAATCAACAGAATTCAGGTAAAGATAACGAATCATTTATTGATACAACTATAAATTAGCGACGCAACAGTCAACAAACAAAAGGGTCATTTCGGACATACAATAATATAAATAAGTTAACAAAAGCTAGTGAAATAAACCTAAAATACAATTTCAGGCAGGTACTTTAAATTTAAAAGAACTAGTGTCTACGGCTTCGTAAGAGTTTTTCTATGGGCCAAAAAAAACGTTATTTCAAGTCAACTAGGATCTTATAAAATACTTTTAAACTTACGCCATATGAACACATTATTTATTTTACCTACTATTAAATAAAAAAAAAATAGAAACAATAGCCGCTCCATTCATCAACTTAGAACAAAATAAATATTTTTACATAGGCAAACCCAACAACAATATTTAATGCTAATTTCTCAAGTTTAAAAGGCTCAATTGGCTCATATCACAATACACAGGTAAAAATTACATTTAAACTTACTGAAAATAAGAAATTCCATCCTTTTTCTGTTGCTTGGTCGGTCGATTATTGCATTTTTTATACGAGCACTTGACCATGCTTTCGGTCCGAGAGCTAAAATGACACTAGTTGAAAAGGTATCCCAAAATGCCAAATGGGATACCTTTTGATACTGACGTTTTCAGGGCGCGCATTGTGCATCTAAGGGGGGCCGCCGTACGGAAATTTTTGATCGATGGAGCCATACCTGGCAACCCTAAGCGGCCGCCCGCATTCTACCAACTGCAACCTTCTAGCCGTTAAAATAGCCAACTAACCTTCGAAGGAGTTTCGAAAGTTGTGGCAAATTCAAAATTAAAACCGGAGCATGCGATAGCCCACGAAATCGGTTTTTCTTTGTAAGGATTATTTGTATTTGTATTTTGTAAAAAGTTTGTATGGAAACGTGTTCTTTTTGGTTCTTAAGTGGAACGATAGGCTCTCTAACATCGATCAAAAATTTCCGGCCGGGGGAGGCCGCATACTTGATCGATGCTCTCTAACTATAAAATATAACGTACACTGGGCATAAAAACTGTAAGAATGAATTTTCAGGATTTTTTAAAAAATGTTCGATTTTCAAAAATTTCACATCATTTTTTTAAAGTTTTGTTTTACCTTATTACTTACGTTACGCACCTTCAGTATGTTTACATGCTATTTTGTGGGAAATTTTATGGAGAATCCAAATATCTATAGATGTTAAGAGGTATTTCTAGATCATAATCAAGAAAATAGCGAAATAATGCGCCGCGTCCCATTTCCATAACGTTAATTCATGAATTATGTAATTCTTGTCTTTAATGATGGGTGCTGAAAAAGGGGCGGCACATGGCCTGGGGCCTAGAGCGGCTAGGACTGCAAATCCGCCACTGGATCTACCCCTAACTTGATGTAGGAACTGGAATCTAAGTTAGGTACCTAATGAATGATTTTATCGGGTATTTATCGCGTACCTTTTGTTATTCTATTCCCGACGTTTCTACCGCGTTACAGCGATCGTGGTCACGGGGTCATCGCTATTTACAGATACGAACCTATCTACAGATTTTACTTAGATCTATGCATACATTAAATCGAATTACGGTAAATTACCTAAATCTCGTTCCCAACCCGCATGCCCAGCGCAGGGATTATGCCATTACCCTGCGTCCGTTACGACTGAGGGTCCACTTACTGATAAGAGCCAGTAAAGCGCTTATCAGGAGAGGCCTATGTCCAGCAGTGGACTGGTAAAGGCTGTTGGTTGATGTGTTAGATGAATGTCAAATCTCGTCTTAAAGAAAGACCTCTGACCTACCTCCGACACAATTTTTCACAGGACCTACAGATTTTTTGTGGTAGAGTTTACTAAAATAGGCGAGCTTTTAAAATAGAAAGGGTCAAGGGGTACCCTATATTAAATTTTATTTAAATATTCTTACCTGAATTTTAGTATTATTTTTGTACCTAATGTGCTAAAATAAGTTGGTCAAAAAATAATAAACAGTATTATTATGAAGAATTAATTATATTTATTGCTACTCAGCTTTATCATAATAATTATTCTAAATAACTAACTACAATATTCATAACTAAATTCACAACTGTTGCAATCATATCAGGTCAGGTTTATAGACAAAATATAATTATGTTTTTTTATTTTTGTTTAATTTTCAAATAAATATTGGGGGTCTAGAGAATGTCTAGCGAGGGGATCCCTTGTCAGTAATAATAATGTTCTAATAACACAAATAAAAATAATGCTGGACAATCCACACAGCATCATCTAGCCCCAAGCTAAGCAGAGCTTGTGTTATGGGTACTAGTTATGTGGTATATGATATTGGTACCAATTCTTAGGTCGCCAGAACTATACTAAACTAATTTAAGAGTACTAGAAATGACGCCATCCTTTTTTTCGATAATAATGAGAGGGACGGACGCAGTTGTATGGTGCCGGCTTAGAATTCGCACCACCCCAACTCTTCCCGCGGGTGTCGTAAGAGGCGACTAAGGGATATCCACCGGGGGCGGGCAGCAGCGCCCCCAGCAGAACAATTCTAAGACCAAACTGTGATCCCCAACTCGCATGACTAGCGTGGGGATTTACCCCCCATGAGATAAAAGTCAATAGGGTTATCAGGGAGAGAACCAATAAAAGCTGTTGAAGAGCTGTTGAAAAGAGGGACGGAAATATTTTTAATGCTCTCAAAATATTTTAGTTTAGTTTTGGAGACGTCTCAATTGACTCCATGTGCCTTAAAAATATCCTCGGAGAGTTGATTTCAATATTAATAAAAGTTTATACACAAATTAAGTTTCCATTTCAAAATAAAAACCTTTTGAATGATGTATAAAATTGTTCATTAGGTCGGTCTTACCGCGTGTCAAAAATCTTTTAATTAACAAAAACACTTAGCTTAAAAAAATATTAAGGGTTTTTTTTATAACTTTCAGATTTTTTCTTTTCGATTTTACCGAAGTTTCAACAGGTTTTCAAGCTGTATCTCGAAAAGATAATTGACACGACTCTAGTAATATAGTAGACTATAAAAAAAACTAATTAAGTATGCTAAATAATTTGAATAATGTCAAAACGAAAAATTAACACTAATTTGTAATAATGATCTTAGACTATTTATTATAATAATAGGTAATATAATAACTATTAATAAATACTACAGTAACTAATTAAACAGTGCAGTTTTGTCAAATTTCTCACTTTAACAGGCATTATACATAGTAACAACTGTTTATTTATTTATTTATTTAACTATACACTAGCCAAACTCGACGTAGAATGTTTATAAAAAAACCACGACACAAAAACTAAAACACTTGTTTGGCGTCGAGTTTCAGATAATAATTGTAAACAGTATTTATTGAAGGATCTCAAATGGACAAGTAATGTAAATTCCGTAAAGAGAGACGCGGCATCAGAGTGAATTTTAAGTTAAATATGGGTGGTTTGTTAACAAACATTCCACATCGAGGTAAGGAAAGATGCACTAAAAAAAAGTGGTGTTTTAGTGTAGTTTAAGAAACTGATTTTTATCAGTTTCTTGTACAGCAGAATTTGCACTTCTAGTAGATTTGAGCTCTTTCGTACAATGCTTACTATTTTTCAAACTCGATACCAAAATGAGAATTTTGGATTTTTGTGTTGCTGATTGTTTACAAACATTGGATATTAATGCATTCACTGTCCAGCCTCGACACGACTGGCATCTTGGGCCATGAATATGTTAGTATAAGAATGGTTCGAGTATACATCCCGAGAGCCGATGAGTATCTGGCGCAGCGCATCAGCATTGCCATACAGCGGGGCAAAGCAGCCAGCGTAGCGGGGACGCGACGACTGGTATTGATATGGATCAGTTAAGGTACGTTTAGATTGTTTCCAACCGTCTGCAGTTAGCTCAATTGTAAATACTAGTTGTAATTTATTTCTATTAGTTGATTGTAATTTTCTTAAAATTATTTCCAGATTTTCATCCATCCAGTAAAAAGCGAAAAAAACAATCATTTCTAGATTTTACTGTTTCCAAATGGTTTTGTTCTAGAGTATAATAATTACTTGTGGAACGCAGAAAATAGTAAAATCCGGCTGGCGCAAAACTTAATGTTGTGTATGAGTAAACCATTTTTTGAGAAGTTAGTGATATAACAAACAATCAGCTATTTAATAGATATGTTATCGGAACATATCGCTAGTATTTATTTATTAATACTTTATTTATGTATTTTTTATAAATATTTTTTAATAGTTGCAATAAATGATTAAATAATTATTTATTTAAGTTAAATATTAATAACAACCTGTTAAAGTTAAGTTTCAACTACTGATTCTACAACTAATTTATTTTATAAGGCTAAAGCCGGAGGTATTTAATTTCGATTTCTTAAGGACACCTTTAGGGACATTTTCACCAAAATCTTACAAATTTAAAGAAAAACAGCATCGAGTCGGGGTTGGGGTTTTCAAAAAGAAAATGGTTGACGCATTAAATGTCAAATTAATGTGTTTCATTTAATGCTTTCAGCTAAGTAAACATGTTATTTATGCTGATTTTTAGTAATAAATCTCTTACATTATGAATTGCTCCAAAAGTCGCATTAAATAGACATTTGTTGAAACCTGGGTTCATAGATAATGTTTTATTATTTATGGAAAACTACTTTTCCGCTATTTATATTTCTTGCAGAACGCAGAAAATATTAAAAACCGCGAAAATATTTGAATTTCTTTCTTTTGAATTTCGCGCGAATTTGTGTCACATTCTGTATCGATGACTCGGTAACGGAGCTTTTGAATTGCCCTGCTTGACTCTACTGACACTTGTATTATGGGTAAACTACACCAACCGACCGATGGAGACCCTGCGCGTGCAGTATAATAACGTCTTGATGATGTTGGGACTGCCTCGTTTCTGCAGTGCATCAAAATCAAAATCAAAAACTCTTTATTTCCATAAATACAATAAATGTACACTTAGAAAAGGTCATAACTAGTTCACTAAACAACAGGGTTTTACACCTCATTACTCCGACTTAATATAATATAAATATAAAACTAAACACTGACACGGAAATAAAGTGATATTTTTTGATTTCTGTCATTCATTTCATTTCATTGCATCAGGGATGTTTGCCGAGTATGAGACGGATGGGTTTGCTGCCATCCTCCGGAAGAAGACGGCATCCCTGATACGCAGAGTGCGGGATAGCCCCAACAGCATCCTACAAACTGTAGCCGGCAGGACGGCCTCGCCGATATGGCAGCACTTTGTGCGAAAAGTAATTTAATTTGATTTATTTGAGCCAATTTACTTTTTTCTTTTTTGATTTTGATTGCTTTAATTTTATTGTTGATTTTCCTGTAAGTAATTGATTTGATCTATTTGATTTTATGTTATTGTTTGAATTTAATTTTGATGATTTTAATGTGAATTTAACTTAATTTAATTTGATTGTTGTAGGTTTAAGGAATAATAACATTAAATATAAAATTTATTGCTGATACTAACTATGGATCTATGTAATCTGAAACTAAAGAATTTGAATTTGAATTATTAGTCATCATAATTACCTACCTCATCACACTTAATTAAGCTTGGTATTATTTTTTTCAAACCTATCTGAAATGTTGTTACTCGACTGACTCGCTAATAACACTCCTTTACCTCTGTGGTTTACTCAGTGTTATTATTAAATAAATAAATAAATAATAAATAATGCGGGACAATTCACACAGCATTATCTAGCCCCAATGTAAGCAGAGCTTGTGTTATGGGTACTAGATAACTGATATACATAATACAATACACTACATAGATAGATATTTTTTATTATACATAGAAAACATCCAGAACGCCCTGGACAAATGTCTGCAGATCGTACAAACATTTGTCCCGAGGCGGGAATCGAACCCGCAACCTCCTGCGTCGCAGGCAGACCTTCGCCCGCTGCGCCACAGAGGTCGTCATTATTTCGATGTAATACTAATTTAAGTTGGTAAAATAAATAAATAAAATAAAAATAATGATTTATTATACAAAGATTTTGGTGAAAAAGCTCCTTACTCACAATTAGTATTTATCATCAGCCCCTCACTTGTCCACAACTGGACATAGGCCTGCGAGGGTAATTATGGGGCCTCGCCCTATCTTCAGCTTGCCGCATTTAGCATGTTTTTGTTTGGTTTTTAAATACTTGAGTATAAAATTAGCATTTCAGCTTTTCTTACAATATTCAAAGCTATTGTTAACGAAACGCAAACAATATAAAAATAATATTATAAACTATACAAGGCGACAAAAAAATACGGTTATTTCTTCTTACCTACTTCAGGTGGGTATCTCGAACCATATCTTGTACACCTTGTACATTACAACAAAATTACAATTATTTATCATCATAATATCAGACACATAAGAAAAAATAATATTTTCTACAAAGTACATTTCGTGCGTAATTTTTATCCGTGTTATTCATCGAAAATAAAATAAAAATAAAATCAATATCTGAAGATAATGATTTTAAGCCCATATTTTGCTTTGCGGAAAGTACATCTAAAACAATTCGACTAAAAACATTTCAACTAGTAACGATTCGACTAACGACTAAAACAATTCGTTTTTACGACGAAAAATTTTGTGTCGTCATATGGCTCTGGGTGCAAATTATACATATACACACCCTTTCAGTCACAGAGTCGCCACGACCCCCCCCCCCCCCCCCTCCTTTGCGGGGGTTGGACGGCCTTCGTTAGGAGTCAACAAGTCGGGTCAAATCAAGGTCTTCGTGCTTTAGTCGAATTGTTATTAGTCGAAATGTTTTTAGTCAAATTGTGTTTTAGTCTAACTGTTTTAGTCGAATTGTATTAGACGAATTGTTTTAGTATTTTAGTAGATTTTTCCGTAGACACATATTTGAACGCTTATTACGTGCTGCGCGGAGGCGATTTTGGATGTACAAATGTGCTCAGACCTTTAGTCATTTATTTAATAGTTGTTAGTCGTGATTTCCATCGCGAGATTACGAATCTAATTTGACAGCTCTTACATTTTAGTGTCTCTCTTTATGATCGAAATAAAAAAGGACAGCAAAATGTTAATCGCTAAAGAAATCAAATATTTTGAATTTTAAATTAGGTATCACGATATTGACATTTCAGTGTTATCATTAAATCGGAACACCCATGAACGCTCATGGTCAATTACACGGAAAGTAAACGAAAAAAAGAGAATTCAATTCAACGATGAAAGCTGATTGTCAGTTTTGACAGAGCGCTCACAGTGATTTCAGTTTGTAGAATGGTCGGTGATATCGCAAAATGCCGCATGTAATGACGTCACACGGGACATCTTTGCCGCGCTCACAGTAATTTGGAACGCTTGTGAACGCGCTAATATCGATTTTAGCGTAATTCGGAATGCACTCCATATAAGGTTTCTGTTATTATAGTACGTAAGCCCCCGCACTCAAAGTCCCGTCGAAATCGAATTTTTCGGGATATTATTTGATTTCTATGACACCATATAGCTTTAAACTCGCCTCTGTATTAAGCTAAGCAGCTCGCAGTTTATTCTTAATTATTTTATCTTGAGAATTTAAATCTAAAAAAATATGAGCCTGTATCAAATATACAACCTGACCATCGTATTACGTATCGGTCTTCAACTACTTATAACCGCGGCGGTGGCGAAAGAATCGACCCTCCAAATGACCCCGTGGACGTCGTAAGAGGCGACTAAGGGAACCTACCAGAAGAACCAGCTTCCACAGGTGTATTATTCAACACCAACCATCGACACTATCTGTTCACTCTTGACAAACTCGTGTCTGTTAATTATTCCTGTTCTTTTTGTCTTGTTGCTCTCTTTTAAAATATTGTTTCTGTTTTTATTTAAGTACTTTTTTGTAGTAAAATTGCTGTGTGGTGCCGGCTTAGAATTTACACCAACCCAACTCTTCCCGCGGATGTCGTAAGAGGCGACTAAGGGATATCCACCGAGGGCGGGCAGCAGCGCCCCCTGCAGAACAATTCTACCACCGAACTACGATCCCAGCGTGGGGATTATGGGTATTACCCTCCATGAGATAAAAGCCAATAAGGCGCTTATCAGGGGGAGGCCTGCGTCCAGCAGTGGACCAATATAGGCTGTTGAGGTGAGGTTAAGGATGTAGTAAAAATATTTATTTTTAATTCATCATCAGTTACGCCACCGTCAGTTTTATTAGGCACCGATCTTATCCATCCAAAGGTTGCCTGGAATAGATCGCGATAAAGCATATTGTACACTTGATATAAATAAATAAATAATGCCGGACAATCCACACAGCATTATCTAGCAGGAGCTATAGTTACTTTAAAAAAATTCATAGTTTTATAGTTAGTATTAAGTTCTTGATTGGTTTAAGTATTAATGGTGCATTAAAGTAATAACCTATGTGTATCCAGGTGAATGTGGCAAAGACCCCCCAAATCCCTCCCGCCTCGTTAGGCATGTCCATCAGTGGACATAAGTATGCTGATACTTCAATCACCCATAGTCAAAATCAACAGATGGATTTGATATCGCAAACCGCCATATATGTCAACTTCTTATCACTACTTTAGCAAAACATTATTATACTATGACACTATATAAGTCATGTAAATAAAGATAGTGATTGAAAATGACATACTGTCATCACATGTCGATCGTTCCCTGTTCAATTTCATTGGGTTTTTATATTTTACAAGGAATACTAGCGGAAAAGTAATATGCCGCAAATCATTAACTATTGTCACAAAAAAAAATTATCTCGCGCCAACACGAAACGATCCCCTCCGGCTGATAATGTACAATACGCAAAATGAGAACAACAAGCACAATGTACAAACGGGCAGAATGTGCAATACGCTAAATGAACAGTAAGCATAATGTGAAAAAAACACATTGAGTGACTGAAAGGGTGTGTATATGTATAACTGCACCCAAAGTCATAACGTTAACACATATCCCATATGGGGACCTTGAGGTTGCACATTTTGCGTATTGCTCAATGTGTTTTTTTTCACATTATGCTTACTGTTCATTTAGCGTATTGCACATTCTGCCCGTTTGTACATTGTGCTTGTTGTTCTCATTTTGCGTATACATTATCAGCCGGAGGGAAACGATCGACATTAACAAATACAAACTAACCAGGACAACATGACATTTTCAATCACAATCTTGACGTGCAAGACTTATACTACTTAAGCAGTATACAAATTATATTGGTGTCCATTCCGTTGGCACAGTAACCAAACTAATTTGACAGTTCTTAAAATATTGCCGTCGCTTTATGGAGTCTACACACCAAAGTCGCAAATGCCGCCGACACAGCCCGGAGGGATGATGTCGGCAACTTTATTTTCAGGAACACGGTGACACAACCCGCCGGCTTTGGTGAGTTGACTCCAATGAAGCCGCCGACATCCAACCCGCTAGGCTGTGTCGGCGACTTTAGTGTGTAGACTCCTTTACAATCGTAAAACTATAAACAGTCACATGTTAGTTCTGTAAATTAGTATAGTTTTTGTACCAGCAAAACCACACCATTTTCAGTTATTATATGAGGCCATGCCGTTTTTTATACTCGTCTAGATTAAGAGATCTCTTGGGTCCGGTTTCTTTCACCTTGGCTGTTACTGGCTTCGGCGTTGATGTTGGTACTTCTGGAAATAAATGAAAGGGTCAAAATTTAATTGTAAAATTTAAAACTACTTAGGAATTTGGACTAGATTTTTTTTTATATTTGCAATGTTTTTTAACTTTTACGGGACATTATACTAATCCCTTGGCAATAAAGATTTGTATAGGATCATCTCGGAAACATACTCTATAGTTCTTTACAAAAGAATGACCAAAATCGTCCACAATTGACGGAAATATCGGCGAACATAAATAAACATTAGTAACAGACGAAATTATTCATTCAATGTTGATATCGAAGTACAAGCTTGTCGTGTCGAAAGTAGAGGGAGCGGTCACTACGGGAGGCTATTTCTAGCAGTGAAAGATTTCTTATCTAGTCACCTACAGACGCCATTTTGTTAACGCCAACAAAATGGCTCTGACGGAAGACCAGCGTTGGTTGCTAGCTTGCTCACAACCCATACTGAGGCAGAAACCATTTTACCTACACAAGCTCTTCTTGGCCCAGATAATGCTGTGTGGATTGTCCAGCATTATTTATTTTTTTATTTTCACTTTTTAGCTATAGGCACTTACTAGCTATAGGCAGGTCCAGTTCAATGTTGATATCGAAGTCGTGTAGTGAGTACAAGATTGTGTCGAAAGTTGACGGAGCGGTCATTGTGGCGACCAGCGTTGGTTGCTAGCTTGCTAACAACCCATGCTGAGGCAGAGGCCATATTGACTTTCTATAATAATAATAATAATAATAATAATAATGCTGGACAATTCACACAGCATTATCTAGCCCCAAGGTAAGCAAAGCTTGTGTTATGAGTACTAGATAACTGATATACATAATAATATAACAGTACATAGATAGATATTTTTTATTATACATAGAAAACGACCAGAACACCCTGAACAAATATCTGCAGATCGTACAAATATTTGTCCCGAGGCGGGAATCGAACCCGCAACCTCCTGCGTCGCAGGCGGACCTTCGCCCACCGCGCCACAGAGGTCGTCTTTTCTATAAAAACTTACTAGCTATAGGTAGGTCCAGTTCAATGTTGATATCGAAGTCGTGTAGTGAATACAAGCTTGTCGTGTCGAAAGTTGAGCGAGCGGTCAATGTGGCGACCAGCGTTGGTTGCTAGCGTTGAGGCAGAGGCCATATTGACTTTCTATAAATACTTACTAGCTATAGGTAGGTCCAGTTCAATGTTGATATCGAAGTCGTGTAGTGAATACAAGCTTGTCGTGTCGAAAGTTGAGCGAGCGGTCATTGTGGCGACCAGCGTTGGTTGCTAGCGCTGAGGCAGAGGCCATTTTGACTTTCTATAAATACTTACTAGCTATAGGTAGGTCCAGTTCAATGTTGATATCGAAGTCGTGTAGTGAATACAAGCTTGTCGTGTCGAAAGTTGAGCGAGCGGTCAATGTGGCGACCAGCGTTGGTTGCTAGCGCTGAGGCAGAGGCCATATTGACTTTCTACACATACTTACTAGCTATAGGTAGGTCCAGTTCTATGTTGATATCGAAGTCGTGTAGTGAATACAAGCTTGTCGTGTCGAAAGTTGAGCGAGCGGTCAATGTGGCGACCAGCGTTGGTTGCTAGCGCTGAGGCAGAGGCCATTTTGACTTTCTATAAATACTTACTAGCTATAGGTAGGTCCAGTTCTATGTTGATATCGAAGTCGTGTAGTGAATACAAGCTTGTCGTGTCGAAAGTTGAGCGAGCGGTCAATGTGGCGACCAGCGTTGGTTGCTAGCGCTGAGGCAGAAGCCATTTTGACTTTCTATAAATACTTACTAGCTATAGGTAGGTCCAGTTCTATGTTGATATCGAAGTCGTGTAGTGAATACAAGCTTGTCGTGTCGAAAGTTGAGCGAGCGGTCAATGTGGCGACCAGCGTTGGTTGCTAGCGCTGAGGCAGAAGCCATTTTGACTTTCTATAAATACTTACTAGCTATAGGTAGGTCCAGTTCTATGTTGATATCGAAGTCGTGTAGTGAATACAAGCTTGTCGTGTCGAAAGTTGAGCGAGCGGTCAATGTGGCGACCAGCGTTGGTTGCTAGCGCTGAGGCAGAGGCCATTTTGACTTTCTATAAATACTTACTAGCTATAGGTAGGTCCAGTTCAATGTTGATATCGAAGTCGTGTAGCGAGTACAAGCTCGTCGTGTCGAAAGTAGACGGCTTGCTGACGGTACTAGTGGCTTCACTGCCCGGCTCCTGGAAAACAGAATACAAACTTAATATAGTGGATGGATGGATGTATCGCTCTGTAATTTTGCATATATGTTTATATCTCACAGAAACAAGTAGGTCTAGACCTGCCGTACATAGTTTATTGCTAATCTTTTTATTCCACGTCATTGTCGTTTGAGCTGTTTTCTATGTTCACATTTCATTAGTTAAATTGTCACTATACATGAAAATCTTTAATTGGCTCTCTGTTGTTATTACGTAATTTGATCAAGTTAGTTTAAGCCGTTGATTTTCCAATAAATTAAATAAATAAATAAAAATTAATGATAGCATTCAACTGTCAATATCGTATTATCTAATTCATTATAATAATAGATAAGTATTCAAAATTTATTCACAAAGAAAATTATACTAGTATTTACAATTGAAACAATTGAGCTAACTGCCGACTGTTGCAAACAGTCAACAGATAGCTCAACTGATCCATATCAACACCAGTCGGAAGCGTCCCCAAGACGCTGGCTGCATTGCCACGCTGTATGGCAATGCTGATACGCATAGATAAATTAATATTAAGATACATTATGTAAAGTTATGTCAGGTACATAAGGGAAGAAACTGTTCGCCTGTAACACAGCTACATTGTAGCTACCACAGTGTTCTAACTCAATTGTTACACACATTTCTGAAATAAACGTTTTTGAATTTGTTTCTGTATAATTTGGAACGCAAAATATCTTTGTGATCGCTATCAGAGCTGTAATCGTATTTTGGAATACACCCCTTGTCCATCAAGGGCTGCAATGCTGACCTTGCTGTGATGGCTTGGAGCTACGCGCCCGACCATCACCATCGCTACCAGCAACAATCATGACAGACCGCGAGAGTTATATACACTTGCGAGCTTTAAAATGGAATCGCTTCATCGCGCGAGTTGATCAAAACAATTTTTTTACAATTTATGTACAATGAACTATAGATTGTGGTATATCATTTGAAAGGTAATTTTGTTACCTCTCAAGTGATATCAAGAAGATTTAAAATTAATTAAATTGGCTACCTAAATTTTGGGAATTATTGCAATAGGTCGAAGTTGCATCTATCGGCTTGTATCGGCGCCGGAGCTGGATTTCTCCCTCGTATCCGCTGTTTTAGCTCGTCCCACATATGCCAGATTGGGTTCAAGTCAGGAATAAGGGCTGGCCAGTCTAGTGTGGGAATGCCGAGATGGAAGACGTCTGTCGGTACTGTCTAGTCACTGCTGCGGTGTGGCAGCGGACATTACCGTGCATTAAATCAAAATTTATCGTCGCCAATAAATCCTGCGTAAGGGAAAACATAACTTAACTCATAGTTCACTGCAAAGAAATTGTAAAAATTAGTCTTGAACAACCCTTGAAGCGATTCCAGTTTAAAGCTCGCAAGTGTATAATTGTGTAATATTGTGTATATGAAAAATTAATATTTGCATGCTTATGTTAGGTTGAATATAACTGGACATATATAGTTTTAAGACCTACATTGTAACATATATTCTGGCATCATAAAACATCTTTAATCTTTAATATAATTTAGTATTCTCTTGTTACTCACCAGTCTTTCCTTCTCTTGTTTATCTTTATTCGCCTTCTCTTCTTCTTCTTTCTGCCTCTGCTCCACGGCCGCCGCCTCTTGGCTCTGCACTAACTCCTGCGCATCACATGTTTATATTTTAACAAAAATGCAAAAATAACCGAGGAAACCATATACAATAGGCCAATCAGTTAGATTATCAGAAGATATTGGTCACGTATTTTTTCATTTGTCAAAAAATGATGAAAATATTAGTTTATGCCCGCGGTTCCGCACGCGTTGTTTCTATAGAAACGTTTAAAGGTGATTTCTATCACAAGGGAACTGATTTATGGGATAAAAAGTTCCAGGGCTAGAATTACCTGTATGCAAATTTTGGGGGTAACAAACATCCATTCATCCATCTATCTATCCATAGTATCCATCCATCCAAACTTTCGAATTTATAATATTAGTGTGATGTGATGCGATGTGATAGCCATTATTATTAATTCGAAAGTCTGTCTGTATGTCTGCCTGTCTATCTGTTACTTTTTCACGCCTAAACGGCTGAACGGATTTCAATGAAATTTGGCAGGGAGAGGGTATCCCGGGGTACCGATGGCACATTTTCATGCCGGAAAAGCGCGTGCAAAGCCGCGGGCAAAAGCTAAATAGAAATAAGGCAAAGATTAAACATACCAGCGTCCTATTTGACTGAGATTTGAAGTTCATAACAGGTTTGGTGCTCCGTCTCGTGAAGGGGTCATCGATTTTCTTGCCTTTCATCGCTTTTACCTGAAAAGTTATTACATTTTAGTATACATACAACAACAAAAAAAACAGCGTTTAAATAGCGCGGAAAATATGAAGGCCTTTGCCAGCAATAATATTTTATTTATATGTATATATTTTTTTTAATTTAGATAGTTGATTTTTTGAATCATTTCGTCAGGTATGTATTGATGTATTCGAGTTTATATTGGAAAACTACGTTTGAATGGAAACAGGCATATTTTATGATATAGTAGTTCTATCTCACGAATTCCGCTATGCTATGTATGTCATAGTGAATGCATGTACACATTGTTTTAGTGTGCGTAAGCTCGGAAGCAATCAGTCTCGCCCGAGACGCGGTCCGGGTCACTAGTGCTCATTGTATTCACGTCAGATTTTGTTAGCGAGTACCGTCAGCATGACAACTAAGCGCAAAGTTGTTCGTAGTGAGGTAAGTTAACGGACTTCGTGATATAGAACAACTATACTAGAGATAGAACTACTACGAACTAACTGTCCTGAATTTCGGCCACGGCGGCGAATCTCAACGGAGGCGAGCCATCTGCGCAGGACACGTTAAAGCCTCCACCCCACAGCCGAGATTTTGAAGCGCGTCTCGTGTCGCGCGATTTGTTAAGATATTTGTTCACAGTACACTTTGTACTAAGACGCATACGATCTTACACACTGCTGCGATTTCGCATTTGGCGCGCAGCGTCTAGAAATCGCGCTTACAAACACGCAGCGGAATCGCGCTTCAAAATCGCGGCTGAGGGGTTTAAGAGAGGCTTTAAGTGCACAAGTATGATATGCTCTGTATAGACGATGTTCTGGTCTTGTCGAGTTGACTCACTCTGTCCTAGAGGACAGAGCTCTTGTATTCTATTGTCAATTCTTGTATTTTGTATTTAAGTTACTCACCTCCTCCATAATAGCCAGTTCAGCAGACTCCACGTTCAGTTTCCGGTTCCTGTTGTTGATATACGATATGCTCTGTATAGACGACGTTCGGGTCTTGTCGAGTTGACTCACTCTGTCCTAGGACAGAGCTCTTGTATTCTTTTGTCTATTCTTGTATTTCGTATTTAAGTTACTTACCTCCTCCATAATAGCCAGTTCAGCGGACTCCACGTTCAGTTTCCGGTTCCTGTTGTTGATATACGATATGCTCTGTATAGACGATGTTCTGGTCTTGTCAAGTTGACTCGCTCTGTCCTCTAGCTCTTGTATTTTGGAGTTCAGATCTTGTACGGTCTCTTCGTCGCCTCTGAAAGGTTAAATCAAGTGTTAGTGTTATTCTGAGACCAACATTTTAGAAAAACTTGGTGGTTTTACACTTCCAGGTCTAAACTAGTTAAACTGGTCCACTGCTGGACGCAGGCCTTCCCCTAATAAACGCCTTATTGGTTTCTATCTCATGGGGGTAATGCCCAGCGTAGGGATTCCACACTGGGCATGCGGGTTAGGGATCGCAGTTCAGTGGTAGAATTGTTCTGCAGGGGGCGCTGCTGCCCGCCCCGGGTGGATATCGCTTATTTGTCTCTTACGACACTCGCGGGAAGAGTTGGGGTGGTGTAAATTCTAAGCCGGCACCACATGGCTACATTTTCATACGTCTACCATCTACCATGCAACCAAGCCACCACCTTGCAGTGCGGCTGTGGCTTGAGACTGACCTGAGTTGCGCGACGTCCCTTTCCTTCATGAGCTGCGTTTTCTTCATGGCGTAGTTAGTGGGGTGGGACCGGAACCTATCCTTTTCTGCTACTATTTTTTCTACATCTTCTTCCTTAAACAATTAATTATATTTATCACAAATATTATCAAAATATATAGTTTTTCAACAACAGGCTTGTTTATTTGTAAAAAAATATTACATCAATGACAAAATGGCCTCCCACAAGCTTCAAACGAATGGTCCGCGAGCTGTCTGTCATCTTATGCCGTCAATAATCAAATCACATCACATCACACTAATATTATAAATGCGAAAGTTTGGATGGATGGGTGTATAGATGGATGGATGTTTGTTACCTCTTCACGCCAAAACTACTGAACGGATCGGGCTGAAATTTTGCATACAGGTAAGCCTAACCCTGGAATCAGACATAGGCGATTTTGGCGACTTTTTTCTATCCCATGGGAACTGATTTATGGGATAAAAAGTATGTTATATTCTATGCCTATGTTTGATTCCAGGACTAGAATTAACTGTATGCTAAATTTTAGGCCAACCGTTCAGTATTTTTGGCGTGAAGAGGTAACAAACATCCATCCATCCATTCATCCAATTTCGCATTTATAATATTAGTGTGATTAGTGTGATTTTTACACACATACTTAAGCAGCTTTTTTCTCTCTCGCTGATTTTGAGGTTTCTTTTACATATATAAAATGCATCCAAATGTTACAAGTTAAAGCCACACTAATAATAATAATAATAATAATAATGCTGGACAATCCACACAGCATTATCTAGCCCCAAGGTAAGCAGAGCTTGTGTTATGGGTACTAGATAACTGATATACTTAATACAATACACTATTAGATAGATATTTTTTATTATACATAGAAAACATCCAGAACGCCCTGGACAAATGTCTGCAGATCGTACAAACATTTGTCCCGAGGCGGGAATCGAACCCGCAACCTCCTGCTAATGCATTATAAATGCGAAAGTTTGGATGGATGGATGTATAGATGGATGGATGTTTGTTACCTCTTCACGCCAAAAATACTGAACGGATAGGGCTGAAATTTTGCATGCAGGTAATTTTAATCTTGGAATCAAACATAGGCGACTTTTTATCCCATAAATCAGTTCCCATGGGATAGAAATCACCTTTAAACGTTTCCATAGAAACAACGCGTGCGAAGCCGCGGGGCGCAGCTAGTTGGAATGTAAATTGTGCTGTACGGTATTGGTGCGGCTTTGATCCGCGGGCTGAGTTTAAAAGCCGTCACACACAGAAGCCGTGGCCGGGCCGGAGGCGAAGGCGTGCGAGTTGTATCATATGAATTTATATGAAAGACTACACAGACCGCAAGCGGTGGCGAAGCGGTGCTCGGCCGCGGCGGGCCGGCTCAAACAGTCGGCGTGCGCGAACGCTACGCCTGGCTCGGCTACCGTCCGCCTCCGGCTTTTGTGAGTGACGGCTTTAAGGGGTCTATTCTCCCGCCGCCACCGCCTCCCCCTGTGCCAACATATCTCACCTTGAACTCGTAGACTAAAGCATCCTTGACCTCCACTATCTTGCTCCTCACGAAGTCCATGGTGGGTGGCCGTTTGTTGGCGTCCTTTATAGCTTTGTACCATTTTGTGAACTCGCCGTCGGTGAATTCCTGGGAAAAATTAAAAACATATTCAGAAAAATATATTAGATGCAATAAAGAGTTTATTGATAACGAATTTATAATCAAAAATAGAAATAAATAAGAACTAGAATTTACAATTGAAACGATTTAACCTCAGACAGTCTACAGGCAGCTCAACTGAGCCATATCAATACCGGGCGGAAGCGTCCCCAAGACGCTGGCTGTATTAGATTAGACATTACTAACTCATTGAACCATTATGTTAAATGTTGTATTGCCGGTAGACCAGAGTATTTCATTGAAATATCGCTTGATCAGGTTAAGTTTGTTAATTTAGCCCCGCTATGTAAAAAAAATTGGTTGTCTGTAAAGTCGGTTTACTGACGATAGTTGAACGTGACAACGCAGACGCATCGCTCACTCAAGTAGGAGAGAGACGGATGTCGAGCGCTCTCGCTTGCACTTCAAGCCTTACATGGAACGCCTCAGAGCGAGGTAACGCCGCATGACGTCATGTTTTTTCGTGCGTGCAGCCGGCTCTATCGAATTATAAGACGTTGTCACGTCAAAAATAGCGGGCCAAAATTAAAAATTTGTATTGGCTACCAAATTGTTGTCAATTAATTCAATTGGGTACAGATTTAACAGGAATTTAAAATATTTAGTCAAAAACCCACGCGCTTGTAGTGTCAAGATCACGATGATTGAGTCATACCTCAATCTCAATCTCAACAGCCTACAGGTCCACTGCTGGACGTCATTTGAAAATCAAGCCAAAATCAGGACCGATGGTCAACTGAAAATGCTTTAGATTTTAGATAAATAATAATAAATAAATAATGCTGGACAATTCACACAGCATTATCTAGCCCCAAGGTAAGCAGAGCTTGAAATGAATCTAAGCTAATCTAATCTAACTCTTCCCGCGGGTGTCGTAAGAGGCGAAGGGATATCCACCGGGGGCGGGCAGCAGCGCCCCTGCAGAACAATTCTACCACCGAACTGCGATCCACAACGCATAGGTGAAAAATGTGTTAACATTAGCCTAGAAAACAATAGATAACTTTACCTGATTGCTAACAAACTCCAGTCTGAACACTCTGTCCTGCGAGCCGTGCCTCAGTTTGAGTCCCTTGTTGGTGCGCGTGTTGCCTAGGTTGTAAACTTTTGCTGTTTCGTACACGTCTAGTATTTCTGCTACCTGAGGATACAATTAATTGGTTTTATTTTACCAGGTTTCTCTGGTTCAAAACTTTGTCGGGAAAAGCGTATGAAATTGTAATATATCTATTTAAGGCGAATAGTAGGGGTGATAGTGGCGCCACTACATATTTAATTTAATCGTTAAGTTATACAAAGGAATTATCAAAAAATCGGACCGCTGGTAGACGATACCTATCACAAGCTTTTTTTAAATGTATCTTTAACAGTTTTGTACTGTATTATTTAGGCAGATACTTGTTTCAAGAGTTTAGTTCCTATTGGTGGCCACCAAGCTCTCCAAATAAGGTTTTTGATTGAATAACACAAAACAAAACTATTACAGATACATTAAATAAAAGCTTGTGATAGGTATCGTCTACGCGCGGTCCGATTTTTTGATAATTCCTTTGTATAACTTAATAATTAAATTAAATATGTAGTGGCGCCACTATCACCCCTACTATTCGCCTTAAGGCGCTAACCCGACCCAAATCAGCGCTACCACCTTTTATATGTTATTATTATTTTAAACGAAGTAATTTTCACAAAACGAACTTGCAGTTTGCGAAAGCTTAGTGAAAGATGTACGAAGCTGCGGGTAAAACCTTCTACAAAAAAAAGTTACTTTGTCCGTCTGTCTGTCTTTAATTAGCCCTAACAATCCGCGGGCAGAAGCAAGTTTAATCACACTAATATTATAAATGCGAAAGTTTGAATGGATGTTTGTTACCTCTTCACGCCAAAACTACTGAACGGATCGGGCCGAAATTGTGTATACAGATAATTATAATCCTGGAATAAAACATATGCTACTTTTTATCCCATAAATCAGTTCCCATGGGATAGAATGCACCTTTTAACGTTTCCATAGAAACAGCGCGTGCGAAGCCGCGGGCGACAGCTAGTTATTCATAAAGAAAACTATTATTATGTTGTGCCGAGGCGGGCGATGCGGTAGCTCCACAGTTTTAAACTTTTGCTGTCTCATCGTTCATTCGTAACTTATCTATTATGTACCTTATTCTAAATAAATTATTTTGTATTTGTATTTTTGTATTTTGCATTCATAAAGAAAACTACCAACAGGCGTTACACTCACCCTGTAGACAGGATTCCCGTTGTTGTTTCCGATACCGATGCGAACAAAACAGCCTGTCACGACGCGAGCGAAGAACGGTAGGTGCACTAGTCTTTCTAATTTAAACCTGGACAAAACAAAATAATTAAAGCTGTGGCAATTTAAAGACAATTGAGTAATTTCTGCACAACTTAGACCTGTGTTTTTTAAGTTTTTTTTTTAACTTTTTTGACGTGACAACGTCTTATAATTCGATAGAGCCGGCTGCACGCACGAAAAAACATGACGTCATGCGGCGTTACCTCGCTCTGAGGCGTTCCATGTAAGGCTTGAAGTGCAAGCGAGAGCGCTCGACATCCGTCTCTCTCCTACTTGAGTGAGCGATGCGTCTGCGTGGACAGCTGCTATACTATAGTACATTTACATGTTTTGATCGAGTATCAAATGCTACCATTCCATCAGTATTTTCTTAAGACGTTGTCACGTTCTACTATCGTCAGTAAACCGACTTTACAGACAACCAATTTTTTTATTCATAAGAATACTTTTTGGTTGGTTAGTAATGCCGTAAAGCCTATGTTAGGTTTGTCTAGGCAATGAGTTCTGATCTATTTTACTTAGGATTTCTTATCACTACTGTTGGTTAACATGTAATTTAACTTGCATAATTAAACATTGTAGGCAAATCGCTTGAGTATAAATATTCCTAGCTCTTATATAAACCATCTACAATGATAGCAGTCTTTAGCAAGCATGCATTCACTTATCAACGACCGGAATGTTGCTACAGGTTCATTCATCCAGCGTGAAGCTCGCCGCTTATCGCTGCTTACTTTATCGATTTTTGAAGAAGCTAACCTGCTAAGCCTAAGTTTGTTGATCTGATCACGACTGTCCGCGTATCTAACTTCCACTCTCTCCTCTCTCTTCTTTTCCCTCTCTTCCTCTTCTCCGCCCGAAGAGGACGAGCTTGAGGAACTGCGGCTGCGACGCCCTGAAAAGAAGAGTATTTGTTTAAGGTAGTCGCATAAAGGGCGTCAAAGTTATCAAAACTTGCTCCGTATAATGTTTGACTCATTTTGCAGCAACAAAAGATTGATTGAAAGGTTAGGAAATTTGAAGGAATTACAGTTGTTCCTCTTTGTGGTATTGCAGATTAATTTCAACATATTAAATAAAAAAAAAATTTTTTAAATAATGCTGGACATTTCACACAGCGTTATCTAGCCCCAAGCTAAGCAGAGCTTGTGCTATGGGTACTAGATAACTGATATACATAATAATATACGAGTACATAGATATATATTTTTTATCATACATAGAAAACGACCAGAACACCCTGAACAAATATCTGCAGATCGTACAAATATTTGTCCCGAAGCGGGAATCGAACCCGCAACCTCCTGCGTCGCAGGCGGACCTTCGCCCACCGCGCCACAGAGGTCGTCAAATATTCATTTCGGTATTCATTTCGGTTTTTTTGCATCCCGCAGTATCTCCACAGTATTTAAATACATGACAACTTTGTTACATTCGGGACTATTTGCTGCTCCAATTTACAAAACATTGTGCTTTCTAGATACTGTAATTTATTTATTGATGTAATTAGAATGTCTTTAGGCGAATTATAGTAATCACAGTAGGTTTTTTAAAATTAAATATAAATGTAATTAGATAAGTATAAGTAGGTACATAATGCCAGAAATAGTTACACACCCATGTCAAATAATAAACAATAATCAAGTGTAATTAAATTAGATTTATTGGAGGGACCTGGCCAACGAACGTGATTCCTGGAAGTTTGGGGGAGACCTTTGCCCAGCAGTGGGACAAAATAGGTTAGATAAAAAAAAAATATCTTAAGAAATATTCAAGTGTAAGATTTAGGTTTAATATAACTTTAAGAATTAAATACAATTCAAAATTAAATATGGCCGTAGCGTGGCGGACGGGGCGTACGAATTGACCCCTCCAACTCACCCCGTCGTAAGAGTCGACTAAGGGAACCTACCAGGGCTACCAGACGAAGGGCAGCAGTTTCCACAGGTGTATTTTTATCTACCACAGGTCTATTTAATTGTTCTGTAGGGGGCGCCGCTGCCCGCCCCGGTGGATATCCCTTAGTAGCCACTCGGCACTCAAGTACAGATTTAAAACGTGGCTTGTAAATCAAGCGTTCTATTCGTTCGGCTGCCGAAAGACATCAAATTACATTAAGTAATTTTTTTATAAATGTATTTTCATTTCCTAATTGTGATTTTTAAATGATTAAATGTACGTATGCTGTTTATGAACGAATAAATTGCTTTGCGGAAAGTTCGTCTAAAACAATTCATCTAAAACAATTCGACTCCCTAGTGACATCAAAGACTTACCTTTAAAATTATTTATCAAAAAGTTAAAATTTTGGCTTATTGTAAAAGCTTTTTATAGTGTTAAGGAACTTATGGACATGAAATTGAGAAATTAGTAGTATCGATATTTAATTTTGTTTAATTATTATTTAAATTATTTGAAATGATAATCATAATAATATAATATAAATAAAAGCAATTTATATAGAAGCCTAATTTTAAGACATTTTGCATGCCAATGTGTTTTGGTGAAGTATGTGACACTATTCTAATGTTTAAGAACTAGTATCATGACCATATTTCGTGCAATAAATGAAATAAAATGATTTTAGTCATTTTATTTCATTTATTGCAATTCGACTAAAAACATTTCAACTAGTAACAATTCGACTAACGACTAAAACTAAAAAAAATTGTGTCATCATATGGCTCTGGGTGCAATTATACATATACACACTCTTTCAGTCACAGCCCTTTCAGTCAAAAAATACAGATGCATGTCTAAATCAATTGTTGACTGTCTCACATCAGCAAAGCATGGAAGCTAGTTTATAACTTTAAGCCGTACCTTGTGATTTATTATCATCGGAGTCAGACCCCGAATCGTCCGAGTAGATATCTGATGCTTTCAGCTTGACACTGCCTTTGCTGGAGCCACCTATCATGTTGTCGTCATCCTGAGAATAATTGTTTTTATTAGAGCTACATCAAATTAAATCATCTCACATGTGTAAATAAAGTATGTACGAACTCAGTTTTGCAGTGCCCTTCCAGGGTGCATGTACCTAGCTAGTTACAATACTATAACTTATTCACTTAGACCTTAGAATGAATGTGCATGCAAGCAAAAATAAATAAATAAATTTATTTGCAGACAAGGGGTTACAGGTTGGAATGCTTATATTAAAATGTTCCATGCGATGACTTACCAGCTAAACAGGTTTGGTGTGCAAAAAATATTTAATAATAACAAATAGAGACATGCAAATTGTCGTCTGTCTCTCTGTATGTCTGTCACTCCTCTGACTGCCTCGTTGGTCTAGCGGACAGCTTGTTTAACCGCTGATTATGAGGTCCTGGGTTCGAATCCCAGGTCGGGCCAAAAAATCACAGTCGTGTCGATCTGCCGTCCCATTATGAGAGTGCACCTGTGTTTGCGCACACACTAGTGCACTAAAATATGTCCTGCGCATCTGGCTACTCTCCGATGAGACTGGCCGAAATTCGGCTAGGAGGACATTAATGTATGTCATTCAGTCGTCGGTCTGTCTGTCACTCTGGTGTCTGTATGTCTGTCATTCTGTCGTCGGTATGTCTGTCACTCTGTCGTCTGTATGTATGTAATTCTGTTGTCCGTCTGTCTGTCACTCTATCCCTCTGTATATTTTTCTGTCACTCTGTCATCTGTCTGTCTGTCACACTGTCGTCCGTCTGTCTGCCACTCTATCCCTCTGTATATATTCCTGTTTTTATAGTGTCTCTTTCTTTATAGCGACTACCATAACTGTCCAAATGTTTCTAGTTGTCTTAAGTGTGTTAATGTCTTTATCAGTATTCTTCGTGTCTCTAGGAGTACTGACCTCATCATCATTATCCTTCCTGAGTTGCTCAGCTCTCCGCTTCTGCTGCATATGATGTTCTCTCGCAGTTCGCGCGGAGCGCTGCGCCTTGAGCGCCGCCATCGCGTTCTGTCGTCGGTCGTCCACATTACGTTTACGTTCCGTTTTCGCGGCGCCGAATAGGGGAGAGGCGGATCTTTCTGTTTCTGGTAATTTAAAGAAAAACTGTTTAATATCTACAACACAATATTATATACCACCTTCGACCTCCCGTTCCGCGGATGTATGTACACACTCTTGGCGTCTCGGCAAGCGCTGATTAATAAAGACAATTAAGAGCCAAACTATTATTTTTTGACTTTCTCTGTTTGCAAAAAATTATTGCAACCGTATTTATGATTTACTACGTGACAACTAGAGGGAGGTCCTTGTCTATACTACGGGTGGTCACCACCGCCCACTTTAAATTTTGCACCGGGGGGGCAAAATTTAAATAGAATGGGTCATAAAGTATGGGTATGTTCCCCAAGGTACATTATATATGTATATACATTACCTGCATCTTTAGAATCGTCTAGTATTTCGCCGGGGCTCGGAGGTGTTTCTTCCTTTTCTTTAACAGCTTCTTTAGGGGGCTCGGGTTGTGACGATTCTGTAACAATAGCAGTATTATATCGTTTAAACATTATCTTGTGTGATAGTCTTGTCTCTCTCTCCATAGACATCTCTGGATAAAGGCAATATAATCGATCAATATACAGGGTGGAATTTTTGCAAGGGCAGATACAGTCAGCTGCACAGACATGTATACACTTCCAAGGTTTAACTTTTATTTTACACGGAACTTTTCAAATAAAAGGACATGCACACGTTTTTCGTACAAAGTAGTCACTATACTTCGTCAGAATGCGGTACATAAATTATCACAATTACTATACACTTACTATTTAGTCAAATTGAAAACTTGGAAGTGTATACATATTTTTGCAGCCGACTGTACCTTAACCGTTGAAGCTACATGAAAATGGTCTTAGGAAACTACCCATCCTTTTTAGAGAAAATATCATACCCCATTCACAGATTTTCAAATAAGCTACAGATTTCAAGAAAATGGGCGTTTTTCACAATAACTTCTTTAAATTAATCCCTATTTGCCTTGGTCACGGCATCACACGTGAACGGCTGGACCAATTTCGCTAATTCTTAATTTGTTGTGTTTGTTATTATCAGAAGATTCTTATGTAAGAAAGTTGCGGAGAACATTAGACATAAATTTCCACGCGGGCGAAGCCGAGTGGCACAGCTAGTCAAAAATACAAATGTGAAAACTAACCAAGTTCGTTCTGATAGTGGCTTCACCGATGAAAGAGCTGAGATTATAATAGATAGGTGCAAAGTTTTATAGCAGTTCAGAATATTAATTTGTCACGTTCCTTCATTAATTAATTAGCAATCTTGGTAAGTTTATATCCGTGTTCAGCTGTGTGGTGCCGGCTTAGAATTAGCACCACCCCAACTCTTCCCGCGGGTGTCGTGAGAGGCGACTAAGGGATATCCACCGGGAGCGGGCAGCAGCGCCCCCTGCAGAACAATTCTACCACCGAACTGCGATCCCCAACCCGCATACCCAGCGTGGGGATTATGGGCATTTCCCCCTATGAGATAAAAGTCAATAAGGCGTTTATCAGGGGGAGGCCTGCGCCCAGCAGTGGACCAATATAGGCTGCTGAGGTGAGGAAGTTTATATCCACCGCGTTTGTTTAATTATTGGACTTGCCTACTACTCTCACCTTGTTTCTCCCTCTCTCTAGTACTCTCTCTGGCCTCCTTCTGCACTCTCTTATCTCTCCTCCTCTTCCGCGCCTCTCTCCTCCGTTGTATCTCTCCGGGGGAGGCGGAGCGCTCGGCGGCGGAGCGCCGCGCTAGGCGGAGTTTACGTTCTATCTCCCATCTGGAATAGTTTGTTGATTACTTTTTAAATATTAGTTTTTAAATCTTTAAGAAAATTATAATGAAATAATATAAACAAATTGGAACTAGTATTTACAATTGAAACAATTGAGTTAACTGCAGACTGTAGCAAAAATCTACAGGTAGCTCAACCGATCCATATCAGTAACAGTGCATACAAACGCAAATATGTGATTTTACAAATTTAGTTCTGTATATCTACGGCCTTAACAGAGAGGATATTGAACAAACGGGCAAAACAAAATCCAATCATTAATATAACGCATTCACTGCCCAGCCACTCGCAGCGGTAGGACGCAGCTACTCAAAGATATAGACTCGTGGGCAATGCAGGTGTTAAGGGTGACACCTGATATTAAATAGGCGAAACTCCTCCCACTAGCAGGCGCATGCGCGGAAAATGGCGACGGAAGATCCCTGATCAGGCCTTACGAGAGTAGAAGATGCATGCAAACGCAAAAACCTAGGTAAGTCTTACCTAGTTTTCATAAGATCGCGTCGCTCGATTCGTTTGAATATCTCTTGTTCTCTTTCCTTCTCGCTCATCGCAGCGAGTCTCGCTCTGTCTTCCGAATCCCCCATGAGATTCTCGTCGTAACTGAAAAGGAATGAAACACAATGATTTACTAGATGGCGCTGCTAAGTGTAAAATAACGAATAGAAAACTATTCTATGTAAAGCGGCTTACTAAAAAAAATTCTACTGGATAAAAGAGCTTGGGACAGCTTTTTCTCCAACTTCAAAACTATCAAGGTAAAGGTTTTTTGAAGACCTCTGTGGCGCGGCAGGCGAAGGTCCGCCTGCGACGCAGAAGGTTGCGGGTTCGATTCCCGCCTCAGAACAAACGTTTGTACGATCTGCAGATATTTGTTATGGATTATCTGGATGTTTCTATGCTTAATAAAAAATATCTATCTATGTAGTGTATTGTATTATGTATATCAGTTATCTAGTATCCAAAACACAAGTTCTCGCCCTGTGGATTGACTCCAGCGTTATTTATTATTATTTTTCAGTATTGAAATCTTCATAACTATGAAGATTCTAGTTTTTAGCAACAAATATAATGACACTGGGTACATGTCGTGATGATCGTTTTGTTATTTTGACACCATGCTCGTGGTATTTTGATACATCATTGCTATTTCTAGATTTCCTGACTAGCTAAAACATAGAGTTTCAATATAATCAGAATCATTGAGAAATTAATTAAATTTGAGTTTTCCTTTCCACTCACCCATCGTCAAATTCTTCCTCTGAATCGATGGAGTCATTGTCTGAAGAGTGTGATGACACTTCACCTGTCAAATATACATGTATTAAAGAACCTGAGCCAAGATTTCACCTTGCAGGATGCTATAGTGCTTCATCAGTTAGGTCAACTTTACCGACCGACGCCTTGCGTCTAGGTATGTTGCGTTGCGATAAGCAGCTAACTTCGCGATGAATGAAGGCAATTTATTTATAGAAACATTCAGACCGCAGCGAAATGCTTGTTTGTTGTGTGCGTAATCATGCATATCTACGGTTGTCTTTTATATTGATGTATGAATACCTATATCTAGTATCAAGCATTGTAAGATAAGCTTTGTTAAAAGTTATATTCCTCAACCGGCACCCGATATTCATCGGATTGTGCTAGGTAGTTTCTTATTGTAATTGCTCTAAAAGTAGGTACTTAGCTTGAAAGATTGTACATAAGGCATAACCAAAGTATTTCGAATAATATACTTATCTATTAAAAAGTACCTCCTATTGAACCAGGTGAGAACTCTGTGTCTAATTAAGCCTAACATAGGCTTTAAGGCACTTCTAACCGAAATGTAATGTTGTTTTTTTTTTTACCTGAATAAATAATTCTATTCTATTCTATCAACAGCCCATATACATCCACTGCTGAACATAGCCCTCCCCCAAACGACGGTGACCCCACGAATACCGGTCCTGAGCCGCTTCCATCGATCATCTCCCTGCGACAGGTACAATGTCGTCGGTCCATCGAGTTGGAGGTCTTCCCACACTCCGTTTCGCATTGCATCGTGGTCGCCACTTGAGAAGAAGCAATAAAATCGCGTACATCAGCATACGTTAGTCCACTACTGGACAAAGGCCTCTCCTAAAGAGCGTCATGGCGCCCTGTCTTCAGCTAGCCGTATTCAGCATCTGCCTGCAACTGGCCGGAGCCAGCTGGGATGACGATCTTCGAAAGGGCGTCGTTTTCCAAGTCTTGTCTGCACTCAAGAACATGTTTACTACAGCGGTTGTCGCGAGATATGGCCGGCCGGTGAAGCTCTAAGGGACTCCAAACTCTACCAACCTTCTTCGGGTTCACTAAATGTATCCTTCTTCTTGCTTCCTGTACTATCTGTGCTCCTCCTAGGCTCAGGTTTCTTGACCTCTTTAGCCTTTTTATCATTATCCGAGTGGTCCACTGAGGGTTTGCGGCTGGAGGATTTCTTTGAGGAACGCTTCGAGGATCCGGAGGCATCACTTTCTGAGTCTGATGATGAGGATGATGATTTTGCTGTAAAAAAAAAATACATATATTCTTTTTAAATGTATTTTCCTCATGTAACTACATACCTATTGAAGTACTTAGCTGAAAGTGATGCTTGGTTACTTTATTTGTATGCAAAAGAAGACACTATACCCTAAATCCTATTTCCAAGTGATGAAATGAGGTAGGAAGCAATTTACTTCACTAATTCCTTCAATACTGGACCCAAAGCTGAAAGTCACACCAATTAAAAATGTTCAGGTGTTTCTTACAACTATTTTAAGGTATATTTTAAGGTGTACTATGTACCTAACCATTTGACATGTAAAACTATTTTTTACCAATAAGGCTGAGCGCAGACTTGAGTCACGACAGTTTTAAGACAGACTAAAGACAGACTATTGCTTTACAAAATGTATGAAGATGCAAGACAAAACAGTTTTGTTTCCGTTTTAAGGCAGACTTTCTATGTGAGGAAAGTCTGTCTTAAAACTGTCGTGAGTCAAGTCTGCGCTCAGCCTTTTTAAGACAGACTAAAGACAGACTATTGCTTTACAAAATGTATGAAGATGCAAGACAAAACAGTTTTGTTTCCGTTTTAAGGCAGACTTTCTATGTGAGGAAAGTCTGTCTTAAAACTGTCGTGACTCAAGTCTGCGCTCAGCCTTTTTAAGACAGACTAAAGACAGACTATTGCTTTACAAAATGTATGAAGATGCAAGACAAAACAGTTTTGTTTCCGTTTTAAGGCAGACTTTCTATGTGAGGAAAGTCTGTCTTAAAACTGTTGTGACTCAAGTCTGCGCTCAGCCTAAATGAACCATTAAACCACTGAACCAACTTCATGCCAAAACTACTAAAGCTTTGCTCAGAAGTCTAAGAATTCTTTGCAAAGTATAATAAATTCACTACTTTTATCCATGAAAAATAGACATGTACTCACAATTATTTTTCTTGTCATCATCATCCCAATCAGATTCTTCACTGCCCGAAGACTTCCCGGAGGATTTCCCTTTCGACTTGGGTGGTGGGGAGTCACCCGTTTTCTTCTTTTTCTTTGCAAGGTTCAAGAATTGCTGAAATGTTCAGGGATGAGTTAGTAAACTTTCACTGGGTACCCATAACACCCTGATTATTCTCAGGCCAGTTTATGTGCGAGAATACTAAGTATTATTTATTTATTCATTTGTTTATCTTTACTTTCAGGACCAAGGCAAATGGTTCTAAGCACAAGGAAGCCTATGCCTAGCAGTGGGTCCATAAATTAACAGATGATGCTCTCTCAGCAGTTGTTATTATTCGGCAGGTGATTAACATTGTTATAGGCAGCCTAGAATATGTTGCGGTCATTTTATGAAAATTCAAATTGAGTTTGGGATTGGTCTGCATATAACAATTTAACCCTAAATGTATATTAGGGGTACATTCTCTTAGTAAACCATGATCAATGTAGATTATTATTTAGTTGAGAATGAAACAGTGTTGCCATAATGATACAGCCAAAAATAGACCATTACTCAGCCAATTTACAGCCATGAAAACATTCTAACATACAATCCATGTCCCTGCTATGTTTTTTATGTTTTTATCATGAATTTTGTCAACTCTGGGCATTTAGACAGAAGTGAAAGCCTAAACTTGCAGTTACATAATCAAAAGAAGTTTTTAGCCAGCACTTAGTACTTTGGAAAGTCTGACACAATTGCAAAACAATACATTTTTAGTTGAGAACTTTCCATGGATGTTTTACCAGTAATTTTGATGTTCAATGTGTAATTTGTTGCAGGCATGTACTAGGCATGTTTTATTTTACATGAGTCATGGGTTAGAGGCCATGAAATGACTTTACAGGGCAAATATCCGACAAATTTGAGAAAATTGTGTCGAATGTTTTTATTCGTTTAAACATGAAAAACATTCGAAACCATGCTAAAATCTTTATTGTGACTACTGAGAAGAGGCATAGTGCTCTTACAAAAGAAGAAAAATGGCTATTTGGCAATTTACGCAGTTGGAAAATCAAGGAATTCGATCTAGAAGCATCAAACTTCTAACCTACGATTTTCTCTTTTTAACAACTTACAGAGTCCAAATCAGAGCATTCGCTGCTGGAGTCTGAATCGATCAATGGTTTATTCTTTCGTTTAGCCATTTTTCCTAAGATACTTTATTTGAAAGTTGAAGAATTCCTTTTGCTTGATTTTTTTACGAAACACGAAGCAAAAACCAAAACGAACGTCTTCCTTGGACTACAAGCCATAGACTAAAAAAATGCATTTTTTTGAAAAGGAATGTTGCTTTCTGGTAGGGATGTGCATTTCAAATTAATCGATTCGTACAATGTAACTAATCGATTCATGTAATAATAATTTATTAAAATCAAACCTTATATGTACAGTGCGACCAAAAAGAGTAGAAAATAAATGAGGGCGCTGCTGTCGTTTAGATGGCAACACAAATACTACGACGCAAACGGTCTTGATCCTTGCGTTTAGCTATTCAATTTTATTGAAAACGTGTAACGTCGATAGGTATAAATCCGACCAAAAATAGTAGAAATTAATTATCAAGAATCGAAAATTTACTGTAAACTGGCAACTCTTTATGAATGTTGTTGTAGACAAAATTAATTTACGACTACAAATGTAATCTCATGGTTAAAAATAACAGATATACCTACTTTAGCTTGACTAGTTTACTAAACCACTTAAAAATAATCGAATATAATTATCTTTATCAACAAAATAGGTACTTATATCAACAACCTACATGCTTTCTGATTGCGCACAAATTAAAATCGTCCAATTGTTATAAGGTCTTCCTTTTCTTTTTTCTGCAGGAGTTTTGAATATTTTTTTTGTTATGCTAGCAGAACCTTGCATCTTCAATCCCAGATACATAACCGGATGTACCTACCTACCTAAAAACAAATTTAAATTATACTGATATGTAACGCAGGACCGTAGTAAGCATTAATGACCACTGTTCAGCACTATAGTTTAGAGAATTAAAAATAAAAAACTTCCTGATAGACACCTCTACGCTGGGTACAAGAGTACACGTTATGACGCATGAGTTTTTTCCATGTTGAATAAACCAAACACCATAATATACATTAATACATTTATTTTAATGCAAATTTCATTGAGGTACCCAATGTTTATTTACATGTGCGTGACATTTTGAACAGATTTGACATTGTTTTCGTGTAGATAGGATCAAATTTAGGATCTAATGCTTATGTTTTAACAAAAATATCACAATACACAATTTTTATACTTTGTTTACTCGGTTTAAAGATAGAAATAGAATCCTATAAAAGAATTGAGAGAACAATCCAAACCAAATCCGTCAAGTGCGAGTGAACACGCTATATATACATGTAGGTACTAAAGGTACCGGTTAGAGACATCGCTATTTGATGAATACATAAAAATAGTAGGTACCAAACTACATTTTAGATGGATCGTTCTGCCTAAGTACATAATAAATAACGAATTACCAACCAACAAAGGCTTTAATTAACTAAAGAAATTGGAATAATAATAAACGACAGACATTTGTTTATGTAACAGATTTACGATGTCAAGATCATAGACAATAATAACCACAAAGGAGATTTTATGTCATCGGAAATTAGAATTCGAATACCGTTTATACCGACAAAACAGCGACTCGGCACATCGCTACTCTGCAATCTTCGGAGATAGGGGGGGGGGGGGGATATTTTTGCGTCTTTTTCCAAAATATTTCAACCTACAGAAATTTTACGTAAACTAATTTATAATGTCCAAATATTTCATATTTCATATTTCATATTTATTTATTGCAATCACTGTGTACATTTTTAGGTCTTAGTATCTAGGTAATGTATAAGAGACACAATGGTACCCTAGCAGGGCGTGGCAATAGGTACTGAGAGTGGAGGTGGACCGGGTCTCTATAAGAATCTCAGGTTGGGTTTTAGCAGGAAAATATAATTCAATAACTTATGTTTTTAGTGAATATGTACGTTTTTATAAAATATTGTATAGGTTGCAATGTAAGTATTGATAACGCATTTTTATTAGTAGGTATTTTTATTTTATTATTTTAATTTGTCGCTGAAGAAGTCATTTAAATCATAATAGCATTTATGTAAAAGGTATTGTTTTAATTTGGTTTCAAATATTTGGTCTTTTTCCTCGTCTTTTAGTGTATCCGGTATTTTATTATAAATTTTAGAAGCCATGGCGTTTGGCCCAGAACTTCGCATTTTTAGTTTTGACTCGGGTAGTGTGATTTTGTGCTGATACCTAGACGGATAGCGTCGCGGTAGGTCAGCTGTTTTTTGGAAATATTTGGGATATTTTCGAATAAATTTGCAGCATTCTAATATATAAATACATGTCAGTGTTAGTATTTTTAGTTGACGAAAGTGGTCTTTGCAGCTCGCAGGGCTCTTTATATTAACTAAGATTCGGATACACGATTTTTGAAGAACAAAAAGATTTTGGACGTCAGTACTATTTCCCCAAAGTAGGATTCCGTATGAGAGCCAGGCAAAAGCGTAAGCATAATACGCCGAAACGGCAGTTTTGAGGTCTGTTGCCTTTCTAAGTTCTCTCAGAGCGTATGTGAAACTAGAGAGCTTTGTCTTAATTTTATTAATATGATCTTTCCAATTAACGTGGGTGTCAATATTTATTCCTAATAGCGAAAATGAATTTACACATTCTATTTTTATGTCGTGGTATAAGAAGTTTATGTCAAGGGGGGTTTTTTGAAACGGTCGAAATTGCATTATTTTAGTCTTAGTATAATTAATGTCAAGGTTGTGGTCATTCATCCATTGTTCTACGGAGGTAAGTATGTCAGTTAATTTGAAATTGAAATTTATGTCATTATTAATAGTTGATGTCAAAATAGAAATATCGTCAGCGAATAGAATTGATGGCTCGCTAATTATTTTAGGAAGGTCATTGATATATAGTAGAAAAAGTATACATCCTAACACGCTTCCTTGGGGAATTGAAGCTTTTATTTTTATGGGAGCTGATTTTATTTTACTTAAAATGCCGGTTTTATTATCGAAATGTTCTAGTTCGACATACTGGACGCGATTGGTCAAGTATGACTTAAACCAGTCGTGAGCTATTCCTCGTATACCTATTCCATTTAATTTGTCGAGTAATATATTATATTGAACTTTGTCATATGCTTTCGTCATGTCGAGTAGTATACCGATAGCGTACTTGTTATCATTAATAGTTTTTAATATCTCTTCCGTAAATTTATAAATTAATCTTTCAAAATTATAAATTAATCTTTAAAAAATTGATCTTTCAAAATTTCTACAATCATCTTGTATGGAAAACGTTCAATTTCATTTTTCGTCTTGTTAACTGTACAGGCACACGAAATGTATTTTGAAATTTCAAGTTGACCTACGGTAGTTGCTGAGTTGTTAGGGAGGGAAGACAAAGCGAGACCTTAGGAGTTTCGAAACCAGTGTTGCCAGATCGAATTTGACAAAATCAGTAGAAAGTCACGTAAAAAATCAGTAAATTGAAGAAAAAATCAGTAGATTTTGAAAAAACTACAAATTTCTAGCTTTTGACACGAAAAATGCGTGGTAGGTATCTGTAAGGTTTTTTGTAAAATCGGTTTATCCGCTAGGAAACTATAATTATAGTTCCCTATCGGATGAACCGATTTTGATTCATTTTTTTGTATGTTTATCCAGTGTGTGTGTTTCAGTTTTCAATTATGGCATTCATCAAAGTACCTAAGTTGCAAAGTAAAATATTCATGGCTTTCGAATTTCAAAAAATTATGTGTTTTAAGTAGGTTTGTAATAAACTTTTTACATTGATATGAAAACATTGATCAAAGCAACTCATCAGCTTGGAATTCGCCGAGATTTGTTCATTTCCAAAGGCACTGATCATGTTTTTTGGGGTAGGTAACTAGGTAGTGTACAATGGTGTTCCGTTGTTCCTTTCAAGAAAAACAAACTAGGTATGTTCATCTCAGAAAGAGGGATGCTAGGTGTCTATTTTTTTTAAATTTCAATTTACCTGATAAAACCTGATCAGTGCCCTTGGAAATGAACAAATCTCGCCACAAACCAAGCTGACTTGAGAATCGTATGAACACCAAGTAAAATTGAATTATTAATTTCTTTTGTTGTTACAAGGCGTTATGCCTTGGCCTTGAATTTCTCTCAGGAAAAGCTGGTTAATTTCTCGAATTTTACATAATAGATCAGAGGCTCTTCAAAAATCAAGCAGATCAATCTACTCGTAGGAAGTGTAATAATCCATTTACAAGATCTACTGCTAAATCAGTAGATCTGGCAACAATGGAAAAGTTTATCGAAGAACGAACGGACCGACCAATCAATTCGAAAAAGATAGGAACACACAACAGATGTTTACAGGAAGTGGAAGAAACGAACGAACAAAACAAACTCTTCAATTTCATTCATATTTTGTCAGTATTGTGACGAACCGGATTGGTGAAAATTTCATTGGCTTGTGAAGTGACACTGACAAGTGACAGCTTACATAATAGACACAGAGCCATTAGCGCTCGGGAAAAATCAGGTAGATTTCACGAAATTTTAGAAATAAATCAGTAGATCAGTAGACGGTTCAAAAAGCAGGTAGATCTACTGCTAAATCAGTAGATCTGGCAACGCTGTTCGAAACCGATTTTCGATATCGAAACCCTAAACACACCCACAAAAGAAACACGCCGGTCTGTCAACATTGACTGACAGTCGTGCAATTCGTGCATGTCATTGTCAATGTCAATTGTGAATCAATCAATCATCGTTTTGTTTTTGTGCGATGCGCCATCAAACAAGAAGGTTGAATTGAAGTTCACAAACAAGAAGTTGAAGGCAACGCGAAGCGAACGAATCGCAATTTTACTTTTGTAATGTAAATCTCCTAGAAATTCCAATATTAACGCGTTTCAGATAGCATTTAATATACGTAAGTAACTGAACTTTTTTCATCAGAAACAACCTTATCACTGTTTCTATAAGTACTTTTTTTTTCAGTTTTAGTTTCTCAAGTGCAGTGAACGTTTACTCAGACAGAAAATTGTAACGGAGCTCCCCGTTACTTTACCATTGTCGTCCAAACTTAATATGCCTCATGATCTAAAGGAACTGGGAGGACGAAAAGCTATTAACATGGTAAGATTCCACCTATTTATCGATAATTCAAGGTTAAAAAAACAAAACGCTTACCAGGGTATGATGTTTTGACTACGACTATCCCAAACTTGCAGGGATTTTAATCAAGTGCTTTATACGCTCTTCCCTAACTCTTCCCGGTATTGTAAGAGGCGACTAAGGGATATCCACCGGGGGCAGGCAGCAGCACCCCCTGCAGAACAATTCTACCACGGAACTGCGATCCCGCATGCCCAGCGTGGGGATTATGGGGATTACCCCCATGAGATAAAACGTACAAGGTGCTTATCAGGGGCAGGCATGCGTCCAGCAGTGGACCAATACAGGCTGTTGAGCTTTAAACGCTGACCGATATCTGTTTCCAGGTAAACATGAAATCAATCAGTGGGTTTAGCAGACAATTTATTAATGTTTCCATTTATTTAATCTAATTAGGTATTTCAATGACATCTAATTTTAATTTTTATAATTTGTGTAACTAGCTAAGTACTCTCTACTCCTTAAATATTCACATGCCTGTACCGGGCGAGATATGCAGCTCTACTGTATTATTCCACCAATTTTTATGTACCATGTCTTGTGTGAGTAAATGTTACTGAATTACTGAATCAAATTAGGATATACTTTTTATGCCATGTCCAGGCACCATTTCAATGAAGCCACGAGTAGAAGCTTGTACCCAATCACTAGCTCATGTATACCTATTAAGATTTCGTTGAAGCGCCTCAACAGAGTTCATGGATTGTATTTTATTTAACAACCTATGTGCATATGAAAATACTCCGTAAATGATTTGAATTGAAGGACAAAACTTAAACTTGATTGTTTGTCACTGCTCTCTAGTCTGACAAACACAAATAATCATAGCAATATGTTGGTGTAGCGGTTTTGGGTTTTGATGTAAGCTTATGTCATGTGTAGAAAATGATTATTTGTCCTACTGGAAAATTATTATTTGTCCGTTGTTATTCTTTTGTTTTTATCCACAGGCTCCTCTATCCCCAACTCCATGTGCTGAAATCAGTGATGATGAGCTGGTCTCCATCTCTGTTCGGGACCTGAACCGACAGCTCAAGATGAGAGGGCTGTCTCGAGACCAGATTGTTAGGTAAGTTACAATGGAAAAGTCTATGCTTAGATAAGCAGAGAATCAACTGAGAGATTATTCAGGCATCCAGCACCTCTGTCTACTACTGAAAGCACATTAGTCAATTTTTCCTGTAGAGTAGAGACTCTTGATATACTCTTAGCTATGTTTTAAAATTAATATTGCTAGTGCTTGCCTAGGCGTCGGTGTCCCGAGGTAGCATAGTCTTTGAGATCATACACTATCGCAATTTACAGTAAAACTACTCTTTTGAACTTATCTATAATGCTATTATTAGAGAACCCTAGTGTCTAAGTAAACCTAACTTAGGATTTATGGCACTATAATGCGCTCTGGACACATTCAATCCAACAAATTTGGCTTCTTAATGACGAAAGTTTCATCACCAAAGTGTGACATCTGTGGTACTATTAATGATCTCCAAAAATGCGAAGTTGTTCGTTTGCGTTTCATACACATTTAATTATGTCATGATGAACCATGACATAATGGAATGTGTAATGTGTATGAAACACAAATGAACAAATTCGCATTTTTGGAGTGACTAAATTGCATGATGTTGGCAAATGTTATCCAATCCATTGTCTGAAGAAGCGACGACCCCTGTGGCGCAGCGGGCGAAGGTCTACCTGCGACGCAGGAGGTTGCGGGTTCGATTCCCGCCTCGGGAGAAATGTTTGTACGATCTGCAGACATTTGTCCAGGGCGTTCTGGATGTTTTCTACATATGTATAATAAAAAATATCTATCTATTTAGTGTATTGTATTAAGTATATCAGTTATCTAGTACCCATAACACAAGCTCTGCTTACCTTGGGTCTAGATAATGCTGTGTGAATTGTCCAGCATTATTTATTTATTTATTATTATTTATTATTATTATAAGAAGCCCACAAAATTAACAACCTAGATTTAAGTTATTACTGTAGAGATTCGTTTTTAGTTTTCATTTGTAAAATATTGTAAATTGGTTTTATCAATAAATTGTATTTCTGTAAATACATACGTTACAACTGAATGATATGATGTGGTCACTCAGCGACAAAGCATTTTATAAATCTATTTGACAATATACTATGTATCTATCTATGTTGACAAGCACATGCAAGGTCGTCTCCTCTGCATCAGCATCTTATCACCTTACCTTACCAGCCTATATGGTCCACTGCTGGCCTCCCCCTGATAAGCGCCTTATTGGCTTTTATCTCATAGTGCCCAAAATCGCCACGCTGGGCATGCGTGTTGGGGACCGCAGTTCGGCCTTCTGCAGGACAATTCCAAATTGTCCTGCAGAAGGCGCTGTTGCCCACTCTCTGTAGATATCCTTTAGTCGTCTCTTACGACACCCGCGGAAAGAGCTGGGGTGGTGCAAATTCTAAGCCGGCACCACACAGCATCATCTCACACATTTGCTTTATAATGTTCCAGGATGAAACAGAGGCGCCGTACGCTGAAGAACAGGGGCTACGCTGCCTCCTGCCGCATCAAACGAATAGAGCAGAAGGATGAACTGGAAACTGAGAAAAGTCAGGTGAGAACCAAACACTAAAAATTCTCGTGGTTCGGCGAAAATGGCGAGAGATGGGCATCGGAGAGGTTTTTAGGGGGTATTACGTCCTTCTCAGGGCGTCGAGTCCCACATAATTCTGGTCCCCCCAGACCAGTTTATTCGAAGACGAATTTCCTTGCCGAATAAAAAAGGCTTACAATGCCATTTTAAATGGAGTCTACACATTCCAGTGTATAAGTAAATCCCGGGTCGGGCCAATAAAAAAAAAATGTTATTGGGGCTTTTCTAGCAAGAAAAATTCACAGTAGCAGCCCGAAGTCAGGAAGTTGGCGGTGTTACATCCCCGTGCCTCGGAAAGTACGTTAAGCCGTTGTTCCTGCGCTTGACCTCTCCCGGTCGTTGGTTTGCCGTCACACCGGATTATGAGAGTGAGGGAAAAGAAAGTGCCTGTGTATGCACACACACTTGTGCACTATAATATGTCCTGCGCATCTGGCTAGTGTCTGATGAGACTGGCCGCCGTGGTCGAAATTCGGCTAGGAGGACATCATCATCAGTATCAATGGATATTTGCAGCCGATGATAGCAACATTCCAGACAAAATGAGATATGATGATCAGCGGGTACACACACACACACACACATACTTACACTAACACTCACATACCATGTAATGTTTTATGTGAATTTTTAATAGCCAAGAAATCAAATTTTCTACTTCGACGGGACTTGAACCCGCATCCTTCCTTCAGTACAGGAATGTGCTAACCAACTACACCACGAGGTCAAGTGACGTGGGAGTCGAAAATATCTGCGACTTTCTACGGACTCAAGCGCCGTTAGCTCCACCTACAGGGGAAACATTGAAGTTTATCCAATCCTGTTCAAAGACTAAAGTTACATTTAGTTCGTTTTGACGAGAGGTGTCGCGTAGCTTAATTCTAAGGTTTTTTTGTTTTAATGTTTTTTTGTCGAAGTCGAAAATTTTTGCGATATTATTTGATTTCTTAGAAATTACCCTTAGTGTGGGGTTACGCATTTTAATAACAAAAAATCCTTTTAATAGCCAGTAATAAAAACCATAAGTAGATTAATAAATAAGTAGCTTTTAATATTATTTAGTAAACAACGTAATTATATTATTCAGAAATCTAGGAGATGGGCTTTGACACTACCACACAGTTTGTATTTCGCTTGTTTGCATTTTCAAATCTTTTAGTGTCCAAGGTGGCAAACAGTCGTATATGTTATTAATTCATTTTTATTATTTTACTAGCTGCCGCCCGCGGCTTCGCACGCGTTGTTTCTATGGAAACGTTAAAAGGTGATTTCTATCCCATGAGAACTGATTTATGGGATAAAAAGTAGCCTATGTTTGATTCCAGGATTATAATTATCTGTATACAAAATTTCAGCCCGATTCGTTGAGTAGTTTTGGCGTGAAGAGGTAACAAACATCCATCCATCCATCCAAACTTTCGCATTTATAATATTAGTGTGATTGTCCAGCATTATTTATTTATATGTTATTTATTCTAGGAATGGCAAGACATGGAGCAAATGCAAGACGACAACAACCGCATCCGAGACGAGATAGAAGCACTACGAGGGAAGTACGACGCGCTCAAGCGGTTCGCCATACTAAAGAATATACCCCTGCCTCCAGAATTGGAGCACCTACCTTAGTGAGTTGCCTGCGATGCTTTCAATTTTTAAAAGAAGTTCACACGAAAGTTACCAATTTTCAAAACCTACAATATTTTCTAAATTATTATTGATTTATTATTTTTTTGAAGCTAAAAACAGAAAATAAACAGAATGTCCATTCGTTGACAAGAGATGTCGTTACTAATATAAATTTGTAAAAATTGGAAACATCATCTATTTTTAAGTAGGGAATAATTCCATAAATCCTAGGTTTATCTAGCTTAAAACTTGGGTGACGGTTTTAAGTTATTTAGAAAATAAGATACCTCATGTATACCTACTATTATGTAAGATACGAATTAACACAAATTATTTATAGATTTTTTTAGATCAATAAACTAGAATTAAGAATGAAGAAGTTTTATTTTAACTCTTAAAGTTTGGATAGGACTCACCTCACCTCACTTCTACAGCCTACGTTGGTCCACTGCTGGGCGCAGGCCTGGCCCTGATAAGTGCCTTTTTGGCCTTTATCTCATGGGGGTAATGCCCATAATCCCTACGTTGGATATGCTGGTTGGGGATCGCAGTCCGGTGGTAGAATTGTTCTGCAGGAGGCGCTGCTGCCCGCCCCCTGTGGATATCCCTTAGTCGCCTCTTACGACACCCGCGGGAAGAGTTGAGGTGGTCCAAACTCTAAGCCGGCACCACGCAGTGATAAAGACTTGCATCACGCTATTCACTTCGCAGGAATATTTATAAAAGCGAAAGTTTGGATGTGTAGATGTTTGTTACTTCTCCACGCCCAAACTACTGAACGGATCGGGCTGAAATTTTAGCATAGATGGTAAATCTGAAACTGGGGGCCTATTTCAATTCTCTAAAATACGCATTTGCGTGTTATTTTTTCATTTTTTGTGCAAATGAGTACTCTAAGTCGCATTAGACTATCAATTGGCCGAAATGAAATACGTTATTGCGTATTTGGAGAATTAAGGCGAATAGTAGGGGTGATAGTGGCGCCACTACATATTTGATTGTATAATTACGTTATACAAAGGAATTATTAAAAAATCGGACCGCGCGTAGACGATATCTATCATAAGCTTTTTTTTAATGTATCTTTAATAGCTTTGTTTTGTGTTATTCAATCAAAAACCTTGTTTGGAGAGCTTGGTGGCCACCAATAGGAACTAAACTCTTGAAACAAGTATCTGCCTAAATAATACAGTACAAAACTATTAAAGATATGTATATTTAAAAAATTGGTTGTCTGTAAAGTCGGTTTACTGACGATAGTTGAACGTGACAACGTCTTAAGAAAATACTGATGGAATGGTAGCATTTGATACTCGATCAAAACATGTAAATGTGCTATAGTATAGCAGCTGTCCACGCAGACGCATCGCTCACTCAAGTAGGAGAGAGACGGATGTCGAGCGCTCTCGCTTGCACTTCAAGCCTTACATGGAACGCAGAGCGAGGTAACGCCGCATGACGTCATGTTTTTTCGTGCATGCAGCCGGCTCTATCGAATTATAGGACGTTGTCACGTCAAAAAAGCTTATGATAGATATCGTCTACGCGCGGTCCCATTTTTTTGATAATTCCTTTGTATAACGTAATTATAAAATTAAATATGTAGTGGCGCCACTATCACCCCTACTATTCGCCTTAAAATAGGCCGGCCAGTTCCAGCCCTGAGTTCGGTTTCACGATAGTATCATGTTCGGACATGGAACTTGTAACAGAACAGATCATAATCTGCCTGTTGTTGCAAATATAAAATAACTAGCGACCCGCCCCGGCTTCGCACGGGTGCAATAAAATACTACTATTACTATTATTATACATATTATGATTTCTCAATCAAAGAGCAAAGAGTTTTCATTCAAAGAAATAAGACCGAACCACAGATCACTATATATGTATCAAACTACGATCAAGGAGTATATAAATACCCTGGGGAGCGATTTCTTCCGTCCACGGTACCAAGACCGAACCATAGACATGTTTATACTTAATTGTCATGTTTACTTTGCAACGCCGTTACAATTTTTTTAGCAATTTATTCATTTTCATATTGAAACTACTCGATAATTCGAATTTTCCGCCTATAAGTTGTCGACTCGGATCGACTAATTTTTTACGCTCTTCAATTCGATGTGCATTTCGTTCGAGTCTACCGTAGACCGGTCCGAAATTATTAATATAGATTATTAGTCCTTATTAATCTATGGTAATAAAATATCCAGACTTATGGCATTTTTTACAACCATTAAAATTCAACGCTGAAAGCTTTTGCGATCTGTGACTTTAGAGGGCTGGTAATAAATAACTTGTCAAGAGGTGTGCTATCGTAAGAACACTTGATTTTGAAACGATAATATTAACATTCCCATGAATCGTGAGGCGTCATGACTAAGACCTTTCTAGAAGCAAAAAATTAAACACTTCAAATCGATAAGCAAAAATGCACAAAATAATTGGGATAATTTGAACCTTATGTGCGCAAGCGCTGCTCATCTGAAGTCTGCTATGAAAATATTACGGCAGTCGAATTTTAGGAGCCCTACCAATAACTAAACGATCATTGGCCACAATTATCATTAATTCTACTTTCGGTAACATAAGAAACATAGAGATATCAAATAAATACGAAATTGAGTATATACATAGGTAAAGTAATTAGAATATTTAATAGGTAGACGACAAAAAAAAATATAGCCGGTTTTTACAAACTACACAAATCACGTAAGTACAAAAATGAGAAAGCGGGTATTGTATTGTATTTATTTATATTGTCCATTCTACCCTAGACAACAATCTCCGTGCTTGGCCTACTGTAGATTGTTTGCAAAACTCTGCAGTTAATAAATAATGCTGGACAATCCACACAGCATCATCTAGCCCCAACCTAAGCAGGGCTTGTGTTATGGGTGCTAGATGACTGATATACATAATATAATGCATTACATAAATAGATTTTTTTAGTATATAGAAACGACCAGAACACCCGGAACAAATATTTGTAGATCGTACGAACATTTGTCCCAAGGCGGGAATCGAACCCGCAACCTCCTGCGCCGCAGGCGGATCTTCGCCCGCCGCGCCACCGACGTCGGCAGTTAGTTCAAATTGTCTCAATTGTAATTAATAGTTGTTATTTATTTTTATTATTTAATTGTAATTTTATATCAGATAATTAAATATCTGAAATAAATAATAGTATACACAAAATTAAATTATATTCAGAATTAAAGTCACACAGTCAATAAAATAACAAATGAGATTACATTAGGTAATTAGGTTACAAAGTCAAACTATTAGTAGAATAAATTAGATTAATTATTAAATTACATACAGCTCTTTAAGAGATGATTTGTAAATTACGATGCCAAAGACAGACATACAAATAAAACGTCAAACTAAGGTATCGGTGACGAATTTACCCATAAAAAATAATATTTTATTCGACGGTGACATTTTTACCCTCCATGTATGGAAGTTAAAAGTAGCACAAAAAATGGTTCGGTGACATTTTTACCCCAACCCAATTATAACACCAGTGTCTTTTTAGTCAAAAAACATCCAACTGTTTATAAATGAACCGCGATGTTTAAAAATAGTTCGCTATTGATTTATCATACGTGCTCGTTTGACCTACAACTTTATCGAATTAGTCGACCTAAGTGTTGTAAAGGTGTGTTACAATAAAGCCACTCTACACAGTGTAGGTTGAGTTTCGTCTACACACACAAGGGCTGTTGCAAACTTGTAACTTAAGACGAAGTGGGATCTTTGCGAGACAAGGACGAAAGAACGTCGCGCGAGGAAGGCGAGAAAGGAAGGCGAGAGCCGCGGAATAGCCAGCCCGCGCGCAATTTCACTGGTCGTTACAAATACAATACAAATACAAAATCATTTATTTGCCATTACCCATTGCTGTTTTTTATAAATTGGTTTTTTGCTCTAATGCTCTCTTTCGCAATATAATAAAACCATAATCGTCAAAGTATTTGTTAGGGAACACGTAAGTACCTAGATGAAATTTAATTGAAATAATATAACGGTTGGGGGGGCAGTTTAAAATTTTTAATTTTGTTCTTGTCCGTGGAAGTATTGGTGCATAAGTGAAGATTTAGAGGAAACTACCTACGATTTTTTGTATCGAGTCAAGTTTTGTCAATCGTGTTTCGACTTCCATAACTTTCTAACTAGAATCCTAAAGTTTTGATGCTTATCAAAAAATTATAAAAAAATCAATGTTTTTTTGGCTTAATATTGATTTTCCGTTCAGTCAAAACGTGGGTTTTGGGAATCACTTTACCCTAAGGTGGCCAAAGACGCCGTTCCGACAAACCTGGTTGTCGGTTAAGAATAAAATATATCAACCGACAAACCAGGTTGTCGGTTAAGAATAAAATATATCAACCGACAAACCAGGTTGTCGGTTAAGAATAAAATATATCAACCGACAAACCAGGTTGTCGGTTAAGAATAAAATATATCAACCGACAAACCAGGTTGTCGGTTAAGAATAAAATATATCAACCGACAATCCAGGTTGTCGGTTAAGAATAAAATATATCAACCGACAATCCAGGTTGTCGGTTAAGAATAAAATATATCAACCGACAAACCAGGTTGTCGGTTAAGAATAAAATATATCAACCGACAAACCAGGTTGTCGGTTAAGAATAAAATATATCAACCGACAAACCAGGTTGTCGGTTAAGAATAAAATATATCAACCGACAAACCAGGTTGTCGGTTAAGAATAAAATATATCAACCGACAAACCAGGTTGTCGGTTAAGAAAAAGAATTACTAACCATCCAACTAGGTGGACAGCGTGGTTGGTCGGTTGGTAATAGACGGTCAAACTGACCCTTTCTCTGTAATTAAGAGAATAGAAAACCTATCAATTTAACTTATCGAATATTTGAATTGTCCAATATTATTTATTTATTTATCTATCGTTCTATCCAACGATGGGGAATTAATTTCAGTTTCTTTATTTAAACCAGACATAAAATTTAACATTACAGAGTTCTCCAATGCGTGACGTCTAGGATCGTGTCTAGGACAACTACTTGCTTAGGTACCTAGTCATCATCATCATATAGGAGAGTGGTCCTTATTTTCAGTAATTTTCTTTTTATTAATGATTTATCTTACCAGTGACATGCCCTAATCAAATGAATTGTGTAATTCTCGTAATTTGAATTAGTAATGCATGCTTATTATATTACTCATAAATTAATAATTTATAATAGGTACCTATCTGCTTACATAGAACTGTTTTTTGATCATGCTGTGTACACATATTTAGGGACACAGTCTAGTTCTTATTATTGTGTTCTTCTATTTGTATTATATTTGATTGTATTCTGTTTTGTGTGCCAAATAAATAAATAAATATATTAGTCCACTGTTGGACATAGGGCTCCCCTAGTGAGCGCCGTAGTGCCCTATCTTCATCTTGCCGCGTCCAGCATCTGCCTGCAGTCTTTCGTAGACGTCATCCCACGTGGTTTGCCGAGTCGCGGACTCACTCCCACCGTTCTTCGAGAGAGATGGCCAACCCACTGGTACGTAGTATACAATTTAAAATACTTAGCTAAAACTGATACCCTCCTAGCCAAATTCGGCCACGGGGGCGGCCAGTCTCAACGGAGAGCGCGGTGAGCCAGGTGCGCAGGACATATTATAGTGCACAAGTGTACTCTCAAACACAAGTGCACTCTCTATTCCCTCTCTAATAATCCAATGGGACGGCAGACCGACACGACCGGGGAGAGGTTAGGCGCAGGACCAACAGCTTAACGTGCTGAGGAACTGGGGGGTAACAGCGCCAACTTCCTGTTTCCGGGCTGCTACTGTGAATATTTCTTGCTAGAAAACTCCCAATAACGCAAGTCTTGGCCCGACCCGAGATTTGAACCCGGGACCTCATTATCAGCGGTTGAACACGCGACCGCTAGACCAACGAGGCAGTCAAATTCAAAAAACTAAAAACTATTATTTATGGAGGCCTATGTCCAGCTGTGGACGTCGATCGGCTCATATGATGATCTAAAAACTAAAACAACTATCTACACATGACTCGCCTACAATTTAAATCATTCATACAAACAAGGAAAATAAAGGAGTAGGTATTAAAGCTTGTAGCTTCCGAGCTACGAGCTTTAATAGGTACTTACTCCTTTATTTTCCTAGTTTACGTAGGTTACGTTCCGTAGGAGTAAGTTAGGACGTCTTTAGAAGAACCTCGTTCGTGTCACTTATTATTTGATTGGTGTAGGTACGTTGTTGTGTCTGTGCCTTTACAATAAGATAGTAGATTAGTATGCTGTAGAAGTTGTAGTAAGTTTACGCGAACTACTTTGTTTGGACTGAAAGAAATAAATTCTAGAGAAAAGTATCTTGAGGAAGCAATTTTTTAAAATTGTTTTCAAATTGGGACAGCACTGAAAGAATTGGAAGAAGCTTTGCTTTGTTGTGGAACCATGAGGTAAGTAAATTTTTGTCAGTAAGTCAGAAGTCAATAACTTTATTTATTTAGGCTTATAAACAATAAGACAAGTCAAATTAAAAAAATACCTATGTTTTAAATATACTTATAAAAGTTTTTTGTGCTGCTCAGATTTCAACACCTTTATTTCTTTAGGCTTACAAATAAGAATTATCAAATAAAAAATAATGTGTTATTGCTCGTAGCCAAATCTAAGAATGGTCTTGCATTAACAATAAGGACAAAACCAGTGTTTCAATATAATGTCGAATATAATCATAGCTTTTTTCTTTTCAGATCTCATCTGTTGTGTGTTCTGTACATCATACCTGCATTGTCTGCAGTCATAGACCTCCACATATCAGGGAAATACCCTTCCAACTACACCATAAGAGCTTTAGGATCCGACAAAACAGTCGTAACAGACATTGAAAGACTGTCTTTTAACATTACTGATAAAATAATAAAAGATTGCGTTAATGTCTTCCTGGGCGGCCGACCTGATGATGCGTTCGTCCACGCCCCCACCCCATGGGGAAATCTGTACAAGGTATACGGATGGGCTGAAACTTATAGAGTTTTGAAGCCCATTTCTAACCGAATTGTGAATGTGTCGTCATCGCCTCAAATGCTAAAACAACAGATAGTATCCAGCAAGAAAACTACAGAAATAAGTCTATCACAGACTGTTTACAACAGATTTTCGACGACTTGGATCGCAGCGCCTGATTTAGAAGTCAAAAGAATTGTCTACCATATGGATTTGGATAATTTTAAGATGGTATACGAATCTGCTTTTGGAGAAAATGGGGTAAAACTTAAAGCAATGACAATGGGTGCGAATTTAACTGACTTAACTGATTTTGGGTCTGTTATCGCCGAATTATATGCTACTAGGGTTTCTATAAAAACTGAAGTTATTTACCAGGCTAGCTTATGGGGTAATGCTGTTTTGAACTATAAAAAGGCTTTTAGGGGTCATCATTTTTACTCGCCTAATTTGGAAGATATAATGGTGGATTGTGGTATAAGCAACAGTTTGTTAGTGAGAGGAATTGTTGATCTAGGGTTTTATGTACATGGTCAAGTAGTCGTTCGGAATAATACGAATGGATTTATGATTTTGACGAGGAATGTGGAGATACGTCCTTTATAATATAGGTACTTTGAAATACTAAAAGACATTAAGGGTCCGGCGGAGGATGAATTTCCCATACAAACGTAGTACCAAAATAATTTGTAATTTAAGAACATTTTCACCATGGTCTGCTATTATTTGTATTAAAATAGTATTTATCTAGGTTCCTGGAACAATTTTTTTTCAAATTACCTTTCTAAAATTAAATTAAACCGAATCGCATTTTTACATCAAAGAATGAATGTTTTCATAGTATTTTTGTAGATAAGTATTTTGAAAAAAAAAAGTCAGGAACCTAGACAAATACTATTTTAATACAAATAATAGCAGACGATGGTGAAAATGTTCTTTACAAATCATTTTGGTAGGTACTACGTTTGTATGGGAAATTCATCCTCCGCCGGACCCTTAACTAAATAGCCCCATTTTAGGGGGGTCTTTTGAGGTGAGTCTGTGAATAATTAACAATTATTTCAGTAACGGTCCGACCAGAATATAAACGGGTGGAACCTAATAAAAAGCAATAAGTAGGTAAGCAATAAGTAAGTAGGTACCTTTAACTTACCAGAATAATAGGTATAATAGGTAGGTTTACCAGAAATCATGAAATTGGAGGCCATATTATAAGAGGGGAAATCATAGAGTAAAAACTCGCTGCTGTCTTAGGGGGAAATTAAATTTTTCGGGTTGGTTTCTAAATTTTCATTGAGTCAGTGAAAATAAAAGATTTCTTTTCAACTGTTTTATTAATATTAAAACATTGACCAGTAAATAAATAATAAAAGCAAAAGCTGAACACTTGTTTGCTTTGATTAAAAACTTATAAAATATTTTATTCTAGGAAGTTTATGCTGTGTGAATTAAAAACACCACATAAGTAATTTTAAAGTAGATATTTTTTTTACATTTCATATGTATAAGCTTCACACTTTCTAAAGATTTCATTTTATTAGTGAGAATTTAGACATAGGTAGTATCTCTACTTAGATAATTTATTATTCAGTACGGTAAACAATATTAATATAGATGTTATGAAAAACCTCAATTTTTTATGATCTACGAGATAATTAACTGTATTTTAATAAAATCAGTTAGGTGTGTACAGTCAGCCGCGATAATATGTACAGACTCTCAAGTTTTCAATTTGACTAAAATCTTAAGTGTATGGTAATTGTGATAATTTAGGTACGCATTCTATTATGTACGATGACTACTTTCTACGAAAAATGTGTGCGTAGACTTTTATTTAAAAAGTTCCGAGTAAAATATAAGTGAAAATTGGAAGTGTATAAGTACATATCTGAGCAGTTGACTGTACATTATAATGTATCCTATGATTTATAATTACCACAACTTGACAAATAGATATTCATATTATATTTGAGGGTTACTATTTTATTATAGTAATGTCCTATGTATGTATATGAATCTTGGGCATGAAGTAGAAACACTAAATTGTTAAATATTTTCAAGCTATTAAGAAATAAATATTTACAAATAATCTTAGTTTGACTTAGCATTTTTTTATTTTTACACACCTAACTACAAAATGTTACACAAAATTAAATAGTAATTTCTTAAACATAAATCAAACATGCTTTGATATGTCATAGCTTTTATTTGCTACCTGTTACCTACATGACAAGGATAGAATAGTCTTCGGGTAATGCTTCTTTTTTACCTATGTAACCCAATGAAAAATATAAATAAAATAAAAATTACCCATATAAAGTAAGTAAAGGGTGCTACAGACGGGCAGTATATTTAACCATCGTAAAGGGTGTTACAGACTGGTAATTTTAAGTAAGGCCTTATAGTAGGATTCACGCAAACGGTAAAAATACAATTGTAACCCTTATAAAACCAAAATTCGGGGGTTCGTGGCGACTCTGACTGAAAGGGTGTGTTTATATTTATAACTGCGGGGGTGGGGACCTTGAGGTTGCACATTTTGCGTAATGCTCAATGTGTTTTTTTCACATTATGCTTACTGTTCATTTAGCGTATTGCACATTCTGCCCGTTTGTACATTGTGCTTGTTGTTCTCATTTTGCGTATACATTATCAGCCGGAGGGCATTATGGTCCTAAATATCAAATATCAAAGTGCTTTATTAAATAAATAAATAAATAAATAAATAATGCTGGACAATTCACACAGCATTATCTAGCCCCAAGGTAAGCAAAGCTTGTGTTATGGGTACTAGATAACTGATATACATAATAATATACGAGTACATAGATAGATATTTTTTATTATACATAGAAAACGACCAGAACACCCTGAACAAATATCTGCAGATCGTACAAATATTTGTCCCGAGGCGGGAATCGAACCCGCAACCTCCTGCGTCGCAGGCGGACCTTCGCCCACCGCGCCACAGAGGTCGTCGACGTATTACCTTCAGACCTTACAGAACTCTTGGACATGTCACAAAAATTAAAATTACAAAAGTAAAACTAGGAAATAAAGTGATCACTTTGATTTTTTGTTCACTTCAATCCTTGGGTGTTCGACTAGCGTCGTTGTGGGCGGTTATGATTATGTATGAGCGACGGTTAAACAAGACTGTCGTAACTAGTCATAAGTATCTAGGTACCTACCTAAGTACGTCGGTAATTTAATGATTAAGGTTTTTGTTTTTATGGTGCGTAAGCCCTCCCACTCAGGGTAATTTCTAAGAAATCAAATGACATCCCAAAAAATTGGTTGTCTGTAAAGTCGGTTTACTGACGATAGTTGATCGTGACAACGTCTTATGAAAAGAGCGAGGTAACGCCGCATGAGGTAACGCCGCATGAGGTAGCGCCGCATGACGTCATGTTTTTTCGTGCGTCTCTATCGAATTATAAGACGTTGTCACGTCAAAAATTTGACTTCGACGGGACTTCTACCCGCATTCTTCCCTCAGTGCGGGAATATGCTAACCAACTACACCACGAGGTCAAGTGGCGCTAGAGTCGAAAATCGACTCCTACGTCACTTGACCTCGTGGTGTAGTTGGTCAGCACATTCCCGTACTGAGGGAAGAATAAATAAAATAAATTAATAAATAAATAATGCTGGACAATTCACACAGCGTTATCTAGCCGAAAGCTAAGCAGAGCTTGTGTTATGGGTACTAGATAACTGATATACATAATACAATACATAGATAGATATTTTTTGTTATACATAGAAAAACATCCATAAATGCGGGTAGAAGTCTTTATATAGACATTATTTGATTTCTTAAGTTAATGATTCTTCTCTGTAACACCCTAAGAACTTTAGAAAGTAGAGTTTCACGAATGATGGTACTGTAAATGCGCGAGCGGGTGTTCATAGAGGGGGTAGAGCGGCGGGGGGGCGTGCGCGGGCAGGGCGTGCGGGGGGGCATGGTGCGCAGGCGCGTCGCTGTCAGAGTCCGACGAGGAGTCCAGCTGCTTGTCGCCGGGGCCGCTGGAAAGAGAGAGAGAAGAGGTTAGAATCGGAGACAAAATGCTGTGACGATGATGTTCTAGCCGAATTTCGGTTACGGCGGCCAGTCTCAGCGGAGACTAATGAACATTATTTTAATGCACAAGTGTGTGCGCAAGCAAACACAGGTGTACTCTCTATTCTTATTATTAAAAAAATCAAAAATATCACTTTATTTCCGTGTCAGTGTTGACCTTTTCTAAGTGTACATTTATTGTATTTATAGAAATAAAGAGTTTTTGATTTTGATTCAGAGGGAATAGAGAGTGCACCTGTGCTGTATGTTGTATCACGGACGCAACCGCGGTGGAGTTCGTGAAACGCCTTGTGCGAGCTACAGAGCAGCTCAGCGCGGCTCGCTTCGCTCGCCGTACTTTGACTATCGTGAGCTCTGTCAAACGCGACGACTCTGCTCGAATCGATCAATGTCTCCTCATCGGCACACTAATACGTTCACTACTGAGCATGCTCATGTCCAGCAGTGCTGGTGCTTACCGATGTGAATATTTCCGACACAATGTAAATGGTTAGAGAAAATAAATTAAATGCCCCCTCCAAACAAGAGTATTGTACCGTAAACCGCTTGCTAATAACTTCATTCACAAAGAAAATTGTACTAGTATTTACAATTGAAACAATTGAGCTAACTGCCGACTGTTGCAAACAGTCTACAGATAGCTCAACTGATCCATATCAACACCAGTCGTCGCGTCCCCGCTACGCTGGCTGCATTGCCACGCTGTATGACAATGCTGATACGCTGTGCCAGATATTCACCAGCTCTCGGGTCACGCGTCGCTTCGACCAGACACTCAGATAGTTTTTTGAAAACCCGAAGAGCCTCGGTACCCCACGGACCTCGGGTCTCGACTCTAAGGGGAGCAAATGTGTAGGCTCTGTCGAGACCTGCAAACCGCTTGCTTGTGTGAGGTTGCTATAAAAAAAATGTGTACAGTTGGCAATTAGAACCGGCTTCCTGAAGAAGTTGTAACAGCTCCCTCTGTGAACAGCTTCAAGAACAGACTCTACCGCTGTGTTGCAAACGCACAATCTGACCACTCCTCAACCTCAACAGCCTGTAGTGGTCCACAACTGGACGCCGGCCTTCCCCTGATAAGCGCCTTATTGGCTTTTATCTCATGGGGGGTAATGCCCATAATCCCCACGCTTTACATGCGGGTTGGGGATCGCAGTTTGGTGGTAAAATTGTTCTGCAGGAGGCGCTGCTGCCCGCCCCCGGTGGATATCCCTTAGTCGCCTCTTACGACACCCGCGGGAAGAGTTGGGGTGGTGCAAATTCTAAGCCGGCACTACTATTGTAGTGAAAAAGTTTTAAAGCACTGTGATATAGACATATCAGCTCTCAGCTGCTCGTCTATAAAATCATTAATAATAATAATATTTTGGCTTTGGACTAGCAGAATTATGTTGGTAAGAGCGGGCAACCCCACTATGTCATATCGAATGTATATCTCAGGGAAGTGTTTTTATGTTGAATACTAGCTGCGCCCCGCGGCTTCGCCCCGTGGAAATTTATGTTTCCAACTTTCTTAATTTTTTCATAAGAACCTTCTCCTGACAATAACAAACACAACAAAGAAAGAATTAGCGAAATCGGTCCAGGCGTTGTTGAGTTATGCGCTTACCAACACATTTTGCGATTCATTTTTATATTATAGATAGATATGAAAAGATTGTAGTGAGACTCAGAATTGATTACAAACCTGTTTAAAATTGATCTATGTTTTATTTCAGTAGTTTAGATAATGCGAGGATTAGTTCTCACTTCGCATGCGATTATTAATCGCAGTAGAATTGTTAATTATTTAGAAAATTCATATCGATCACCGTATTACTGCTGAGCTAATGATTTTAAATAAGCACAGCGCGCGAAATGGTAAAGATTCCAAAACCTACAGCGATTAGAGCGCTTTTAGGTTTAGCGCCATTTCTCTACGCAATGACATGCCTATGGTTTACAGAGTAATGACTTCTATCCTCTTTTAAATAAATTATATTACGAGAAAGACCTTAAAGACTACCATATTTTGGCCAGACCACAAACAGTAATAGGTATCTATTCTGTGACCAGCCCATACACCTCGCTACTAGGTACTCATGGGCCCTTATCCCGTATCAAGTTACAGGGGAACTGTCTGGATGTATTAATGCAACGCTTCTGCCCCATTGGATCACTATTAACTAAGTTTACGAAGACCTTTTTGGTTTACCATGGTTGACTTGATTATAGAGCCTTAAATTAGTGAGTACCTACATAATTTGGTAAGTAGTGTTTTTAGCACAATATTAAAAATAAGTTTGAACCGACTTATATTTTTTTCCATAAAGTTAAGTCGCTACCCCGACCCAAATCAGCGCCACCACCTATTTTATTTAATTATTATGATAAACGAAAGAATTTTTAAAAAAACGATCGGGCAGTTTGAGCTTCCTATCATAAGCCTTTTTTTTTTAAGCTTTTTTAAGAAACAATGACTGAACGATAGGAATTTTTATGACTTGAATAAATTTTTAATATTAAATTATAATCGTATTTGAATTTTTTATTCTTAAATTTTAATTGTAGCTATTATTTCATGCTAGACCATAGCGAGACATGAGCACATTAATTGTATCTATACCACCATGTAGGTAGGTACCTATACTATGTTTGACGCAAATAAATCTTTGAATCTTTGTAGGAGTTGTAAAAGTCGAAAATGTTTATTGTTATCTAACATAAAAACAACGAATAGATATAGATAAAAAATCGGATTTGAAAAATTTGAAAAATCGGAGACTGCATTGTGTTATGCAGGGGATAACACAATGCAGGTTAGAATCCGATTTTTTATTATTCTGGGTTATTCTTCTAGGTTATTCTGACGCTGTCTGTACATACAAACGGCAGATTATAGGTACCTACCTCCTTTTTTCGAATCGCCGTTACTTATAATATAAGATAAAAAAGATATTATCTTTTGGGTTTGTTTGCTTGCCATTTCAGGTACTACTATTTTTACATTGTCTACATTTTTAAATATACTCTGTTTGCTTTAAAAAAGTTGGTAATCCCACCACACAACCTAAGCTTCCGCAGCATAATGGACGGAGCGATAACAGACGGCGGCGGCAGGTTGATTTCTTGAAAAAAAATGCGACTTTTGCGTCGTTTCAGTAACTGTACACTCTGCTGTACAAAAATAAACGCTATTATATACCCATATACAATATGAAAAGTAAACTATTTGGTTAATTCTAAAGTAAGTATGTAGTTCCAAAGTAAAAATATACTTAGTAAGAATTAAAATACTGCGTATGGATTCTTGACAAACAGCCTATTGGACGCAACGCGATTTGGACTAATCGCTTTTTGGACGAACTGCTAACAAATCTTTAAGTAATTGTTTTGAGCGCGTAAGTTTAAAAAGCTTTAAACAAACTGCTAAAAAATCGCTAACTCTATAAATCATCTAAATTAGATGTAAAAGGTCCGGGTTAGTCGAGCGTGCTGATGCGTTTTGAAATATCCTCATAGACAGCTCGCCCCCTGAACAACGGGGCAACTTGATACGGGGCAGGCAGGGAATAAGGGCTGCCCCTATTTTTGGTGTGAATAAGTCCTAACGTTCTCCCAAGTAACTTTTGTTTTGCCTAAAGTTTTACTTCTTCAGTAATTAGGTTATATCTTTTTTTTTAGAAAACAGGGATGTGTCGCTTGGCAACGAAAATGGCTTCCAACTAATTCACATTCGAATTAAGAACCTGCTCCATGTCTTAAGTCTGTTAAAAATTATAATCTACGGTTTTTTATTTGGAAGTTCCAATCATAACCGTAAAAAAACCCGTTTTATTTACAATTTTCATTCAAAAAGCTTGGTAGCTAAAGCTACGACTTTATATCAAAGAAAGATCGAGTCGCAGTCATTTCCAATATAAGTCGAAACGAGTTTTTTTATTAATTACTTAACGATGTCTATGAATCGACAAAAACAATAAAATTTATAAATACTGCTCATTTGTAGCCGCGAATCAATTACTACTTATCGATGAATAATGATTTAAGTAATAAAATGGATAAAAAACAATATACATAATAAATTGTTTATGCATAAAGGATTCATTTTATTTGAAAATAGCAGCTGTGGCTTACGTAATCTCTAATTTTAAACTGTCTTAAAACAATCCTAGTAATAGCTTGGTATCTTGTATAATGTGAGTTTATGATTTATGATAAGTAGAATATTGGTAGTGATTCTGTTGGCACAAATCCTAAACTAAACTAACTTAAAATTAAAACATTTTTGGCGGCGGAAAAAGTATGAAATTGCAATGCCGCATAAAAATAGAAAACCTTCCCTTACCATATCCACCTACATAATCTGTAAATTACCTATCATTTGTAACATTCCAAAGCACTTTTTCTATTCAGCGCGGAAGCACCAATTGCTGGGCAGAATATAGAAAGACCTTTCATCTATGCGAGTTTAGGAAACGAAAATAAACCCCTAAAGCAACGTCCTGAATACCACCCTGGCCGCTTTTAGGACGCAGATGTGGTGATATCGGGTTACACCAGTTGTCCCTTTCGCTAATAGCTGTCTCGCTCACTCTCGCTGGCGACTCTCCAAATAGACCAAATACAGACTTATTTCTGTTTCGAGACATTTAGAAGCGAATGTCTTTATTGATATTCTGGCTGTTCTGGCTTTTTTAAATTTTGCTTGTGAAAATCAAAGGACTAAACTATCTTGGGTGAGACTAGCGCTGGACCGTAGTGGCAGAAAATTTTGGCGAACATCGCCCAGCAGTGGGACTTTAAATAAGCTAAATAACAATGTCGCAACAGCTAGTTGGCTTAGTAATAAATAAGGGAGCTGGCCTTGCTTCTTAGTAAAGATTATACAAATTTTTTGTAGGTAGGTAGGGTACAGTACATACTTAGTTCCTATCTATAATTAAATCAAATCAAATCATTATTTATTAATCATTACTCATTATTTCTTCTTCATTTCCATAAATACAATAAAATTTATTACTTACATTTAATGTACACTTAGAGACGGTCAAATTATAAAACTAAACACTGACGCGGAAATAAAGTGAAATTTTTGATTTCTGTCGCTTCGGTATGTACCTACTTATGTAAACTAAAGTAAAGAAGCGACGAAGATACCTTTAGCCTGTTAATTGTTATTTTTCGAGTTGGAACAAAACCCGTCCCAATTTGTAAAATCAAATACAAAATCCCTCGGGAATAATATTTTATAGGACCACCTCGAAATCAGCCTATAGGTAGGTACACAAAAGTTGCAGCACTGCAAAAGAATTATCCAAATCGGTCCCTAAAAGACGAGGAAATCGACAGATATACATAAAAGACAAACATTCAGCCGACATAGAACTTCATTCTTTTTCGAAGTTGGTTATCAAAACACTATAACGTCTTCACGGCATATCAAATCATGATTTGACTTTATGATATGATATGACTTTAGTGTTAACAAGACAAAATTAAAAATTTTAAAAACCCGCCGACGTTTATTGGCTGTACAGATTTTCATGAAACATGGCTAAGAACACTCGAGATAAAATTATCTGTGACACAAAAAAAACTAAACGAAAATCATTTGTTTGGGAGTTACGATACCACAGACAGAGACAAGACAAGACACAGTACCAGTTGTATCTAATTAAATCTACCTAAGCTGTATTTAGAGATGTTTTTCTGTTTTTTTTTATACTTTGTATTACCAAAAATACACGTGATTTTGGGAAGGGGGTTAGTCGATAACCTCACCACGTATCGCCGTGGGGGAAGGAGAGGTTAAAAAATTACAAAAACATCACATGATTAACGAACGACCCCCTAAGATATTATACTATCATTATGATAATGATTGATAACTACCATAAAGTTTTTTATCGAACGAGCAAAGCTACGTTCAAAAGCTTTAACTAATAAAGGGGAGTGCTCGTTTGCCCATCAATTTAAAGGTTTCAGTACGTAGACTCTACTATTCTCATATTCTGTGGTTTTGTAACCTGATACCTTAGTACATCCCTGTTGTTTCGCTTCTATACAGAATTCGACCTCATTCTGTTAGATATAAAAGCTATATTTCCTTTCCGATTTGTGGTTCTCCGGAAAATTCGAATTTAAACTCTATTTTCGTTGGTACTTTGGTATTGTTGGTTTTTAATGATCGAACTAGTTTCTGTCTGCGCCTTAAAAGTAATCCAGGGGCCCTATTCTGCTAAATTAATCGTTTCACTATGTCAATGATATCGTCACAGTATGACGCATTCTATCTTAGAAAGAAACTACAGATGGAACGTGTCAAGGCGTCTCCCCGTCATCATCATCATCATCATAATCATCAGCCTATATTAGTCCACTGCTGGACATAGGCCTCCCCTAATGAGCGCCATAGCGCCCTGTCTTCAGCTTGGCGCATCCAGCATCTGCCTGCAGTCTTTCGCAGATCGTCATCCCACCTGGCAGGGCGTCCTACACTACGTTTGCCGAGTCGTGGTCTCCACTCAAGAACTCGTTTACCCAGCGGTTGTCGGTTCTTCGCGAGATATGGCCGGCCCACTGCCACTTCAGCTTGCTAATTCTTTGAGCTATGTCGATAACTTTGGTTCTCTGTCGGATGTATTCGTTACGAATCCTATCCTTCAGAGAGACTCCGAGCATAGCTCTTTCCATAGCTCGCTGAGCGACTTTGAACTGGTGGACCAGCCCTACCGTGAGTGTCTCCCCGTGCAAAGCCCTAATTAGAGTTTCTTTCATCACGGCTACTCGGAAAAGGAAAATCGAAGTTTCGTTTTCGTTGTCGCAAACAAAACCAAAGAGTTGGTTTTGCGACAACGAAAACGAACGACTTAATGTCGATTGCATAAGATTAGCGTTTGCTTGCATCAAAACTAATCAGAAACTTCGATATTGTTTTTAAGAGGGCGCATTGCGCCCCATTTTGTTAAAAGGATACGCATAGGATTTCACGTTCATAGGAGCGGGACGGAGCATACGTTTTTGGAACAATGTTAGCGCAAAAATGATGTTTTTGCTTTTAGAAGATTGTCTACACAACTTATTATGAGCGTCGAAGCGACGCGTGACCCGAGAGCTGGTGAATATCTGGCACAGCGCATCAGCATTGTCATACAGCGTGGCAATGCAGCCAGCGTCTTGGGGACGCTTCCGACTGGTATTGATATGGATCAGTTGAGCTATCTGTAGACTGTTTGCAACAGTCGGCAGTTAGCTCAATTGTTCCAATTGTAAATACTAGTATAATTTTCTATGTGAATAAATTGATTACTTATTATGAAGCAACTGTATTAAGGAACCAAAGAATTAGCAATGACCTACGAATTAAAACAAAACTCTTTTCTATAGACGGCAGATTTCCGGAGATGTCGACCAAATTAGGTGCAAAACAGTGGACTTTCATAACTTTTTCATCGTATTTTTTTCGCAATCGTCTTTTCAAAATTTTAACTAAAGAAAAAATGTTGAATTTTATGTCATTCTAGTTTTTTACCACGGGGACCCCGTGAGTATGAGATCGGCTTAGTTTGACAACCCGCTAGGGTTGCCCCTTAAGGCGCTACCCCGACCCAAATCAGCGCCACCACCTATTTTATTTAATTATTCTGTTAAACGAAGGAATTATAAAAAATCGATTGGCCAGTTTGTGTTTCCTATCATAAGCTTTTTTTTAATGCCTCTATAAAAGTTTTAGTTTGTATCGTGTAGGAAGAGATGCGAAGTTGCTCTTTTTTCCCACCATGGTGGCCAAAAACAGCAACTTCGCATCTCTGCTTAAAGTATTCAAAATAAAACTATAAAGGGACATTAAAAAAAAGCCTGTGATAGGAAGCACAAACAGGCCAATCAATTTTTTAAAATTCCTTCGTTTAACAGAATAATTAAATAAAATAGGTGGTGGCGCTGATTTGGGTCGGGGTAGCGCCTTAAGAGTACAAGCCCAGTTTCTGAGGATTCCCCAGCCTCGCCGATACCAAACTAGATATACACACAACCTAGTGAAGCCTGTTTCAAAATTAAAAATCCACCAATCCTCCCCCAACATGATGGCGGTAAAAATTTATAATAAAATCCCAGATAACATAAAATCTCTCGAGAAAAATAACATGTTCGAAAGGAAACTGCAAGAGATGCTCATAAAAAAATGTTTTTACGAACTTGACGACTTCTTCAACGATTCTTTTAGCGACTCGCAAATTAAATTATAAATTAGTAAAGGTACCATTATAGTTCATCTTTAGTAGAAAGGCACGAAACCTGCCAGTTTTCCATTGCAACACCCTAAATGGGTACATACTGTGAACTTAACTTAAACTCACTTATATCACTAAGACCTGATTGTATAAATGCAATAAATAAAATACTGAAAAAAAACTGAATACTGGATTCTACGTGACGACTCTGCGACGATGCCATTATCATAGTAAAACCATTTGGGCCCCAACGACAGGGTGATCAACCTCTATCTCTAGATAGGTAGGTAGGTACTCTACCTACATCTCTACTATCTGAACGTTTTTATAAGCAACTTCCTCAGTCGCAGATATTCTGGTACATCTGTGTCCGGTCCAAGAAACTCAGTTATACCATGGGAGTTGGGGATGCCCATTGTGTGGGACGCTACATGCGTCGACACACTTGCGCCTTCCCATCTTCCGAGGACATCCGTGAGGGCGGGTGCGGCGGCAGATTTGGCCGAGGATCTCAATTGACGCAAATATGCAGGTCTCGACAGAGCCTACACATTTGCTCCCCTTGGAGTCGAGAGCTTAGATCCGTGGGGCACCGAGCCTCTTCGAGTTTTTAAAAAAATATCTGAGCGTCTGGTCGAATCGACGCGTGACCCGAGAGCTGGTGAGTATCTGGCACAGCGCATCAGCATTGCCATACAGCGGGGCAATGTAGCCAGCGTCTTGGGGACGCGACGACTGGTATTGATATGAATCAGTTGAGATACCTGTAGATCGTTTGCAGCAGTCTGCAGTTAGCTCAATTGTTTCAATTGTAAATACTATATCTAATTTATTTCTATTATTTAATTGTAATTTTCTTTGTGAATAAAGATTAAGACTGCCTACACCTAAGAAGACCAATGCATAAAATTATAAAATGCAAAAATAAATCAATCGACAAACGATATGGCGCGGCAGGCGAAGGTCCCCTCCGACGCAACGGGTTCGATTCCCGCCTGGCCCCAAATGTTTGTACGATTTGCAAATATTTATTCCGAGTGTTCTGGGTATTTTCTATGTATCATAAAAAAATATCTATTTATGTAATGTATTGTATTAAGTTTATCAGTCATCTAGTACCCATAACACAAGCTCTGCTTAGCTTGGGACTAGATGATGATGTGTGGGTTGTCCAGCATTATTTATTTATTTAATCAATGCACAAAATAAATGATATGAATAAAAACTATACCTACACATGCAAAGATAGTTTACTGCAATCTATGTTTAAAGATCAACGCACTTCGCTTCATAACTCAACATTTTAAAGACTTAATCCGATTCAGTGCACTGAAGTGTAAATTCTCAGTGTTTCATCCTTCACCGTCTCTTCTGGTCCAGTGGACCAAAAATATAAGACAACAGGTCCAATGGACCGAGAATTAGAGACCGGTGGGTCTATTGTTTGATTGACCACCAGTGTTTTGGGAGTTTTGAAACAAAATGTTGGAAAAAAGATATAAAATGTAGAGGGTGTTTTTTGAAGTGGAAATTTGGGATAGGTGATTTTTTTTTCAGTTTGAAACGCGGAATAAATGAAACTAAATAAAAATAAGTCTAGGGAAAAAATATCACAGTTCTTTACGAATCAAGATCTCGGAATGTTTGACCGTAGTGGTTCCCGTTATTGCGATTACAGAAAAAAAAAAAGCTATTGTGCTAACTGAACTAAAAATTGTCAGCATTGCCATACAGCAGCGGGGCAATGCAGCCAGCGTCTTAGGGACGCTTCCGACTGGTATTGATATGGATCAGTTGAGCTACCTGTAGATTGTTTGCAACAGTCTGCAGTTAGTTCAACTGTTGTCAATTATAAATACCAGTTCTAATTTATTTCTATTATTTGATTGTAATTTTCTTTGTGAATAATAAATAATAATCACACTAATATTATAAATGCGAAAGTTTGGATAGAATGGATGGATGGATAGATGTTTGTTACCTCTTCACGCCAAAACTACTGAACGGATTAGGCTGAAATTTTGCATACAGGTAAGTCTAACCCTGGAATCAAACATAGCCGACGTTTTATCTCATAAATCAGTTCCCATGGGATAGAAATTACCTTTGAATGTTTCCATAGAAACAACGCGTGCAAAGCCGCGGGCAGAAGCTAGTAGTAAATAAATAATGTTGCAATGCCGTGTGCATTACAGCATTTATCTGAAACTAGCTGCGCCCCGCGGCTTCGCCCGCGTGGAAATTTATGTTTCCAACTTTCTTAATTTTTTCTTTCATTCACCTTCTCCTGACAATAACAAACACAACAAAGAAAGAATTAGCGAAATCGGTCCAGCCGTTCACGCGTGATGCCGTGACCAAGGAAAACGGGTTTCATTTTTATATATATAGATATATAGATGTATCCTTGTGTCTTTAGGAGTGCTTCTAATTTGCATAACTTTTGCCACTACCGGCAGTAACGTTATCTAATCTGTGCTACCGGTGAGAAGGCAATTTCGCCATATCAAAACCGCCAACCTAATTATAACAGTGTAACATAATACAAATAAAAAAAATGCCTGCCAATGTTTTGTCTCTGCATTATCAGGGTCAGCAAAACATTAACCCACATACCTTGTTAGTTAGGAAACCTAATATTCGTCTCGACACTTTGCAACGTTGGCTTTTAGTTCGTGTGGCGTTGCAAATTCCGATTACAGAGTTACATTGAAGGTAGGTATGTGAGAATATCTACCTACTACGACGTAAGCAGTTTAGATATTATTATAAACTATATTTGTATTTATTTATTCCATCCATTTATTCCATTTATTTATTACATTCTATATTTATGTACTATTTTAATAATTTCAATTTTTTCTATTTTTATTTGCCTACACATTTGCTCCCCTTGGAGTCGAGACCCTAGGTCCGTGGGGTACCGAGGCTCTTCGGGTTTTCAAAAAACTATCTGAGCGTCTGGTCGAAGCGACGCGTGACCCGAGAACTGGTGAATATCTGGCACAGCGTATCAGCATTGCCATGCAGCGTGGCAATGCAGCCCGCGTGGGGACGCTTCCGACTGGTGTTGATATGGATCAGTTGAGCTATCTGTAGACTGTTTGCAACAGTCGGCAGTTAGCTCAATTGTTTCAATTGTAAATACTAGTATAATTCTGTTTGTGAATAAATGTCTTTCAAAAAAAAATAGTAATAATAATTTCATGTATAGGTATTTCGTTATAGGAAACACCAGGTACAAATTTAAAAAAACAGACAGACATGACTGAAAATTAAATAAAAATGAAAACTAGCTTTAGCCCGCGGCTTCGCTCGCGTATTTTTAGTATTTTAAGTAGCCTATTATACTAAGTTAGGTTTTGCTCTAAAAGTACACCAAATTTCATCTTGATCGTTCAGTAGTTTTGGACATCCTAGGTTACAAAAATTCAGATTTCACCAACTTTCGGCTTTATAATATTAGTAGGATAATTAGTTAAGGCACTAAAGCAATTGATTAACCTTCGGAAACTACTTATATCATGGTGGTAAAACGGGATTTGTGTTTTTAGTTATAAAGTTTTCGGCACTAAATAAATAAAAATAACTCGTTATTTTTTGATCAAATAAAATTTCATGGTCTTAACTAGCTAAAACATCAACCAAGCTCACAAAACTTCTTCTAACTTTACTTTCTTCCTTTAAAGTTGATTGTTTCGTGTTGGTGCGAGATTTTTTTGTGGTTTTTTATTTTTTTATCGTTCTACTTGGATTAAAACGAGTGGATAAGTAATTCGCAAATCGTAGTCCATTGTCTATTAACGTATCAAAAGGCTGACTTCGATTCACTGGTATTTTTGGAGCATTTGGGAACATATAGAAATCAACATAATTCCCAAATTCAATTTCCTTTACTTCAATCAATTTTTGACGCGTGACCCGAGAGCTGGTGAGTATCTGGCGCAGCGCATCAGCATTGCCATACAGCGGGGCAATGCAGCCAGCGTCTTGGAGACGCTTCCGACTGGTATTGATATGGATCAGTTGAGCTACCTGTCGATTGTTTGCAACAGTCTGCAGTTAGCTCAATTGTTTCAATTGTAAATACTAGTTGTAATTTATTTGTATTAGTTGATTGTAATTTTTTTTTATAAATATTTTTAATAAACTTTTTATTCTTACATTTAACCTATTACTAGCTGTTGTTTTGGTCTAGTCAAAGTACCTCATCGGCAAGACCATATCGCATCTGAAAAAAATCAAAAAAGAAAAAGTAAACTCACCTATCTTTGTGCTCAGCTTGTCTGTCTCTTTGTCTTCTATTTTTGAACCAATTTGAAACCTGTAACATACAAAAGACAGAAATTTAAAATCAATTTTTTGTACTTTTTTCCGTCGTAAGCATGTCGTAAGTTCCCTTTTTTGAAAGAACAGAAAAGTCAGAAAAAAAAAAAAAAAAAAATTCTTCGACCTGACTGAAACGACGGCGCTGTGGCGCGGGGCTGTTTTATTAAAATGGCATAAACCCTGAATAGTCTGTTATTTTTTAAATCATATTGAGTTCAACTCTCAGTGAAATCAAATAAAAAAATTCTTTATTTCCGTAAATATAATCACTGTAAACACTTAGAAAAGGTCCAATTCTTAACATTGAAAAAAGATATGGAAATAGGTAATTAGATTATTAAAAAGTAGGTAATTAATTATAATTAGGTAATCATAATCAGCATTGACATACAGCGTGGCAATGCAGCCAGCGTCTTGGGGACGCTTCCGACTGGTTGGTCATATGATATGGATCAGTTGAGCTACCTGTAGATTGTTTGCAACAGTGTGCAGTTAGCTCAATTATTTCAATTGTAAATACTAGTATAATTTTCTTTATAAATAAAGGCTATTGTCCACATATTAGTAGGTAATATTTTTTTGATTTCTGTCGCTTCGGGATGTAGATAAAGTAAAAAAGCGAAGAAGATGGGGCTAATTTTTTTTTTTTTTGCTAATCACCTTTTTGTCGTACGGAAATTTTCATTAGGTACCTAGGTATCGTCTGTGTCTCAGTCTGTATGTCTAAGTTACGAAAAAACTTTAATAATAAAATTGTACGTTAATAATTAAAACATAGCAAGTTATTTTCATGTGAAACCCAATCCGTGTGGGTTTGAGGAAGCGTTCTCAGGTTACACCGCAAACCGGCCAACTCACAATATAAACTAGATTAAGTATAAATATGTATAAAAGTAAATGGAATAATACTTTTACGTGTATTAAATTGTAGGCGCATACTGTAGTTGGTTATAATTATAATGCGGACTGGCTTATACTAGAGGCGTTACTACATTGTATTTCTATTATCCCGAGGACGAAGTTTAATATAATTAATGATTAAACGAACTAACCTGTACGTGAAGTTCTATCATAATTATATAAAAACTTCGTCCGAAGGGATAATAGAAATACAATGTAGTAACGCCTCTAGTATAAGATAACGTTGTCTTGGCCCGAAGATATAAAGTAAAATTATTAAAAACAAAATTTTTAGTAGTTATTGAAAAGAAGGTCTGAAAGATGTACAATATCCAAGTTAGAGATCACGTTTTTTATGTAATTAAGTTGGTCTGTACGTAAATAATTTAACAGATAGGGTGGTATTCAATTAATTAAGGCATGGGCAAGCCTTTTTTTCTGTCATTGGGAGTACTAAATGGCAGAAAAAAAGGATATATTCAAATCTATCTTACTATATATAATTCTTCTGTGAGTGTGTATGTCACTGAACTTCTCTCAAACGACTGGACCGATTTTGATGAAATTTTTTGTGTGTGTTCAAGGGGATCTGGGAATGGTTTAGATTCACAATTTTAACGACTGGACCGATTTTGATGAAATTTTTTGTGTGTGTTCAAGGGGATCTGGGAATGGTTTAGATTCACAATTTTGTTTAATTAACGCGTGCGAAGCCGCGGGCAGAATCTAGTTCATAATAATAATTCATTCACTAAATCAGACAACATATTACGTCCATTTTTGTTACAAGTAGTGTGTTGTCTTAAAATCTATGTTTAAATACAAGGAAAGCACAATACTTACATCAAAATTAACAAGGAAGGTTTAAGGAACTTTACTCGTCTCCCGATCAAGCTGTCTTAAGCGAGACTTTCTACTTGATCAGGACCCGAATAAAGCCTTCATTACTGGCAGGTCGTAGCGATCTGGTATGGCCAGCAGGATGCTGTTGGAACTACTGTTATTGTACTTTATTTACCTGTACAGTGGTAAGTCCGGTCGTCTCCGCCAGCTCTCGCTTCTCTCGCGGCGACGGATATGGATTGTGGAGGTACCAGTCGCGAAGAACCGATCGGGACTTTTCCTGTTGAGACAAATTATATTATGATTGGTTTATACTTTTGTGTTTTTGACGTGACAACGTCTTATAATTCGATAGAGCCGGCTGCACGCACGAAAAAACATGACGTCATGCGGCGTTACCTCGCTATGACGTCATGCGGCGTTACCTCGCTCTGAGGCGTTCCGTGTAAGGCTTGAAGTGCAAGCGAGAGCGCTCGACATCCGTCTCTCTCCTACTTGAGTGAGCGATGCGTCTGCGTGGACAGCTGCTATACTATAGTACATTTACATGTTTTGATCGAGTATCAAATGCTACCATTCCATCAGTATTTTCTTAAGACGTTGTCACGTTCAACTATCGTCAGTAAACCGACTTTACAGACAACCAATTTTTTTTGCAATTGAAGCCACCTCTAAAATATATTCGTGTGTTGAAAGATCCTCTAAAATAAATAAATAATATAATCAGTAAGTTACTCCGGGGCGTAATCAAAGGACTTTGCAGAATTTTCAGTCAGCTTTTTTAAAATAATTTATTCAAAACAGCATCAAATAATTTATTTAAAAAAAATAATTCATTCAACAGCTATGTTTACAAACAGCGTCGCATTTACATTAAGTTGTTATTTTAGTTTCACAATGTTCATTACCTACGGATGTAAGCGGGTTAACTACGAACCTTATTTGTGTTGGAAGAACACCAACGTTTCATTCCCTAACGAGGGACATCTTCAAGGTGAGGGCGGTTCTAGACGCGCGCGTTTCGCATCTCTTCGCATCTCTCCGCATCTCTTCCACATCCACCCGCTTAGAGCTAGTCCAGAAAGGGCGAATTCGCCGCGAAACGTTTCGCCCGAAATCATTCGCGCGTTAGTGAGATACTAGACACAAATACATCGCGTCCACAAGCATCGCGCGAATTCAAAATACGCGCGTAAATCGCGTGCACTACGCCAGACTCTCGACTCGCGCTCGATTCGCGCGTATTGCGCGCGAGTCGAGATACTAGGGACGCGTTGTTGCGTCCAGTTAACGCGCGAACTCTAGTCTAGACTAGAGCGAGCGCACGTATCGTCCCCCTATGCTGCCCCTATACCTAACGTGACCATATTTTTTTTTTGTCAAAGCGGGACGTCCGTTGTAAAAAACACATTTTCTTGTTTACAAGTCTTTTTTTAATTAAAAAGGGTAAAGTACACGTCTCATTACTTCTACCTAGGCAGTATTTTATATTTGTCGGCTAAACAAATCTTTTTTCCAAACTCTGATCCATCTTTGTAGCTAATCAAAATGACTTTTAATACTGAGACGCATAATTTTGTTTTTTCACTCGTCCATATTTTGTTCATTTGAGAAAAGACTCTTTCGAAAGGTGCGTCACTTCCAGGCAGACACAAGACGTAGGTACTCATTAATTATAGGAAGTGGATATTGTTTGCACGGAAGTGCTGGAATAATTCCACCCAACGGTTTTCAGCAGTCAAATTCTCAGCATTCCAGTTAATTATTTTTTGGTCTGTCGTAAAGCTAGAAATAAGCGAAAGCTTTGGTGTCCCGATCCTTACAAATATAAATGTATTCTCGCGTGATCAATAAATCCATGACACCCTGTACCATGTGGACTTTTTCGTTAAATTTACCCATTCAAATAGAAGTATTTGAATAAGAAGTTATTGCGTTACTGTGCCTCTCCCACCTCACCAATCGCGCTCGCCGCGCTATGCCACGCGTTGTGACGTACAAAATAATTGTTAGTAAAATTAACATTTGGTCAGTTTGTGAAAGTGGGACTTTTATGCCTTCGCTGGGGACAGCGGGACGGTCAGCCTGAAAGCGGGACTGTCCCGCCCAAAGCGGGACGTATGGTCACGTTACCTATACCCCAAATGCTCGCGCGTTGGTACGCACTTTGTGGACGCAACGGTCGCACGTAATGCGCGCGAGAGAATCGCGGCGAATTCGTCCTTTCTAAACAAGCTCTTAGATCCGTGGATAATGAATTCTTCAAACTATGATAGTTTTTATAGGAAAATTTCACAATGTTTCTTTCTCTGGTAGTCCTAATAAAACATAAAATTATTTGAAAATTCTCACTTTAAAACAGTAGGAAGTCTCCTCTCCATCCCAGATAGTCCTGGGCAGTGGGAACTTGCGTCGCACGCGGTACTTCCCCACCGCTCCTAAAGGCCTTCCTCGGAGCCTCTCGGCCTCCATATAGTGTGCTGTAAACACACCAGAGATTATTACAAATAATAAATAAATAAATGATGCTGGACGATCAACACAGCGACCTGACCCGAGAGCTGGTGAGTATCTGGCGCAGCGTATCAGCATTGCCATACAGCGGGGCAATGCAGCCAGCGTAGCGGGGACGCCACGACTGTTATTGATACGGATCTGTTGAGCTACCTGTAGATTGTTTGCAACAGTCAGCAGTTAGCTCAATTGTTACTACTAGTTCTAATTTATTTATATTATTTGATTGTAATTTTCTTTGTCAATAAATATCATCACAGCATTATCTAGCAAGGTCCTAACTAAGCAGAGCTTGTGTTATGGGTACCTACTAGATAGGTGATATACTTAATACAAAACATACAAAGGCATGCGATGCACCGGTTGTTGGAGAACAACCGGTATAGCTCTTTGAATTTGAAGTTCCCTCGATGGAAGGGCCACGGTCGCTTTGGCCTTCAGGACTCACCCGTGTGACTCACCGAGACACTTCCTTCAGAAGTAGTTGTGGGCTAGTGACTTCGTGAACACATTGAGTGCCACCAATGTACACGCTGCTCTTAGAGAGTCCGTAGTCTAGCGATACGGAGCGGATAGGACAAGCGATTGGTAGTCGACGTTTTAATGCAAAATTGTAGAGCCGGAGTTTTTGATTTAGTACTTTGCAAAAGGCAAGATACATAGCAAGAATACGCGTTAATGCTTTAATTTGTAACAACATTTGAGTTGAACTCAACTTTCGTAACAGCTCCTTGAAATTCCCTCGATGGAAGGCCACGGTCACTTTGGCCTTCCGTCTAGGCTGAGAAGTATGCGTGGAGCCTCTCGCAGGTGGGAAGCCACCGAGACGATACTTTCAGCAGTAACTACTGCTGAAGGAATCGTTTCGGTGGCTCTACTCAATGCCAACTAAGTAAGGCTTAGTTGGCATTGAGTGCCACCGACATACATGCTGTTTTTGGAAAGCCATAGCCCAGCGAAGAGGCGAGATTCAGCAAGTAGGACGCGTCAATGCTTTGTAATAAATAACATTAAAGAGTCGGCTTTCGTAGTACCTATAGTATTAGTTTTCTAGTTACTTTGACTCACCTATGAGCTACAGTCCTTGAAGTTTGGTATGGTTGTGCGCACTAAAGGTATGCGTTCATAGGACAAAGATTTTTGAAAATCTTAGAAGGCCATAAGATTTTCAAAATACTTTATCCATAATATTTGTGACATAAAAACCCTTACCATTAAGCCGAAGCCCCTGCAGCTTCGTATGTGCGCACTATACGCATGCGACTCCAACAACCGGTACAGTTCCTTGAAGTTCCCTCGATGGAAGGCCACGGTCGCTTTGGCCTTCAGGACTGACTTTGTGCGTGGCGTTTACCGAGAACCTTCCTTCAGCAGTAGCAGTGGTTGTGAGGTTTAACATTGATTGCGTTAATACATTAAGTGCCACAGATACACTCCCTGCTCTTGGAAAGCCCGTAGCCCAGCGATATGACCCGGAGGGGCAAGAGACATCAAGTGGACGAGTTAATGCTTTGTAAAAATATTGTAGACTTGGCTTTCGTAAGACTACGATTGTATAGTATACTTCTCTTGTTACTATGACTCACCTTTAAGCCACAGTCCTTGAAGCTTCGTATGATTGTGCGCGCTAAAGGCATGCGACTCTAACAATCGGTATAGCTCTTTGAAGTTCCCTCGATGGAAGGCCACGGTCGCTTTGGCCTTCAGGACTGACTCGTGTGCGTGGAGCCTCTCGCAGGCGGGGAGAGACCAGAGGAAGCGGCCGAGGCGTTCTATATTGCCGGCTTGTTGTAGGACCTGGAGGAAATAAATAAAATTAGGATAAAACAATATTTCTTTTTTATTTAGTTTTATCCTAATTATTATGCAATAGATTTTCGTAAAGTAACGCCTGAATCGTTTATTTATCTTGGAAAATAAATAGTAAGTCATCATGATCAGCCTATATAAGTCCACAGCTGGACATTGGAAATAAATAATGCTGGACAATTCATAGAGCATCATCTAGCCCTAAGCTAAGCAGAGCTTGTGTTTTGGGCACTTACTAGGTGTAGGTAACTGATGTGGGTTAGGTAGGTACTTAATACAATACATTATTTACATAGATATTTTATTTTTACATATAAAACAGCCAGAACACCCTGAACTTCAGTCTGCAGTCGTACAATTTTTTTTGTCCTGTGGCAGAAATCGAACCCGCAACCTTCTGCATCGCAGGCGGACGGTAACGTCTGCGCCACTAACGTCATCAGACTTGGTTTTTTTGGCACAATGACACACAAAAACTGTCCGTATTCCGACAAGTCATTTTTTTTCATTGACAGGGATAATTTGTTCAAATTACTGTATCCGTTTGGATTTTGGATGTTTCAAGGTTGTAAATGATTCCTGGTGTCCTAGATATCCGATTAAATACAAGATGCGCGAAAAACTTTATTCGGATCAAATATTAGGAGATAAGGTCAGTGAAAAAAAGTTGTCGTATTTTTAAGAGAATACTAGCCCGCGGCTTGTTTTATGAGACTACGTATTTAAACTAATACTCGTATTATAAAGAGGAAAGATTTGTTTGTTTGTTTGTATTGAATAGGCTCCGAAACTACTGGGCCGATTTGAAAAATTCTTTCACCGTTAGGAAGCTTACTTTTCAGGGAGTGACATAGGCTATATTTTATCCCGGAATTCCCACGGGAACGGGAACTACGCGGGTGAAACCGCGAGGCGATCGTCTAGTACCTAATAAAACTGTAACAGGTCCAATTCTATACATTGAAGACATGTAGAAAAATTTTTGGAGTGCTCTCAATATTGACACTGAAGCCAAAGTTGTAATTTTTTTTATTTTTGGATGTGTGTCTGTCTGTCAGTATCATGGCCGCGCATCACGCCGAAACTACTGAATGTTTTCAAATGAAACTTGGCATGAATTTAGTTTATACTTCGAGGAAGGACATAAGATACTTTTCATCCCGGAATTCAGTAGGGTACCCTTGGGAGAGTATTTAATAAATACAAAAACTTGTGTGGTAACTCATCAATGCTAATTTTACCTGAACATTCTATTTACAAGATTAAAACTTGTTTCACTTACAAAATTCGCTAAAAGCGGTAAAATAAACCGTGCGGTGCCTAACCTACACGCGACGCAAGCTCTCAGTTCGTTCGGAATGAATATTCACGAAAATCGAAATTTTGCATTTTCAATTTATATTTATGCGAAATTTCGATTTTTCGACATCTCGCATGGGAGTGTATTGTGCATTATCCCCCTGCCTAAACAGGCCCTAACCAGCCCAGCTCCTTGAAGTACCGGAGCAGGACTTTTGGTGACTGACAGCTTCGTTTCAGCTTCTCTGTGGGAGTACGAGGTTGACTCCTCAATGAGACCCTTCAGCCCCGTCTTGCGTCTGGCTTCCTCTGTGGCCGTGCAGTGTAATATGACGTGTTCCACAGTATCTTCTTCTTGGAAGCAGCCACGACACAAGCTGCTGTCTGTGGCTCCAGTCTTGAACAGATGGTTCTATTAACCGTGGACCTATTAGATAGATAGATAGATAGATAGATAGATTATATCTTTATTGCACCATCAATACACAGAACAATTTAATAAGAACTCAATAGGTACTAACTATATAGAATATGGCACAATCGGCGGCCTTATCGCTAACATCGATCTCTTCCAGGCAACCTTTGGATGGATAGGATCGGTACGTATTGAAGCTGACGGTGGCGTTATTGACGATGTACTAAGTATTAAACAATCAAGTAGGAGCTATAGAAAGCAGAAATGAAATCTTTTATTAATAATAGAGAGATAAAAGAGAGCAAACAGACACGAAAAAAATGAATAAATAACAAAATAAATAAAGAATATCAGGAAGACTTATCAAGAGTGGACAGATAGTGTTGATGAACCATACTTTTGAAGACGGGAAGGGATTTAGCTTGTCGGATAGAAACAGGAAGGGCGTTCCAGAGTCTGGTGGCCTGCAACGTGAAGGAATCACCATAAAACTGGGAAGTGTGCGAAGGAATTTTTAAAAGAAGATTATCAGAAGAACGGTGGCATCGTGAATTATATTAATAGGCTGTTGAAATGAGGGTGTTCATGTTCAGTGATCATGTCGTTCACTGTATTGTCAACCATCTTCCACCCTTGCAGTTGCGATCACTAATTCTAATTGCAATAAAACCTCTCCGGTACAATAATTGCATGATCTATAACAAACGCACGGCTACCGTCCATTATCTGCACCCGCAAATTGGGGTAACTGATACCGTGGGGGAGCTAAAGCTGATAGGCGACTGCGGCGCACGTACGCTACGCACCCATTAGAGACGATCATCATCATCAACCATCCGCTTTTTGTCACATTTCAGACGAGAACGCAATTTTTTTTGTCATATTCGATTTCAGGCATTTTTAGACAATAATTTCCGGGTTGTAAACGTTTATCTGAAATCAGAGTAAGCAAACTGGTGTAAGAGGAGCATCTACTATCTGTTTTCACTTTGAATTTTTATATTTATGGTATGTTTAAATTTTTCCAATTTGTAATATTATGTAAACCAATTGTATGTGTGTGTTTTATGCGACAAATAAATGATTTACTTACTTACTTACTTACAAACGAACCAAAGTACTTAACAGAAATACAAAGAATATGTTTGAGAACATATTTTTTTTATAAACAGCCTAGACGATCGCCTCGCGGTTTCACCCACGTAGTTCCCGTTCCCGTGGGAATTCCGGGAAAAAACATAGCCTATGTCACTCCCTGAAAAGTAACCTTCCTAACGGTGAAAGAATTTTTCATATCGGTCCAGTTCTTTCGGAGCCTATTCAATACAAACAAACAATCAAATCTTTCCTCTTTATAATATTATTAGTATTAGTAGGTATATAGAGATTAAAATGAGCGGCGAAAATAGTTTGAAGTTTACGTAACTCACGAATACACCTGACCAGCTCTAGAAGTAGCGCGTTGAAATCTTTTGTAAGAAGATTTGAAAATGATGAAGTTTGAAACACTATTCTATTATAAAAGTTTGTAAGTCAAAGATGTATCTTAAGTGACGTATGTGCCATAGAAAAGCGTTACTTTAGTTCGATGACTTAACTTATGTAGAGCACAGAAAACTTGGGTGCAAATTCAATAGATAACTTTAGGATAACATAAGTATGCTAATGCATTTCTCAAGAAATAATTTTTGTGTATTTGTTTTTTTGTCAATTATTGTATGTAATGTTTATCTAATTGTGTGGTGACAACTCGCAATCACAGTTCTAAAATTCTCGTATTGACATTGATTAGATTTTTCTGCAATAAGCATTGTAGGATGTAGCTCACACCGAAAAGTAGCCCAAATTCTGTCAAAAAATCAACATAAGAAAGCTATTTTAGGTCTTGTTTTGGGTGCGGTACTGCTGTCCGGATTATCGTGTAGGTACTAGGGCCGCCCCGGTCGGATATCTCGCCACGCCAGCCTAAACAACATCATCCGGCGGGCCTTTGTCACCGCTAACGTACCAGTCATTCTCGAACCGAATGGTCTGTTGCGTGACGATGGTAAGAGGCCCGACGGTATGACACTAGTCCCATGGGAGTTGGGGAGGCCCATTGTGTGGGCTACATGCGTCGACACACTTGCGCCTTCCCATCTTCCGAGGACATCCGTGAGGGCGGGTGCGGCGGCAGACTTGCCGAAGATCTCAAGAGGCGCAAACATGCAGGTCTCGACATAGCCTACACATTTGTTCCCCTTGAAGTCGAGACCCTAGGTCCGAGGGGTACCGAGGCTCTTCAGGTTTTTAAAAATAATCTGAGCGTCTGGTCGAAGCGACGCGTGACCCGAGCGAGAGCTGGTGGAGTATCTGGCACAGCGCATCAGCATTGCCATACAGCGTGGCAATGCAGCCAGCGTCTTGGGGACGCTTCCGACTGGTATTGATATGGATCAGTTGAGCTACCTGTAGATTGTTTGCAACAGTCTGCAGTTAGCTCAGTTGTTTCAATTGTAAATACTATTGTAATTTTCCTTGTGAATATAGGTCTTGTTTACAAACATTGTATCAAAATACAGTAGGTACTTGGGTAGTTTTCAAAAGTCCAGTATTAGGTATTCCCTTTTATTATTATCCATAAAACAGATTAGATTTTCCCGTAGAATCCCATTATTTCCACCCTCTTGTAACTGATACACCCTGAACCGATGAGGGTAGCTTTCTGAAAGCATAATTATAATGCTGTTTTAATTTTAACCATTGAAAATATTAAATCAACATAGAAGTCATTAATTTGACTTTTTCGAAATGTTCGCTCTCCCTTACTAATTTCCGATGCTAGCTTAGGTATAAGTATTTTTAAAGAAACCTAGCAGCAGTCAATCGACAGGAGTGGAAGAAGAAATGGGAGGCTTTTGCCCAGAAGTGGGACAGTAGTGGCTAAAGAATAAAATAAACAAATAAGAGAACTCTAGTGTCTAGTCTAGATAAACCTTATTAAAGATTAAAGACGCTAGTAATGGTAAATTGTAACCATTTTGTAAGTATACTTCAATAAACAAATAATATCAACCTATTTTCACTTTAACCATTTCTCTATTAGGTACAAAACTTATTTCGTTTCGAAGAGACGAAACTTTCAGATAGGGGTCTTGCCAAGTTGTTACATTAACGGCTGACAAAAAATATATAGCTACTAGACGATCGCCTCGCGGTTTCACCCGCGTAGTTCCCGTTCCCGTGGGAGTTCCGGGATAAAATATAGCCTATGTCACTCCCTGAAAAGTAAGCTTCCTAACGGTGAAAGAATTTTTCAAATCGGTCCAATAGTTTCGGAGCCTATTCAATACAAACAAGCAATCAAATCAGGAAAGATTTCTTTATAATATTAGTATAGAATGACAAAATAAAAAGCCTACGTTTTAAAACAAATAATTCAACGCAAATCTTTGAAATAAATTTCTTCTTGAGATCATCTATAAAAGGAACACCTTCTAAGAATATAAGTTTAAAACTCCTAACTTGCAGATTGTTCTTGCTTCATAGACATGATATCCAAGTTTTTGCTGCAACCAACAACTAAAGATTTCCAACACAAACTATTTTATAGCAAAAACATTATTGATTTAGGCCTAGCCGGATGCGCAAGCACATGTGCATTGCAAATAATCTGTCATTCTGTTTGTGGCCACCAGAGGAGAGGCTTGGCAAAAATGTGCGGGGGTCTACTTACAGGGGTTGTTGGGGAACGATGGGTTCCGTAGGTTACACGGAAACAAACCACTTTTACGGTTCATTCATGAGCAGCCCGCTGACAGACGGACAGATAGCGGAGGCTTAGTCTTAAGATCCCGTTTTCACCCTGCGGGTACGAAACTTGCTCCGCAAGTTACGTGTGTGAATGAGGGACCTTGAAGTGAACTTATAATTTGATTAGAGAGAAGATTTCCTTCAGGATGTGTTCAGCCGGCTGGATGTGGCAAATACATCTTGAAGATATGACGACCTCTGTGGCGCAGCGGGCGAAGGTCTGCCTGCGACGCAGGAGGTTGCGGGTTCGATTCCCGCCTCGGGACAAATGTTTGTACGATCTGCAGACATTTGTCCAGGGCGTTCTGGATGTTTTCTATGTATAATAAAAAATATCTAAGTATCTATGTAATGTACTGTATTAAGTATATCAGTTATCTAGTACCGATAACACAAGCTTGCTTAGCTTGGGGCTAGATAATGCTGTGTGAATTGTCCAGCATTATTTACAGGCGCGGTCGCAGCCCAAGACTTTGGGGGGGGTCACACTTGGTGAGGGCCGTAGCACCAAATGTACTTGTTGCAGACACCACTGAAAAGCACTAAACTTTATCGGCGAGCGGAGCGAGCCGCGGAAAATTTATACTCAACTCCCAACAATAGTAGGTATAAGTTATAGCGAGCGAAGCGAGCCTCGAAATTTTTGAGATGTTTTCTGAAGTTTGGGCAAAAGTAAGCAAGAGTAGGTCCACTTGCTTACTCTCGCCCGCATCATTTATTTTGTTGTTGATGATCTATAAAAAATAATTGATAGCGAGCGTAGCAAGCCCCGAAAATTTTAGTGACTTTGCGGTAGTAGATATAAAGCTATGAATATAAATAGGGGCGAGCGGAGCAAGGGCATCAACAAAAAATTGGAAATACAAAAAAGACATGGGAAAAAATGTAACGGCGAGCGAAGCGAGCCGGCGAAATTTTTGTTACTTTTTCGGGTAACTGCCCGAGCAAAATGATGTTAAACAAGTGTCAAGCACTGGACCAAATACAGAGAAGCACAAAATACTGCATAATGCAGTGTTTTGCATGTTGGCCGCAAACAGGACATCCCTTCCCCCAACTCCCAACCCAACAATAGGAAGTATAAGTAATAGCGAGCGAACGAGCCTCAAAAATGTTGGAGATTTTTTCTGATGTTTGGGGAAAAGTAAGCCAGAGTCTATGACAAAATAAAGTGAGCGAAACCTGCCTCGAAAATTTTAAACACTTTGCGGTGGTAGATAATAAAGCTATGAATATAAATTGGGGCGAGCGGAGTAAAGAAGATTAACAAAAATTTAGAAATACAAAAAAGACATCGTAAAAGATGTAGCGGCGAGCGGAGCGAGCCGCCGAAATTTTTGTTCCCTTTTTCGGGTTGTCACAAACTGGTTCAGAAAATAAATAACAGCAAGTGGAGCGAGCTCTGAATAAGCCGCAGCCTTTTTTGAAATTGGTGAGGCATGCGTCCATGCAAGACAAGCAAGCTAAATTACGAGCTACTAGCTTCTGCCCGCGACTTCGCACGCGTTCTTTCTATGGAAACGTTCAAAGGTAATTTCTATCCCATGGGAACTGATTTATGGGATAAAAAGTAGCCTATGTTTGATTCCAGGCTCAGAGCTACACCGATGCAAAATTTCAGCTCAATCTGCTCAGTAGTTTTGGTGTGAAGACGTAACAAACATCCATCTATCCATACAAACTTTCACATTTATAATATTAGTGTGAAGAACAATTTTATAGTTTGTCGAATAACAACCAAATATGCGGATAACAGACTAGATACAGAATCAACGGCGAGCGAAGCGAGCCGCGAAAATTTTTATGATCTGGCTGTACGTGTGAGTTGTTTGGTTTTTGATATTTTGCAGTTGCAAACTCGCCTGAAACGGAGAAGGAATCCTGGACTAGAGCAAGCCAGAAGCTTATCAAAACAGCAGAATGTTATCAGAGGCAAGCAGAGCGTGCTGCGATAATTTAGTGGTTTCGTTAGATTTTTGGAGTGTTTGGAAAACTGACCTCAAACGAGGGATGAGCCCATGACCAGAGGCAGACAGTTTAAAGTTGCCGGTTAGGTTAAGCGAGCTGCGACAATTTTGACGTGACAACGTCTTATAAATTGGTTTGCCGGGTGACACTTCAAGAAACTGCGTTACGCTCCGCGTGAGCGGAGCGTAACGCAGTTTCTTCAGTTACCACTCAAAGTCGTTGTCACGTAAAACTTTCGCCCGTATACCGACTTTACAGGCAACCAATATTTATTTTTTTATTTTTGTTAGATTTTGGGCAAATTTTTAGAAATTTTGGCAAAGTGACCTAAAACGGGGCGGGTTTTCAGCTTTGGATCACAGTCAGAAGGAACAAATGTTATCAGCGACCAGACCAAAACGCGAAAATTTTATTGTCGTCTAAATTTTTGTACTGGTTGACAAAGTGACCTCGCAGATTATTTGTTATATTTTGTGCTTTTTATTGTGGTGGTTGGATTGATACAAACTGACGGCGGACCAACCAGACCAATAAAATTGGGAACGTTGCCTCTGTGCTAATCAAAACACAGAGCACAAGTTACAGTAATATCGGCGAGCGGAGCGAGCCGCAAATTTTTATTTTGCTGCCGTTGGTAACCATAATCAATGTAACGGAAGTAAACAGGACAATATAATCATCAAGCTGTGGGTTGCAATTTTTTAAGTACCTAAACTAAGATTTTGGGGGGGGTCATGACCCCCGTGACCCCCCCCCTGGGACCGCGCTTGATTATTTATTTATTTAATTATATAAAGGTAAAAAGTTAACACTTTCAACGACACACATGTAGTGCGGCCCGTGCCCCTGCGGATTGCAACGTTGAGGCTGAGCAGGGAAAGCGTTAAGATTGTGAAAACTCCTTGCTCTCTTATTAACGTCACAGTAAAATGAAGTACTCTACCAGTGTATGGATTTTACTACCAATGAAAACAGTTTTTCAAAATTATAACTACGTTCAGAAACTTTTGGCTTTGACTGTACAAAAAAACAGTCAACGCTCAGCCATTCGTGAATTTATCGCGCATTCTATTTTTGCCGGTTATTGACTTAATTTTTAAATACAACAAAAAAAGAATTGATAGGGCACCATGCGCGCCATTTTATAAAAGTATAGGCATAAGATTTCGCTGTCAAAGGAGCGCGAGCGAGACAAAGCATAGGTAGGTACGTTTTTTGGAACGGGCGGCGTAAGCGCAAATATCAAGTTTTTGATTATTTACAAGAAAATTACGCAATATATAAAAAAACTGGGTTAGAGGAACCAAATAATTAGTAAAAACCGACGAATCAAAACATAAGTCTTTTCATTAGACCGCAGGATACCTGAGATCTCGGCCATATTATGTGTGAAATAGTGCATTTTGAGATAAAAGTCTTTATTCACAAAGAAAATTATACTAGTATTTACAATTGAAACAATTGAGCTAACTGCAGACTGTTGCAAACAGTCTACAGGGAGCTCAACTGATCCATATCAATACCAGTCGTCGCGTCCCCGCTACGCTGGCTGCATTGCCACGCTGTATGGCAATGCTGATGCGCTGCGCCAGATACTCACCAGCTCTGCACTTTCATGATTTTATTTCTCAATCTTGTTTTCACATTTGAAAAACCAAAGAAATAATGTTGTATTTTATGTAATTCTAGTTTTTTACCACGGAGATCCCGTGAGTACTAAGATCTAGACCTAGCTTGACAACCCAACCCGTTATATTCACGCCTTAATAAACAGCGAAAATAAAATGTGTGATACACTCACGAATGTACTTACACTAGTATTTTCAAGTTTTCTGCAAAATCAAACATCTAGCGTTATTAAGTCATAGCCTCATAGGTGCTCAGGCGTTTGCGAATAACCCCGTAACCATACGACTTCCCGCCAAAACAAACAGTCGGTTGCCATGGCGACCGCACCGGATATCCGGTTTCATGGGGCGTGGATACGGATATAGAAGAGGGGAGGACCAATCAGGCTGGTGGTGTAACAATGGCCGACGGGTAAGGTAAAAAACTGTTTTTCGCTAATAAAGTTTTATGAAATGGAATGGAACGTAAGATAATCAAATGAAATACATAAATAATCGACAGAGACTAATTAATTGTCTATACAAATTTCTATACTGAGACCTAGCTGCGCCCCGCGGCTACGCCCGCGTGGAAAATAAAAATTATCACTTAGGGGTATGAAAAATAGATTATCAGACCTACTCAATATGCTCACAAAATTTAATGAGAATCGGTCAAGCCGTTTCGGAGTAGCATGGCAACGAAAACTGTGACACGAGAATTTTATATATTAGATTAGTCAGCTGTTATTGTTTCTATGGAAACCTTTTGTTTCTATCGCCTATGTTTGATTTCAGGGTTAGACTTACCTGTATGCAAAATTTATCCGTTCAGTAGTTTTGGCGTGAAGAGGTAACAAATATCCATCCATCCATCCATCCAAACTTTCGCATTTTTAATATTAGTGTGATAGATTATCTTATAGGTAGAACTTTATTTCTCTGGTCTCCACTAGTTTCAAAATGAATTTAGTTTTAATTCAATGGGACAATGGCTTCAAATTAATTATTTATTAGGACTATTTTATCTGCTTAAAACTTTATTCGTGTAGGTAAATCTACACAAATAATTTTTTAACCGTTAATTGCGTCTGGGTCTTAATTATTGACCCAGTTTGTGCATAAGTAAAAATTGTGCTATAATTATTAGGTCTTTCAATAATGTAGTAACGCCTCTAGTATAAGCCAGTCCGCACTAAATTTGAGATCTAAGCAAAAAAATAATCAACACTCCTGTCCAGCCCTACGTCATTATGACCAAAATTAATGAAAAAAACATGTAGGTTTGAGATATAAAATTTAAACAAAATAACTTTCTGCTAACAAGTATGCCACTGTTCCATTCTAAGAAACAGTTTTGGAATGTAAGTGCCTACCTAATGAGCATTGTGTCGTGATTATGCCAATTGCGCACCTTTTTGAATTGAGATAATTGTAAGTTTAATCATCACATTTAGCATAATATTTCGATTTAGGTTTTTTGGGATACTTTCAATGTTTGCCAATTTTTTTTGCCAATTGAGATCATTGTAAGTATAATAACATTTAGCATAATTTTTCGATTCAGGTTTTTTGGGATGCTTTCAATGTTTGCCATTTTTTTTTGTCGTACCTCTCTCTTTTATGCCAGTGATGGCCTAACTTACGTATTCAAATTTTGGATTTAACATCCATCCATCCATGCCTACTTACCTTAGCTATACAGGGTGCCACGTAACATGTGTACTAAGCCAAAAACGGGTTTAATTTTTTTTAATTAAATTATTAACAGGCTTCGAGGGAATCAACTTTTGTTCTGCATTTTTTTGAATTTAGAATATTTTTTAAAAATCATTTTTTTTATAAATAAATAAAAAACTATTCTAAGTTCAAAAAAACGTAGAACCAAAGTTGATCCCCTCGGGGCCCAGAAATACCCCCTTTCTGTACACATGTTTCGTACCTTCTATCAGGAATACGACAGTAACTCTTACTGTCTGTTAATAGCTGAACAGATCTTAACGATATTAAGCAACGAGAAAGGACAATGGCACCTTTTTATCCAGGAAAAGCGACTGCTGCCCGCTATTTATCATCGGGCTAGCTAGTTATCATTGATAACTTATCAAAAATAAATCATCTAGTTATCAAAACATAACTCAGAAGGTCATGTGTTAGACACATGACCTTCTGAGCTTATTAAAGCCCCCCACTAAGTTCAAAAGCACACGAACGGCGTAAAAAGCACACTCACCTCACAAACACACGCGACCTGCTCCTGTGTGAACCCAAAACTCGGCAGGGGGGCATCCCTAGGGGGGGTAGCCTCACGCTGCCCCCACTCCGGCCCCCCCAGCATGTCCAAATGCTCGTCCCCAGCCACTTTGACACTTTATTGATACACTTTTTATAATAGCACCGTTTTTATGGAATTGTAGAGAGGCAACTTCACTTTTTTTACCAGTTTCGTATTGAAACGGCACTTTTTACATATAAATTCACTTCACAAGTTTGTTTTAGAAGCCGATTTCAGCACTTTCGTTTCATAATAAAAATCACACTTTTAATTCAAAGATTCAAACCATCACTCAATCAATCACGGTATTATTGAAGTTATTACATCGATCACATCAAGTTTTTGACAGTTTATCTAACGGTAAATGCTATGGATTTGTTTTATGTCTCCGTGTTTTTGTTTTAACTTTAAAGGGCAGCTAAACAAACACAAAGGCACCAGTGCCGAGATGTTTAAACAAAAACGACCAGCTTTTAAGTCGATTACTTATTTAAGTTCAGTTTTTGGAAACGAGCGTTGGTTTTGAGTAAACAACTTTCAGTCTCTGTCCACTTAATTACGATTAAATAAAAATATTAAATGCTTCTAAAGTCAGGGCTTTATTTACGGTCGCATTTCTTTTTCTTTCTCATTTTAAGACGCCTTGTGGTACCTGTAACAATAAAAAAAACAATAAGATTCTGAGTGTGTAAACAGAGTTTAATGAGCTGTGCGATAAAGGTTTAGGTTTATTATAAATATATTTTATTGAAAATTTATTGGTATGTGGTTGATATTATATTGACAATAACAGTTAACCTAGGATCGAGTGTTTCCCAGGCCCTTGAACTGAATACTTGAAAATTATCTGGTCAAAGCTTTAAAAAATAAAGATAAAATAAATAAAATAAAATAAATCAATTATGATGATTAGAGACAAAAAAACTGAGTTTGCACTGAGACTTTCTTAACCATCAGAATTTAAACACATAATTGAGTGGTTGAGGGTTATTCATTCGGTTATTGATTAGTTGTAATTTATTTGTTTGTTTATTCATAATTTTTATATTTATAATTGTTATTAACACAAGCATCATGTGTATATTATGTTCTTTAGTGAATGTAATCGATGCTTGTCACATTGTAAAGTACGAGAATCATAAATAAATTTAAATTGACCTAATTCCTAACGGACACTCAGGTGATTTCTTTGACTAAGTTAGAAACACAATTTTGTAACATAAATTAAAAACTTTTGCTACAAAAAACCACATTGAAGAGTAACTTTTTGTGTTGTTTTATTTTATTTACCAACGTAACAAAGCTCGCTGTAAATCAATTCTAAGCTAAGACAATCACAAGATCTAAGTTGCCATCATCAATTAACTTCCATACATTATTTTACCTCCAAAATATTCTCACGTACTTCGTCGTGCACGTACTGGTCGAGATGGAGACGAAGATTTAGAAAATTTTATTTAGAGTTTATAGATAGTGTAAGGAATTGTATAAAAATATCGTTATAGTGCTGTAGGATTTCATTTATCTCTGACGTGTCCAAGTGTCCTGTAAAGTCTAAAGGAAATAAAGCACTTTGGGTTTTGAGTTTCACCAAGGAGACTGGTTTGAGGCACAAAGACAGGAAATAATTATTACAAGGCATTATTTGTAAAGCTGTTGGACGAAGTGGGTTAGAAAAAGAGAAGATCTAGTATCTTCCACAAGAGTAGGCCTAAAACTAAAAATCGGACTGAATACTACAACTGAATAGACTGTGGCCATAAAATATTAAGTAATCTTTGTCAACAAAGATACAATTAAAGAATATAAGTAAACAAATTAGAACTAAGTAGTACCTATTTTCAATTGTAACATACGGTTATAAATAAACCCACAGCAGGATCTCACTAATAACGAAATGTGAGATAGTGTCTCAGTTGTGTCCATTAGGCCTAGGTAACAAAAATGGTCACCCCGCGATAAGTTAATCTAGACTTTTTGTGATGTTGATGATTACAACAAAACAAGTTATCCTTCATAAAAATTCTTAATAAAAACAATCCTTTTAGGTGACAAAGATTAAAATTCCATATTCAAATGCCTACATCTCTATCTCGTTCTGTCATCTTTGAAAAATGTCGCGGGAGGGAGATGGAAGAGGGTCGTGAAGGGGCAAGCATGTTAAATGTTTGGTGTTTTAAGTAATTTTTATCATCGACACCATCGCAAGGGAGGCCCTGCTGATGTATGGAGTTGACTGGCTGCTAGGGATGTGGTAGAGTCGACGAATTACTCAAATAGCTCTATAAATACTTACAAAATAAATAAATTACCTTTTGCGTTGTTTCGGAGGAAGGTGACTGAACTATTAACAAAAAAATGCTATTACTCCTTTAATGAATTTATGACCGATGAATTGTAGCAATATAACATTGACACTGTATTATTTATTATTATTATTATTTCGTTATTTGTCTGTGAATTTTATGTATTATTTTCTTTAGAATTGTATTAGCTGTTATTGTAAATTTTAAGACATTGCACTCCCAATAGGGCAGTATACATTGTGACATCCTATTACATTATTATAACAACTCTTATACATGTATTTCATGCAATAAATAAATGTGATTTGATTTGAAACGTGCTAATTTTCAATAATTTTGCTGTCTGACACTGTAATATTTACGACGTATTCGGGTAATAAACATTTATTACCTTTAAACTGATAATTACAATAAAATTGCCGTTGCCGCCCAACTCAGGATGTCTCCCGTGTATGTCGTAAGAGTCGACTAACGAAGGAAGGGCAGCATCTTCCTTCGGTGTACTTTAACACCTCCGCTGCGATTACCAATCCATCTGCCAAGGTTATTATGGCAAAACAATTGGTTGTCTGTAAAGTCGGTTTACTGACGATAGTTGAACGTGACAACGTCTTAAGAAAATACTGATGGAATGGTAGCATTTGATACTCGATCAAAACATGTAAATGTACTATAGTATAGCAGCTGTCCACGCAGACGCATCGCTCACTCAAGTAGGAGAGAGACGGATGTCGAGCGCTCTCGCTTGCACTTCAAGCCTTACGTGTAAGGCTTGAAGTGCAAGCGAGAGCGCTGAGGCGTTCCATGGAACGCCTCAGAGCGAGGTAACGCCGCATGACGTCATGTTTTTTCGTGCGTGCAGCCGGCTCTATCGAATTATAAGACGTTGTCACGTTAAAATGCATGATCAAAGTTGCACCTTTCCAAATCTTTCGTTAACAAAATAGATATTAGAGTGGTTTCATGTAAAAAAGATGTAGGCGTAGTTATCTACTAATTTTAAAATAAAGTCATTGAGGAATCTAGGTGGCGTTTTACTGTTTACATTGTCAAATTTTGGACGTCGCCCAATTGGGCCTTCGTCAACCACATTATATCCTCTCATATTTTACGGCACTTAATTTTATATCACCCAGAAAAATTCATTTTGAAGCTAGGCAAATAACACGAGTCAAATAAATATCCCAGTTGCCACTTGCTCTAAAAAAATCTCCTAAAATTTGCTTAAGTTCTCAAAATAACAAGAGTTCATTTGCCTCTACTTTCCACGTTCTATAGAGATTTTACAATATCAAATAATATGTAGGTCTTGTCTGACGCATTCGGTCAATAATATTTTTTTTTTGTTTAGATAATATGTACTACGAGTCCATACCCATGGCTAAGTCATAGCTAACTGCTACCTATAAAGTTTCAACAGGTTATCAAATAATCTGCGATTTGATGTTACATTACTCAGCTTAAACTAGCGCCTAGACATAACAAATAACAATTAAAATTCTGTGCATAAAATAAACAGATGTAATGCAATACTACGACAAGTACAAAAACGTAGGTGGTCGATACCCCGTCACTATACCCCACGTGGCGTTCAGATCCTTATCGACCAACACCAGCTGTAAAACATAAGATTTATCGACAGTTTGCTACGCGCCAGCGGGAACGATCACCGCACTATTAGCGATTTGATTTTAGAATCAGATTTTTTTCAATTTAGAGTCGAATTAATTATTCAATTTGAAATCAGAAGGAAATTTTTTATTAATTAGAATCTTCGTTTGTGACATTACCGATGTGGAATTTGCCATAACCCGAAACCATATTTAGGGTTAAAACTACTCTGAAAAATTTTGAAGAAAGGGATAATGACCCCTTATACTAAATAATTAGCAAATTTTTTAATTTACAATTATGCAGTCCTTGCAAAAAAAAAACTTAGATATTGTTCATGTTCTAACGTACGTAGTAGGTAGGTATTTTATATTATTTTGTTTTTGTCGAAGTACGTACCTATCGTTGACCCAAGATAATTTCCGATTTATTATTTTTACACACATTATTAGTAACGAACAAAAAAGTGTCCATCGACAAAACGGGCAGACTGATTTTTTACTAATTAAAAGTATTAATTTAGAAGAATACTAGTAGACAAATCCTAAAACGCTTAAAAATCGTCACAACTTCAACAGCGTATTTTCCCAGAATTTACAACGGAAGAGTTGACATAATTCATGCTTTCAATTGACAGGGCAAGTAATCAAATAAAGGGCCGGGCCCAAATAGGCCTAACTCAATCCTCCCGTGATCTTATCAAATGGGTATAAAATAATACTTTTATGGCCGTCGCCCCGCGGGGCCCTAATTAATGGCCATGTTGGAACATTTTACACCAAAAGTTACGATATACTGATACAATAAACTTTAGAACACACAGAACATATGTTATTCAAGTATCATTTTATTGAATATTTTAATTAATTGATCGTAAAAACTTAGGTTTGTTGGTTATACGGTTTTTAATTTTATGTTTTGTCACGGATGACATTACGTTCGTTTTTGAGATCGTTGTCAGCAGTTTGAAAATACAGAAATATGATAAAATCAATTCACATGTTAAATTATAGACAAGCAGGCGGTACTTTATGTAGAATTCCTTTTATGTGTAATAAGGGCTGACATTTTAAAGACCTACCTAAGAAAGTTCACTAGCTAAAGTGTTTAGATTAATTTAAATACTTTAATAAATAAAAATATAAAATACATAGTTATACCATACGACAAAAAGTTCTAAGATTTTTTAAAATTAATTATAAAATTACTACACTTAGCAATTAGCATATTAAAGGAATAAATCTTATCTTTGCAACTTTTAATAAAAGGTTTGTTATACCTACCTAAGTCTTAAGTTTGTCGGTTTGATTATTTTATTTGTTTAGCTACATAATTATGTCACTAAAATTAATAACTGTTTTTAAAAACCAATCTCGTTTCCCTTTTTGTAGCTAAAATCCTTACCAAAATAAAAAAAAACTTACCGGTTGTTAAGAAACTTAAACCAGTACAATAAGAAGAATATTAAATATTTATGTTATAGTTTTCAGCTACATTTAAAGTATATGTTATCTTAAAAATTAACAATAAAATGCATAAAAAATCCAAAAAAAAAGGTTTGTTGATTATGTTTTTGGGTTTCTTATAGTGCGTGAACCACGGACACGGTAATGACCAGAAAGAACCAAGCTAGGCCTGGGGATAAAATGATTTCAAGGGTTAATATCAACTATTATATTTTAATTTATTTTATGGGCAGACGTTTATTAGTTTTAATGAGTACAGTTACCGGTAGAGCTAGTTAATACAACTTTTATTGCTTGTAATATCCTGCAGCGTAGAGCATCCGTTTTTTACCCGATTGTGCAAGAAGGAGGGTTATGTTTTAACTGACTCAGACTTGGCATTAAACTATTAAAGAAACATGCGACCGCTCAGCCAGTTCGAAAATAAGGAAGACATCCCGTGGCATACTCACACTCATGTGCAACAGCTAAATTAAGATCCGCCTCACATCACACCAACAAGCTTTAACAAGCTAAATGCTAAAAATAATTCTTGCACCAATGACGAAACACAACCTATTTACGCAATCGTCAATCTACAGAACGAAACTAGCCAAATTCAAATAGAATCTTGTTCTAAACAATAACACTGGCTGATAGCAACACAGAGTTCCGATTTTGAATTTTTTTCGAAATTCCGTTTTTGAAATACGTGCGTGCGACCCGAGGGCTAAAATGGAACTGGTTTGACTCCAACTTCCGTTACGCTCTGCGATTGGTCGCGCTGAATTGAGGAGATGTGTGCATCCAATGGGATTCTTTTTGGTTCGTGAAGGGTAACGCCTTCCATTGGTCGATGTGTAGGATCGCCATTTTTCAGCGGATTCAACAATTGAAATTGTTATGTGGGTGGATTCTTGACTATGACGGGCGCCGGATTTCTGAAAACACGCTGGGTAAAAATATCCAACCCACTTTAGCAGACGAACAGCTGACTGCGTTAAATCATTGGGAGGAAACATGGAGAAAATATTGTGATGTAACGGTCGGTAAAGAATTTTTTCAATTTTTATTGGTAATTTTCTTTGGAAAAACGCTAAAAAAGGTCTATCTACTTATTAATAGTTTGTTTAGATATTTAATACTAAGCATTTATCCTCCAAGCTCAACTTAACACTTTCATGGCCCAAGACGCAAACGTGCCTCTCGATCCCCTTGTCGTGGCAGTGAATGCGTTAACACTTTCACTGGCGCTGACGCATATGGACGACTTGCACCAGCTGCAGCTAGCATGGCAATGAATCCGTTAAACCACCAAATTAAAAATAATGAGTGTAAGTTATAAAAATTAAATACCTACATAAAACTTTTACTAAAACTATAATAGGTAGAGGTACTAACGGTAACAAAATTCAAATTCAAAGAATTAGCAAGCTGAAGTGGCAGTGGGCCATATCTCGCGAAGAACCGACAACCGCTGGGGTAAACGTGTTCTTGAGTGGAGACCACGACTCGGCAAACGTAGTGTAGGACGCCCTCCGGCCAGGTGGGATGACGATCTGCGAAAGACTGCAGGCAGATGCTGGATGCGGCAAGCTGAAGACAGGGCGCTATGGCGCTCATTAGGCGAGGCCTATGTCCAGCTGTGGACTAATAATAGGCTGATGATGATGATGAATGGTACCTAATAAAAACATTAAAAGATTTCATAAAAATTAGAATGTTGATAGGATTTTATTAATCTAAGTTTAGGCTATGACATATTTAGGACTGACATACTTTGCAAAGTATGATTAAAGTCCATAGTACTAAATATGATTTTAAAAAATCAGTATATTTTTATGGTAGAAATAAGAATAAACCTACTTAAGTTTTTGGTAACAAATAAATACCTACCTACTTAAAACAAGTTAAGAACTTATCCCTGGTGATGGTGACTGACATTATAATACTATAATGCAAGCACGCAAATGCAAGACTAAATGCACTGAAACGCATTGTCATCCTAGCAAACGTGACATTTGATTAAGACATTTCTGGCTATAATGAATGGGGCTCAAATGACCACATGTACAAATAATAACGAGTGTTTGGACAGGAATTTGAACGGGTTAAGGATGGGAAGACACAGTATCGATAGTTGGACAGATTTCACATCGATATTATGTTCACCAGCTGGTCAATCCAGATGTATTGAAATGAAATGAAATGATAGTGTTTATTTGCATAAATATAGGTTAGCAATGATGGTCTTAAAAATAGAATATCACTATATTTGACTTGACAGTCATGCAAATATTCAGTAGTAATTTAGATACATAATTCAAGGTTTGCTTTAACAATATTTAAAAAATTATATCGAACACTGTTTATTTATACTAACCGTCAAAAGGAATATTTGTCAGAGAAATTAGATGAAATTATATTGGGTACATGTCAAACATTAAAATTATGTAAATTTCAATTTCAATTTATCAGTTATAGTATAAAAACAGTTATCACAAAGCCAATTATATAATTTGCGATTAATGTTATTTAGTAGGTAGGTAATTAATGTTATCTAATAATAAATCTTCAAGTTCTAGATTTATCGAGACTTCGTACAAACCCATGACTATAAAATCAAACACAATAATTAGAGGAAGCACGTTACGTTTGCTCATTTTGTGTCTATTCTTTTATCTTTGCCATCAAAAACTTAAAAAAATAGTATCAACCATAGACACCTAGCTCAATACAAAATGAGTTTTATGTTTATTAGAATAAAGTAGATTTTGCAATGTTAAGTGGAAAAGTTAGTACGTTGAATAGGTTATTACACGGTTATTTGGCGCCATTGTGAAGAGCTTTTGAGTTAGTGCCCTTTTGTTGGTAATGTTTAGCGGTAGACATCTTGTTTTTGATGGCGGCGTGAGATGTGTAGACATGGGGGTTGGTTTAGGGTTCCTTGGAATCTGTAGCAAAATAACAATAAATATCTCTGTTTTTCTTTTAATCCAACTTCGAACTTAAATATAAAAAAAGTTGCATCTATATTTTCGTTTTAACTGTATGGTGTCTGAGTTTGGTATACTTTTGTTATAGTATTAGTATCCGATGTGAAAGTAGGTAGGAACTTATAATGTGATAGAAATAGGCAGCCAAATAATGTTTAGTTAAAATCGATTATAAGTCGCTCCAATCCAAACATTTACTTGAACTGGTACCTAAACTCACAATCACAAGATTAAATAAATATCTTTGTTCATAAAATAATGATGGACTATTCAAACAGCATCATGAAATGAAAGTACAGTAAGTAGGTAGTTTATTATCCATCTTGGAGACGCTTCCGACTGGTATTGATAAGGATCAGTTGAGCCTGTAGATTGTTTGCAATAGTCTGCAGTTAGCTCAATTGTTTCAACTGTAGATACTAGTCCTAATTTATTTCTATTATTTGATTGTAATTTTCTTTGTCAATAAAGAAATCAAAAAATAAAAAAGTGTTTATCTAATGTCTTTAATCTTCATTTTATTTCTTGTTACGGTAGGTAGGTATAAGTTGCTCTATACTATATAGGGTACATACAGTTCCTAAGGTTAGGAAGGTACAAGTACTGAGCTGAAGATATTCTTAAAAATCGTATACGGAACCACATCAAATGAAAACGCTTCAACCCTCACCCCTATTCTCTCACGAGGTCCTCAACAGCAGTCAAGACTCTCAATAGATCAATACAATACAAATACAAACTATTATTGTATTAACGAGATCCAAAGATCTTAATACAACCTCTTTTTTGTGAAGATCTCGAGATAAAACCATAGAGAGCAGATAAGACATTGTTCGTTTTTTTTGTTCTTGGCAGAATAGCAGATGAAACCTTATCTTGTTTTTTTTTTTCGCTTATCTCGTTAAATGAGGTAGAAATATCGCAAAGGTGTATCAAAGCACATCTTTTGAGTACAGAATATTACTCTACGTCTCATAAAATATTACCTAACTGATCAAAGCGTTTATTTCTAGGCTAAGCTTTTTATTTTAGTAAAATAAAAGTTGTAAAAATAATCGAAAAACAATTAGGTAATCATGGGTCACAATGACCCATACATCGCTCGAGGGTTAAAAATTCGCTCTACTCATAAAACTATATCCAGTTGGTCTTTATGTTAAAAAAAACCTGAATAGTAATAATAAATCAATATTACTTAGCTACCTACTCTATATTACAAGGGGATGACACCAGAATAGTAAGTAGTTAATACGCCAGGCGCCTTGGGCGTGTGTCTATTTTAACTTAATGGGGTGCCAAGCCAACAATATGCTTCGTAATGATCTAATAGGTATGGTTTGTTATCAGGAATTTGTTTTTAGGGTTCCGTTATTAATGGTTTTGTGGTTTTCGGTAGGACTTATTTACTGGGTGGCTTGAAAAAATGGGTCATCGTGCAAAGCGTGTGGCATAAAAAAGGGTAATTAAGATTTTATTTAGCTTGCAATTTATGTAACTACTAGACGATGGCCTCGCGGTTTCACCCGCGTAGTTCCCGTTCCCGTGGGAATTCCGGGATAAAATACAGCCTATGTCACTCCCTGAAAAGTGAGCTTCCTAACGGTGAAAGAATTTTTCAAATCGGTCCAGTAGTTTCGGAGCCTATTCAATACAAACAAACAATCAAATCTTTCCTCTTTTTAATATTAGTATAGATGTTTGGTCGGGTGAAAACTTGCAACTCAATTTTGAAGCAGATATCTTCAACCGTTTGAGCTGAAATTTTGTATACACGTTTAGTTTGGATGACAATGCATTAAAAGCTTGTTTTTAGAAAAGGTTTTTAAAATATTAAACTTATTTAAGTATACTTAGTATAAAAATTCTGACTTTTTATCAGACCCGAGAGCTGGTGAGTATCTGGCCCAGTGCATCAGCATTGTCAAGTCATACAGCTCAACGGGGTAATGGTGGTAATGATGATGATGAGTTGTGCTAGGTAATAATAATAAAAATAAATAAATAATGCTGGACAATTCACACAGCATTATCTAGCCCCAAGGTAAGCAAAGCTTGTGTTATGGGTACTGGATAACTGATATACATAATAATATACGAGTACATATATAGATATTTTTTATTATACATAGAAAACGACCAGAACACCCTGAACAAATATCTGCAGATCATACAAATATTTGTCCCGAGGCGGGAATCGAACCCGCAACCTCCTGCGTCGCAGGCGGACCTTCGCCCACCGCGCCACAGAGGTCGTCAACAGTCTGCAGTTAGCGCAACTGTTTCAATTGTACCTACTAGTTCTCAGATCAGTTCTCAGTGTTTCTATTTCTATTACATGACTATAATTTTCTTTTGACTGGTTGGTTCATTACATTTTTATAAAATTCCTTCATAACCTTTTTTATGTATGTAAGTCTAACTGCTTATTATATTATAAGTCTTTTAAAGAAGAAATTGAATTCCTAACTAGATCTTAGTGAGAAATCCGTAGTTCCTTATAATTAGTGTTCATTAAAAAAAACTAGGTATTTTGCTATGGTTGTTTTTAAATTAATGTAGAGAACCAATCATAACGTAAGTTACTCTATATTGGCATTTTACTTGCTTTGTTGAGTACTTCGTACTTTTTGTACTTTTTTCAACGGAAGTGTAAGTAATTGTTATTCTATTGTTATTTTATTGCTCAACATTATTGTTATTGTTAAAGTTAGATCTCTACTGTATTGAGGGAAACTGTAGCGTGAGAATAAATTTTTATTGCCTTTTCGATGATTCCATAGCATAGAATCTTGAATCTTGCGCTTGACCGTCCACGGCCACGCCCACGGCCACCCCCACGGCCACGGCCACCATACGTATCTGTAGATCTTACAAACATTTTTCCCGAGGCAGGAATCGAACGCGCTACCTCCTGCGTCGCAGGCAGACCTTTGCCCGCCGCGCCACGGAGGTCACTCATCAACTCGTCGTCAAATAAATTACAACTAGTATTTATAATTGAAACAATTGAGCTAACTGCAGACTGTTGCAAACAATCTACAGGTAGCTCAACTGATCCATATCAATACCAGTCGTCGTCCCCGCTACGCTGGCTGCATTGCCCCGCTGTATGGCAATGCTGAAGCGCTGCGCTAGATACTCACCAGCTCTCGGTCTCGGTCTCGTCGCTTCGACCAGACGCTCAGATTTTTTAAAAACCCAAAGAGCCTAGGGTCTCGACTCCAAGGGGACTTTGAATTCCTTAATTTTATACTGTTTTAAGTTATGCAGGGCTAATAGGTAGGTGCTAATCCCTCGAAAAAATAATTTTTAAAAGCAAAAGAACTTTTAAAAACAGTCCTTATTTAACAAAGAAATCTACGAACTAACGTAGAACCTCTTCCATTTATCGAAATCGCTTAAAAATAAGAAAGTACCTACGACATGAAGTTTTATATCCTACAGCCAAACATTAAAACCTATAGATTTAACATACAATATTATTTGGACACGTTAAAATGGTGGAATATACCTACGCCGCGATATCCCAGAGAAGTAATTACTGACGCGGTGAGGCGGGTGTCGGGTTTCAGCCGGTGTGGGCCTGTCTTTTACTGAATCCTCGATGTAAGGAAATTTTGGGAGATTGGGTACGAGTTTCTCGAAGTGGAACGCTCAAATTAGGTCCAATTAGGTCCACCCATCTCAGTCATATCATGACTTCATGAGATACCAATAGTGGAGAATTCTGGAGGAGGCATTCACCCTTCAATCACAACTTTGACGACCTCCGTGGCGCAGCGGGCGAAGGTCTGCCTGCGACGCAGGAGGTTGCGGGTTCGATTCCCGCCTCGGGACAAATGTTTGTACGATCTACAGACATTTGTCCAGGGCGTTCTGGATGTTTTCTATGTATAATAAAAAATATCTATCTATGTAGTGTATTGTATTAAGTATATCAGTTATCTAGTACCCATAACACAAGCTCTGCTTACTTTGGGGCTAGATAATGCTGTGTGTGAATTGTCCAGCATTATTTATTATTATTATTTATATAACTTCAACAGCCTGTATTGGTCCACTGCTGAACGCAGGCGTCCCCTGATAAGCGCCTTGTTGGCTTTTATCTCATGGGGGTAGTGCCCATAATCCCCACGCTGGGCATGTGGGTTGGGGATCGCAGTTCGGTGGTAGAATTGTTCTGCAGGGGGCGCTGCTGCCCGCCCCGGGTGGATAAGTATCCCTTAGTCGCCTCTCCGCGCAAGTACTACGAGACGAGACATACCTAGCATCTTTACATTTGTTTTAGTTCAGATTATTTATTTCGGGTAGGATTCGTCGAACCTTCAATGAAACGTTGGACTGGATAAACTGTATATTTTAATTCATTATGTAAGTATATATTAAATCAATAAAATAATGTAAATGTTCCGTTGAGCTTACCTATACACGCATAAACCTGTAAATTGTTTGCAACAGTCTGCAGTTAGGTACAAGCTTAGGTGATTGTTTCAATTGTAAAACACTAGTTCTAATTTATTTATATTTTTTATTGTGATTTGATTGTAACTTCCTTTGTAATTTCCCTGTGATTCAGTTGGTAGTTTTGCCGTTTACTTTGGCAAAACATCTTCGCAACGGTACAACCAACGACACAATTTTTTGCCTTTAGGATATAAGTACCTACTTAAGTTAGGATAGAAAACACCAGAACAAAGATCTAGACCGTACATTTATTCCGAGGGAAGAATCGAACCCGTAACCTCCTGCGTCGCAGGCGAACCTTCGCCCGCGCCACCGAGGTCGTCGATAATATTATCATTAAATTTAAAATTCTTAAACTGTTGAACCAAGTGGGCCGGTTACCGAAGGTCGGTCTTGATCTGGCCACACCCACCGCGAAAGCCTTCCGTCTATTTCTGTCTGACGCATCTCTCTTTCTTTCATTGTTCTAAAATAATTACAATTTGAATACATAGGTAGGTACTATAATTTTCGTAGTTTTCGTACTAACCGAGTCGTACATAACAATAAATAAATAAATAAAAAATAAAATCCGTTTATTTCAGGCACAAAGTTAAGGACCCATATTACAAAACATAAAATTAACATACAAAAAAAATATAAAACAAAATACACAAGTAATTAATTAAACAGTCAGTTACCTAGAGCAAAATGCTGCTAGGCCGTTATTTTTTATTACGGTCCATATGGAGGGATATCCAATGTTGGTAAATTGGGTTGTTGTACATCGTGTCAGAGACAGCCCTCAGTCTGTGCCTCAGTATACTGTTACCCGAGCGATTGAGTCTACTCCAGAAGGACGCCACTCGAGATCGGATGATGGCAAAGAAGTCCGAAACTCCCGCCTCGGAGAACATGCTCGACGCACTGCAGTACCTCGTTAGGTTCATAAGAGTTCGGTAGGCGTCATTGTACTGGACTCTTATGGTATTAATGGCTTTTCTGGTAAAGCTAGTCCATATTTGGCACGTGTACATACCGAGACAATATGCACCGAACAAGGTGTTTTTAACGTCTGTACTGCAGTTCGTGAAGCGGTGAACAATGATGCCTGTGAAGGTAGTATGTAGGTAAGTATGAGTATACGCTATACAGGTTATTTATTTATTTATTTAGGGCAACCAACTAGAAGTAACACAAGATATCACACAACTAATACGACAAAACTTAAAAACTAGTGCACTCTAAATTACAGGTAGCCACAACATGCGCAAAAAACAAGCCCAACTAATCGTAACATGCATGTAATAAATTAGTAATACAGTTAAATCAATGTAACTAAACATAATTTATTATAGGCACGACGAGTACCTATGAAACCTGGATATGTGGATCGCAGGTTGTGTTCTTATCTTTGTTTGTCTTACGCGTGTCACTATTTTAACTTTTATTTATTTGTACCAACTTTCCATGTAATTTTTGTGACACAGACTACATACTTTTTACTCTACTTTACTTTAGGTACAAGTTAGGTAATTTATAATAAAAATGAGAGATAAGTTAGGTAAGTTATTTGGTATTGGGACCGACATAATTTTTTTGACGGTTGGGTGGGTCATGGACTGCTTTTCATCGGTAGACTCAATTTCCTGAGTTTCACGATCGCTTAGATAGGTACTTATATAATTTTTTAAAGTTATTTTCATCGATGTAAAAAGGGGTTATTTTGAAAATATACAAAATCTTGCCTATACACTTACATCGTGATATCTTTTTAGTTTTGTTGTAAGTTATACCACAAAATAACAACAGATGTAGGAAATGTAGGAACATTCGTACATCTGTGAAAATAACTTGTTCGGTAAATCATTAAACCCCAAAAAACATTTTGGTCCTAATACCAAAAATTATTGTAGAGTAAGTTAGACAGATATTAATTGTTCTTTGCTATGACGAGTAGGTACATTAAGAGCGAGCTGGATACGGTTAGATTTGGTTGTTTTACAAAAACAAGCTGTTTTTAGGGTTCCGTACCTCAAAAGGAAAAACGGAACCCTTATAGGATCACTTTGTTGTCCGTCTGTCTGTCCGTCTGTCAACCATCTTTTTTCAGAAACGCGTGGAGGTATCGAGTTGAAATTAACATCAAATACTCAAGTCCGTAACCTCTTGAAGCCGTGATATAAATTAAATTTCTAAGTCAACGCACTCAAAAGTTACAACCGTTTATGTCCGAAAATTTTGAAATTTCCAAGGGAATCGCATGCACCCAAAACCTATACTTGCGGTACTTTCCGTAGACCTAGAATCATGAAATTTGGTGAGCAGCAAGGTCTTATAGCACAAGTAAAGGGAAAAATCCGAAAAACATACATTTGTAATTTATTCACTAAAAAAAATACTTTTGATTCTCGCCATGGACCAAAACCTATAGGGTACTTCCCGTTGACGTACAAGCATAAAATTTAGCAATAAGCAAGGTCTTATAGCATAGCACAAGTAAGGGAAAAAATCCTAAAACCGTAAATTTGTAGTTTGTTCACAAAAAAAAATACTTTTCATTCTTGCTATAGACCAAAACCTACAGGGTACTTCTCGTTTATCTAGAATCATAAAATTTCGTAGGTACCTAAGAAGCAAGGTCATATAGCACAAGTAACAATAAAATACTTAAGGGGGTATAGTACCTCAAATTGCTTATTTTCAACTCCGTCGGACCTCCATATCTTCCAAACTACTGAATATTTAACTTTGAAATTTATACAGGGTGGAATTTTGTAATGCCACCTGGAGGGAAAGTACTCTTAATACTGTAGATAGAAAATTATACTCAAAGAAAACATTCCCTTAATTTTGAAAAGAAAGAAAACTGCATTCAAAGATTTTCGAAAATTCGCTTGCCACACCCGGGAATCGAACCGACTGAAATGTGTAAAAATTACACCCTGTACTTTTATTGCATAGATCGTTAGGGTCAATAATAAGAATGAAATCTCTCTAACAAACTTAATAAATTAAATGAAAGGAAAACCATGAAATCTTAAATTATAAATTGAATGGGTCAAGTTAAGCACTTTAACTTAAAGATCCATCTGTTTGCTTGTGTCAGTAATTAATAATTATCATTGACGTCATTTATCCAATTACGTTATATTTATAATGGCGAATTGATATTTAGATGATTGAAATTTGCACGTGTTTGTACCTAATGCAGACTCTTCTATCTTAAAATACTGGATCTCTTAAGAAATGTGTTAAATGGTTTCCCCGAGGCGGAGCGAAATCAAATAATTCTACAACAAGATGGTGCTCCAGCCCTTAACAGCAGAATCACTACTGCCTACATTAATAACCATTTTAATACCTGGATTGGTACCAACGGCACAATCAGATGGCCTGCGAGGTCACCAGATCTCACCCCTTTAGAATTTTTTTTGTGGGGATATGTAAAAAATCTAATTTACATGACAGAGTTGAAGTTCAGAATACGATTTATAATATTCACCACAACACGTTATTAAAAGTTACTAGAAATGAATACATAAGAAGAATAAATTTGTGTACCCAAGAAAATGGAGCCCATTTTGAGCAACTAATTAGTAGTTAGGTATTTGACTTTTATTGTAAACAATTAAAATAATTTAAGATTTCATGGTTTTTCTTTCATTTAATTTATTAAGTTTGTTTGAGAAATTTCATCCTTATAATTGACCAGACCGATCTATGCAATAAAAATACAGGGTGTATTTTTTACAGATTTTAGTCGGTTCGATTCCCGGGTGTGGCAAGCGAATTTTCGAAAATCTTTGAATGCAGTTTTCGTTCTTTTCAAAATTAAAGGAATGTTTTCTTTGAGTAAAATTTTCTATCTACAGTATTAAGAGTACTTTCCCTCCAGGTCGCATTACAAAATTCCACCCTGTATATGGTAAAGTTCAGGACTTATTCTATCGATCATATGTTTCGAAAACACGATGCCATAAAATTTTCTCGATAGAAAAAAATCGCAAAGTTACCTCTAATTTTCTACTAAAACCCTAATTTCTCAATAAATACAGATGATACGATCTTGAGATTAAGCATAGTAATTGAACTATGTATAAAAAACATTTTATATGTTGCCTTTTTTTCAATTAACTATTCTAATGTTTGTGGGGAGCAAATAACTACTAATAACTTGATTTTTGGGCTTACGCCGCTTTGCTCTGTCCCGCTCCTGTGAACGCGAAATCCTATGCCTATCCTCTTCACACAATAACGAGGTAGGGTACCGCCTTAAAACCGTAAAGTAGTTTAAGCTAAAAAAATAAATTTTGAATCTCTCCCTCGACCAAAATAAACAGGTAACCTACTTCATGTTGACCTAGACTCATACATAATATTTGGTAAGAAACAAGGTCTTACAATTAAACGGAACCCTTAGTGCGCGAGTCTGACTCGCACTTAAGGGGGTATAGTACCTCAAACTGCTTATTTTCAACTCCGTCGGACCTCCATATCTTCCAAACTACTGAATATTTAACTTTGAAATTTATATATGGTAAAGTTCTATCGATCATATGTTTCGAAAACACGATGCCATAAAATTTTCTCGATAGAAAAAAATCGCAAAGTTAGCTCTAATTTTTTACTAAAACCCTAATTTCTCAATAAATACAGATGATACGATCTTGAGATTAAGCATAGTAATTGAACTAAGTATAAAGAACATTTTATATGTTGCCTTTTTTTCAATTAACTATTCTAATGTTTGTGGGGAGCAAATAACTACTAAAAACTTGATTTTTGGGCTTACGCCGCTTTGCTCTGTCCCGCTCCTGTGAACGCGAAATCCTATGCCTATCCTCTTCAAACAATAACGAGGTAGGGTACCGCCTTAACGTTTTATTTTATGAATTGACAGCAGCTCTCCCTCTGAGTAAAATGTCACATAACATTTTAACACTCTTGTACCACCCTCCTGGCGACCACTTCCCCGGGAGCTGCTGGAACTCCCCAATGACGCTCTCACTCAAGAAGACCATCGCAGCCAGTCGGCTAACGAACAGCTTATGAGAGACCAGGTCTTTCAAAGCGAAGACACATGACTCGAGTGAAGTCTCACTCGACGTTGAAGCCAGAAGAAAGAACTTAAGTTCGATTCTTATCCGCATTTCACTAAACGAAATGTTGAAGACCCCTGATGATGACTCTTGTACCTACTTACCATAGTGCAGTACCTAACGTCCAACTAGGTAGTTATTCTAATGAACGTCTTTTTAAATCAGACACAGTTAAGTTAGCACAATACCTTCTTCACACTAATAATGCGAAAGTTTGGATGGATGGATGTATAAATGGATGGATGTTTGTTACCTCTTCACGCCAAAACTACTGAACGGATCAGGCTGAAATTTTGCATACAGGTAAGTCTAACCCTGGAATGAAACATAGGCGACTTTTTATCCCATAAATGAGTTCCCATGGGAAAGAAATAACCTCAAAACGTTTACATAGAAACAACGCGTGCGAAGCCGCGGGGCGCAGCTAGTATAAATAAATATGTCCGAATCTGTATAAATTGGTTGGATATAGACTGTGTAGGTATCATGCACCGTCTGGTACAAAAAATTATCCATAACCGACGCTGCATGATTGATTCCTCAAAATGCATTAAAATTTGCATTTTTATTGAGCACCAGTGTACGGGCAGATACCATTATCGATACGTCTAGTCTTCACGCCATTTGGTCTTTTTCCCATTGCTTGGTCACAGAACACGCAGATCCTCGTCATTTCTGGTTAGGGTACATCTGGGCCGAATCTCAAACTGATCCACGGACGAGATGTCCACTTCACTTTTGAGTAGGGGTACATCTCGTCCGAATCTAAAATCTCTTAGTTTTAGATTCGGATCAGTTGTACCCTCAACCACAGCCTCAACCACAGATTAGATAACCTCAACCAAAAGTGAAGGGGACATCTCGTCCGCATCTCTTTTTTTCTTTCTCGGTGCGTTGGATAAGTAGGTAATTTTAAAGTTCGGCGAAACCAGTTCTATTTATTTTTGGAAATTATAAATAATAAATAAATTATGCTGGACAATTCACATAGCATTGTCTAGCCCCAAGCTAAGCAGAGCTTGTGTTATGGGTACTAGATAAAGATAACTGATATACTTAATACAATACACTACATAGATAGATATTTTTTATTATACGTAGAAGAATATCCAGAACTCCATGAACAAATATCTGCAGATCGTACAAACATTTGTCCCGAGGCGGGAATCGAACCCGCAACCTCCTGCGTCGCAGGCGGACCTTCGCCCGCTCCGCCACAGAGGTCGTCAATTAAGGGCGTAGGTATACAACCTCAAATTGCTTATTTTCAACTCCGTCGGACCTCCATATCTTCCAAACTACTGAATATTTAACTTTGAAATTTATATATGGTAAAGTTCAGGACTTATTCTATCGATCATATGTTTCGAAAACACGATTCCATAAAATTTTCTCGATAGAAAAAAATCGCAAAGTTACCTCTAATTTTTTACTAAAACCCTAATTTCTCAATAAATACAGATGATACGATCTTGAGATTAAGCATAGTAATTGAGCTAAGTATAAAGAACATTTTATATGTTGCCTTTTTTTCAATTAACTATTCTAATGTTTGTGGGGAGCAAATAACTACTAAAAACTTGATTTTTGGGCTTACGCCGCTTTGCTCTGTCCCGCTCCTGTGAACGCGAAATCCTATGCCTATCCTCTTCACACAATAACGAGGTAGGGTACCGCCTTAAGGAACGTTTCCTTTGAGCATCATACTAATATTATAAAAGCGAAAGTTTATCTGTCTATCTGTTACCTTTTTACGCCTATAAACGGCTGCACGGATGTCTATGAAATTTAGTAGATATGTAAACAATATCCCAGGGACGGACATAGGCTTCTTGAAAATCGCATGTGAAGCCGCGGGCAGAAGTCTTTAATATTTTGGGTACCTACTTGCCTTCCATCTAGGTAACGTTAATTTGTTTCAGCCTGTAGATCGGAAAATCCACGGACGAATACTAATATTAGTACTAAACCTTTAAAATTATCTACTTAAAGTAAAGGTAACTTAATAGTGACAAATTATAAAAAAATGTCAGAACATGCAAGGTCAAATTAAAATCGAAATCAGCGGCCCCGTGTCCATTTTCATAGGAACAATGAATGTACCTACCTAGGTACTTACTACCAAATTAGAAAAGGTCAAACTCTTAAAATTAAACACTAACATGGAAATAAAGGGTTTTTTTTTTATTTCTGACGCATCGGTAGGTACCTACATATGTAGATTAAAGTAAAGAAGCGACAAAGAAACCTTTAGCCTGTTAGTTGTTATTTTTCGAGTTGGAGCAACGAGCAACACCCATCCCGAGCCTTTTTGATAATATTTTATAGGTACATCATGGGCATCTCAATGGGTTCAATAACCAATACGAGACACTCCACAAAGTATAAAATCGAATAGAACACGTAACAACAAAAACTCAAGGACACTCGGTCTAATAACAAATAACAATAACAAAACAGATTAACCAACCCAGGGGACATCTCCCACAGATGTCCATACCTACCTCATATCATACTCACACATACCTATCCCCTCCATTCATTTGGCTACACTCGTAGGTTACACTAGACCACACAGGGCGTCTCTTAGTTGAAAATACCATTAATTTGAGCACCCTGCCTACTTCAAAATGAAGTTATCATAACTTTATAATAGGGTTTTGCCTGCCTTGTTATAGCTGTGCCTGTAGTCATAGAGAACAAGTGATATTATTTTCTTTGGAAAGAGGTTTAGTTTGTAATCAGTTTGAAGCGTCGCACCTCCTTTTCAAACATTCGCGCGCTTCGTGGTATTAACATTTTGAAGGTAGAATAGAAGTGACATTGACATTTTTCTGTTTTTGGCTAGAACGAGAAGAACCTTATGGTTGATAGTGATGTTATATGCGATTTATTTGTCAGTTCGATTTTTCATTGAAATTCTCAAAAATGTTTCTTGAATGGTTGCGAGGGTTGAGGACAAAAACTTAAATTTATATCTCTAAGTGTAACCGATAGGTATAATTTAATATAAATAAACAGGATATGTTTTCGAATCTGTGTCTCAAAATTGAAATACCTAATTAAATAGGTATCAAAAATTTAATAAATAAATAGGTAGGCACAGCAGTATCTCATGCCAAGGGCTTCGTCAGCCTGTGCCCCAGGGGAGGGCAAGTTTATTTAATAATGGAGTATGGAAATAGTATAATTTTAGGTACAGTCAAGGCCGTAGAATGATGCCTCTACCGAAAAATGCTAAACGCGTTATCAGCGAGCGAAGCGAGCTGCGAAATATGAACGAAAATAATAATTTATAGTCTGTATTTTATTCACTCTGAATGATAGATCTTTATTAAACGTTTTGATTATCTGTCTAAATTGCATGACTCACTCTGCTGTGTCAAATAACTATGTCTCCAAAAGATTGGCATATAATTTTTATTATAAAGAAATCAAAATAGTCGATGGTAAATCTTAAAATAGGTTAAGCTCGGGACTACGGAAAAGCAGGTGTCTGTCATCGGTGAGCGTAGAGAGCTGCAAACAAAAGTTGTCTCTGTTAATATTTCGCAGTGGTGGGGTGAACGAAAAGACCTTAAACAGGGTTCTAACATAGTGAAAAACACAAGATATTATCGGTGAGTGGAGCGAGCCGCGAAAACATTGTAGTTGCATTAGGTTTTTTGGACTGATCTTCATACTGATCCCAAACGAGGGTTGAGGCTTGGAACACAGCCAAAAGGTAAACATGCTTTTACTGCAGCTATTTTTTTAATGATTTTTGCGTTTGGCAAAGTGGCCTTTAATGGTATATTATTATAACAGAATTTGAGGCCACTTTGCCAAATTTGCAAAAAAATTACGCAAAATTCACTAAAAACACGCATATTTTTGCATCCTAACCTGATACGGAGGTCGAGTTCCGCACCATAGCCAGAAGCTATATTTGCAAACGAATTTTAGTAAAATTCGTTTGCAAATATAGCTTCTGATCCGCTCGCTGGTAAAATAATTTTACCAGCGAGCGGATCGAATCGCGAGAATTTTGAGGTCTCGTTGATCGCTGAATGTTGACCCCTCTCCTCTCGGTGGTCACGGATCATGCATGCATGAATCATCAATCATCATGATCATGAATAAAATATGACCATTGATTCGAAAAGAGTATCGAGAACGAGCGATTACAAGAATCGAGCAATTCATTCGCTTGATTACGTCACTCGGCCCAAGCTTTGTGAGCGGAGATGTACGAATTTCGTACCAAGTTTATTTTAGTACGTCATCTTTTGATCTAAAGTGTTAATTGAGATTATTTGGACACCTTTGTTGAGAAATATTATCTAGAAAAGTAAGTAAACAGTTCGGTGCCGTGGAACAACTGTCCAAGCTAACGCGGACGCGTTGTTTGGTTTCGCTCTGCAGTGGCTATACAAATGCATATAACCTAACTACGCTCTGCATAAATCTATGAGGCTATAGCCTTGTAATTGATGCAGAGGCAACGTGTACGGTATCAGGCGCTAACGAGATTACAGTAAAAGAGAAAACGTCATCACCTTGCACGCATCGAACAATCAAGAGGGTCATTTGCCGCGCTTTGTGTAGTGTTTTGACGCGTCGATTGCACTTGCAGGCATAATGCCGGCTGCGCGAGGCACAAAGCGAGCAGCCCCCAAGCCTTCGGCTACTTCGGCAGCGTCTTCGACGGCGGCACCGAAGAATAAAAAGAAACGTGGAGGTAAGCGAACAGATTCTGCTATTTTGTTTTCTTTACGGTGGTCGGCGACGTCAATGACCTGTCAAACGAGGATGGCGGGAAAATAGATGCTCAGCCCCTCACCATAAATTGTGCCTTTTGGGCTAAAAACTGTCCTCCAAGGACATTAAAATAGTCTAATAAAATAACCTGGCGCTAATTAAAACGTCATAAACCCATACTGTTATGTAAGCATTTAAATATCTATGGAAAGTTTTTAGGTTATTGAAATTCTCCCACTTGGCTTGTTTACAGTTATTTCTGGTCATGGTCATTTCCTTAAATAAGAACTACCTTATTTGCTTATTTTTGTATCATTACATGCCATACAACACCTATTGAACTACATTTTGAAATTAGTAGGTAATGTATAAACTGGTCCAATTAGATAATATGAAAAAATACACAATATAGATTGATAAAATACAGTCAATGTAATGTTATGCTAAAACAAGTCTGCCATAACATCTACATTCACTGAACAATTGACATTCATTTCAGGAACTTATCTTACATTGATGCAATGGTTACAAAATTCAAAAAGTTTTGCTGTCATGCAATTTCAACCAAAGATTTACTACACATAGTTTACTTGACTTAATTTATTTAAGTACCTAATATTATTTTCCTTCCAATAGAAGGAAAATTTACAAATGATATTGTTTAAGATTAAACTGAACTAATTAAACTGAACTATAACTAAGGTTTTTGATACTATAGTGCCTAAGCCCTCCCACTCAAGGTTATTTCAAAGAAAACAAATAACACCCTAAAAAAATTTACTTCAACGGGACTTGAACCTGCATCCTTCCCTCAGTACGGGAACATGCTAACCAACCACACCACGAGGTCAAGTAACATAGGAGTAAAAAACTGGGGTACTTCCTTCAGACTCTAGTGCTGACAGCTCTAATCAAACTATCATTTATCTATTTGAAAAGATAATTGAATAAAAGCCACTTAACCACTACATATTTCAAACTAAGCAATGGCAAGCCTATCAAGTCAAGATAGGTAGGTCACAGTTTGGTTTAGCAAGGAATACTTAATGCTACACAACAGGTTTTCACCATGCAGTTGGATAAGACTACCAAAACTATGCTTAAAGGATGCAAACATAATTTATGATGACTCAGGCAGCTATAGTAGATCTTAGTTCTTGTCAGAGCACTTTTTGGCAGAATTGCATATAATTTTTTTCGTGTAATACGGATACATACAGAAATTCCTAGACGAGACTACCAGAATTGTCCCTACTGAAGAAAATAATTTGACCATTTGATTATCAAAAAAGCTCAGCTTAAGGCGAATAGTAGGGGTGATAGTGGCGCCACTACATATTTAATTTTATAATTACGTTATACAAAGGAATTATCAAAAAATCGGACCGCGCGTAGACGATATCTATCATAAGCTTCTTTTAAATGTATCTTTAATAGTTTTGTACTGTATTATTTAGGCAGATACTTGTTTCAAGAGTTTAGTTCCTATTGGTGGCCACCAAGCTCTCCAAACAAGGTTTTTGATTGAATAACACAAAACAAAACTATTACAGATACATTCAATAAAAGCTTGTGATAGGTATCGTCTACCAGCAGTCCGATTTTTTGATAATTCCTTTGTATAACTTAATGATTAAATGAAATATGTAGTGGCGCCACTATCACCCCTACTATTCGCCTTAATAGGGGATTTATAACTAACTTAAGTATTTTGAGTCTAATTAATACAATAAATGCATATGAATTTTAATTACATTTAGATTCAGTTTAGGTATTTTGAATACCTACCTAAACAGAATCTAATCAGACTATACACTTACTGTTAACACAACACCATACCTGTATGACTAGTGTTATTGGAAATATATTTCTGTACAGCTTAATAAATAAATAAATAAATACACCTTCCAATAGTTTAGCTCGAAGAGAGCTCTTCTCAAGGTTACGCTCACCTTACCTGTCTACGATCCATTCTCAAGAAATAATGTTTGTAAACAATTCACATCACAAAAATCCAAAATTCTCTTTTTGTCATCAACTTTGAAAGTAATTGCCAGCAATATGCATTGTAGGAAAAAGCTAAAATCGACAAGTAGTGCCAATCTGTCAAAATGTCAACAAAAATAAAGTCATTTTTAGGTTAGTATGGGTCCATGATTACAAACATTGTATCTTTACTTGGTTGGCCAGAGTATAGTTTTCAGTTTTCTTAAACAACATTTTGCTATCAAAAAACTATGTTCCAAGTTGCAGTGCCCCACCCGGGCTTGAAGCTTCTACCTCATTTTAGTACCTTAATGTACAACATGTAGCGGTCACAGGGAGTTGAAGGATGGAGGCGGCTCAGGACCGGTCTTCGTGACGTCGTTTGGGGGAGGCCTATGTCCAGCTGTGGACGTATACAGGCTGATGATGAATGTACAGTCGGCTGCAAAAATATGTATACACCCAAGTTTTCAATTTGACTAAATAGTAAGTGTATAGTAATTGTGATAATTTCTGTACCGCATTCTGACGAAGTACGATGACTACTTTGTACGAAAAACGTGTGCATGTCCTTTTATTTGAAAAGTTCCGAGTAAAATGAAAGTTAAACCTTGGAAGTGTATTCATGTCTGTGCAGCTGACTGTACAACATAAAAACTTTCGTAGTTTGATGAATCCATTATGATTGTAAGCATGTTCTTCCAACACAAACTAGGTTTGTAGTTAACATGCTTACATGCATAATGTACAACATGATCGCAATAGAAATCTTGTATCTTAAAAATTGTTGTGCAATCAAGAAGAAACATCATATTTACAATGATACTATGTTTCATACAGTTGTCCAGTTGGAGATTCCTACAGCGCCCCGCAACAAGGGACGTGTATTCACATGTGGACAGGGGGATGTCGGCCAGCTTGGGCTCGGGGACAGCGTACCAGAGAGTACCAAGTAAGTTGCTTTTTAACCCCCGACGCAAAAAGAGGGGTGTTATAAGTTTGATGTGTCTGTCTATGTATCTGTGTATCTGTCTGTGGTATTGTAGCTCCCAAATGGATGAACTGATTTTCGTTTAGTTTTTTTTGTTTCATAGATAATTTTATCCCGAGTGTTCTTAGCCATGTTTCATGAAAATCTGTTCAGCCAATAAACGTCGGCGGGTTTTTTAAAATTTTAGTTTAATCTTGTGGTATCACATGTATAATCACATCACACTAATATTATTAATGACAAAGTTTCGATGGATCTAACTCTCCATGTCTGTCTACAAACGTACAATCTCGAATTTTGAAGTTTTTCGGGCACAAATTAAGGCGAGACAATGAGTCCATCAAAAGGCTAGTTGTGCAGGGAAAGGTGGAAAGTAAAATACCGAGGGGTAGATTGCTTATGAGATGGGCCGATTAGATAAGATCTGCCCTAGGTGTCCCCCTGCATGCATAAAGGACCACCAACAGGGAGAGATGGCGATATACGTGAGGCAGGCGATATCAGCCCTACAACAAAAGACTTGTCATGACGACCACGACCATTCTGCCAAGAACACTACGAATGAGAAGAATTCTCATGGTTTTGGATTTGGTCAAGTTTGGGGCATACATACCCCAATGGTGAAACACCATACTGTTACATAGTCAAAAGTCAGTGATGATAGACAGACTACTACTAGGCTACTTTTTATTCTAATAAACAGGTGGCGCCGCCGGCAGAAGCTAGTAAATCAATAAACTATACCTATGATGAAGCATGGGTCCAGCTGGCTCAGGAACAAGATGCGTGGAGGGCCAGGCGGAGGCCTTCACCAGAGAATATTATAATTACTTACCCTTGGCCCAGCTGTGGGACGCACCAGGCTTATTGTAATTGTACACTGAACACTCTTTCTCTTTTCAGATTCAGAAATGTACCCGCCCTGGGGAATAAGATTGTAGCAGTCAGTGCCGGGGGCATGCACACTATAGCACTTGACAGTGCTGGCAAGGTAACTAACATCATCTTTATTATTTACTAGTTTCTGCCCGCGACTTTGCACGCGTCGTTTCTATCGAAACGTTTTAAGGTTATTCTATCCCATGGTAACTGATTTATGGGATAAAAGGCCTACGTTTGATTCCAGGATTAGACTTACCTGTATGCAAAATTTCAGCCCGATCCGTTCAATAGTTTTGGCGTGAAGAGGTAACAAACATCCATCCATCTATCCATCCAAACTTTCGCATTTATAATATTAGTGTGACTATTCACAATGCATCATCTAGCCCCAAACTAAGATTAGCTTGTGTTATGGGTACTAGGTTACATAAATAATATTTTTTATTATGTATAGAAAATACCCTGAACAAATATCCACAGATCATACAAACATTTGTCCTGAAGTGGGAAACGAGCCCGCGCGTCGCAGGCGGATCTTCGCCCGCTGCCCCACGGAGGTCGTCATAAACATAAATTATGTTCCAGCATTCTTATAAGATTGTTTTCCCTCAGGTATGGACATACGGCTGCAATGACGAAGGAGCTCTCGGCCGCAACACGACAGGCGATGAAGATGAGGGGACTCCAAAGAAGGTCACACTACCAGCCAAGGCTGTGTTGGTGACTGCAGGGGACTCTCACTCTGCTGCCTTGTTGGAGAATGGAGATGTGTACGCTTGGGGCTCGTTCAGGGTACGTAGATCACAGTACTTACCTACTGAACTATGGAACACACTCCGAAAATGGGACAGACAGAGACCTGCTCTCCTTGCATGGACAGCAATATACAAGAATTAAAATAATATCCCAAAAGTTAAGACCTCGACGGAACTTAAACCTGCTACCCTCCACTCAGTACGGGATAATAATGAAAAATTGATAATCTTTGGGACTCTACGGAATCTAGCGCCGTTAGCTCCACCTACAGGAGAAAGATTGAAGTTATCCAATCCTGTTCAAAGAGAGAGAGTTACATTTAGTTTGTTTGACAAGAGGTTTTGTGTGGCTATTTTCTAGGGTAGATATAGATAACTCTTTATTGTACCACACTAACACAAAAGAGAAGGAAATGCTGAGAATTAAGGACCGCTATTAGGGCGCTGCCACCTATTTTATTAATACGTTAAAGAAAGGGCAAAGATGCGAAAACAGAGTTTGGTGGCAACAAAGAGCAACTCTGCATCTCTGCGTAAACTATACAAAATAAAATATTACAGAGGCATTAAAAAAACGTTATGATAGATACCACAAACTGCCCAAAGGTTTTTGATAAGCATTCTGATTACTTTGGACCGAACGCAGTGAAACGAATGCAGAATTAAATAAATAAATAATGCTGGACAATTCACACAATATTAACTAGCTAGCCCCAAGCTAACACAATGTTATGGGTACTAGATAACTGGTATACTTAATACAATACACAACATAGATAGATATTTTTTTATTATACATAGAAAAACATCTAGATCACCCTGAACAAATATCTGCAGATCGTACAAACACTTGATCCGAGGCGGGAATCGAACCCGCAACCTCCTGCGTCGCAGGCGGACCTTCGCCCGCGCAGCAAGAGAGGTCGTCAGGAATAACTCGATAAAATGCCTCAAAAACATTGAAGTGAACAAAAAATCAAAGTAAACACTTTATTTCCTAGTTTTACGTACTTTATTTGAATTTTGTGACGTATCCAAGATTCCTTAAGTTCTTAAAGAAATAAAGCACTTTTTGATCACACTAATATTATAAATGCGAAAGTTTGGATAGATAGATGGATGGTTTGTTACGTCTTCACATCAAAACTACTGAACAGATTGAGCTAAAATTTTGCATCGGTGTAGCTCTAAGCCTGGAATCAAACATAGGGTACTTTTTATCCCATAAATCAGTTCCCATGGGATAGAAATTACCTTTGAACGTTTCCATAGAAAGAACGCGTGTGAAGTCGCGGGCAGAAGGTAGTATTTTAATAAATGGCGGCGCTAGTGTGAGTCGGGGTAACGCCTTAAAACAGACAATAATCGACACAGGTCTTAAAAAAATCCAGCGAGTCAATATCTTAACAAAAATTTGTTTTTAATCCCCGACGCAAAAATAGAGGCTCTTTTTGCGTGCATTAAAAACAAATGTTATAAGCTCAACATATCTGTCTGTGGTATCGTAGCTCCCAAACGGATGAACCGATTTTAGTTTTTTTTGTGTCATAGACAATTTTATCCCTATTATTCTTAGCCATGTTTCATGAAAATCTGTCGGGGGTGTTTTTAAACTGTTTAATTTTGTTCTTGCAATTCCAGGACTCCCACGGCAGTATGGGCCTGGTGATGCAGGGGCGCGAGCACAAGTCCAGTAAGGAGCCCATCAAAATAGACATCAGTGAGACTACTGCTGATATAGCATCGGGCGGCGACCATCTTGTTATTTTAACTGTAAGTTGATGGATGGGAATTCTAAGCTGTGTGGTGCCAGTTTAGAATTTGCACCACCCCAACTCTTCCCGCGGGTGTCGTAAGAGGCGAAGGGATATCCACCAGGGGCGGGCAGCAGCGCCTCCTGCAGAACAATTCTACCACCGAAATGCGATCCCCAACCCTCATGCCCAGCGCGGAGATTATGGGCATTACCCCCTTGAGATAAAAGCCAAAAAACTGCTTATCATTATGTTGAGGTTGATGGATAGACAAATAATTAATCCTACTTATCATGGACAAAAAACCGTATGGAAATCAAAATCAAAAACTCTTTATTTCCATAAATACAATAAATGTACACTTAGAAAAGGTCAAAGGTTATTAAACTAAACATTGACATGGAAATAAAGTGATATTTTTTATTTCTGTCGCTTCGGTATGTAGACTAAAGTAAAGAAGAAATCTAATATTTTGTAGTAAGCCTTTTGCACAGCAAGGTTTTGACAATTGTTTTTTTTTTGTGCAGGATATTATTTTGATTTGCAAAATGCGGGGGCAGATATCTACAAAATATACCTGAGAAAGAAAACAAAAGGAACTCAGATTCGTATTTTGATACCAAAATATCTTTAGCTGAATAAAGGCATCAAAATTAAACCATCAAATTCAAGGTTATCCGCGTTACTCTTACAACAATATGGCGGTGCTTTTCCATGAGTTACAGCATTTCCGAATGTCCAATTTACCCATCGTTCCTATGAATCGATTTACTCTTGGCAAAATACAAGAGGAATAACACCCTCAACCTCAATGAAACCTTATAAAATTTCTATTTTAATTCCTTACAGACCGGTGGCACGGTATTCACAATGGGGTGCGGCGAGCAAGGCCAGCTTGGCCGCCTGCCGCAGCGCTCCGCGACCAGAGAAGCCAGGCAAGGGTTCAGTGAGTATCCAATGGTTCTGACCGGGGCTCCATGGACCACAGGTCACTGGAAGCACCCGAAGTGCTTCGCGGAGCTATCCATAAAGTAATGTAAAAGAAAGAAAATGATTAAACACTACACTACTAATATAATAAAATAAATAAAATACTACTTAGTAACACGCACAAAAACACATGAATTGAATTTATTCATTGAGCATTTTTTTTATTCTGTGGAAGATTACCTTAATTTTAAGTTTTGACCTAGTGAGTTCTGCAGACAATTAATATTTGCGTTTATATAATCCAATTATTTAAATGTTTTTAATTGGTTTAACTAGTGAAGTACTCTCTCTGTGGCTCAGCGGGCGACGGTCCGCCTGCGACGCAGGAGGTTGCGGGTTCGATTCCCGCCTCGGGACAAATGTTTGTACGATCTGCAGACATTTGTCCAGGACGTTCTGGATGTTTTCTATGTTTAATAAAAAATATCTATCTATGTAGTGTATTGTATTATGTATATCAGTTATCTAGTACCCATAACACAAGCTCTGCTTACCTTGGGGCTAGATAATGCTGTGTGAATTATCCAGCTTTATTTATTTATTTATTCACATGCCTGTACCCGGGCGAGATATGCTGTTCTACTGTATTATTCCACCAGTTTTTATGTACCATGTCTTGTGTGAATAAATGTTACTGAATTAATAATCTCTAACACAATACGTATACTAACATAAGTAGGTACCGAGGTATTGTGTTGGTACTAAGTAGCCCACTCAGCAAGCAGACAAGCGCGTGTGTGTAGGTCTAACAGGTCCTGACTCAGCTTGTTGCTCTAACACAAAAGCCTAGGGTAGGTAGGGGATAAAAAGTCGCCTATGTTTGATTCCAGGGTTAGACTTACCTGTATGCAAATTTCAGCCTGATCCGTTCAGTAGTTTTGGCGTGAAGAGGTAACAAACATCCATCCATCTATCCATCCAAACTTTCGCATTTATAATATTAGTGTGATATCGAAACGACTGGAAAGTGTGATAAGCTGTACGGTTGTCTGCAAAGAGCGCAACGTACGGTCGCAACATGTTCGATCGTATGTTAGTTGGTACTATCAACCCCCTCGAATTTTGTGCAGCATTATTTAGTTGTTATTTACTTCCAGGTGCCCTACTCGTTCCATCCAAAGTGAGTCTGAAGGCGGGCGCGTCGCGAGTGTGGGCCGGATACCACGCCACGTTCGTGCTGGACGCCAGTCAGGAGAAGGTCTTCGCGTTTGGACTTAACAATTATGGTCAACTCGGTAAGTACTTAGCGTACCGTAGCGACTCGGCAGACGTAGTTTAGAAAGCCCGCCGGCCAGGTGGGATGACGATCTGCGAAAGACGGAAGATGCTGGATGCGGCAAGCTGAAGAGAAGGCGCTATGGCGCTCATTCGGGGAGGCCTATGATTCAGATAGATTCAGATTCTTTATTGGCAACATAGTTACAGGTCATACAAGTGGTACAGTCTTACTTAATTTGTAAGTAGTGCTAATTAAAATAAAGTGACAGTATAAATTAAAAAATAGATTAAGTAAAATATAATAATAACCATTATAATAATCATACACATGTCCAGCAGTGGACTAATATAGGCTGATGATGATGTTAAGTGCTCGGTATTTCGTCGAAAGTGAGTCACAAACAGCTGGGTCATTAAGTATCGTAAAGCAAAGTACCATGTGGCTTAGAATTAACACCGCCCCAACTCTTCCCGCGAGTGTCTGGAGAGGTGACTAAGGGATATTTATCGGGGGCTGCAGAACAGACCACTGAAACTGAGAACACCAATCAGTTATAGATAACTTGACATGCTAATGTCCCGCTCGACCCAATGCACACTATTGGGAGACATCTTGAAATGAGACACAGGCTTGTGCTCTGCGTATGATGTCGAATCATTTGCAGAGCGATAATCAAGAATATAGCGTGCCTACATTATTTTCTTATTCACTCCCCGTTTAGCCCATGAATAAAGGCCTCTATGACGCCATTCTGTCCAATTCTGCACCACTCACACCTTCACCCAATCACTATATTGACTATAGTATGTCTATCCACAGGTATAACAGGCGAGAAACGTAAAACAGCGCTATACGGCCCCAACGAATGCGACGCCTTCACAGTCAGCTCTGGCTGGAGGAGCGTAGCACCAGGGCAACACCACTCGCTGGCTTTAGACCACAGGGGACAGGTGTACGCGGTGGGACGCTGTGAATATGGCAGGTAATACATACCTTCACAGCCAGCTTTGAAGGAGCGTAGCTCTGGAGCAACACCACTCACTGGTTCTAGACCACAGGGGACAGTTGTACGCGGTGGGACGCTGTGAATATGGCAGGTAATACATACCTTCACAGTCAGCTTTGAAGGAGCGTAGCTCTGGAGCAAAACCACTCACTGGCTGTAGACCACAGAGGACAGTTGTACGCGGTGGGACGCTGTGAATATGGCAGGTAATACATACCTTCACAGTCAGCTTTGAAGGAGCGTAGCTCTGGAGCAACACCACTCGCTGGTTCTAGACCACAGGGGACAGGTGTACGCGGTGGGACGCTGTGAATATGGCAGGTAATACATACCTTCACAGTCAGCTCTAGAGGAGCGTAGTCCTGGAGCAACACTACTTGTGAATATAACAGGTAATGAATAGACAGCAGGCTAGAAACAGTATCAGGCATGAAACAGGTACCAAAATATTTATGAGATACCTTATTTGTCGAAATTGGTATAGACGTTTCAGCGCTATGTAGAATCACATTGCTGGCGTGTAACCGGAATAGGGTGCAAAACTCCTTTGGTAACCAGGCAAAAATTTACAGTAATACGCAAAAATCTGTTTCAGAAAAGATACAACAAATCTCAGACAGGCACTTAAAGCCCTGGATTAGAAGAAAAAAAACAAAAGTATCAGACAGGTTAGGAGAGCTTGTTTACCCACTGTTAGATAGACACAAAAGAAGACAAAAGACGGTACTAAATCATTAACACGTTTGGTACAAGAGACCAACAACTATAACAAACAGGGTGTTGTAAACAGAATATAAGACAGTTCCATAACAAGTCAATCTTGTCCACAGATTAGGCCTCGGCGACAGAGAGGGCGACGCAGAAACCCTCGTTCCCGTCCCTACGCTAGAGAACAAGAAATGCGTCAGTATAGCCGCCGGGACCAGTAATTCCTTCGCGGTTTCTGAAACAGGTACGTTTTACTATAAACTTAAGGCGAATAGTAGGGGTGATAGTGGCGCCACTAGATATTTAATTTAATCATTAAGTTATACAAAGGAATTATCAAAAAATCGGACCGCTGGTAGACGATACCTATCACAAGCTTTTATTTAATGTATCTGTAATAGTTTTGTTTTGTGTTATTCAATCAAAAACCTTGTTTGGAGAGCTTGGTGGCCACCAATAGGAACTAAACTGTTGAAACAAGTATCTGCCTAAATAATACAGTACAAAACTATTAAAGATACGTTTAAAAAAAGCTTATGATAGATATCGTCTACGCGCGGTCCGATTTTTTGATAATTCCTTTGTCTAACGTAATTATAAAATTAAATATGTAGTGGCGCCACTATCCACCCTACTATTCGCCTTAAATCATCAGCCCATACTTGTCTTGTCGCTTCAGCTTGCAACAAACTAAATAAACTTAAATATCCACGCCAGACAAGTTTCTTTTTCTTTTCGGTAATAAACAAAACGATTCTGACTTATGAACCAGTGAACAAGATTTTGTAAATAAATACAGCTCGTAACTCCACCAGTAGCACGCCTCCGCACCCCTACGCGTCGCGTGCGCTCTGTGTGAAGACACTCCTTAAAGCCGTCACACACAGAAGCCGTGGCCGGGCCGGAGGCGAAGGCGTGCGAGTTGTATCATATGAATTTATATGAAAGACTACACACACACCGCAAGCGGTGGCGAAGCGGTGACACAAACAGTCGGCGTGCGCGACGCGGTGCGGAGCCGTGGCGGCGCGGTGGCGAGGCGCAGGCGTGGCGTGGCCACGCCACGCCTGCGCCACGCTCCCACGCGTGGGAGCGTTGTATTTCAGCAAGTATAAGGAGTGTCTTCACACAGAGCGCACGCCACGCGCCTCGGTGTGGAGGCGTGCTACTAACGGAGTTACCAGTTGTATTTATTTACAAAATTTTAGTATGACCCGAATAAGGCGCTAAATAAAATGGAGTATACCGAAAAATTGATTTTACTATTCCAACCACATCGTTGTTCATACGATTGCCGTATAAAAGATAATAAAAATGATTTAAAAAAGGACATCTTTACAATAATGCGACGCCGTGACCACACACACAAGGCTCCAAAACGCCTCCGCGACGCCACGGTCTCTCAAAGTCTCTCAAACGCTCCCTGGGATCAAGTATTACTCTCTGTCAATGTAACCTCCGCTACAGAGGCTTTCTATGCCACTATCTATGAAATCTTTGATAAGTGTTTACCGACAAAGAGTCGCAAGAAAACTGGTGCAAGGCGTTATCCCGTCTGGTTTACCCCCGACATTATAAAGGATACTATGCGAAAGGGGAAACTTCATGCCAACTGGAAGAAAACCAAGTCTGACGAAAACTATAGGTTGTTTTCGGAATTGAGGGCGTCTCTGAAATCGAGGGCATCTAGTGCTTATAATTTGCACCTGAGAAATATTGAAAGTAACCTTGCTCTAAACCCACGGGAATTTTGGCAGCATATCTCTAGTTTGCGAGCTAAGGGTGGGTTTGAAGCCAATGTTACTTATAAAGGAGAGTCGTGTTCGGGTGTTGCAGCAGCTGAGGCGTTTGCCAGTTTCTTCGGAAGTATTTTTCTGACCGATATTCCAGCGCTAGACGCTGAAAATATTAATCGCTGTGACCAGAGCTGTAACAGCAACTACGTAAATATTTTTGAATTTACGGCGACAGATGTGCTCTACGGAATTAAAAAGTTAAAAGCTAAAAGCTCTATAGGACCGGACGCCGTACCACCGGCTCTTATAAAGTCAGTTAGTAAAAGCTTGGTAACCCCACTGTATCACATTTTTAATTTGGCATTACGGACAGGTAGGTATCCAGCACAGTGGAAGGTGTCAAGGGTAACACCGATCCCAAAAACCTCGAATAAACTTGCTGTCGAGGAATATCGTCCAATCGCCATCTTGTCTTCTCCCGCTAAGGTACTTGAAAACGTCTTACACAAAATCATATACGCACAAGTCAAGACTATCTTATGCAATGCCCAGCATGGTTTTAGAGATAAGCGGTCGGTCAACTCCAATCTTATGACACTTGTAGAGTACATCTCAAGTAACTTAGATCTCGGCTGTCAGGTGGACGTGCTCTACTTCGATATCCAAAAAGCATTTGATAGGGTCAATAATGACATACTGCTGGCCAAACTAAGCGCCATAGGCTTCGCGCCCGATCTTCTCAGACTTCTCGCCGACTATCTGCGCGATCGCCAGCAGTATGTTAAACTTGGAATTTATGAGTCTGCACCCTATCACACGCGGTCAGGGGTAAGTCAGGGCTCTATTTTAGGTCCCTTGCTTTTTAATTTAATGATTAATGACTTACCAGACGTTGTAGAGCACGCGGAGTGTCTGTTGTACGCCGACGACTTGAAACTCTACACTGTCATACGTTCCACGGCAGATTGTGAGGCGCTTCAAGTTGATGTAAACGCGGTATGTCAATGGTGTATCGACAACAAGATGGGGTTTAACCCTTCCGATGACTTTCGGTCGAAAGAAAAACCCGGTATGCTTTGATTACTCGATTCATGGCAAAATGATCTCTAGAGTAACGGTAATCAAGGATTTAGGAGTAACTTTTGACCGAAAACTCACTTTTCACGACCACATCACTACGGTGGCCAAGCAGTCCTTTCAAAGACTTGGCTTTGTGCTGAGAAACGCCCGAGACTTTCGCAGTGACAGTGTTGTGCGGCTTCTGTTTGGGGCTCTAGTGCGGAGCAAGCTAGAGTCTAGCAGTTCCGTCTGGAACCCGCACGAAAGTACGTATGCACTGTTATTGGAAAAGGTTCAGAAGGCGTTTCTCAGGTCTCAGTACAAGCGAGAATTTGGGTATTACCCATATATGTACCCAACTAGGTTTCTCCAAGGGTGTCTTGGGTACAATTCCCTACAGACCAGAAGAGCGTACGATCAGACAGCAACAATGTGCAAGGTGCTCCGTGGTATGATCGACGTTCCTGATCTGCACAACCTTCTATTTCGGCTCTACCTCCCTAATAATTACGTTCGCAACAGAAGCCACAGACTTTTCTCTGTGCCCTTCAGTAGAACTGTCGCTCGTGCCAACTCTCCTCTGCCTCGCACCCTCGCCAGGCTCAACAGACTTCTAGGCCAGAACCCAGACTGCGATATCTTCGCAGACGAATGGAAGAATTTAATGTTGGTATGCCTGTGGTTTTGCGAGAGTGATGACTGAAAGGATGCCTGTTTGTTTTTGAATTATTTTTTAAATTTGTAATAATCATGTTCACATTATGTTATTTATTATTTCAATTAATTTATTTATTTGCCTCATTGTTTCTATTATTATTCTATATGGATTTATTTTTAAAATGTTTTACAAGTTTTATAATAATTTTAATTTAGACTAGATAAATGATGTTTTTTCACTCTATGTAACTAGTGTAATTGGTTTTTGAAAATCGTGTTAGTTACTAAGCAAATAAACAAATAAATAAACGGCTCTCGCACGCCTGCAGTGTGAAGACATCCGCACCGCGAACGTCACGCCTGGCTCGGCTACCGTCCGCCTCCGGCTTCTGTGAGTGACGGCTTTTATACTTGCTGAAATACAAACGCTTACTCGCCACGCCTCCGCCTCGGCACCGCGCCGCCACGGCTCTGCGCCGCCACGGCTCCGCGCCGCGTCGCGCACGCCGATTGTTTGTGTCGCCGAGCCGGCCCGCCGCGGCCGGGCACCGCGCCGCCACCGCTTGCGGTGTGTGTAGTCCTTCATATAATTTCATATGATACAACTTGCACGCCTTCGCCTCCGGCCCGACCACGGTTTCTGTGTTAGGCGACTTTTATAGTTAAAAAATATTGCCGAGAAAAATATATCCATGTGTTGCATAGTCTAGCGGGTAATGCTGGCTAAGAATTGGAAAGACAAGAGTCCGCATCAGACCTTCGTGGTTTTGGTTATCCGGCGGTCCTTCCAAATCTTGGTAAGCCTTTCAGCAGCAGATCGTGTGATAGCGAAGCGTCTTTTTTCATCCTCACAACCTTCGATGTTGGTGATGGTGGATTCCAAGTTTATGTAGTTCTGCACAAATTCACAGTTAGCTATGTTTTTGACGTCTGGTTGGTTATGCTCAGCTCGGTCTACTATCATCATTTTGGACTTGTCCCTATTGATAGCGAGTCCTAAGCTCAGGCTTGTAGATTCCTTGGTGTTCTCTCCTCCAGCTATACTTTCCCCGGAAACTATAGCCGTTCAGGAGCCCTTATACAGAGCACTTGAATATTAATAAATCCTTGTTGTTTGCAGGTGAAATATTCGGCTGGGGCATGGGCAGCGAAGGTCAGCTGGGCACCGGGCAGTGCGCGGACGCGGCGGCGCCCGCGGCCGGCGTGTGCGTCGCGCTCGCAGACCACGTGCCACGGAGAGTAGCGGCTGGCGGACAGCACACCGTTTTACTAGTGGTAAGATGCTTTGCGGAAAGTTCGTCTAAAACAATTCGACTAAAAACATTTCAACTAGTAACGATTCGACTAACGACTAAAACAATTCGTTTTAAAAACGACCCCCCCCCCCCCTTCGCGGGGGTTGGACGGGCTTCGTTAGGAGTACGTTAATGGAGGCCTACAAGTCGGGTCAAATCAAGGTCTTCGTGCTTTAGTCGAAATGTTTTTAGTCAAATTGTGTTTTAGTCAAATTGTATTAGGCGAATTGTTTTAGTCGATTTTTCCGTAGACGGGTAAGATAGGTACGTGACCTTTTGGGGGCGGAAGGATGGCCCGGCCCATTTAGCCCGCATACCCAGGGTCAACAGACATTTGGTGTCGCACAGTTACATAAGTCAGATGTTGTTGGATCAACCGTTAGCGCGATCTAGGAATTGGTTACTTTTTTTGCACTCGTAGCGCCATCTTCAGAACCTTTAAAGATTAATGTTAATACATAAGTAAGGGTCTTAGATTCAATTAAAGTAGGTATCGACAATCTTATTTGTTATTTCGGACATACAATAATATTTTAACAGTTCAACTGTATGAAATTGTTCGGGTACACAACAAATACCTAGGTCTTATTTTCTAAATACCTAGTCTAGAATAGATCTAGCATAGTTATACACAAATTTCTCACAACATCCTAACTCTTAACAGGAAGACCCCAACCCTCAAAAGGAAACCACACCAGTCCCCGAGCCAGAAACGGCTGAACAGAAAACAGAGGCATCCACAGAAGAAGAGGAGGAAGAAAAAGAGGTGGCAAAGCCACGATCGAAGAGGCAAAAGAAGGAACAAGAGGGAGAGGTTACCTCTACGTCTGCCAGCGAAGTGACAGAGGTTAACAAGCCACAGGTGAGTCACAAATACGTCCTACCCGTCATGACCTACGGAGCTGAGACGTGGACACTCACGGTAGGGCTGGTCCACCAGTTCAAAGTCGCTCAGCGAGCTATGGAAACAGCTATGCTAGGAGTGTCTCTGAAGGATTGGTTTCGTAACGAATACATCCCACATAGAACCAAAATTTTCGACTTACCAAGCTTAAGTGGCAGTGAGCCGGCCAAATCTCGCAAATGTAGTGTAGGATGACCTCCGGTCAGGTGAGATGACGACCTGCAAAAGACTGTAAGCAGCTGGATGCGGCAAGCTGAGGACAGGGCGCTATGGCGCTCCTCAGGACAGGCTATGTCAGCAGTGGACTAACGTCTCCGTTGAGACTGGCCGACAGCACTAAAAACAATGCGGTCCTTTGCATTATAATAGAAACAAGACAAAATTAAAAAAATTTAACCCCCCCCCCCGACAGATTTTCATGAAACATGGCTAAGAACACTCGGGATAAAATTATCTATGATACAAAGAAAACTAAACGTAAACGGTTCATCCGTTTGGGAGCTACGATACCACAGACAGATACACAGACAGACACGTTAAACTTATAACAGCCCTCTCATTTTGCGTCGGGGGTTAATAAAAAGGACGGCATCAGTTTTAGTGCTCTCAAACTAGTAAAGTTTTAGTGACATCTGAATTGACACGAATATTCCCAGCTATTCTGCATATATAATACTCCTGCTTTGTTTATTTTGTGCACTTACTCTTTATTTTCGTAGAAAGCTTGTTAATTTTATTGTTTAATTGTAAATCCAGAAGAAAAGAGGAAGAACGCCAGCCCCATCGACATCCAGCTCCAGTTCTCGCAAAAAGCGAAAGAATTAGGTTCCCTTCTGTTTACTAGTTGTGTAGATTTGTTAGAAATGTCGCAAAATGTGTAAGGTATCAAATTTAAAAGAATTTATAAATAAAAAAATCTGTTCACAGTATCATCATCTAAATACAAATTTATGATTTTACATACTTACCTTAATTCTTTGGCTGAAACTGCACTGAACTTATGTTCAGTGCCGATATATTTCGGCGCAGGAGCTTTTTTTGTGTCTCCTAATATGTTACTGTTTCAACATCTCAAAACTCACGTCATAAAATTTAATAATCTTTTTGTACTTGTGTCGAAATATATGTAATATGCACCTCAAATACATTTTTAGAATAATTTTAAAATTATAATATGTACCTAATGTTATAATTATAGTAATATCACACTTCTTGTTCCCATAACACAAGCTCTGCTTACTTTGGGCCAAATGAGGCTGTGTGAATCTTCCAACATTTTTTTTATATGTAATCGGTTTGTATTATTTAAACAAACAAACTTACATATTTTGGGACATTACAATACTGCACATCTGCAGTATCTAATTATGTAGAAGTATTTTATAACTTAGAAGGTGGAGGAATCGTTCTGTTCTTGTGCTGTCCTTTTGCGTAGTTTAGTATTATCGCATGTGTGTACTTAGATGGTAGATCATTGTAGTAAGTGTTAGATCTAAAGGAGTTAGAAATTTTCTTTGCCACCAGATACGTGCAAATTCAGAGAAGCTAAGCAGCGGAATGTATCAAACGAAACTAAGAACCTTCCTCAATATCTAATAGCTTTCAAACGGCAATAGGCCAGACTTGTTGACTCTTTTTTAATGTAGGTCTTAAATTATCAATTATTGTCCAATTTGATGGAAAATAATATTACCATATTTTTTTTAGGACCTTGAAAACCGCAAAACTTTAAAGTCTACTTTTCGTAAACAGGCGAAAACGCTGTCAGCCATATTTTGTCTGTGCTGTGACGTCATCCGGGTCGAAACCTCTGTCGAAACTAACAATTGACATTAGCAAATGTTCATCATTGCAAAAATATAGGCAGACTACATAGTGAATTTTACTCGACTACATCGACATAGTGCAATTTGCTGAGAGTCCTATGACGTCACGACATGGCCGACAGCGTTTTCGTGTTCAAAATTGAAAATTTAAAAAACAAAAATTAAAAATATGTAGTCATCTTACACTTTTATTATCAGAAATCTATCAATATCGGTTTCTTAAGTCAAATACTACGGAAAAATTCATTTAACGCGCCAAATTTGATATGAGTCAAGCCTTTTATAGAATTGGTGGATTTAGGTCCACTTTCACCGTTGCAATTGAACGCGTTCAATATTCGATGAACTCAGTTTAGCGCTTCATAAAGTTGATCCGGTTTAAGCGCTAAACCGAGTTCAAGAACTGTCATGTCAATAGGTATTACAAATTTTAACTCGATCAAGCTGGACTTGTTTCGTTGATCTTAGTTTTGACAGCAAACGGTGAAATTGGACCAAAAATCCAAATCCAAAACTCTTTATTTCCATAAATAAAATGTACACTTAGAAAATGTCAAATTATAAAACTAAACACGGGAATAAAGTGATATTTATTATTTAGCACTAGGGAGCGCCATAGCGTAGCTACCTTTGGTTATGACCAATTTCGCTGCTTAGCTACGGCACTATGTATGTGAAACAGCAAGGGTCCGGCGGAGGATGAATTTCCCATACAAACGTAGTACCAAAATGATTTGTAATTTGAGAATATTTTTACCATGGTTTGCTATTATTTGTATTAGAATAGTATTTATTTAGGTTCCTGCCACAAGCTTTTTTCAAAATACTTATCTAGAAAAATACTAAAAAAACATTCATTCCTTGATGTAAAAATGCTATTTGGTTTAATTTCATTTCAGAAAGGTATTTTGAAAAAAAATTGTGTCAGGAACCTAGATAAATACTATTTTAATACAAATAATAGCAGACCATGGTGAAAATATGCTTAAATTACAAATCATTTTGGTACTACGTTTGTATGGGAAATTCATCCTCCGCCGGACCCTTACGTAGAGTAGTTTGGGAAATTGCATTTGAATTTATGCGTTGTCATTTAAAATGTACCTTTTATTTACAGAAGGTGAATGGTGACGAAAAGAAAATTTCCCCTATGGACGTTGATCAAACAGGCAAGTTATTTTATTTATTTATTTTTAAGGTAGGCCTACAGCTTGCATAATGACACTATCTCACTCACACTAAATGCGAAAGTTTGGATGGATAGATGGATGGAGTAGCCTATGTTTGATTCCAGGATAAGAATTACATTCCCACAAAATTTCAGTCCGATCCGTTCAGTAGTTTTGGCGTGAAGAGGTAACAAACATCCATCCATACATCTAAACATCCAAACTTTCGCATTTATAATATTAGTGTGATGATAGCATTAAGAACATGAACGAGGGAAGATACTTAGTTTATGGTTTTTAAGATTATGCACTTACACTTTATACACTTAACTATCACCACACCAACTCAAAAGGGTTTTTTGAGCGTTCTCACTTTCTCCGTGTTTCACGTAAATCACATCACACTAATATTATAAATGCGAAAGTTTGGATGAATGGATGGATGTTTGTTACCTCTTCACGCCAAAACTACTTAACGGATCGGGCTGAAATTTTGCATACAAGTAATTCTAATCCTGGAGACAAACATAGGCTACTTTTAATCCCATAAATCAGTTCCCATGGGATAGAAATCAGCTTTACACCTTTCTATAGAAACAACGCGTGCGAAGCCGCGGGCATTAACTAGTGACTAATAATATCGTGATTTTTCTTTCACCAGATTCCACAGACAACTCACAAGACGCCCCACAAGATACCCCGCAGGACAAAACAGAAGAACAACCAGAAAAAATGGACACCGAACCAGAAACAGAACCGGAGAAACCAGAAACAACCGACACCTCCAGCCAGGGAACCACAGACAGTGAAACAAGATCACAGGACGACCAGAAGGATATCGAGAAACCAGAAGTCAACGGTACAGATAGTGATAAGGTAGAGATCAAATCTGTTGATGTGACAAATAATCCTCTTGTGACTACTGCGTGATGATAATGTGCTTGTTGAGTTGAGATTTTGATACTGTGACTGAGTTTGATAAAACTAGCTTCTAACTGCGGGTTTGCTCGCGATTTTGGACAAAATGTAGCTACTTACAGTACTATAGACTTACTGAGCTCCATTATAAAATACGCTGGTGGGAATATTCTCTAAGCAATAACAGTATTTTAATAAAGACAAGAAAATTACTATCAAATAATAGTATTCAATAAAAACTAGTAGATACATAAAGATAACTCTTTATTGTAAGTACCACACAAAATATAATACAGAAGGAAATGCTAAGAAGCAAGAAAGTACAGAGGACGGCATTATCGCTTTCAGCGATCTCTTCCAGGCAACCTTGGAACCTAGTATTTACAATTGAAACAATTTGATCCATATTAATATCAATACCAGTCGAAAGTGTCCCAAAAAACATAAATGGCGAAAATCAAATGGCCGCAATCTGTCATCGATAAAACCTCCAGCTTTCTTGTATGATGGAGCTCAGTGTATATTACATTTATTTAGTATTCCGGAAACAAAACCGTAAACCAAGCTTTTGTCTCCAGGATGCATACAGTTTCTTTTTTTTTTATTTCATTATCTTTGTTTAGCCGCTTGGTTGTGAAAGATAACAGACAGACAGACTTTCGCATTTATAATATCAGCCGTTTGAGCGTGAAGGAGTTACAAATCACTCACATACAGACAAACATTCGCCTTTATAATTAATGTGATTTGGAATTATGTGTGATTATGGATAATTTTGGCGTAACACAATACAAATTATATCGCAAAAATTTCGACTTCGATGGGACTTGAACCCGCGTCCTCCACTCAGTACGGGAATGTGATAACCAACTACACCACGAAGTCAAGTGACGTGGGAGTCGAAAATCTTTGCGACTTTCTACGGACTCAAGCGCCGTTATTAGAAATTATCCAGAGTGCGAGGCTTACGCACTATAATAACAAAAACGTAACACAATACTTTGAAACCATGGTAACATATAATCAAAGAAACAACGCCTTAAATAATTTCCTTAGAAAATTAAAATACAAAAACATAAAAACAATAGTTCTGGAAAGTGGTTCTAGAAATTTCTTTATCAAAATTTCAACTCGAGACAATAAGTTCACATTATTTTGAGTTAAGATAGTAGCATAATATGCCACATTCAAAGACATTGTATTTCTGTTGCCTTTTTCTAAAAACAAACGGAGTTACGATTTCTAAGGCAACATTATTTTCAATAAAACCCAAAAACATCAAAAACGCTCGTTCCCCAATATTATGGTAACATTATAATTCTTTGTTTTTAATATGGAATTGATTGATAAAAGAACATAGATAAATTTTTACCGACCAATGTAAAGTGCAATTTAACCGACTTTCATACACAAGGTTAGTATAATGTTTAGTTATTTATTGATAATAATTTCAATTCAGAGGTCGCCAAACTAATTTTACAGTACTCAAATGCTGCCGTCCCTTTCATAATAATTAAAATAAAAAGGTTGGAATAATTTTTAGTACTATAAAACTTAAAACCATCATGGCAACCACCACTAAAGTCTTACAATTTACAAAGGAATATTTACCATGATTTGAGTTTTGAGCTTTCCAATATTTCTTCATGCGCCGTGATCACGGAATAACTGATATCACTGCGATTGAGGTAGCTTTTTTTCTGGGTTTGAAATCTCGCTCAGTTTTCATACTGTAGAAAGAGATGCCCTGTATTTCAACGCAGAGAGACGGACATTGAGCGCTCTGACGGAGAAAACCAAGCTGGTATGAACTTTATTCTGTTGCTATAAGAATCTAAAATGTACTTTTTCATCCCCTCATCTCGGAAAGAGTACTTTTGCTCTTGCGATATCTGAGTGCAAAACCCGTTTTTATCCGTTATAGGATAAAGTAAAATTGTATTTAGAACATCGTGTGCACTACGTTTGTGATTCAAAACCTATTTACTTCAACCTCCATGGTGTCGAATTTATATTAAAACTTTTTTAATTTGTTAAAAACAGACTCCGAACCTTCTTGGTGTACTTTTTATTTAATTTGCTTTGCACGCGCCATTTTCTTTTTTTGCACCTAGTCATTTCCTCGCTGGTGGGATGAAAAGTTACGTGTTGCACTCGAGTGCAAATATTTTTTTCCTCGTGCTCTTTTGATTCCCTCGCTAACGCTCAGGATTCTAATTTTTGATCACACGCTGCGCTCGTGATTCAATTTTAGAATCCTTCGCTTGCTCGGTCATCAAAATTGAGCACGCGGTTAAAAAGCAACTTTGCACTCTTGTATAACAAATATCTATTTCCAGGCCCAGAAAGATAGGTCAAAAACCTCATGTACAATAGCCATGAGTATTTATTGGCAGACATACCAATCTACCCTCATTTTTTTGGCTCTTCTATTTTTATTAGGTACTGTAAAATTAGTTCTGGCTTTAACTGAATTGACACTATTGTTTCTGTTTAAAATCCATTTTCTAAAATAAACTAACGATTCAAAGTTCATTTTAATTTTATTTAATATCCAATAGTCTATCTAACTTAAGTTTTTAACCTTCTTATGATGTTATAATGGGTGTACTTGTTAGTTTTTAAACCTATTAAGTTTGTAGTATGTAAATATTGTCGTAAATAAAAGGAAATACAGATAAAACTAGTGGTAATGTTAGTACCAGAAGTTATGTTACAAAATTTTAATAAATGCCTCTTATATTTTATTTTGTTAGATTAGAACTCACGAAAAGGTAATAGAATATATTGACTTTTAAGCCTGGGTAGAACACAAATGAAACATTGTGACGCGTAACACATTTTTGTTAAGATGAAATTATGTACCCTATATTTATTTCTTAATGTTTATGTATAAGCTCTACTAAATAGCGGTGACTGTGTCTGAGCCATGTCATGTCGAAATCTGTATGTATTTATTTATTTATGAACAGTAAAATCAAATGTGTTACGTGCATTGAAAATAAAATTACAATAGTAACGAAGATAGCAAGGTAGAATTTACCGATTCTAGAATAATGTAAAACTTAATTACTTAGGTAATGTGTGTCCAGAGGTACAAAATTTAAAATTCTGATTTATTGATACATTTTAAGTGTTCTTACACAACGTTAGGTATGTTGTTTTTATTTTATAGTCTGTGCATGATTCTAAAAGTACAAATTGTACTATTCTTTCAAGCGACGCTTTTATCATAATTATTGTTAAAATAAAAATGAACTATTGTATTGTGTTTTCCTAATAAAATAGTAGTGAAAATTGTTTGAGTTTTCATTAGTTGACTGGGAAGAAACTACCTTGTGTTGGACCAACTCCGTCCATTCCAAGTCTGACGGTCAATATGTATAAATAGCATCAAGAAAAAAATATTATCTTTTTATAGTGATGCCATACAACAAAATGTGCTTGATTGGCATTGTGTAAGCGTAACTAATATTAGTGATGTAGTCATTGTAGGTACCGATATGAATTTTATCGATGGCATCGTAGTAATACTTTTTTCAATTTAATTTAAACTTAATTTTTCCCACAGACATGTGTTTTTATAACAACCACTCCCATCAAAGGGAGTTAATTGTAGATAAAATATACCAAAAACATTACCTTGAATTGTATTGTGGTACCTCAGTTAATCATCATCAATCAATTTTTCATATAAATAATAATAAAATCATTTATTTCAGGTCATAAAAAAGGAACCCATAGGTTATTTATAAATAAATTAAAGTACAATTAAAATACATACCTACTTACGGTCTGGTGCACAGAGAGCCAGAATCTGTACATAGGGCTACAGATGTTGTTAGCCATAACCTGAGGATGCTATTGTTAGACCGTCTAAGATTGGCCCAGAATGACGCAATACGAGATCTGATTATAGCGAAAAAGTCCGGAACCCGCGCATCAGCGAACATGCCGGACGCGCTGCAAAAACGTGGCTTCTTCATAAGGATGCGAAAAGCGTCATTGCACCCTTATGGTGCTATACGATTTTCTTTTGTATTTGAACCAGAGCTGACATGTATACATACAGAGGCAATACGCCTTAAATAACGTTACCTTTACTTCGTCACTGCATCTGGCAAATCTCCGAGCAAGCATGTTGCACCTGATAGACAGGTTCCGTCTTTCACGCTCAATATCTTGGTCATCACTCAGGTCTTCCGTGATGATGTGCCCAAGGTATTTAAACTGCTTCACAACCTTCACTGCTGAACCCTTCAAATACACATTAGGTACCTACTCTCTCCGGACCTTTTCCTGCTCTAAATACTAGCATTTCGGTTTTGAGGACGTTATGTTTTAATCCATGGAGGTGAGCATAATTTTCACATATGGATAACAGTTTCCGAAGTCCGTTAATCGAAGGGCTGAGGAGCACCATATCGTCGGCGTAACTCAAGTTGTTGACAGAAACATCACCAAAAATGGCAGCCTGTCCTGGTACCCCTCAGCTCCTCAATTAAGCCGTTCACGTAAATGTTAAAAAGGTCCGGAGAAGTTGACCCCCCTTGGCGGACGCCGCATTCCAATTTATTCACTGGCTGGATGTCGTGTCGCCCCATCTTACAACATTGGTTTGACTTCCGTACCAGTATCTCAAAAGGTTAACAATTTTCAGCGGGACCCTTGAGTGAAGTAGCTTCTTCCAGAGAATGTTATAAGTAATTCACTAAATCGAAGGCCCGACTCAGGTCTAAGAAACAGGCGTAGATCTAAGTTTCCCGGGTAACATAGTAGTTGACACTGTATTTAAGGCTGAAAATTGCCGCATCAGTTGAGAGACCGGGACGAAAGCCAAACTGTGCGTCATTAATACTCACATTATTCAGCAGTAAAGGCTGCACTAGCCGTTCAAACACCTTCCCTATAACAGTACCTAGGGAGATAGGCCGGTAGTTGGCTGCACTACCAAGGTTACCAGTTTTATTTTTAACCACTGGGGACTACTACATACAGTTTTAGTCATATTATCAGGCCTAAAAGAGAATTTCAAACATAAGTTGAATAAATCAAATAATATCGCAAAAAATTTCGACTTCGACGGGACTTGAACCCGCGTCCTCCCCTCAGTACGGGGATGTGATAACTGATAACCAACCCTTAGTGTGGGGTTACGCACTATAATAACAAAAAACCTTAAGTTGAATAAGTCACATAGTTTTTCATAAATCACCTGCATGCAGTATATGCTCTATACTTAGTTTATCGTGTCCCGGGGACTTTCCTCTTTTCATAATGTACACAGCTTTTGCTATCTCGTCAGGTGTAAACATATAACTACAGCCTTGTAGCACATCATTATCAGTAAGTAAAGGATACTCACGCTCATTTTCGCTAATAGGTTCTGGCTCTATTTTAAAACGACCAGCAAACAAGTCTGCAATTTGTTTAGGATCCTGCAAGCCTTCAACCGTCACGGGTAACCTATTATGATTTTACTAAAGCTAGGTTCTATATTGCTGTGTCGGGGTGTGTCGTGGCTAAGCTCATTTATTATGCAAAGTTGTACTTATTTATTGACTTACCTACCTAGTTAATGACATCGATACCTATTGATAAAGAATGTTGGTCAAACTCAAATTATTTAGTGGGTGAGGTTATTCAAAAAAGGTCTTGCAGCGTATCCAATACACTCCCTGATCGAAGATAAATAGCGATAACCCTAATAATTAGTGAGTGAAGAGTGCGCAGCGGCGTTCCTGCACTCTCCCTAAAGCTATGGTCTGGTGATCATGACGCACAACGCTGCGGTATGCGGTATGCGATGCCGGACACTCAATCAATCATATGAAAAACGTCGAGAATGTTCTCTTGTTCCGTCGCAGTATGCGTCCGCGGTGAAATGGGGAGGTGTACTCCCGCACAGCGCGGCGTCATTCTCGTTTCAACGCTGCGGTGTGCGGGTGTGCGTCACGGGTTGACAATATACCTTGGTAGCTTAGCTGCGGCAAAATCAACAGACCACCTCTCCGCAGGGACGGTAAATGCTGCGTCGTGACGCTGCGTTGGGGCGCATACCGCAGCGTTGTGCGTCATGATCACCAGACCAAAGCTTAAGATGTCGCACTGGACCGCGATCACGGTGTGGTAAGTGTAGTTATCTATTGGCATTACGGCTCAATCGTTAGCAGTTGAAACGTTAGTGCGCGCGTTCACAGCCTGGCATCGGACAATCCGCACTGGCCCTATCAATGCTTTGCCATACGGTCCGCGCCGCACGATGCAGACTGTCGGCAATGCCGGCGAGGATTCTTGAAGGCAACTTGCTACCTTGCTTCTTGCCAAATTTCATGATTCTAGGTCTAGAGGAAAGTGCCCTATTGGTTTTGTGTGCATGTGATTTCCTTGGAATCAAAATATTCACACATAAACGGCTGTAACTTTGGATTGCATTGATACAATTGCTTCACTCTGGCAATGGAATCGTCGCAGAATCATCACGTAGAATCTCTAGATTAATATAACTCCAGATACTAGTGCGTGCGAGATAAATTAATAGTTTCAAACTTGACGCGCGTCTCTCCATCTGCATTCATCATAATTTCTTTTATCTAAAGTAGAATACCAAAACGTGTAATTTTGTGACGATCCCCCCCTGTTATAGTGAAGCGATTAGTTTGGCAGAATATGGCCCCAGCTGAACGGAACCAGATGACAACATGCTATCCCCCGTAGACCCTACACGATCTATACACAATTACCAACTAGGTACCTACCTAAATATAGATGCTTATATTACAAGTGTAACAGGTCCAATTCTGCGCATTGAAGTTTTTTTGCACGGCGGCATTTCATTAAATGAGATAAACTGTGGTTAAATGTGAACTTAATTAGTCGGCAGGTATGGCAATCGCGAACGAAGTCGTTAATAAGAGTAGTAGAACAGAGTGCATTTTTGGACAGGGCAGAAATCCAAAGCCAAAAAATCCACCCTGTAGGTCCCCAGTACTAACCTACCTATACCCAGTTCTAGAAAAGAAAAGATTTCTGCATCAATTCATCATCATCACCAGCCTGCACTTACCACAAGTTTGGACTAATTTAACATGAATCAACATAGAATCCTACCTACAATGTACAACTCAAAATGAAACAAAAAAATATCAATTACTCGTCTCATATATTTCTTTCTTCAACTTACAACATACCTTTAGTATGTCCACTTAAAACTAAATTAACATTAAGAGGCTTTTGATGGAATACACTGTTATCATTGTACATAATCACAATACAGAACAAAGTCAAAATCGCACTATGTATATAAAATTGCTGCTTGCAATGCACTGAGATGCAAGGTGGTATTTGAATACAAAAATATTGACTCCTGGCAGATAACGAAAAATCCTAAATTAAATTTTTGTAGAGCATTTTCTAAGCTTTAGCTAACAATTTTATTTTTAGCACATAAACAAATAGACATGTAACTTGTGTAGTCATCTTGTGACCACTGCAGCATGTAATCCCGCTGCAACGCCGGGAATTTATACATTCACGAGTTTTAATAATAACCCGTGGATGTTTACAGTTGAATATTACCAGGTTTTATGTTTTAACTGACTTGTATCCAGGGCTAAAGCCATAAAGCAGGAGGCAGCTAAAGCGGTAGGCCTAGGGGATGTTGCGTTTGTAACCAATAAAATAATAGTGGTTTCACACCGGTTATTGAAATTACTGGGTTTTAGTGGCGCTCAATTTGCATAGTGGAGAATGAGATGCCCTCAACGATTTATTGTTTCAACTCAGAAAGACAGGCAGCTGTGAGCCAACCAACGGAAAGGTATAATTTGAAATGAAGTTTTTAGTGTTGCAGCTGGAATCTTCTACCACCTAACTGCGATCTCCAACCCGCATGCCCAGCGTGGGGATTATGGGCATTACCCTCCATGAGATAAAAGCCAATATGGCGCTTATCAGGGGGAGGCCTACGTCCAGCGGTGGACCAATATAGAATTTTTTTTTGCGGGGCAAAGTAACAACAGTCGACAACAAGGCCTGAAGTACATGCTGCGATATGCTGGAGAGATAATGCGACAGTTATCAGATCAATTCTTAGCCCGAGGAATGCTTGCCGAGCATATGAGTTTGCACGCCTCTTTGACGAAAAAACTCATGGATAATTGTATAAATATTATTAGTATTTTCTAAAAACGTTTTCATAAATTGTTAATATCATAATGTTCAAATTTAGGTCGAAAGTAAATTCGATAATAGAGATTTGTGCGATGAGGAGCAAAGTAACTATAAACATAGGCCCATTCAGCATGGCCTTGGACCTGTGGTCTGGGGAAAGGAAGTACATGCTGCCACATCTGGTGAAAAAATGTTACAATAATACCTTCTCAGGTTTGGGCCCGAGGAATGCTTGCAGAGCCTGCGAGTTTGCAATGCGTACAAACTCACATCCTCGGCAAACATTCCTCGGCCCACAACTGAGCAGGTGTAACTGGCGCATTCTCTCAGCAGATGTTACAGTATGTACTTCTTCACTTCATACCACAGGTCCGAGCCCATGTCGAATGAGCCTATGTTTATGTCACCGCCTCCAACCTCATAAACCTTAATTATTGAATTTACCTTCTACCCAAATTTGAACATAATGATATTAACAATTTATGAAAACCTTTTTAGAAAATACTAACAGTATTTATACATTTATCCATGAGTTTTTTCGTCAGAGACGTGCAAACTTATATGCTCGGTAAGCATTCCTCGGGCCAAGAATTCATCAGATGCGGCGGTATGTAGGTACTTTTTTGCTCAGTCAAAAAATAGGTCGATCATAATGCTTTGATGGCCAATTAAGCATTCGTCCTCCAGCTCCAGTGCGTCTAGTATACCTTTGTCGACGACTGCTGGATGTCGAGAGAATACACTTTGACCGCAAAATAAGTTGGCAGGAAAAAATAAGGGAATTTCAGAGGAAAAAATATATAGTGATACATCAATATTGAATATTTGTTAGTAACGTTACTTATACTTCGGGTACGGAACCCTAACGAAACGTGGGTGGTAAAGACTAATAAAAAAGCAATATTTATTTTACCTTTCAGCATTAGCAGGAAGTTGAAAAAATGACAGTGTTGGTTTAACCAACGTTGAATTTAGGTACCCGTAAACACTGCAGTATACTCTTTGTCGTGATGTCGCCATTATTTGATTTATTATTCGCAGCGCACTTTGCAACGTTGAGGTATCGAAACGGGGGCGGACAGCGCGGCACAACAAACTCGTCCAGCGCAGCGACCAGTCTCTGAACGTCAGGGACGGTAACTATCGGGTCGTGGCGCTCCGATAGGGGGCCGTAGAACATTGCCTCGACGACGGGCGATGCCATGGCAAGGACAAGTTTGTGTGCCTGAATCACCTATTCCTGGTTGGTCTCTGAGCCCACCATGAAGGTACAATCTGACCACTGCCCCGACGTAAGCAGATAACCACATCTCTTCTCCACCTTCTCAAACTCGAGCTCGTACAAGTCGTAATGAAATTTTGCTTCATGATAATTAAGGGCTTGGTTAATTAATATTATTAATCTACAAATTACCAACAATTCTGGCAGTTTGTTGGTGAGATTATCAAACATGTCCTCCCTCAGTGTCCTCAGTGATAGCTGCCAGCCTTGTTAAAAAAGAAAACCATATACATTGAATTTTCCTTTTGGTATCCTCTGTATAACTCTGTGCAACTGCTTTTATACTAGATTTTAGAGCATACACAAAGTCTTTCCAGTGATCTCTCAGCAAAATTGTGGTACTTATGTTGCTATCCAATTTTTCCAAATGCTGTATATCACAGTCGAAACAATCAACATTCATTAGCACTGCAAAAGCGTCAATGCACTTCTTTCTCAAATGATCAGAACCCCAAATTGCTTGAAATCGCTTAGTGTCACAGCCAAACATAAAATGAAGAAAAGATATTAATTAATATCTCATTGAATTTCTGTATTTTTGGTTCGAATTATAAAATGCCACCATGTTTGGAACTTCACCAGTACTGTTTCTTCAGTTTCAGTATTGTCTGACGTTAGTGGTTTTATTAGCAGTTTAATTTTTTTCTGTGCGAGTCCTGTGCGAGTCCTCATATGGTGAACTAAATTACCTTTGTCATTAAATTGTTTCTCACATACATTGCAGGCAAATGGCTTCTCTCCCTTGGGAGTTCTAAGGTGACGAACGAAAGTTATTTGACTTTTTGTACAATCTTCAGGAAAAGACTCAATCTCCAGCAATTTTTCTTGTGCTGTGGATTTTTTTTGTATATTTTTTTTTCGTTCGATGTGTCTCTTAAAACTGAGTCTATCTGGTTCTGTGACTTTTATTCCTAAACTTATAGTTTCGGAGTAAGTCACTAAAAACTTGATTTCTTCAGTTTCCTTTATTTTTTCGTGCGACTGTTTGTGCTGTTTTGAAATCATTTCGCTTTTAATTTTTTCAACACTTTCATATTGAGACTAATGGGCGACTCATTTTTCGGTATGACCCATTTTTCTGAAGACTTGCTCGTGGGTCATACCTCAACCCAAATTGCTTGAAATCGCTTAGTGTCATAGCCAAACATAAAATGAAGGAAAGATATTATTAATTAATATCTCATTGAATTTCTGTATTTTTGGTTCTCGCTGGTCTATCGACGGGTTGATTGAGCGGCTGACAATGACAAGTTAAACTTGTAATTGTGAGCCGCTCAAACAACCCGTCGATAGACCAGCGAGAACCAAAAATACAGAATTTCAATGAGATATTAATTAATATCATTTGAGAAAGAAGTGCATTAACGCTTTAGCAGTGCTAATGAATGTTGATTGTTTCGACTGTGATATACAGCATTTGGAAAAATTGGATAGCAACATAACTACCACAATTTTGCTGAGAGATCACTGGAAAGACTTTGTGCATGCTCTAAAATCTTTTATAAAAGCAGTTGCACAGAGTTATACAGAGGACACCAAAAAGAAAATTCAATGTATATGGTTTTCTTTTTTAACAAGGCTGGCAGCTATCACTGAGGACACCGTGAGGGAGGACATGTTAGATAATCTCACGAACATACTGCCAGAATTGTTGGTAAATTGTAGATTAATAAAATAAATTTATCCAAGCCCTTAATTATCATGAAGCAAAATTTCATTACGACTTGTACGGGCTCGAGTTCGGGAAGGTGGAGCAGAGATGTGGTTATCTACTTACGTCGGGGCAATGGTCAGATTGTACCTTCATGGTGGGCTCTGAGACCAACCAGGAGGGGGTGATTCAGGCACACAAACTTGTCCTTGCCATGGCATTGCCCGACCGAGGCAATGTTCTATGGCCCCCTATCGGAGTGCAATTTCCATGTTTTTAATTTATTAGAAAGATATTAATTAATATCTCATTGAATTTCTGTATTTTTGGTTCGAATTATAAAATGCCACCATGTTTGGAACTTCACCAGTACTGTTTCTTCAGTTTCAGTATTGTCTGACGTTAGTGGTTTTATTAGAAGTTTAATTTTTTTCTGTGCGAGTCAAAATCAAAATCAAAAATCAAAAACTCTTTATTTCCATAAATACAATAAATGTACACTTAGAAAAGGTCAAAATAAAAAACTAAACACTGACACGGAAATAAAGTGATATTTTTTGATTTCTGTCGCTTCGGTATGTAGACTAAAGTAAAGAAGCGACGAAGAAACCTTTAGCCTGTTAGTTGTTATTTTTCGAGTTGGAGCAAAACCCGTCCCAAGCTTTTTTGTCCTCTAGATAATCTGATATTTTATAGTAAGCCTTTTTGCACAGCAAGGTTTTGACAATTTGTTTGAATTTATTTACTGATAATTTTTGCAACTCACTAGGAGTTTTGTTGTAGAAGCGTATACATTGCCCTTTAAAAGATACATTTATTTTGTGTAGCCTAGTTGTGGGCACAGCGAGTTTATGTTTATTTCTGGTATTAAAATTATGTTTATCGCTATTTTTAGGGAACCGATTTATATTTTTATGAGTGTACAATAAGTTTTCATAGATATATTGACATGGTACTGTCATTATGTTTATTTCTTTGAATTTATCACGTAGAGATTCTCTAGGACCCATGTTATAGATAGCCCGAACAGCCCTCTTCTGCAGCACAAATACGGTGTTAATATCTGCAGCGTTCCCCCACAGCAGTATACCATAAGACATAATACTATGGAAGTAGCTGAAATAAACAAGTCTAGATGTATCCACGTCTGTAAGATGACGGATTTTTTTTACTGCATACGCTGCAGAACTGAGTCTCTTCGATAGCTTATCTATGTGTGGGCCCCATTGAAGTTTATTATCTAAGGTGATTCCTAAGAATACGGTACTTTCTACTATTTCTAAAGTTTCTCCTTTAACGTTTACATCAGCGAGTCCTGTGCGAGTCCTCATATGGTGAACTAAATTACCTTTGTCATTAAATTGTTTCTCACATACATTGCAGGCAAATGGCTTCTCTCCCTTGGGAGTTCTAAGGTGACGAACAAATGTTATTTGACTTTTTGTACAATCTTCAGGAAAAGACTCAATCTCCAGCAATTTATCTTGTGCTGTGGATTTTTTTTGTCTATTTTTTTTTTCGTTCGATGTGTCTCTTAAACCTGAGTCTATCTGGTTCTGTGACTTTTATTCCTAAACTTATAGTTTCGGAAAATTCACTAAAAACTTGATTTCTTCAGTTTCCTTTATTTTTTCATGCGACTGTTTGTGCTGTTTTGAAATCATTTCGCTTTTAATTTTTTTAACGCTTTCAAATGTCAGCTTAGATGTATTATGAAGTGCCTCCTTCAAATAAATCTCAGTATTAATCATATTCTTCAAGAAGTCGTAGTGTTTATTCAGCATCGCTTTGCAGAGGTCGCAGGCTGAGTATGGCAACTCTTCATTCATATCCATCTTATCCCCTGTATACATCTCATAAATCTCAAGGTATCGAGTATGTTCAATTGGGTACATTTTCACGTCGCCGTCTGCGACTTTGAGGCAGATCCGACAAAGTTCTTTATTCAGCATTTTGTCCACAAGTTTCATTTCAATTAAATTCTTGGCTGGCTCTGTGTCGGAGTCGGAACAAACATCCCATGGGAACATCCATGGTCTAAGCGAGTATAAGATCTTGTGTTAGTGTTATTGGAAAAATTATATTTTGTAATGCTACTGGTAGGCGTTTTGGTGTTTGTTTTTCAGCTATAACATTGATGGTCGTCATGGTCAAATCTGGCGAACAAGTACATGGTATATCCGAGAATATCAGTTTGCATGCTTCTAATGAAAAAACACTCATGGATAAATGCATACACGCAATTTTCTAAAAAGGCTTTCATCTGTTGATAGAATGCAACATTTACATAATATCTGCTCAGTTTTGGGCCTTTGGAGATGTGGTTGTCTAAATGTTCAACTTCTTATTTCATGGCTCGCTGTGTTTGTGCTGCCACAACTTTGCCAGTGTCCATGTCAAATGACTCATAAACTTAAGTAGACAAAACATAAAATTTACTTTTTTTAAAAACGAACTAAAAACTATTTTTGAATATGTAGTAGTATATTTGATTTATGCCTGAAGAACAACACAATATTTACATTTTGAATCTCCAAATACCCATTATTGAATTTTCCTTAAATTTTAACAGGTAACGCAATTCGAAGGCGCATTTGCAAGCCCTTCAACCCTCAACCTCAACAGATTGGTCCACTGCTGGACGCAGGCCTCCCCCTGATAAGCACCTTATTGGCTTTTATCACATGGGGGGTAATGCCCATAATCTCTACGCTGGGCATGCGGATTGGGGATCGCAGTTCGGTGGTAGAATTGTTCTGCAGGGGGCGCTGCTGCCCGCCCCCGGTGGATATCCCTTAGTCGCCTCTTACGACACCCGTGGGAAGAGTTGGGGTGGTGCAAATTCTAAGCCGGCACCACTCGGCTGCGAGCCCCGCGTTGGCTTAATCCGGCCCTGATCATATCCCTGGCTTAACTCAGAACTTAAGAAAATGCTCTACATAATTCTTAGAACTTAAGAAAATGCTCAACACAATTACTAACTAAGACACCTATTTCGCCTTTGACGGCGGTCTGAAAACTCCTACCACTACCGCGTGATCTCTTTCATAGGGCTCCAAAGTCAGCTGTTCTTGTGGTTTTAACTTGTCTGCTTGTAGCTTCTTTACTTCGGCCGCGAAGACTGCCTCGGGCTGCGCCGTTGAGTCTATGCAAGAGGCCTGAAAAGGAGTTCTGGTTAGAATTTGGTAGATTGATGGTTATTGGTAGTTTGGAAGGAGATGCCTCAGTGAGAGAGTTCATTATCAACATGAAAAATTTCGCTGGTTTGTTTACATCATAGGAAGTATTTAGTAGACTGTTGCGGCTGCATTCAGGATTAATTTAATACCGATTAGACAACTGATGTATTATTCAAATTCAATAATTATCGTAGATAACTAAGACTAGTGTAGATTGGTCAGTGCAGCTTGGGATATAATCCCAAACTAAACTGACCAATCTACACTAGCCAAACTCGATGTGGAAAGCTTGTAAACAAACCACGACTCAAATAACTAAGACTCGCTTGCTTGGAGTCCAGTTTCAGATATGGTAAGCAATATTTATTGAAGGATCACATCGACAAGTTAAATTCCGTATTCAAAAAACGCGGCAACAAAGTGAATTTTAGTGCGGTTAGTTTACAAACATTGTATCCAATTTGACTAGTGTTAAGGTTATCCTCCTTCATTTCTTGCCAGGCTCCTGTCTTGTGCCTTTCGCCTATTATAGAAGACCATAAAAATATCTTCAAATTCAAATTTATTTATTCCTATAAATGTCAGGTATGTCAGGTCTTATCGATATTGACGACCTCAGTGGCGCAGCGGGCGAAGTTCCGCCTGCGACGCAGGAGGTTGCGGGTTCGATTCCCAGCCTCGGGACAAATGATTGTACGATATTTGTTCAGGGAGATCTAGATGATTTTCTATGTATAATAAAAAATATCTATCTATGTAGTGTATTGTATTAAGTATATCAGTTATCTAGTACCCATAACACAAGCTCTGCTTAGCTTGGGGTTAGATAATGCTGTGTGAATTGTCCAGCATTATTTATTTATGAATTTATTATCGCCAAGTAGGTTAAAGATTCATTGCATCTTACCCTAGGGGCGTATCAATATGTCTAGGTTTGAGCGAGGTTCTACTTATTTAGCTAGTTAATAATCAAAGAAATATTATGAAATTATGAGAAGTTATACAGTTTCAATGTCGTATAAATGCACTGTAAAAAGTGTCTATACAGGCCTCCATATACTAATATCCAAATAATTATCTTGATACCTCAACCCCAACAGCCTGTTTTGGTCCACTGCTGGACGCAGGCATCCCCCTGATAAACGCCTTATTGGATTTTATCTCATGGGGGGTAATGCCCATAATCCCCACGCTGGGCATGCGGGTTGGGGATCGCAGTTCGGTGGTAGAATGTCTCTCGGTGGATATCCCTTAGTCGCCTCTTACGACACCCGCAGGAAGAGTTGGGATGGTGCAAATTCTAAGCCGGCACCACACAGCTTAGCATAATCTTACCTTTATTGATATCACAAAATGTCCCCCATTCTTGAGGAAGTGCTGAGCATTGAGACTGACTATCCTAGCCTGGTCGGGCTGAGCAACGTCCGCGAATATTGTGTCCACCATCCCGACGAGCATTCTGCAAGATATGGTGGCGTTAGTGTTGTGGAGGTGTGAGGAGGATGTATGGGAGTGGAAAGAGGTAGTCAGAGAGAGAGTTCAGTGTTTCAACATGAAAGATTTAGAAAGAACGATTCATCATATCATTTATTGTGATTTTAGATACTTCAACTTCAACTTCTTGTTTGATGGCTTCTGCGTCAGGTTTGACACAATTTTGCCAATATCCGTCTTATCATCTCATGACAGCATCGCAAGCTTTATGGAATGAACAATATAAACCTTTAGGTATTGTTCTAAGGTGTAGGTAGTCTTAGTGGGTACACAATGCGTAGAAACCCTGTTAGGGCGCTACAATTATTTGGCGACCTCTGTGGCGCGGTGGGCGAAGGTCCGCCTGCGACGCAGGAGGTTGCGGGTTCGATTCCCGCCTCGGGACAAATATTTGTACGATCTGCAGATATTTGATCAGGGTGGGTCGTTTTCTATGTATAATAAAAAATATCTATCTATCGTATATTATTATGTATATCAGTTATCTAGTACCCATAACACAAGCTCTGCTTACCTTGGGGCTAGATAATGCTGTGTGAATTGTCCAGCATTATTTATTTATTAATTATTTAGGGTTCGCTCTTATTAGATTGCTATCTTAGATATTTCATATTTATGGAATAAGATAATTTAGGAATTTTATTTTTAAAACGAGTAAAAGTCATAAAGGCAAAAATAAATAATAATTGAATTGAATAAGATCAGGTTTTCAAATCATCATATGATTGCGTCCGACTGTTTTTAGCACAAACTGTCGAAATATGGTAATTAAAATGTTTAATTGCAATACTGTGATTAAGTTAGCAAATAACGTTGTAAAAATTATGGAAAATTCACACAGCATCTAGCTGAGCAAGCTTTTTTTATAGATTGCAGCATCAAACTAGTTTTTATAAACACACAATTATTGTGTTTTTAAAAACACTATAGTTTGATGCTATGCGATGCGTGATAAGGATAACTTATAATCGGTACACTTGATTTTATTGATCTTATCTGAAGTTGCCTATATTGTTTGGTATCAGAAAAAAACACTAATATCATAAATGCGGAAGATTCGATGGATGGATGTTTACTTGTACTGGGTCTTTCTAACATAACCACTGAATAAATGAAGTTGAAATTTTGTATAGATGTAGGTCTACCTGAAATGACACATAGGGGTACTTTTAATCTCGTATCAGTTCCCATGGAAAAGTACTATTAATAACGTTTTAAACATTTTCGTAGAAACAACGCGTGCTAAACCGCGGGGAGAAACTAATAAATTATATGTATAATTGTGACACCACACTAAAATTCTTCATTGAGAAAATTTAATAAAATATTAAAAATTACCTGTATTTCAGTGGATGTCTGGCGTCTTCAATAATAGGTATAATATTAGTCCTTTTCTTAGCAACATTTATCAAATCTCTGCCAGATCTGTGCGAGAACTCAACTGCATACACTAATCCTTCCTGTAAGGCAAACATTATCTATTATTTGATGAAAACTGCATGAATTTGTGTTAAGTTGAAATTAAGATTAAATCAGAAGTGGGTATGTGGACATAGTCTTCATGAATAGGTCTAGATTAGAGGGACCACAATCATCATTTAAAAAGGACTTCAAAAATGCACAGATATTAAGACCTAAATAATAATAATAATAATAACAAAAGCGTTTTTTTGTCTCTCACAATAGGTGCTTATACTATAAAGTATGTATAGGTCTAGGAACCTTGTTAGGTACAATGCAAGTGTCTTGTAGGATTTAAGTTCTACCTGTGACCTAAATATTGTACCTACTAACGATTATGACCTGTTTTGTGAGAGAACTGGTGCCTGTGATAGGTTTTAGGAAAACCTGTGGTACGTTCGGTATTGTGCTGGCCCTTTAAATAAGCTCATTAAGAAGTTATTCACAATGAGGATCCGTTTTTAGTTGAGAGTGCAGTTTTTTAGAGCTAAGAAATCCATAACACACAGTGCAAAAAATGTTATGACCATGTTACTAGCGAAGTTCACCGAGTGACCGCCGCGGGTACGTGTGACGTCACTTTCTCGGTCGCCGCCCGTTACCGTAGGCAGATATAAGTTTTTTTTGTGATTTACTCCGAAACTATAATTAAAAAAAAAATGAAATTGCTATTATGTTACGGATTCTCATTGACATGGTACACATATCGTAATACACTACTGAGATATCCTGTTCTATAGACGCATAGACTTATGAACCAATAATCCAGTTTTGTGATCTCATGATGTCCTATTTAAAGTGAGCAGTGCTTTTTTCTCGTTCAGTCAACATGAGGAAACAAACAACTCTTAGCTATTGCTTAGTGTCGAGACTGTTTAACTTATCTTTTTCTCTGTCATTTAGCTGCGAAGGCCATTAATTAGTTTTTTTGTTGCTAGATTCATGTAAATTTCTTTGAAGCTGTAGACCTCCCATAAGATGAATAAATAAAAGAAGAAGTTGCTTCTTGGTTAGGGCTACTTTAGTCTAGCAGGCTCTGTTTCAAGATAGCATTGTAAGTATTGTTTTGGAATATGAGTAAACAAATAAGATATTTATTGATTCAAACTACAAATGTCGCCAAGTTCAGCATACTATGCGCGCAGTTTTAATTACACCATGAGGGTCGCCTCTTAGGTAGTTTAGCTTGTGAATATCTTGTTACGAGAATACTTTTAGTTCAAAAACTTGTCAATCTATCACAGTTATTCACAGTCACTTTAACAATAACTAGGAATAAAAATTCGAGTGAAATGTTTGACAAACCACAAAAAAAACTCAAATTTGCGAGCTTGGCGCAGAGTTTAAAAAGAAAGATATAATATTATTAATCTATATTTTTATAGGTTAGCAAAATTTTTTAAAGGAAAGACAAGGACTGTAAATTCCGTTTTAAAATACATGGCAACAGAGTAAATTTTAGGTGTATGGGCAGTTCGTTTACAAACATTTCACATCGAATTTGGGACACACTTGCAGTGTGGCTGATCCATTCTCATATTTTTTTCTCATCTACCATTCATCCAACAGTGTGGCCGTAGCCCAAAGATAAATAAGATAACTCACAGGTCCAACAACATCCGACACATGACTGACTGTGGTTCCACTGGCCGCTCCTAAATACAGCACCCTGGATCCTGGAGGCATATGTATCGCGTCCACTCCACCCATTATAGCTGCAGCCAACTTAGATCTGAGGACAGACATGTGGTAAGTTTAGATGTGTGTTGTGCGAGTGGTTTGTGAGGATTTGTGTTCGTGGGCATCAGAAGTGGGTATGTGGACATAGTCTTCATGGATAGGTCGAGATTAGAGGGACCACGATCATCATTTAGATTTTTCCACACATATGAATATGTATTGTAAACTAGCCGCGGGCAGAAGCTAGTTTACACGCGTATTTTCGGTATAATAAATAGCCTATTATCTCAGTTAAGCTATGTTCTAAATGTACGCCAAATTTCGCCTTGATTTCGTCATTTTGTCTCTATTCAGTAGTTTTCGAGATCACAAAACGTTTCAAATTTCACAAACTTTCGGCTTTATAATATAAGTAGGATTTTAGCAGTATTTTTTCTCATTGACTTATGGCCTGTTCATTGGGCTGAAATTTTCATACCTATCCACGGTGAAGTCATAAATCTCGGCCATCAGTATACGAAAAACGAAACAACAGCTTTTAAAAATTTACCTATACGCTGTATACGCTGCCCAGAGCGGTAGGGAACGCCACGCGTATGCGGATAAAAATACCCGGCGGAATACGCGCAAAACCAAGCGAAATGTTTCGCTCTGGGTAGCAAATACCGCGGAATAGGCCTAAATTCAGACTTATTTCATCATAATCAGTCTATATTAGTCCACTGCTGGACACAGGCCTCCCCTAATGAGCGCTATAGCGCCCATCTTCAGCTTGCCGCATCCAGCATCTGCCTGCATGCAGTCTTTAGTTATATACTGCTTATTTGATTTATCTTATCAGAAAAAAAAACAACTTAGTTAACACATAAAACTGCGGGATTTACAAGTAGGACGTTTAGTGAATATGCAGCATAAAACTTACAAAATCAACCAAAAGTATCAGAGAAATTGAATATTTTTCCTTACCTGAATGGATTCCATACTCTGTATTCAATCTTTTCTCCTTCATTCTGTGGACAATGCAAAAAAACTATAAGCATTTTTGAAATACATAATTTCTTAGTGTTTTTCTGTTTCATTTTTTTATAATTGAATCAGAAGTGGGTATGTGGACATAGTCTGCATGAATAGGTCTAGATTAGAGGGACCACAATCATCATTTTATAGTTTTTCCTAGGTTCTAATGTCAATATTTTTATAGATTTTGTATGGCGCGATCTTAAAGTCGCTTTCGCCCCACTCGGATGTCACAAGGTTACCTCTTAAGGGTGCGTTTTTACTGACACGGAGCTGGGCGGAGTGGAGGAACGGACCGTGAATTGGCCAATCACAGTGCTCGAAATCTCCACTCCGCATCAAGGGAAACAATGTAAGTGGAGCGGAGCGGACTTAAATATATGAACACGCAGCCCCGAGCCGGACAGAACGGAGTCGAGCAGGCTGTGCTGCCCATCGACTTCAATGGACTCCACTCCGCTTCAATGGAAACACTTGCCACTTTTCACTGCTCTTCTCCACCCCACTCCGCCCAGCTCCGCGTCAGTGGAAACTCACCCTAATGGAGGAAGCCTACATCCTGTATGGTCCTATGATGTTAACCTATTTACTACGCAGCCTCAACTTACGCACACTAAAACAATGTGTACATGCATTCACTATGACATACATAGCCCTATAGACTTCGTGAGATAGAAAAACTGTCTTCAACCACATACCTCAACCGATATTCTCTTCTCTCCGTAAACTTCCGATCCGGGCACCAAATTCCGTGTTACAAGTGCGTCTTCCTTCCCTCTAGCAATGAAAACTCCTGCATGCCTATAAAATCACTTTTCCTTAGAAATTGTCAAGAAAACTTAGTTTACAAGTTTTGGGAAGATATGATCAGTAACTGATAGTTAGCTTCAAGCGTTCGCTTTCAGAAGAACGAAAGTTATAAGTTAATGCATCATTTCTAGGTATATTAGTGGACTTTGTACATTCATTCTGAAGATCAGGCTCTCAGATCAGAGATCCCGAGGCGGGAATCGAACCAACAACTTGTCCCAGTAACCTCAATTATTTATTTGTTTAGTAACTAACACAATTTTCATAAACCATAAAATTACACTAGTTACTTAAGATGAAAAAGCATCATTTATGTAATTAAGTTAAAATTATTATAAAAATTGTAAAACATTTTATAAACTAAATCCATATAGAATAAACATTGAAAATTAATATGTATAGTTTTCGAACAATGAGGCAAATTAATTAATTAATTGAAATAATAAATAATCAATTAACTCAATTAACATTATCTTCAATGGACAAAGACCTCCCCCAATAATTGTCAAACTTGATTGATGCCTGCTGAGATTGAGCCAACTGCCTGTTGCAAATACAACTTTAGCCCTTAATTTTCACCCAATTTTTAAATCTTAAAATAATGATAATTAAATAAATACAAACCTGTGTGGTTCAATAATAACTTGCTTCCCTCCCTTGAAGCCACCTCGGCCACCACCAGGGGCGCCTCGGCCGCGGCCTGAAAAGAATCATTGGTTATAGCTCAGCATTTTTAAGGTTTATGTTCAATGGTAATTATGGTTGATGTAATCAGAAGTGGGTATGTGGACATAGTCTTCATGAATAGGTCAAGATTAGAGGGACCACGATCATCACTTAAAAATATTGAAAGAACAACTGCGAGATAAATCTGCTGAGGCCTAGAACATGCCTTAAACCTATGCCTGCTGGGTTCAATCAACGGTAAGAAATACATTTTAAACACATAAATGCTAGTAATACATCGTAAAATATGTATCTTATAAGTATTGTAAAAGACTGCAGGCAGATGCTGGATGCGGCAAGCTGAAGACAGGGCGCTATGGCGCTCATTAGGGGACGCCTATGTCCAGCAGTGGACTAATATAGGCCGATGATGATGATGAAGTATTGTAAATATTAAAATTATGATTGAATGAGACAAAAGTTGCAGCTAAAACCATTGATATCATTTGCAAAACCTAATCATCTACCATAATGTCTGTACCATAAGCACCATGACCACCAACAAAGCGTCCTACGCACCCTCCCCTGTCTCGTTTCTCGAAGTTCCCTGCATGTATTACAATCAATATCTATAATAGTAGGTATCTTACCACCACCACCGCGGCCACCTCCAAAGCCTCGCCCGCCGCCTCTCCCGCCTCGTTTCTCAAAGCTGCCGCCTCCTCGGCCGCCGCCGAAGCCTCCACGACCGCCTCTGTCACCGCCGCGACCGCCGCGGAACCCGCCGCGACCACCGCCCCGGCCTCCGTTGAACTCTGGAAGGTGGAGTTTGGTTAGGATACAACTAATAGTTTCCTACAGTCAACACTCACAGCAGGCAATTGTTATCCAGGGTTTACTAATTGTACAAAGCGAAAAATATGGGTTTTATGTACCTATTCTTGGATTGAAATAAGTTTTTAAATCTGTTTGTTACCTTTTCAGACCTAAGCGGCTGAACAGATCACAATGATATTTGGATGGGAGGTAGATGAAGACAGGAGAGGACAGGACCTCTTAACCCGGAAAAGTGTGTGTGAAGCTGCGGGCAGAAGCTATAGGTAGACCACACAACTGGATCTCTGTAGAACCTTGTTAATAAGAAAACAAACACCAAACACAGTAACAAACGCCACTTTTGGTGTTTGTTACGGTGACATGGTTCTACAGAGATCCACTAGTTGTGTGGTTTACCTATAGTATTCATACTTCAATTCACACCCCGAGGTTAGTTGAGGTTAAGAGTTTGGAAATAAAATGTTCAAGTTAGGTTTTTTTGTTTACTGACAATATGGAAGCTATGTTGATAGATTGTGATATTCTGTCTATATTTTGTTCTTCATGACCTAGACCCATCTGTACTACCTACTTTATCTCCCAGAAAATATGAAAATTATGAAAAGCGGAAGGCAGTATTTTTAGTATATTTATATTACACATAGCTTATGTCCAATTTAATCATACATACTCCAATTTGTGTTACTCAGATCTATAGGAATTACAAGTTCCGCTAATGTACAATGTGTGATGATGATCAATGTATGTATAGTGTTATGGAAAACCAGCTGCTGCCAGACAGCCTTGCATGCACTTTCCAAATAGCCTATGTCTAACCCGAGATCATTTAACTCCCTGCCAAATTAAATTAGGATCCGTTATGTGGTTTTGGTGTGAGAAGGTAACAAACAGTTATACTTTAATTTATAGTAGGTATGAGTATGTATAAAATATCAAAATAAAAAATCTTTTCAAAAAAGTTTGTGTGTGTACCCAAATAATAAATCTATCCTAATAGGCTAGATAATGCTGTGTGTGAATTGTCCAGCATTATTATTATTATTTTTTATCTATCAAAATTCATGTCATGTGATTTGCCATTTGGGCTTCACTCAAAACCAGTTTCAATCTCACTTGTTTCATTGTAGCTGATAATGCTGAGCCAGTGACCTATTTGTGATTTAGATGGATACTTCTATTAGAATGCAGGGATGTATATGCTCTTTTCTTTTCATTCTGCCAGCTGCAGTGGGTTGTACACCTATTAAATGCTGATGATGAAGCCTGACTAAACCAGCCAAGTGTACCTTCCTTGCCAAAGCCATTAACTGAGCGGTTGACATGAGCAAGTCGAACAAGTCGAAGTTCAGTTCACAAAATGGTTGATGTCTGTGATTGGGCAATGATCAAAGATTTAAATTAATCTTTGGAGATTAGTGTTGCTTTTATTTTGAAGCTGATGAGATTGTTTGTCTCCAAGATAATTAATTTCATTTTCTAAAGTAAGACATGTGTAGATAACCGGTATGAGCATAGCGTGGGTCTAGAACGCACACGAGTTTCGATATCGAGAAGCGACGCGACGCGTGCCGTTGGAGGCTAACATGCGACCTAACCTCAAAATCTTGCATGGTGATAAAAATTAGGGCCTGGTACATAAAAGGATTACTGTCGGTGAAAGATTTCCCTTGCTGTAGAAGCAGATAATCACGAGAAATGCCATTCTAACCTCAAAGTGGCGAGGAGTTTTCTTAGTGCCCAAAAGCCAAAAAGGCATTTCATATGGCTGATGCATGAACTGTTCAGGGTTTATCACACAATTCAGTAGCTAAAACGTGGTATTTACGCCGGAATGTGAACGAAACTACAACACGTGGTCGTGGTTAATGCGCATGTCTCAACTTAGTAAATTAACTTACCAGGTTTTCCCATAACAGAAACACGAACAATAATCACTGAAATAACTACTTATTTTCTATTTAAAGACAAAAATACTTCGTTTTGTTCAAAGACCGCGCGGAGACGTTACGCCGCGCAGCCGTCCATGGAAATAACGCCATTTTGAAAGGAAAATGAATGTTGCCACTGTTGTCAGCCAGCTAGCATAGCATGGATAGCATGCACACCAAATTCAAGAAAAAGATTGCCACAACAGCTTTAACTAAATCTCCTATTTTTTTATTGCGCATTTTAACTCTCACCACTGCGATCGTTCATTTCAGATCCTTCCTTCAATAAAAATATTGTTATAATTCCGTTAAAATTGTAGGTACTCTACGCCTTGGCGTAAAAAAACTTGCCTTGGCACAAAAAACTAAAATTCTACTTGTAGAATTTTAGTTTTTTGTGTCGTGCGTGGTATAGAATAGAAACCCTAGTGATAAAGGCACTTGCAAGTACCTACGTACTCGAGTCATTATCGCTGTATTGTAGCCTTGTAGGTCCTTCAAAATAGAAACACAGTAGGTTAGTGAGTATTCGTTCAGTTGATCATAGATAACAATGGAGTCAAGTGGTTTTAACGAAATGTCTTTAAATAATTTCAAATGGTTAAATGAGCCAGCAAAGTGGAAGGTTACCGACAAGACTCTATTAGTTACGACGGATAGCAAAACGGACTTTTGGCAAGGGACTTGGTATGATTTTTACTTCAATACCGGTCATGTTTACGGAGTAAACGTTCAAGACGATTTTACTTTCACAGTAAGTTCAATTTTTGTCTAGAGTTAAACCTATTTTGACACGAAAACCTTACATATTTCAAATTCCGTAAATCGGGAAATAATTTGAACACGTAACTTTTTTCCATCATCTTCCGGACAGTGACACTCAAACTTTTTAACTGAAACTATTTTTACTCTCACTTTCAGGCATGTGTAGAAGCTGATTTCAAAGAGCTGTACGACCAAGCGGGATTGATGATTTATTTGGACGAAAAGCATTGGGTTAAAGCTGGAATAGAATACAACGATGGGCAGCCTATGATTGGAAGCGTGGTGACCAATGAACTATCTGATTGGGCGACCGGTAAGTTGTGTGTAGTGTAGTTTGTCTACGTATACAATTTTTGAAAGCGCCATCTACGTAGCTGTGTCTTAAGTTAGTAGCAAGCAAAGCAAGATAAATTCCAAGAGGCAGTATTACAAAATTTACAAATTAATGCATGTTATGCCAACCATACCTTCTCATTTAGAACTTTTCGTTGGTTAGGAGATTTCTTGAGAAGCCTCTAACCACAAAACATACCTAAAACATTATGTAGCCCAACTTCGTTATTATTACCCGCGAAGGCAGGATAAGTCTTCTGAGTATTTATTAGTATTTGGTTAATATCTGATAGTCTTATTTACCTCAAAGCTTCCAAACGGCTGACGTGATTTTGATTTTGAAATGATGGTTATGGTACCAACTTACCTAGTTACATTTTGTAGGCCTTTGTCTTCTCATTTTGATAAAAAAAACGTGGACGGAGTCGACTTTTTTTATAATTTTCAATTAATTCCTTGTTACAGGAGTTTACACAGGAAACCCTCGCAAATTCTTTATTCGTCTATCCAAAGTGAAAAATGTCGTGTGTGTGAAGTATTCTACTGACAACATCACTTGGAATTTACTCAGGTTGTGCCCATTCCCTGAGTCTGAGTCGTACTTCGTTGGGCTCATGTGCTGCACTCCGCAAAGGGCTGGGTTGGATGTGAAGTTCAGCGAGATTAGTATTTCGAAGCCGGGAAAGGATATTTTACATTCAAATTAATAGCAAACTTTTGAAGCAAAAATTAGCAAGTTTCTGTAACTTACCTATCTTGTAGCTACCTTGTACCGTTTTACAAAGTCAAATTAATAGAAGTATTATAAAATACGACTTATAAGGTTTATTTGTTCTTAAAAGACAACTAGAGAAATTTGGATGCCTTGATTTCTATTAGATTTGTAAATTGCTTAGTTGAGAAAAATACTCGGTTAGTAAAAAGAGACTTAGATCCTAAATAAATGATATAATTTATCGAGGTGCCTTATAATAACTGTTTTCAAATAAAAACGATTACTGACTATTTTGAAAATATTTTTATTTTCATTATTCCTTCTCATCGATATTTTTAAAAAGGATGATTAATATCCAAATCCAACTTGTTTGTAATGAATTCCTTACGAGTAACCTAATTTAAATAACACATTTTTCCTTATTTCTAGAAATGCTAAGTGTAGATATTAAATATGCCATAATACAAACATATTTGTGAATTATTATAACAACTTATTACCCATATTATACGAAGCCATCAGAATAGCATTTAACACACAGTTACATATAAATAAAGTCGATCATATATGTTAGCTGAAATCCTTTAGGCTAATCCTTTAGCTAACCCTTTAGGCTTTTTCGAATTTCAACAAGGCGCAATGCATTTATTAAACTCTAGAGAAAAACGAGCGCAAAAGAACGAGTAAAATTTATGACATCCTAGAAACTTATCCCAGAATCATACCTTGTCTTCATTTCTATATTAACGATTATAATTTCTACTCATAATAGATAGGTACACAATATTATAATATATATTTAGTATTTTGAAACATATTATTATCACATTTAGACATTTACCATATACACTTAGATATACCTCTACTTAAACTTATCTTGTTCAATTTTTGTGTGCCAATAGACAAGATCAAATATTTTTCAATGAGCTCTGTTTTTTTTCTCAAGCTCGACTGAGTGTACATTTTACCAAAATACTTAATTATCCTCTACAAGCCATAGTATACTTTATAGTGAGAGATCTAAGGTTCTATTCAGGTTGCTGTCCAATAACATCTGAAGGCTCGATTTTGACTGAGATATTTGGAGTGCTGGTTTCCACTGGATTCAAATGGTACATCTGTAAAAAAATACATTATTTTCATTAGCGACACTATTTTTAGATTATTGTTGTAACTTGGTATTTTTCCTAAATGATTTTGAATACCAGATCTACCTATCCTATTGTATGCCAAGCTTGTTTTATAGGGTAAAATTTAGGTGCGGCTTAAGTTTACTTAATATTTTTTAAACAACACCCAGGTCCTGATCAAACATCTACGCCCTATTCTACTGTGTCTGTGATCCACTGATCTACTCCAATAAAAATAATGGATTAGATACGACATTTTGTTTCACTGTATTCCATTCCATACCTCGTGTGGATTAGATTCCACTGCTTGATTCTCCACTCTACTCCGAAGACTTTTCTAGTTTATATAATTAATTTTAATGCTGTACTTATCAATTTTTATTTTATTATTTAAGACGTCATCTAAGTCTTGTACAATAACCAAACGTAATTATTTTAAGGGGAAGCACTGACTACCAAACCACAAGCTATTTTCAGAATAGCTTATATTGGTAATGAGAGCCCTAAATTAGTGTCATGTACTTTTTATGCAATATGCAATTTTTAATTTTTATTGAATTTTTTTATTCCATAGCTCAGGTGCATGCATATACAAATAGGTACCTACCTATTGGTCTAGTCTCGTGAATCGATCCGCAACCGTCTGCGTCTTATGAAGGCTTAAGCCCACTCAGCTAGCAGAGGTCGTCTTATTATAAGTGGTTGTTGTTCGCTTTGGAAATTATTTTATCGATAAAATAAAAGATAAAAATACGATAAAGCCCCACCTGCATAAACATCCTAGGAGTAAGTTGGTCGACACTTGTAAGCTTGCTATACGCGTCATCAACTTCAGGGGGATAGATCTCCACGGGGGACACTTTGAGCTTGGGGGTCCTTTTCTTGGTCGGTTGCTCTTCTTCCGAGTCTGATGGTGGCGGGCGGACCTGGAGATTAAGATTTTACTGTTTTCTTTAGGTTGTTTTATTTAGGTAGGTACTAGAAAGAAACCATAAGACATAAGCGCCCAGCAAATGAGTCAAAGTTTCAAGTATCTACGTATTTATTGTAAGCATGTTTTACTAGATCTTAAATTTAGGATGGTATTCAAACATGGACCCAAAGGCACAAGTTACGAAGTATAAACATTACCTAATCTGTGGCACAAGTATCAGCAAGGAACACTTCTAAAAATTAGCACATTACTTACTTAATTAAAATAAAACTAACCGAGCAACTAGGTCTATAAAACTTTTATATTTCAGAAAAATACTGAAGAACCTTCTTTTGTTTGGAGTAGGTGTAGCAACGTGATAACCTTGACAAAATCATCACCTCATTCAAAACATTTCACATGACGTGATGATTTGGTCACGTTCTCAGCCTTTGCACTGTGTTGTTCTCTTCATGATGTGCGATGGATTGAGGTAGGTAGGGAAGTTTTCATAGGACTAATTTAAGGTAGGCATCAAAATAAAGTTCTTACTTTTCTCGGACGACCAGGTCCTCGCTTTTTGACTGGCACCAGCGGCGGTGATGGTGAACGAGTCTGAAAAATAAAGGCACAAATCAGTAAGATCTAATCTAACACAACAAATTAACATGTGTATATTTTTATACAGTGGTCATAGGGAATTTCATTTTATTATAATCGAGCTATTTTGAGGAGAACCTTTTCTCGTTTCAAACGCTTTATTTTAATAGAACGGTCTCTATTTTCAGTATTCAGTATTTTATTCAGTAACAGTCAGCAGTTAGCTCAATTGTTTCAGTTGTAAATACTATAGTATAATTTTCCTTGTGAATAAAGATTCAGTATTTTATTTATTGCATTCATACAATTAGGTCTTAGTGATTAGGTGAGTTTAAGTTAAGTTCACAGTATGTACCCATTTAGGGTGTTGTAATGGAAAACTGGCAGGTTACGTGCCTTTCTACTAAAGACGAACTATATGGTACCTTTAATATCTTATAATTTAATTTGCGAGTCGCTAAAAAAACCGTTGAAGAAGTCGTCAAGTTCGTAAAAACATTTTTGTATGAGCGTCTCTTTCAGTTTGCTTTCGAACATGTTAATGTTATTTATTTCCTTTATTCTTACAAAATACAATAGTTATTTTGTACTGATCTTAATGACATCAATTTGGAAATGCATTGTCAAAACACAATGCAGATAAAATGAGACTGAAAAAATGGAGCATAATGCCTTAATTTTATTTATAATTTGGTTTATCATATTGTGTCTTATACATTTTATTTTATATTATAATCCCTATTTGGCCCTTACCCTTCGCTTCCTAATAGGTCTACTTCCATCAGCGGACCGCGTAGTCATCGATAGAGTGGATATCGCTTCAGGTTTCTTTTCCACCTCCTCTTCTTTCACACGCATCCGGTCTAGGAAGAAGTTGTCTTCAGCCAGTCGCATTGCATCAAAGCAGGTTTTACCTTTGGAGTTAAATTTATTATATTGAGTAAAGGTTCTCGAGTGGTGTAATAAAACAAGGCTTGCTGAATGAACACTCGTTTATTAATCACCTTGTGGGTAGGTCGGTACATACACGATTCTACCCACAATAAGTTAACTATACTACATCTTTCCCCTTATAAAGATAAGCAACATATAAATGAATTTAAAACATTATAAAAGTTATATAGGTAATCTATATTTAGATCCCATCTCTTTTCACAACAAACGTAGTAAAAAGTTAGGCACAGCCCAAAGAAGGCGCTTAAAGTTAAATAGAATAAAAGTTAATCTATATTTAAATCCCACATCTTTTTATCCAGGTCAGATACGGCTTCTTTAAACATTTTTCTGGTGAACATACGACTAGACTGGCTATCAAGACCGCCTGTTTTCGTTGCTGTATCTGACATTGTTACAGAAACAGAAGAAGAACCTTTGGTGCTAGCATGAGCCTGTCCGTTATCTGTCCCCCCCTCGTTAGATACCGGTGGGTTGCTTTTAGCCACTGCGCTGCTGGCGCCGCTGTCGCTACCGCCATCATCAGCCTTATCAGTGGTACCTAACTTACGCACAATATGCCTACGGTTGCGACGGTATTTACGACCTACCTCGTCCTGCAGTATGTACGACCTAGGTTCAGGAGCCTTTTGTAGTACTTTCATACATTTCTGCTGATTTCCGTCCCGTACAATTACCATATCATCATCTTGTAAAAGAGGGAGGTTTTTGGACGAGCGATCATACCAATTCTTTTGTTTAATTTGTTGCAGTAAAATTGCTTGGTGATTCTTTTTCCTATCAACTTGCCCTTCCAGCAAAATCTTATGCACCGGCAGCCGAGTATTAAGTTTTCTGCCCATTAGAATTTCTGCCGGTGAGTCTAACTGATCCCTAGGCGTGGAACGGAAGTTTAACAGACTAACATAATAATCATGTCCGGAATCAATACATTTTTTAAGTAGACTCTTGACCGTTCGGACAGCTCGTTCACTCTTGCCGTTTGATTGAGCGTACATTGGCGATGACGTAATGTGTCTTATCTCCCAGCTTTTAATAAACCTAGCAAATTCTTTCGAAATGTATGCCGGCCCGTTATCACTTATTAGCTCGCTAGGTATGCCGTACCTCGCGAATTGTTCTTTCATAGCTTTTATTACTGCCTTACTTGTTATTGAACCTAGTTCATTAACCTCAACAAAGTTCGAAAAATAGTCTACCAATATTAAATAACATTTTTTCCGATATTCAAAAATGTCCGACCCTACTTTAGCCCACGGTATGCCAGGTATATGATGAGGTATCATAGGCTCCTTGGGCGGCGCAGGAGCATGTAGGGCGCACGTGATGCAACTCTGTACCATGGTCTCCACGTCCCGTGACATGCCCGGCCAGAACAATACCCCCCGCGCGCGCCTCTTACACCTATCTATACCTAAGTGCCCCTCGTGAATGCGAATGAGCATTTCCTTTCGCAACGATTTAGGTATAAAAACACACTTTTCCTTGAGAATTATTCCATCAACATACTGCAATTCCTCCTGAAATGACCAGAAGCCGCGAATATTTTCCTCTACTTCGTACTTGGACCTGGGCCACCCGCCCTTAATCCGCCTAACTAACGACTGAGCTTCCTGATCTCTAGCCGTGTGTTCTTTTACTAAGGATAACTTTTCGTCACTGAACGGTACCTGCTGCAGCATGAAACAAACCTGCGCTTCAACCTCCTCGTTCATTCGGTCATGCATTAACTCCGGTAACGCTGCACGTGATAACGTATCTGCTATGTACATATACTTTCCCGGCGTATAGACAACTTTTATATTATATTTTTGAATTCTGAGCATCATCCTCTGTAGGCGGGCAGGAACGGAATCCAAAGCTTTTTTGAAAATTGATTCTAACGGTTTATGATCTGACTGCACTGTAATATCATTTCTGCCAAATATGTATTGATGGAACCGTTCACATGCAAATACAATGGCTAGTAATTCCTTTTCTATTTGCGCGTATCTACCCTGTGTGTCCGTCATAGTTAACGAAGCAAATTCTACCGGCCTCCCATCCTGTAACAATACCGCACCTAACGCATGAGCGCTCGCATCTACCGATAGCGTTATAGGTATCTTGTGTGAATATAGTGATAACACAGGCGCAGAAGAGAGTTTTTCTTTGAGCAACCTAACCGCTTCTGCATGCTCCGTGTCCCATAACCATTGTGAATTTCGCTTTAAAAGACCTCTCAAAACCGAAACCGACTGTGAATAATTGGGTATAAATTTAGAAAGGTAATTTACCATTCCTAAAAATCTTTCTAATGATTTTTTATCTTCAGGAGGCGGCATCTCAATGATTGCTTTTACTTTTTTATCATCCGGTCGCATGCCTTGCTCATCAAAAACATGTCCGAGATATGTTATCTCCCTGACGCCAAATCTACATTTCTCCCGATTGAACCTAATGCCCACTTCTTTCGCGCGCGTCAAGAGAGCCCGTAAACGTCGGTCGTGTTCCTCTTTAGAAGAACCCCAGCATATAATATCATCAATGAACGAATCGGTTCCCTCTAAGTCCTCTAAAAGTTGTCTTATCTTCGCATGGAACATCTCCGGAGCGCAATTAATACCATAAGGTAGTCTTAAAAACTGATATCTAGAAAATGGTGTAGAAAATGTACAGAGGTCGGCACTTTCTTCGTCTAATTTCATCATCCAAAAGCCGCAACGCGCGTCCAGTATACTAAAAAATTTTGCACCCTGTAACTTGGCTGCTATCTCACTCACGGTAGGTAAAGAAAAATGTGCCCGTTTTACCGCCGCATTCAATACCCGCGCGTCTAAACATACCCGTATCTCACCGTTTTTCTTCGCCGCTATAACGATTGGGTTGACCCATTCTGTCGGTTGATTAACCTTGCGCACTATGCCCATTTTTTCCATTCTCTCCAATTCCTCCTGTAATTTATTTCGCAAACCCAACGGTACCTTACGTGCAGGGCAAATAACGGGCTGCACAGACTTATCGATTACTATTCTATGCACCCCCGGTAGCTCACCAACCCCCTTGAACAGTTCCGAATATTCCTCAAGTCCGTAACTAAGTGACTCAACCCTTTTAATGAATCCTAACTTCACACAATCGTTCCTACCTAAAATATTCTGAACCTTCAAATTAACTACAGCGAATTTTAGTTCATAAATACAATTTTCTCGCATAGCCGACAGTGATCCTTCGCCTATAATAGGCAACTCATTTTTAGTATAGGAAAACACTTTAGAGTTGTAAGGTTTTAAATCTTTATCCTGAAAGCCCAACCTGTAGAATTCATATTTTGACAAAATATTCAAATCGGCCCCACAATCTAATTTAAAATCGATACGCTTACCCCCAACATTAAGAGTCTCTATCCATTGAGTGTCCATCCGTCCAGAGCCCGTCTTCAACACGTTCACGTAAAGCACATCCTCGTCGTCCGAATCGTCGGACTTTGATCGACTCGAGTTTTCGTTAATATCGTGCACATTTTTACCTGAATTTTTGTCACACATTCTTGCAAAATGACCACGATTTTTACACAAAAAACACATCGCTACGCTCGCGGGGCACCAGCCGCGCCCATCGCACCGACCACCTCCGCAACGCACACACTGGTGGCTCGCCGCCGCCGCCGCGGCCGTCGCTCGCCCTCCGCCGCCGGCGCGGGCGCCGCCGCCCTGAGCTTCGCGGCGCGGCGGCGCTCCTCGGCTCGCACTCCCGGCGCCTCCGCGACCACGTCCCTGCTGCCAAACTCCACGCCCCCTCTGAGCTATCATGTCCACTTGCCCGCTTGTCTTATTAGCCTCTTCGATTTTGCGTCCCTCTGATCTAGAAAGCTCGTCCGCCTCACAAATTTGCACCGCTTTTGTCAAAGTCAGCTCATCTGTGCGTAATAATCGATCTCTAACGACTTGATTAGAAATCCCGCAAATCATTTGGTCTCGTATGAGACCGTCGACGAGATGTTCGAACTCACAGTTTTGGCTCAACACCTTCAACACCGTAACAAACTGGCTTATGGACTCCCCTGCGATCTGGTTGCGTGAAAAAAATTTGAACCGGAACATAGCCACATTGCATTTTGTTCCAAAATGCTCGTCAAACTTCGCCTTCACGCTATCGAGATCTTCCGACAACTCGGGCTTGGCAAACGTAAACGTCGAAAATATTTCGTAACCTTCTGCCCCAATGAGGTTTACCAGCAAGCTCGCCTGCACATCCTTTGGCTCCTTGTTTACGCCCGAAGCCTTGAGAAACACTTGAAACTGTTTCCACCATCTCTGCCACGCGTCCGCGCGCGCAGCCGGGCTGCCTTCTATTTGTAATTCCGGCGGTGGCCGCGCGTGTTCCATTATTTCTAAACGCTGAATCGACTTATTCAGCGCGATTAATCACGATAACTTCACCAAACCGTCACAACAACTACTATTTACGCTTTATTCTTAGGACACCGCTGTCACCATGTAATAAAACAAGGCTTGCTGAATGAACACTCGTTTATTAATCACCTTGTGGGTAGGTCGGTACATACACGATTCTACCCACAATAAGTTAACTATACTACACACGATGCAATGTAAAATGGAGTGTGGAAAGACTGGATGGAGCATAGAAATCAAAATAATGAGCTACTGCTACAGTAAGTTCATTATATTTAAGGTTTCTATGGGATGGACAGACGAAACATGTAGGTATAATAATATACTTCGCGATTTTTGGTTCATACGACAACATTGTAGCGGTTGCAGAGAGTCTATGGATGGAGGCGGCTCAGCTATTCGTGACGTCATCGTTTGGGTGAGGCCGAGCAGATCAATGTTCAGCTGTGGACGAGTCCCTACGGGCTGATGATGACGAAAATTGATTGGTTGTGTGATTGGTTGACATTGTTTGCAGAAATAGTCATTTGATATTTATTTCATTTAATAAACTAAGCAGGTACCTAGGTACCTTATTATCATTAAAAGTATTTTTAAAGGTGACTTGCCAAGACATTCCTCTGAGCGATATCATGGCGTCCCACGGCGCAATTCTACCTGCATTATTGTAGAAAGCAAAGAGGTAGGAATGCATTCAGATCTACATGCGATGTACGCAATTTTATTATATGGAGACATAATATACCTGTGTACTGGCTTACTATTAACTAACAAGTTTTTTGCCTAGGCACATTAAATCCATACGATTATCCATATTTTAGGTACCTATGCGATGCTTACTTTTTCAAGCTGTCTTATAAATAATCTAAATCTTATAAATAAAGTGGTTTTTAAGCTGACTTTTCCAGCAAAGCAAATATTTAAAATAAACACTACAAAACTTACTCCCTTATAAATTAGGCAAGGTGTTTTATGGATGATTTATGGGCTGAGCTACTTTTTTATGGGGAAAAATGTGCGAAACCGTTGACAGAAGCTACAAAGATAATAAACAAAAGTACCTTGTAGAGCGTATCTGATGATCTTCAAGACTTCAATCCGACATAACAGCCTCGTATCATCATTCATCTTCTTAAAACACGGGATCAGAGAATTCATAAATAGCTTGTCATCATCAAAATGATCCTCCGGCAGTATCGACATAGAGTTAGCATCTATTTTGATTTCTAATGGCTTTGATTTTTCTGTTGTTTGATTGCCTTTGTCAACTGTTTCTGGTTTTTCTATTGGTTTGTCTGTTTTGTCTATTTGGTCTTCTGGTGCGGTATCAGGTTTTGTCTTCAAGTTGAGAGGTTTGTCGTTGACCGCCATTTCGGATTTGATGCGGGGGATTTCTTCAGGAGGCGGATGTTGTGGTGAGCTTGATAATTCCGAGAAGGATTCGTATTTTTCGATCGAATTTCTTGGTTTTCTGTAAAGAAATCGGTCATTAAGTACCTATGTTATGTTTGGTGAAGAAATAAATTACTCCAACCGAAGTACAATATTGAAAGGGGTTTCTCGCCCTTTCAATATTGTATCGGTTTATTCATTTTTCTTAATAAGCAAAGACATAGAAGATAAATAACAAATCTATACTTATTTACACAGACAGACAGCCAAACTAAGCAGAGCTTATGTTATGGGTAGGGTACCTACTAGATAACTAAGAAAAGAATAGAAAAATCATTTATAATTTGGACACAGGTACAAAAAAGTATGTAAAGAAAGCATAAACAAACGGCAAATAAAAACAGTATAACATGGAGGTATGTATAGACTACGATGGCAGCTGTTAGAGATACCTCATGCTAATTTTATCTAGCAAATAATAGGTATTTATTGATTGTAGCTCTTTGCTACTTACTTATTCTGCAATGCCTGCCTCAGGAAGGTCAAATCCTTGTGGTAATGATATCTCCGGGAGCCGAGCATGCACTGTTCTGGCGGCACGCACTTGCCCTGGCGAAACATCTTGGTGTACGAGTCGCGGATCGAACGCCATCGCTTTTGAACTTCTTTGCCTGGAACGAAAGATTAGATAAATAAATAAAGAGTTTCTTGCAAAGAAATCCTCAAGAATCGCTATTAGTGACGTCGTATGTGTACCTATGTCCAGCAGTGGACGTGTGTGGGCTGATTACGGTGATAAAATCATAGATATTAGTAAAATTCTGTATAAAGCTTGCACGGAGGCACTACTATTACACGGCGCCGACTTTGTACAATAATCTATATAAAAAAAGTTGGCGATACAAGACAGACAGCTTACGTCACGCAAAATTAACCCAATAATAATTAAGATTGGTTAGTGATGCTCGACTATGACCAAGTAGAAAAACTTTTTGAAAAATTAAATTAAATAGTTTTTGTATGCTTAGTTAGTAAAACCTATCCTTAGTTCATAATTATAATAATACGTTAGCGGAACTTTATAATTATTATAGTGTTCGGCCGGCACACATATTTTGTATTTAGTCATAGTCTCAACCACATTTGATAATCTAATTGTAGTTCAACCTTTTATTTTATATAGTAAGTTTTGTGTAGTGTAACTTTTAGTATATTGTTCCCTGCTTGTTTCGTAATTTAATTTAGAAACCATGTGTAGGAAGGAAGACTGGTTACCTGTAATGCAGTTTAAACTAAAGTAAAACAGAAACCAGAGACACCTGCCACTTGTTTTGTATATTTAATTTTGAAATAAATGCTTTTGTATTTTTTGAAAGTAAAAAACCAAGTAAAATTTTAGTCGTCAAGTCGTTTGGTTCTCCTATCTTATTTATTTATAACTTTATTGTACTCAAGGATAGTAGGTAGGTACAAAGGTTAGGTTTAAAGTCGTGGCATTTTACCTCCTAACCAAAATGTGAGATTTTTACAGAGGGTTGGCTAGCTAACATAGATATTACAGATATAAATAAAAATATTATAAACATCAACCTCTAAACAGATCGTCACCCGATTAAATCGATCGCCTAGTGTGAGCTAGGCTTTAGTCTGGGGGAGCTGTTAGAGGTTATTGAACTTTCCCTAATTTACAAGATACCTACGCTGGCATTAAAATTTTAGCATTGGAAATGAACTTACCTAGTGTCTAACCGCTATTATTGTCTTTGTCTAAAGCCCAACGCAAAATCTGAAGTAATTTCCCTGATGTAGTAAGTAAGTATTGGTTAGGTATTATAGGTATAATACCTAACCTGGTAGATACCCAGAGTTGAAATAAACAAGATACTTAAGTAGTCTTTGGAATTGGTCACAGAAAAACAATTATTGTAGGTGGTAGAGATATAGAGGCCACAGATAAAATTCAAGTTTTCAAAGCGAAGGTCAATGCATGTCAATTTGAAGGACAATTATTTTGCGCATAGTTATTTGTGCGAATTTGCGAATCAAATGATTTTGGTTCATATTAACACAGCAATATTCACAATTAAACTAGGTTTTACATTTTAAGAAAGATAAAGGTGAATAATAGGTATAAAGGAACCTTCTTTCTACTATACCTACCTACATCTCTACCATTAGCTTCCTAGATCGACCAAAAGCGTAAAATAAATATCACATCACAATTTAGCTAGAACCCCAGAATAGGGTAAACTTAATGTTACTACAATGCAGAAAAGATTGAGAGCCACTTGAGACTGACGTAACCGAAAAATCAATTGACGTTTTATTTTCTATGACATTTATATACTTTCATGTTTTATCTAAGTAGGTAGCTCAAACGAACTTCTTCAAACTTCTGACTTCAAAACAAAATTAATTACTCGCATAATTATCGCAACAATAATGTCTACCACATTCAAAGAAATAAGGATTGCGAAAATTTAGCGAGTAACTAATTTTGTTTTGAAGTCAGAGAAGTTAAAAGAAGTTGGTTTGAGTTACATAAAACATGAAATAAAATAAAAAAATAAAACAAACGATTGTTTTTGTAATGGCCGCTTGCAAAACGGCGCGTCGCGTCGTTAGAAGGAAAACCTATAACTCAAGTTTTGACAAAATGAAGTAGGTACCTACCTACCTTACCTACCTAATGTTTATCAACGCGTGTAAATTATTTGTTTATTGTATATTATGGAATTTATCATTGTCAATTTGGTAAACATCATGACCCACGCACGCTACGCATAGCCAGGTGCACATAGGTAGGTAAGTGTAACGTACCATGAGTTCTCAGTCCATAGTAGCGAAAGAGATAGCAGTTACCTAGTTGTCTTACTTTACCTACCTAGGTATTACCTGATTACGACATTTTATTCTAGAATAACCATCATCCATTTTTATTTTGATGTAGGTCATTTGACTTAAAATTATACAATTTACTTTTGAATGTTGGCTAACATACTAGTTTCAGCCCGCGGCTTCGCACGAATCGTTTCTAGGATACATTTTATGGTTATTTCTATCCCATGATTTATGGGATAAAACAAAGCCTAGTATAATATATTCTCGGTCTAAAACTATCATTATGCTACGGCTCCACCTGCGTAGGTACTAACGCGTTAATTAACGCGCTAATTTGTGCATCACGCAGATGTTGCCAAGGTTTTAACGTGATCATTTAGTGACAATGCAAAAAAATGCACCTTAATGCGTTAATGGACATTAACACGTAATGAACGCGTTAATGGACATTAACACTAACGCAGGAGGAGCCGTAGTATTACGCAATTTCAGTCCGATCCGTTCAGTAGTTTTGACGTGAAGAGGTAACAAACATCCTCCATACATCTAAACATCTTTCACATTTATAATATTAGTGTGACAAATAGTGTTATATCTTGAAATAACTTTATTCACAAAGAAAATTATACTAGTATTTACAATTGAAACAATTGAGCTAACTGCTGACTGTTGCAAACAGTCTACAGATAGCTCAACTGATCCATATCAACACCAGTTGGAAGCGTCCCCAAGACGATGGCTGCATTGCCACGCTGTATGGCAATGCTGATACGCTGTGCCAGATATTCACCAGCTCTCGGGTCACGCGTCGCTTCGACCAGACGCTCAGATAGTTTTTTGAAAACCCGATAGTGTTATTTAATTATTTTTATCTTCAAATTCAAAACAATACCTACATGTATTTTTTGAGACTACCAAAAATACACAACGGCCTTTAGTAAAGCGAGCAGTTATAAGAGTTGGTTTGGTCCACTTAATATTCTTAAGTTTTCGCGATCTGAACACATTATTATTGCGTTTATTTTCTTAATTTACGTAAAAAATCGCAATAAATACCCGTAAAATAGTACTAATAATAAAGTAGTTGGTACACTTGAACGGGCTCTTGTACTATAAAACGTAAACAAAATCATTCGTACGATTTGTGCCGACGGACGACCGTGCAACGTCACAGTGCTATCATTATTATCGCTTGATTATTTATCTAGGCAAGTAAAGGCAATGTTGGTAATACAATCGTGTTTGCAGCTTATTATTTTTAACTAGTTTTGATTTTATACGAGCTACGTCATTTATTTGTTAAACCCATTGCTATCAATAAATTCTATTTACGTAAATAATGGATCATTTGAGTATTTACCTACCTGTAGATTTTTTGAAACTGTCTGCAGTTAGTTTTTTCTAGCTCAATTGCTTCAATTGTAAATACTAGTTCCTTCTAATTTAGTTTATATTAGGTATTTTATTGTAATTTGTTTGTCAAAAAATTTATTGATTACCTATGGGTTGTTAATATTCTATGATTATGTGAAACAATGATCTCAAACAAATTGTTATTAGACTTAGTACTATTTTTAAGAAAAGTTTTAGAGAATGTTGTGTCCACCTATTATAGATAAGTATATGTATGACTGTTACAACAATATGGAATAGGTAGATAAGCTATAAATATATACCTACCTTTACTGTTGGTGAACCATATTTAATAAATGGGCATAAATGTTTACTCATTAAAAAAATAGGTTCTTTAGAGGTACTTAATTAATGATAAGTACAATTTTTAAATTACTAAATAATAATTAACTTTGTCACAGAACCATAATAAATAAAGTAGAGCAGCAGTTGTTTTGGTTTTATTATGTTATTGTAATTTTCTAAGTGCTAAACAAAATTTATTAAACTTTTCAATCTAATTAAACAAAGTCTACTTTGTTTAAATTGATGATCGTTGAATTTATTTTATTATTATTGGTTAGGAGCTCTAGCGTTTTACCAATAAAACCAATTCAAGATTTGTCATAATCATAACGTGACAAGTAGGTACACAACTCGAGGGGGCAACAATGTTGCATTGCACCGTTTAAAAGTTACTGTCTGTTGTCGTTGAAACATAGGCAGTTTGTGCTCCCCCACGAGACGAGTAGAAAGGGCGGCCCAACCGTCCAACCATATTGATTAGGAGCGTAGTACCTGTATAACATTTTAACGTATAATCTGTGTAAGGACAAGAGGCATAACTTGATTTGTAATATAATTAAAGAGATTTGGCAGACGATCTACTCTGTAACCACTGTAAAGAAAGAATTTGCGGAGACATTTGCCTAAAAGTGGCTTAGCTCGTTTCGTGTTGGCGCTAGATTTGGGGCATTTGGGAATATGTTGAATTTTATCCAAAATTCTTATTTTCCCAAGTGCTCCGAAAATTCCAGTATATCGGAGTTAGTTTCTTCATAGGTTAATAGAAAATGGTGATGATTTGCGACAAATTACATTTCCGCTAGTTTTATTCCTTGTAGAACGCAGAAAAAATTTAAAAACACAAAATTATTTGAATCTCGCGCCAACATGAAACGAACGTTCATAAAAAATTCAATTCCTACCGTACTGAGTTTTTATATAATGCCTTCTGCGTCTCTTTGCTGGGCTAAATTGTTCATTTAATAATATCGAATAATTTTGAAACAATTATGATGAGCGAAGTTTTACAAGTTTATTTCGCACTAAGTGCCTAAGTATTGTTTAAGATTTTTAATATTGTAATTCAAACGCAAAATGTTTTGGAAAACAATGCAAAACAATAACAAAGCCATCCAAAACATAATTCACAGCTGTTTAACAAACGCCTTTATTGCAATGGTATAAGACTGATTTTGGTTTCCTTTTGGTTTCTCAATTCTTTCTGATTTTACGTAATCGGATAGCAGTCTCTACGGACTACGGACAGACGAAGTAGCTAGTTAAGTACATTCCAGGGTCAAGTTTCTTATTTATAACGCCCTTTTATTATTGTAATTTACAATAAAAATCCTTTTGTTCTTACGTTCTTGTTTAACATTTTATTTTCAAAACAAATTATACCTATCAACCTATGTACCCAGTTTGTTAAGACGTGTAGGTAGTAGATATTAATGTTAGGTATTAATGTTAACCTAAGCTAAATAAGTCTAATGCCAATCTAAATTTTATAAACAAGCAAACTAAAAAAAAAATTACAGAGCAAGGTACCTACCATCCCATTACTTCCTAATTAGGTCGATGGAGGTAACCTAGTACCTAGGCATCTATTAAACTTAGGTATTACTGACGAGTTCCAAATAAGCGAGGTCCTACCTGCCTATCTCAATTTTCCTCAGTAACTAAACTACTTAAAGGTACCTAAATGTTAGTACACACCCAGGTATCGAATACTAAAATAGTATCATTGCCTTCCTTCTACGTTTGTTTTCTTTGTTGAAAGTCATGTTGAAAGTATCCCAGTTAGTGAAAAAACCACACAGGTTTAATTAAAATGCTATTTTTAGAAACATTAAAACCTAAATATCGATTACTCATATTATTTTACTAATTATGTATATTTTTATGTATACCTACTAGCATAGGTAAAAATATAATTTTTTATTCAAACATAAACTAAAAAATATTTTTATAGCTACTAGGTAGGTACATAAAATTATGGACCAAGATATAAAATATTTTAGATTAAGAAGGTCTCTATAGCCTTTAAATTAATAAACAGGTCAGACTCAAGCAATTGAAGAAGTGAAGGTATTAAAACAAGTATGTTGAAGAAATAAATAACATAGCACTACACACCCACTTGTTTCTTCATTTTCCTTCTTTTCAAATTTGACTCAATTGTTTTCGACGCCGTCGTTCCAATTCACACAATAATAACTCTCAAATTGAATTTTTCATGCTGAATTCATTATTTAATATTCAACCCAAATCACAGCGCGAAAAATTTAAACAGATACAAATAAAATTCAAAATGCAATCAAAGAACCAGATTATTCAAAGAGAATTGCTTATTCACTGCTAATTTTAAGAAAAATATATATTTTCAAACATAATTTTCAAGATGGCGCTCGGAGAACCACAAGTAGCGCACACGAGCAGTGCCTAGCGATCACTGACGGGGTCGACCGCGTTTCAGAAAAGCAAGCAAGAGGTATATTTTTAAAGTCTAGTATAAAATAAAAGAATAACTACCTAGGTACATGAACAGGTTTTGTTGCTTGGTTAATGTAATAAACAATTTATGAATGTAAAATAATGGTAATTAACAAAAACTGTATTTTGCAGAGAAAATTAAAAATGACGTGGCCGCGGTATCATTTTACCGAGAATGAAAAATGCATTTTAATTAGGTACCTACCTAGGTCGGTATATTGCGACAGGAAATATAACACGTTAAGAATTTAATACCTTTATTATAGCTGGAAATTTAAGGTTTACCTACCTACCTAAGTTTCTCGAAGCTAAGATTTAGAAAATAATTATTTAAAGAAGGAATAAAATCAAAACAAAATAATTATTCTACATCACTATTAAGGTTTATCATGAATTCATCATCGAATAGGTACGATCCAATACCAAAGTGATTGAGTCATCGTCATTGTAACCGTAATAGGAAGCATTATGAGAAGAAAATATCGATTAGTCATAAAAAAATGTGAAAAAAATTGCATAACTTTTGGTAAAAGTTGGCTATTTGACTAACTAATGTGGGCAACAAAAAAGTATCTACTACTTGTGTAGGTTAAACATTTATTCTTATTTCATTATTCGCTTATGCACCTATTTTGTGATCGCGAATTCCATATTTAAACTGATTTTTTTCATGTTTTGTATTTGGCCTTTGCAAGGCAAGTAACGAATTTAAAATTAAACAACTTAATACTAATATTGCTGTTTTATGGAAGGTATAGGTACTAATATTTACCTATATTTTTTGTATGTTACACCATGTCGTCGGGGGCAACAAATTAATCCAAGGTCAGGTAGGATTCATCATACTAAAGGTACAAAATATGAAATCTTTCAAAAGATTTATACAAACACACAAAACTCGTTTCATGATAAGATTCTTGGGCATGTTTAAAAAGGACTCCTTATCTTTGTCGATATTGTCATGTAGGAACAGTTACTTATCTATAGAAAATAATGAGCTAGCTAATAATAGGGGCCCAAGCATAGCTTAAGATCTTTTTTGTACAACATTTAAGATCTTTTTTGTACAATAGTCAATGAGGTTTTACCAAGGAGGTTTTACCTCAGTTTATAATATAACATCATTGACAAGTTAACAATAAATATATTTCTGAATCTGATAAAATTTAGTTTAGTAAGCAAGCACTAAATTGCATTGCAATTTTTTTTATGTTTTCTTGATCTAGCCAATAAGCTTAAAGGTACTCGTACTAGGTACCTATTTTAACATTATTTTAACACGATTATACACACAAATAGGTATCTTGTGTCCTAATTGGTTTTGCAAGAATCATAATGTAATTTTGTTATCGCGTGACGAAATATTTGAAACCATTTTCACTTTGAATTGGTTTTTCTAATAAGTTCTTTGACGTTAGTAAGTACCTGTACTTACCTAAGTAGGTAGGTAAGGTACGTTGAGTTATTTCAATAAAATAGTTATTATTGTATTTTTTATTTTATTTTATTTATTTTCTACTAAAAAGTGACCCGAGAGCTGGTGAATATCTGGCACAGCGTATCAGCATTGCCATACAGCGTGGCCTGCGTGGCAATGCAGCCAGCGTCTTGGGGACGCTTCCGACGGGTGTTGATATGGATCAGTTGAGCTATCTGTAGACTGTTTGCAACAGTCGGCAGTTAGCTCAATTGTTTCAATTGTAAATACTAGTATAATTTTCTTTGTGAATAAATGTGTTTACTAAAAATTAATTACTTATTAGCTTATCAAGTCTCAATAAGGTAGGTCTCCCTAAGGTACCTCTACCTACCTATTCTGAAAACACCCTTTTGCCAGAATATTACGGCATTTAGCAACTAGTTAATTAATAAATTAATAAATGCTAAATGCTTTAAAATAATTAACAATTATTAAATATAATTTATATCAGTCAAATCCTCATTCAGCTCACATTCACACAATGTAACTTTTCAATGCGTATAAAAACAGCCAGTAATGTAACATAACCAAGCGGGTGGCAAAGTCGAAGCGAAGACCGACGTGTGGTGCAAACCTACCTACCTATGTCAGCAAACGCTCAAAACGGACGATATGACTCAGTCATTCTACATCACTTCTACATCTATCTGTTCCCATACCAACTGATACTTATTCTGACCCGTATAACACAATTTCATATTCTGTGTCGATAATAAAGCAAGCAGACTTGTTTGTCGAAGATTTTGTTCGAATATTTTTTTACAAATCGCTTGTGATTCATAGGAATATCCATGAATATGTTTTTATTATTTTTCGGTGGTATGTTTTTAAATCGACTTTTTTCTTTTGAAATGGAGTTATTTTTTAGGTAGGTAGGTAGGTAGGTATCACTTACCTAGGTACATAAAGTCTATCTAAGCCAATAAATTAATTTCATAACACAATTTCGTAGGTAGTGTTAGTAAGGGTTATTTATAATAATTAATAAATTTTATCACACTTTCCTCGCTCTGTTCATTGTCTTTCCTTGTATTGGATGAGCTATTAAATTAAGGTTACATGAAAGCCAAAATAAGTAGGTAACCTATAATAATCTAGTTCTCTTCTGTCGTCTCACGTCAATAATAATTTGTATTGAAAAAATAAATTTATTCACAAAGAAAATTATACTAGTATTTGCAATTGAAACAATTGAGCTATCTGTAGACTGTTTGCAACAGTCGGCAATCCATATCAACACCAGTCGGAAGCGTCCCCAAGCAAGACGCTGGCTGCATTGCCACGCTGTATGGCAATGCTTACTAATTTGTAAGTGTTTACAGTGCAATGTTATTTTTCAATAAAATTTAAATTACCAATTTATATGACAATAACAAAATGAAAATGACGACGTCTCTGGCAGCCATTTTGATAAGATACCTAGGTACAAACGAACCATTATTATGTAGGTGGTAGGAATGAAGTTACATTTTTTATTGATTTCAAAACGTATTTACCTACGTTCTAAATTTAAAGATTTTAAAATCAAGCGAGATTAAAATCGGACGTTTTGTCTTTTTCGATTTACATTGACGGTTTTTCTTAGCTGGCAATAATGTCTTGTAAAGTAAAACAACTTGGAGTTTCCGCTCACGTGTTTTACCAGCTTACTTTGCGTGTAGTGTAGGGTAAAAGGTGTGGCTTCTGCCTTGTTCATCGCATCAAATCACAATAATATTCTACTGTATAATGGAAAAAGGTAGGAAGGTACCTAAATCGTCTTATGTGGTCTTATGTATGAGTATATTATTCACTGTTTGTTTGTATTGTTGTTTTACTGGTACTTACTTATATAAAAAAATAAGGCAAAGGCGGTAAGTAAGTAGGTACTCGAGTTAAATTATCTAAATCGTACCTGGCTAGCTGGCTACAGTGGCTACCACCTGCCCTTAAAAATAGTCAAATGAAATAAATCATTTACCTAGTTCTATAATGAATTGTAAAACGACATTTAATTTAAAGTATTTATTGCTTTAAATTTAAACTACTACCTGTGGGGAAATGTTTAAAAATTTCATTTTATGATTTATCTGTTTCTAATTTCATGACACAAAACATTTTTAAAATTCGAACGGGGACACACCACACTAACGTGTCGTGTTGGGAATTGGGATGTGTTAGTGTGATGGTTAGTGTACAATGTACAACACCCAAACAATTTTGATACTTTTAAGACTTTTTTTTACTATTTGTACCCATGTATACTAAATAGATTTTTTCAATAAACCAGCAAAATGGTAAATCCTTGCATACTTAATCTAGGTAACTAAAATTAGCTTTCTCGTTGTTTTTTTAAGTTCTTATTATTCTTACCCAACCTCGTGATTTTTTTTTCGTGTTAGTTACTTTGTTTTTAGGTTTCCCTATCTCAAAAGGAAAAAAGGAACCCTTATAGGATCACTTTGTTTGTTGTCCGTCTGTCTGTCTGCCCGTCTGCCAACCCTCTTTTCTCAGGAACGCTTAAAGGTATCGAGTTGACATTAACATCAAATACTCGAGTCCGTAACCTCTTGGAGCCGCAATATAAATAAAACTTCTAAGTCAACGCAATCAAAAGTTACCGTTTTTGTCCGAATATTTTGAAATTAACAAGGGAATCACATTCACACACAAAACATATAGGGTCCCTATAGTCCTGTAGACCTAAAATCATGAAATTTGGCAAGGTCGTATAGCTCAAATAAAAGGAAAAATCCGAAAAACGCTAATTTGTAGTTAATTCACTAATAAATTGCTTTTGATTCTCGCCATGGACTAAAACCTCTAAGGTACTTCCCGTTGACCTAGAATCATAAAATTTGGCAAGTAGCAAGGTCTTATATCACAAATAAAGGAAACAATCCAAAAACCGTAAGTTTGTAGTGTATTAACAAAAAAAATTTTTTTTTAATTCTTGAATGGACCAAAACCTATATAGGGTACTTCCCGTTGACCTAGAATCATGATAATTGGCAAGAAACAACGTTTCACAATTATAAGGGACTTATTTTTATCTATATTATTTTTATCTAACATAATAAGGTGCTATAACAACCGAGTACCTATACCTACCTATACATATACTTACCACAACGAATACCTACTAGGTAGTTCCCTCCCTCACTCACTCACTACACTACCTAGCCGACAGCAGCATGACCTTAGTTTTTACCGGCTGTCTATTCAAGAAAAGATTACAGTGATTAATGCACCCTGCATTTTTTCTATTTTTGCTATGGAAAGGGTGAGTCAACTTGCAAAAAAAATTTTAAAAAAATATTAAAAATTCTAAAAATCATTATTTATAAGTTGACCCCCTAGATGTCTAAAAATTAGTAAGTACAAAAGTAAAATAAAATGATTTACTATACCGAAAGTGGGTGCCCTTTCGGCTTAGTGAACCCTTTCCGTGGCAACCAGTAGGCTGCGTTTTATCGGCAAGATAACAAGCGGGCGACATTTTGTTTATACGTACAATTCGCGCGAATGAAGCTCTTACACACAAAGTACGTAAGGATAGGTAGAGATAAACCATTTTAAAAATGCACGCCCCCTTCACTAAATGTCATACAACCGGCGTTCATTTTTAGAATGGTTTATCTCTACTTCGTTTTCTGTTACTTTGATTGTAAAACCCACTTTGGTATATTTATTACCCACTTATGGTATTGTAATTAAATCTATGCTAGTAAAGTACCTACCTATTTTAATAATTTTACTTTTTTATAAATGAGTATTCATAATTAGGCTGTATTATTATAATTATTATTACGTGGAAATGGAAATCGCTGGTATTATTATATTTAAAATTATGGAATTAAACCATGTCACGGTTTAACAGGCTAGTTTCCTAAAAAAATCTGATTAGTCCGTCAGTTAGATTATCAGAATAATGGACATGTATTTTTCATTTGTCGATTAAACAAAAAATTATAATAATATAGCCAGATAAAATTCCGCGTGACGTCATACCTTGCGACACTTTTTAGCAAGGTATTACTAGTCTCTAGCCCCCACTCCCAAACTTTGACTAGCTTTTTTTAAAAATATTTTGTTTACTGACAAAAGAAAAAATATGTGCCTATTAATCTTCTGATAATCTAACTGACGGACTAAATATAATTATATTTTTTTCCTTGGACACTACCCTCTTTCTATTTTATGATGTTTGAAAACCTTTAAGCTTATAACCTTAATAACTATGTAGTATTGCATTACATTAGCATTAGCTAGAAATAGGGTAGCGTCCTGGGTAAAAAAAATATTGTTCTATTTAGTCCGTCAGTTGGATTATCAGAAGATTAATAAGCCCATATTTTTTATTTTGTCAATTATCAAAATATTTAAAAAAGAATATTAAAAAAAGTTTGGGAGTGGGGGCTAGTGACGTCATACCTTGCTAAAAAGTGTCGCAAGGTATGACGTCTTATATGTAACAATGTAAAAATTAACCAGTTATATGTATTAACAAACCTGAAATCAGTTATACCTACTTAGTGAAGTACGAGATGATGACTAAAGTATTTTTTCAAGCAAATAACCGAATCGACTTCGGCAACCGTTCGTAACGTCCGATGCTTAGACACGCTTAACCTTGGACGATGATAATAGTTTTAGTTTTACAGTCTAGCCTAGCATCTACGTGGCATATCATTTTGTTATAGAATTAATTTGTTATATTATTAAAAAATAATATTAATTAAAACCGACTCGTATTATATCTCATAGATTATTATTAATAAGGAGTCCCACTCCAGGGCATATGCCTATGGATATATGGGCATATGGAAATCCATTCCAGGATTTCCATCCATTCCAGACCCCTCCATCCGGAGGGGTCCTCCATTCATCTGATCCTCACAAGAAGGGCTTTTTTCTTCAAGCTTGTTAGATACTTTGATAAGTTAAATTATTTATCATCATTTTATTTTAGTTTTGTACTTACTTACAAATTTAGTTCGTTAATTTAAAGATTTTGACATAGTGTTTTTTTTTTTTATAAAAAAAACGAATTAATAATGGGTGATTGAAAACATAAGGCAAACGATTAAAATACTAAAATTATGCAAAATCAGTCCCTATTAATTTAGAAGTGCACTTATTTTATATACGCAATAAATGAATCCAGGATAATTTTCACAGCGCCATTTTACACACCGGTAGATGATGCAATGTATTCACACCATTTAATGTCACGTTTACACTTTGATATACGAATAACTTGAGTATAATGAATACCTAGGTACCTATGATATTTTTATAAGTAGGTAAACTTACATAATTTAAAATGATTTTGGTTTATAGGAACTATCTACAGAAATAATCATTTAATATGATAGTAAAATCACTAGTCCAATAATGATTTAAATGAAGAAACGTAATGTCCTAATTAAATTAGATACGTAAGGTACTTGCGTAAGGTAACCAAGCAAGGCAATTTAACAAACACTCTAAATCGTTAGGTTGTTATTCCTTCGCCCTACGCCTATATGTAGCACCTACCTATAAAGACAAAGAAAAATACATTTCGTACATATGACGTAAATGAACCGACTATCGAATATTTAAGTCATCCATACGCGCAATTGTGTACTTGCGGTATACGCAGTATATTATCCCTATACCTAGTTTGTGACTGCTATTCATAGTGATTAGTGACGCATATCCATGAAGATAAGAAATAAAATAATTTTAATCTAAAAGTTTAAATAAAAATACCATACCAGACCAAATACAAAAAACAATGACACATAGTATAGTACCTACTGATAAAACAAAATGGTCGCAATTTAAATAATATCATAATGAAATATTATAGAAACCACCACGTGTCTCTATCGGGCGTCGCCTGAAACGTTATTTCGAACAATTTCGAAAGCAACTCCGCACGAACAAAGAACACGCAATACGCGACAATTGCAATCCTGTCAAATTATGGAGGCTAATATTCGCCGGCAGGCTCATACAACCATACGTGCATCGCCACTCAGTCGGTTGACGTACCAGCGGTGAACTTCTCTGCCGCACTGAGCGCACTCCACCGAGGCACGACGCTGTTGCAAACTTCCTCCCAACACCGAGACTTCTCCGTCCTATCTCCATAATTCGGATCATTCGAATCAAATAAACAAGGTCTATTTTTCACCTCAACAATGATCAAACTACTTTTAATACCATCCGCGTCCCTGTGCCTACCCATAGCAAAAAAAAAAAAAACTTGATTTCAAAATTCGAGTTTCGTGCGGATGATTTTACCCGCGCGTAATGCGATAGGCGCGTATCAAAGACCGCGTTAAACTGGCGGGCTGGCTGAGGCCAGGCCAGTGGCGCATCGGGTATATCAACATGGCCGACGACGACGGAACTAAATAATAGGTGCGAGTGATTCGTTCGCAGGCAGAGATATCGCCTTCCTCACGCTAATAAATAAATGTCATGTGGTGTAGGATAATTCGAGAATCATTTCGAACTGTTATGCATTTAAGCTCGAAGTTTGCTGGGAATATTTTAATAGTTATTGCAATTTAGCGCAATAGGTCAAGTCAATGACAACGATATTATAGCTGTTATACAATTTGCTAGGTATGATACCTATATTATTTATAGGTATTTTATATTATAGGTATTTGCTCTCAAAAATGCATCTATATTATAGGTATTTGCTCTCAAAAATGCATCTACTCTACGGAAACTCGCCTTTGCAGTTTCGTCATAGGATTTGCTAATGAATGCTAAAAGCTAAATACCCACAACACGAATGCTAAACCGAATAAAAAAAGATAACATACTGTACCTACTGTTAATAAATTTATGCAGGTATAACATTTATGTAGGTAGTTTTAAAATACTAAAATTTTACTTAGGTAGGTACAGTACAGTAGGTACCAAAGTTTATAAATTTGTGCGACTGGGTTATACTTTGTTATAATAATCAAATCACACAAATAAATAGAAGTAGGTATATAATAAAATGTTTTTTATTTATTTAGCACATAGATAATAATAATAAATAACATACAATAAATCTTATATTGTAAAGGAAGCTTCGAAGCTGTTCTTTGTTAAAAATGTAATCTATCCTAATAGTTTGTCTTCAAGAAAGTCTTTTGTGTATTTTGTGAGTATTTTTTATTAAACAATTCTTGTAGTTTTGATGTGAATATGGTCTTTGGCTCCAGATTTAAGGAATATTGGTAGTTTATTACCTATATCTGTCATAAAGAGTCTGAAAATATCTTTTGGCATTTCACTTATGCCGCAGTATGTAGGTGAGTGCCGCGGCGCGGCGTGCGAATCGACCCCTCCAAGCCTCGAACTCAGCCCCAGGATGTCGTAAGAGTCAGCTCAGGGAAGCTACCTAGGAAAGGCAAGAGATACCTGCTGTGTATTTTTCAGACTTCTGCGATCACCAATCCGCAAGCCTGGAAATTATTACAAAACCCTTCGACAGAACCATTCAGCAGTGGACATAGATGCGTGCTGGCTGATGAGGATTTAGGGATCTATTTATAACAACTATTATACCTATTTAATGAGATAGGTATTTCTGGATAGAATTTCCCTTTTATCTAATTTAATTTTATGTCTTGTTATTTAAGCATTTTATTAATATTGTATTTTCCTCGTCATTTTATTCACATTTCACATTGTCGCGTCTTCTGGTTAGGTATCAGGGGAACACGCGTTTATGCTACCTACTAGATTATTAATTTTTACAAGTATTGGTAGGTATCGTGTTATCGTATCGTATCGACGACCTCTGTGGCGCGGTGGGCGAAGGTCCGGCTGCGACGCAGGAGGTTGCGGGTTCGATTCCCGCCTCGGGACAAATATTTGTACGATCTGCAGATATTTGTTCAGGGTGTTCTGGTCGTTTTCTATATATAATAAAAAATATCTATCTATGTACTCGTATATTATTATGTATATCAGTTATCTAGTACCCATAACACAAGCTCTGCTTACCTTGGGGCTAGATAATGCTGTGTGAATTGTCCAGCATTATTTATTTATTTATTTATTTATTTATTATCGTATATTAAAAAACACAATAATATACAGCCGAGCATAGAACCTTCTCCTTTTTTCGAAGTTGGTTAGGTAATAAACATTATAATAATTTTATCTGAAAAATATTGCAAGCCTCGCATTGAATATAAAGTCGAATACACTAAAAATAGAAGTGGCCATCAAAGGAAACAGTGACGTTCGTCGTAGTTACCTATTACTGAATTCAAGTATCAAGATTCACGCGCAAAGTACCTACTTAGGTACAGTGGATTTCGGATACATACCAGCTTTAATAAAACCTACAACGACAATAAAATGCACTACAATTATACTACAGTTCGTCGTCGCTAAACCTATCCGGAAGTTCCTACCTATACCTACTTACCTTTAGAAAGAAAATAATAGCACGCCGAAAAATGCTTTTCCACCATAAATAATAGGTCAATAGATTAAACTTTACCTACTTATACACCATTGAATTGATAGAGATAAACCCACAATCTAAGAAAATAAGGTGCAACATTCCGAGATCTTCCCAAGCAACGTCACTGTCCAGTTGGAACTTTATTGCATTGCAACAAAAAATGGAAGTTTCGTTCATTTGCCGGTGACTACCAAACTTTAAAAGCCGTCACACACAGAAGCCGTGGCCGGGCCGGAGGCGAAGGCGTGCGAGTTGTATCTTATGAATTTATATGAAAGACTACACACACACCGCAAGCGGTGGCGAAGCGGTGCACGGCCAAGGTAATATTATCCTATAAGTAATCCGACTTCATACAAACGGGCGAAACGCGAGCTATACCTACGCGCCTCGATCTCGGCATGCGCTCAGCATGCAGACGGTCGCGGCTGTGCCGCAGTGACGAACGGATGGTGTGATGTTTTTTTAACAATAACCGCGCGATTTTTTCTCTAAAAATAAGTTCAGGTACATATTTAATAAAGTAGCTGCAGTGCAGGTATCTATAACCACGTAAAAGATATTCCTTTTTCTCCAAAAAAATCTCCTAAAATTTAATAATAAAGCATTTTGTAGGTACGTCTCAGTCGAGGCGCAAATATTTTTCGGTCGCAAATTTATAAGACCGATTTGTTATTCAAACATAAACAGGTTTTTTAATTAAGGCGAGGATTCCCGAGATGCGATGATTGCGAGTAAGTGAGCAAGACGGTGCGCAGGCAGCCGAGCACGATTTTGTAGGTATTTAGGTGTTTTGAAAAATATTTGTATGGCATATAAAAATATTTTCTAGTGATGCACTGCGTAATTACGTTTGCAATGTTTTGGTATACATTTTGTGCCATTTTATTCATTTTTCTATTCACACTGATCATTCAAAGTTTCATTTAGAGGTAACTTTGTAAATTATTTCTATCGGGTGAAATATCACCAATCGTGTTTTTGTCTGGTGATGCACTAGGAAATATCCTCAGCTATAATATGTATGAATTTCAAAACTATAGGCCTTATAATTATTGAGGTACGGACAGTTAAAAATCCCGAAATCCGGGAATCCTCGCCTTAAATCTACCAATCAAAAAACAACACGCATTTTTATTGAACACTTCCCATTCGATTCAGAAAGTATTTTATTTGTTTATATAAAAAAAGTACCTTCCTATATTTACAATCACAAAACTAAATGGAAACACAAAGTAGGCAAATGTAATTAAAATGGTGGAGGCGGGCAGCCCTATCGCATGTTTACCTACCGCGCGGCTGTAGGCATTTATTTCAAAGAAACGGCCGAGTCCAAATACTGTTGGATAATATTACCGTGGCACGGCCGTAGCGGGCCGGCTCGGCGACACAAACAGGCGGCGTTCGCGACGCGGCGCGGAGCCGTGGCGGCGCGGTGGCGAGGCGGAGGCGTGGCGTGGGAGCGTCGTATAACACAACGCTTACACGCCACGCCTTCGCCAATTACAACTTGTATTTCAGCAAGTATAACCTATAAGGAGTGTCTTCACACAGAGCGCACGCGACGCGCGACGCGTCGCGCGTCGCGGTGCGGAGGCGTGCTAGGTACTAACGGAGTTACGAGTTGTATTTATTTACAAAATTTTAAGCTTAAGACCCGAATATGGAAAGAAAGAAAGAAAGAAAAAGTATTTATTAAACACTACAACACAAATGACGTAAAAATATATATAAAAAAAGACTAGGTACTTAGTAACACTTACAAGAAACAAGGGAACATTGTACTATAATATAACAATAGGTAAGTAAGTACTTATATTAACACAAGTAAGCATTGGGTTGGTACTAAGTAGCCCATTCAGTAAGCCGACGAACGCGTGTGTGTAGGTCTAACAGGTCCTGACTCAGCTTGTTGCTCCAACACAACACAAAAACCTAGGGTAGGTAGTTTGTGAAAGAGCGCGAAAAATATGGCGCTAAATAATATGGACTTTACCGAAAAATTGATTTTACTATTCCAACCACATCGTTGTTTATACGATTGCCGTATAAAAGATTATATAAATGATTTAAAAATGACATTTTTACAATAATGCGACGCCGCGCGCGTGACCTACACACACAAGGCTCCAAAACGCCTCCGCGACGCCGCCACGGCTCTCGCACGCCTGCAGTGTGAAGACATCGGAGACATCCGCACTGTGACGGCTTTTATTGTCGCGTCACAAAATGGGCGGTTGCTCTATCCGTAACTGTAAGAGTGTGAAAGGCAGTAAAATAAGGTTCTTTTCATTATTGAAAAACAAATCTGTGGCTGAGGAATGTTCCTGCGATTGGATAAATTTCATTTCAAGGGGAAAGTTGATTTATCCATGTGCAGAGCTCATTAGCGTTGCTCAAATTATGGAAACTATGTTTAAAGAATTTCATGGAAAAATCTTATCCAAAAATAATTTTATGTTCGAAAGCAAAACCCTGCGTGGCACTATTACTAGTTGCATTATAAATAAAATTATAATAAACAAAACATAGTTCTCGAATTTCCCCAAACTAAAAAGTTTGAGAGCCACCGTAGCGGCACGGTAATATTATCCAATATTACCTTGGTAGCCTTGGTAGCGGATATGACGTAAACTTGAGAAAACCCACGTGACCGTTGTTTCTCGGAGTGTTATACCTGGCAAAGTAGGTATATTAATTATACCATGCCTAACTTGCCTAAACCATAGATCTACTAACATTTCATTTTATTATTATTAGAGTTTTGCTAGAAAAAATAATATTAGCACTGTTAGTAGAACTGCTGAGTTGCTGACCATCTGTGAATGTAAGTGCCTAAAAAAAGTTAACCCAAGCTTGTGTAGGTAATGATAAAGATGATCTGTGGATGATAGATGAATGAACCTTGTGGTGCTTGGACTCGGCCGCAAAATCTGCATGGGATTTCTATATCTACATAGAGTAGCTAGTTACAAAGTAAAAACACACTGCCGTCACAGTTGCTATTATAGGTACCTAACGCGTTCACTGCCCAGCCTCGGCGGTGCGACCCGCAGGGGCGCGCCCCGCCGCCGCCACACGAGGGTCCAGAGGCTCGTCTGCGTCTTGGGCCATGAAAGAGTTAATGAAATCCCACTGTAGGTACCTACCATTAAGTAAAAATTCAATAGGTATGGTTATGGTACGTTCTCCCAGCGCTAACTCGACAACTGTGTTCGACAAATGAACCGTGTTGTGTTACAACTAAAAGCGTGCTAAAAGCAAAGACACGCTAGGTAAGTACCTATTTCCAATCTTTTGCATTAAAAGTACCTACCTACCTACTACCTTATTTAATTGAACAACAAAGATGGAAAGACGAACCTAGGACCAATGAGGTTTTACCTCAGTTTATACCTATGTAACATCTGTGGTAACATCATTGCCTAGGACACAGATTTAGGAATATCACAGTCCTTGACCGAAGGGCGACCGACCGAGACAGACAACAATACGCACGCGAAACACGAACGCTGGCGCGGGCGACTATAGGTGGACTAGCGAGTAACGCCTTCGCCGTTCAAACGTTATTATCTCTCTCGCCAATGACGCAAGTTAACTCGCTACCTACTGTACTTATTGAAGTTTAAATCGCGCTTAATTCGACATAATTTGAGCGTTCCACCACAATAGATAAATTTATCTACTGTGGTTCCACTTTCGAGAGGTACCTACGTAGAAAGAGAATCCTATCCGTGTACGAGAATATGCGTGAAAAGGTACCTGCTTACCTAGGTATCAGACCGACAGAGTTCATAATATTGGTTACATCGGAAAACTCTATGAATTAAGATTAAATATATGAAGAAAGTCGTAGTGAAAACTCCATACCTTCAACAAAACCACGGTTTGAAAATCCGTTGGTGTCTACCGCCCTTCATCCCATTCCATCCACTCCACTACATACATCATCATCACCCCCATCTCGACGCAAACAAAATAGAACCTAAAGTCATCGTACGATAGAGTTTACATTACTAAACCCTCAGGTAAATTGACAATCCAAATGACGGAATTCTGACATGACGCAGTGAACGACAGATGAACTTTGATATTACCAGTATTCTCTTACGAAAGCTAGATCTAGCTAACGACGTAGATACCTTTTGGCATTTGTATTTTATTTCTTCCTATAATTGTGATTATGAAGCATCGATTAGTTAAACGCATAAAACGTGCTCCTTATATTTTTATTGCAACTAGTGCAACAGAGGCTCGGTTTTCTTATAAGAAAAAAATAGTAATCAGAAAATGCGTGGCAATTGAGTTGGCAGCCCTCACTTTCAGCCATGAAAGGAAGAAATTGGCATGTTGTAGGGATGTCGGAAGTGAAAAAAATAATCGATATATCGACATACCGATATTTATATAAATATCAAAATCGATATTGATATTTTATAAAAAAATATAGATATATCGGTATATCGGGTTTTTTTTATAGTAGCCTGCGGCAGACTACTATAATGACTCGATTCTGGATCATGGAAAGCAGGAGTAGTCCAAGAGTGGAAAGCATTATTTAGCCTAACCAAGTGCAATCATCTTACATTAGTGGATAAATACTAATCAATACTCATAATTTTTAATAAATCAAGAACAACGAAATTATATAATATGAATTATTTATTAATCACTTGAAAACCTACAGGTAGTAACTCAAGTTCAGAAAATGCATGATTTTTATACCTTTTCGATACTTGGAATTTTATATCGATATATCGAAATATTAAATATCTCTCAAAAACTTAGAGCATTCTAAGCTCAAAAATATCAAAAGGTACATCGAAAAAATAATAATATCGATATTTCGATGTATCGATATTTTTTCAACAAGCTGTTGGTTGCTCTTCTGTCTCTCTGCCTGCCCTGCCTGCACGCACATGAATTTTGTGTTTTCTCGGCTTTCGCAATTTTCACGCGAACGTATTTTTATATTTCATTTTTCGGTTAAATACGTTCAATTCTAAGACCAAACACGCGGCCGGCCGTTACAATTTAGCGCACATCATAACAATTACAGTTTCCACGTGATTTTGTTTATTTACTGTGATAATGGTCGTAGTTGCATCTAATTTCGAGGCGCCGGTCGAGGGAGTTATTTTGGCGACTCCAAACACTAAGCTGGTTGTAAATGATCAGGTGTTGGGTACAGCAACCCTATACATCACACAAGAGTGAGTATTTACGTTTTGCTAGGTTATTTTTCATCGTCAAATCAAAAGAAATGAGTCCTTTGTGTCAAGACAGGAGCTCAAGCGCAATTCCTCAACCTCCTCAACCTCAACAGCCTGTATCGGTCCACTACTGGACGCCTCCCCTGATAAGCGCCTTATGGCCTTTTGTCACATGGGGGGGTAATGCCCATAATTCCTACGCTGGGCATGCGGGTTGGGGATTACAGTTCGGTTGTAGAATGGTTCTGTAAGGGGCGCTGCTGCCCGCCCCTGGTGGATATCCCGTAGCCGCCTCTTACGAAACCCGCGGGGAGAGATGGGGTGGTGCAAATTCTAAGCCAGCACCACACAGCTACGATGGGTGGCTGATAAGTTCTTGACCTAAGGTACTTACTTAAAAATTACATACCGTCATATTACTGATATCACTTATTGCGAGGTTCAGTGGTATATAAAGCTACCCACATTTTATTTTTTAAATTCATAGTTGTTCGATGTTCCACAAAATATTGAGTATTTTGTGGAACATCGAACAACATCATGTCAGCCGAATCTACGAATTCTCGCAATTTTGAACATAGTGCCGTAATAAAGTACCTTGTAAAAAAGGGAAAAATGTCGAAAGACATTTTTGAAGAGATGTCATCTGTTCTTCAGGATTCTGGGCCTTCATACACGATCGTTAAAAAATGGGTATGTTTATTTCAACAAGGACGAGAAAGCTGCGAAGAAGACCCCCGCTTGGGACATCCAATAACGGCAATAACTGAAGAAAATGTTAAAAAAGTCGAAAAATTGGTACTGGCCGACCGCAGAGTTAAATGGTGGCAGATAGAATAGAATAGAATAGAAAAGCATTTATTTCGACACACATAATATAAATCAAACAAAACCAAACAAATAATAAGGAGCTAAATTAAAAAACAAATTTTGACCATCAAATAGCATCATCAGATAGCAGAAGAGTTAGAAATCAGCAAAGAGGGTTGGAGAAATTTTACATCAACATTTGAAAATGAAAAACATTGTGCTCGTTGGGTACCAAAAATGCTTACGCCACTCGACAAAGATCGACAACTCCAGACTTGCATGGATTTTTTGGAGTTAGCTGGCGAAAATTTGGACGCAATTTGCGATCGAATCGTAACCGTTGATGAAACATGGGTTCGCCAGTATGATCCGGAGTCCAAACAAGATCCATGCAATGGATGAAAAAAGGAGAAAGGGTGCCGAAGAAATTTAAGGTGGAAAAGTCAGCCTCAAAGCTTATGGCGACTGTTTTCTGGGATAGCGAAGGCATTTTACTAATTGATTACCTACCTAAGGGAACTACGATGAATGGTCAGTATTATGCAAATTTATTGGTTCAGGCTCGTCACGCTATTCTTGAGAAGAGACGCGGGAAGTTATCGCGTGGAGTGCTCTTTTTCACACGGCGCGCGTTGCGGGGCAGGCCCTACGAGACACCGGCTTTTCTGAAATAGACCATCATCCCTACAGTCCAGACCTGGCTCCTAGCGACTTTTTCCTTTTTACCAATTTGAAAAAGGACTTACGGGGCCGGAGATTTTCAGATGACAATGAAATGATAGCCGCCGTAAATACACATTTTGAAGACAAAGACAAGGAATGTTTTTTTGGTGGTTTAAAAGCATTATACTCCAAATGTGAGAAGTGCATATCCCTTATGGAAGATTTTATTGAGAAATAAAAAATATAAAACTTGACTTTTTAGTATTTTAGGCCGCGGACTTATCAGCCGCCCCTCGTAAGAGCAATTCATTCAATTGTTATTCTGCACTATAAGTCTGACTATCGCGTTAGGTAAGGTACCTATTTACATCCTGAAAGCTTTGTGCTTTCAAATCATTAAAAATTTGGTGATTACTGCCTAGTTACTGCTGATTACTGCTGATTTATTGACTTAGTTCTTCGAAATATCTAATTATTTTATCCAGGCAAATTATTCTTACCTGGTTAATTTTAGCCAGGTAGATGAATAATTTCGCTCAAAAGCTATTATTTTAGGTTCATTGTCTATCTATATGTTGTAATTTGATTTGAATAAAGATGACAGCCAGCTTCTGTCTTGTATAAGCCTCATCTGTATAGTCTGCAGCCATCATGACAACTATGACAAGGCAAAGGATGGAACAAAAGATATCTCACACACAATAGGTGTATCAACTTCAACTTCAACTTCTTGTTTGATGGCTTCTGCGTCAGGTTTGACACAATTTTGCCAATATCCGTCTCATCATCTCATGACAGCATCGCAAGCTTAATGGAATGTACAATAGAACCTTATGTATTAAAAGGTCAATGAAACACTTCAGGTCTATCCATTGTCTTGTTATGATTTTGTTTCATTAATTGTACGGAATCCGTACTTCAAGAAAGACAGTCACCTTCTCGAACGTGTGCAGCGGAGGGCAACAAAAATGGTCCCTAGTCTTAAAGAACTTCCATATGAAGAGCGATTGCAAGAACTAGGGCTAACCACCCTTCAGAAACGTAGAGAGCGCGGAGAGCTTATAGAGACCTTCAAAATCCTCACCGACAGATATAGTATACCAAATTTATCAAAGACACTGTATACTATGAATAAAAACACAAACCTGAGAGGACACTCTCTGAAGCTGCAATGCGGGCCAAGTACCAGCAAACCCAGAGAGCACATACTGCCGAATCGCATAGTGAAAACTTGGAACCGGTTACCAGAATCAGTGTTCAGTGCCCCCTCAGTGAACTCTTTCAAAAATAGACTGGACAAATATTTAAAGTGCATTGACAAAGACTCAGATATAAACGTATCAGCTTAACAGCTGCCTGTGTATCACAAATAAATAAATAAATAATTTCCTATTGAATTTTGTTTTATTCGGAGGACAATCTATTTTAAAAACACTTAATAAATGTCCTATGTCAAACATATGTAATTCTAAAAGAGGCCATGGTAGTCAGCCCATAGATGTCATAAGAGGTGACTAAGGGCTCATATATATATATAAGGGTACATGTACTTACTGGACAATGGCAAGGACACACAATTTTGATTTTTATTTTGATTTTGAGTAGCTTCTTTCTGTGTACATTTAACACTACCAATCTGCCTACCGAGTGTGGTGATTATAGCGAACCCCTTCTTGTTTGGGAGAGGCATAATATGATAAAATAATATTTAGTGACAATCCTGCGTTGACATGATGCCAGTGGCTCTCTTCTACCATCGCACCGCTCGCCATAGGCAGAGATATCATCTCCATATCTTAGAGCCTTTTCGTTTGCGAACAGGTTCATGAGGATATCCTCCCGCGAACACTCGGGTTGTGGTATGACTTCGGCAGGGATGCCGAAGTTTTCAATCAGGACTACAACATGGGGTTATTCAAAAAGTGTCTTCTAAGACACTTAAAGGGTAAGCAACGCGCGTGTAATGTCCCTGATGTTGCTGACATCCTTCCCAAGGTGGACCGCATGCTTGTTTGCTGCCTTATTGGTATAAAACAAACTATCTAGTCTAGTATTGGGAAAATGCCGAATATTGCAAAATTCTGTGCTAGGGACCCATTTTACCTTATGTGTAATAGAAATCGTTAGATAATAAATAAATAATGCTGGACAATTCACACAGCATTATCTAGCCCCAAGGTAAGCAGAGCTTGTGTTATGGGTACTAGATAACTGATATGAATGAAAAAAAAATGAATGAATAATGCTGGACAATTCACACAGCATTATCTAGCCCCAAGCTAAGCAGAGCTTGTGTTATGGGTATATACATAATAATATACGAGTACATAGATAGATACTTTTTATTATATATAGAAAACGACCAGAACACCCTGAACAAATATCTGCAGATCGTACAAATATTTGTCCCGAGGCGGGAATCGAACCCGCAACCTCCTGCGTCGCAGGCGGACCTTCGCCCACCGCGCCACAGAGGTCGTCGTATATGAGATATATGTATTAGTTTTACTTCTTCATATTATTGTATGCACTTTTTTCTTGTTTATGTGCTTGTGTTTTTGGGTAAAATACATGAATTTTATCTTTTCTCTTTTACTCTGCCTGTGAGCACTCACTGCAGACATAGGCCTCCTCTCAATAACGCTATATTCATCTAATTGTTGCCCGGACTCTCATGAGATCGGTGTCCTCTGGTGCACTCGACACAACACGCACAAACACACCCTCATACACATACACACACATTGGCGACCTGTGATACATTCAATTTATATAGGTTATTTATTTATTAGACCGAGGGGAAGATCGCCTATGAGATGGACCGATCAGATAAAATCTGCCGTAGGTGTCCCTCTGCATGAATGTTCCAGAATGACCACCAACAGGGAGAGATGGCGATATATCGTGAGGCGAGCAATATCAGCCCATACAACAAAAGACTCGTCATGACGACCACGACCGTTCTGCCAAGAACGCTACGAATGAGAAGAAGAATTTATTTATCTGTTTAGAAATCTATAACTAACTTGTACAAAATGTGTAATTCTTTATTATTATCTTTAACTTAAATTTAATTAGCGTTAAGGTATTTATGAGTTATGTTATGATTGTAAGATTGGTGTAGCGAATAGCGCTGCACTTATCACCAGGCACCGCTGAAAACCAGCGCTGCTATGGCCCTTGTGCCATAGCAGCACTAAGCTGAGCTGGTGACCTTTTTGTGTTTTATTAAGTTTAATTTTATTAGTTATAAGTAATTTCATTATTTGTCACAAATAAAAACCTTCTATTCTATTCTATAATTTATAAAAAAAACATCTATTGTATTACAGCAATGTTGTCTGGGGTGGAGGTTTCACCCCGACAGGATCAGCCGCCTCCACATTATCTCTGCGGTACCCGACGATATCCCTGCACGCCATCCAACGGGAACCGAGCCCTGCGCTTTATATGCAGCTGAATTATGAACTTGAGTAAGTAAACCTATTGATGATGATGTCCTCCTAGCCGAATTTGGACTACGGCGGCCACTCATCGCTAGCCAAATGCGCAGGACATATTATAGTGCACAAGTGTGTGCGCAAATCTGCACTCTCTATTCACTCACTCTCATAATCCGATGGGATGGCAGATCGACACGACCGGGGAGAACAAGCGCAGGACCAACGGATTAACTGCTTACCGAGGCACGCGAGTGTAGCACCGCCAACTTCCTGACTCCAACTGCTACTGTGAATTAATCTTGGGTCGGGCGGGCCAATAGTTGTAATTGGTTTTTTTTTCCTAATAGTAATAAGTGAACCTTTTAAAATTTTTAATTTTGTTCGTGTAACTACTATAAAAACTATTGTAGTTTGAGGAATTCATTAGCCTTTGTTTGTCTTCAGAATGCCAGAGCTTCAGCAATCCGAGTCGGCCGACCAGGGCAGCCAGACTGATAATGCTGAGGGAAATGGTCACGATGATGATGATATTGATGCCGTGGATGTGGACGAGGAATTGGATCCCATCACTCAGATAAGGTAACAAAAAACTCCTTCCATCTTATACTCCGGTCAAACTGAAGATTCGAAGGTTTTTTGTAATTATAGTGCGTAAGCCTCACACTCTGCCTAATTTCTAAATTATTTATTTATTGGTTATACAAAATCCACAGCCCTTAATTAATACAAATATTATACATTATCAAGACTTACGGCCAATAACGGATTTACTTTTTATACACTATTATTTATAAAACAGACAGTCAGATGACATAGGTACCCACATTAGTTATAAATAATTATATAAAGATTAGAGAATAAAGATTATCGCAAAAAATTTCGACTTGGACGGGACTTGAACCCGCATCCTTCCCTCAGTACGGGAATGTGCTAGCCAACTACACCACGAGGTCAAGTGACGTAGGAGTCGAAAATCTTTGCGACTTTCTACGGACTCAAGCGCCGTTAGCTCCAACCCCCGAAGTCCCGTCGAAGTCGAAAATTTTGCGATATTATTTGATTTGAAGATACGAAGTTTGTAAACATTGTCTGTCATACTTAACCTAAAAACTACTTTCTTGTCATTGATTCTGTAAGAGAATTTGCAGTTGTTGTAATTTTCTATGCTAAATAAATTTAATCTAACATGCTGGACATTTCATTATTATAAAAACTTCCGTAGTTTGACGAATTCATTATGAATGTAAGCGGGTTAACTACGAACCTAGTTTGTGTTGGAAGAACACCAACGTTCCATCCCTCAACGAGGGACTTCATCAGGGAGAGTGCGGTTCGCGTCGCGCCTGTACCGCGTCCTTCCGCGCACTACGGGCTAGGGCACGCAGAGCACGGGTCGTAGGCGCCGGGGGTGGTGGGGGGCACGCTGCTTGTCGATGATGTTGAGTAGGAGAGCCAGCTTCTCGCGGAGATATCATTGTAGTTATACTTTGTGTACACACGGAACTAACAGTATCTACATCCGGCTTTATACTCACACCGTTAAGGGATGAAACGTTGGTGTTCTTCCAACACAAAATAGGTTCGTAGTTAACCCGCTTACATTCATAATGAATTTCATTATTAATTTAATTCAACCAGCTCGTGCATCATCAGATTCGTCCCGGACAACGAAGCAGCCCTACAGGAGATGTTCGGGGCGCTGCTCAGCGGACAGGCTCTGCACCCTGACCCGGCAGACGAAGATGACTTCTTTATGGGGGAAAGTGATGACGGGGATGGAGGTAGGAACATCTTGTATCACTCAAACCAGAGAATATCCTATCCTAATCTCACAATATCCTATCCTTCTCCTATCGACGACCTCGGTAGCGCGGCGGGCGAAGGTCCACCTGCGGCGCAGGAGGTTGCGGGTTCGATTCCCGCCTTGGTACTAATGTTTGTACGATCTACAAATATTTGTTCCGGACACGGAAATAGAAATTCTTAATTCCGTGGTTCCGGATGTTCTGGTCATTTCTATGTATAATAAAAAATATCTATCTATGTAATGTATTATAATGTATATCAGTCATCTAGTACCCATAACACAAGCTCTGCTTAGCTTGGGGCTAGATGATGCTGTGTGGATTGTCCAGCATTATTTATTTATTTATTATCACATTAATATTATAAATGCGAATTTTGGATACAGATAATTCTAGGCCTGGAATAAAACATAGGCTACTTTTTATCCCATAAATCAGTTCCCATGGGATAGAAATCAACTTTAAGCGTTTCCATAGAAACAATGCGTGCGAAGCCGCGGGCAAAAGCTAGTAAACTATAAAGTAAATAATGAATCACGAAAAATCGTAAAAAACACCTCACGTAATCTATGGATGTCCTCTTATCTTCTCAACACATAATCGCTATCACTTTAACCTCTAGGTGGCCAGCTATCCCAGAGAAGTAAATTGGAAAACAGCATTGCTTGCATATTAATGCATTACAGCAAAATGCTGATTAACTCCTTTTGTCTTAGTTTATATGTTTTATTTATTTATTTATTTATTTATTTTTGCTTGCATGTACATTTATTCTTAGGTCTAAGTGAATGGTTAGTTATACTATAGCTAGGTACATGCCCCCTGGAAGGGCACTGCAAAACTGAGTTTGTACATACTTTATTAACACCATGTCAATAATAGTTAAAAATACTTAATTAAGTAGTAGAAGTCTAGGTTTATTTTTATTAAGGCGAGGATTCCCGAGATGCGATGATTGCGAGTAAGTGAGCAAGACGGTGCGCAGGCAGCCGAGCACGATTTTGTAGGTATTTAGGTGTTTTGAAAAATATTTGTATGGCATATAAAAATATTTTCTAGTGATGCACTGCATAATAACGTTTGCAATGTTTTGTTATACATTTTGTGTCATTTTATTCATTTTTCTATTCACACTGATCATTCAAAGTTTTATTTAGAGGTAACTTTGTAATTTTTTTCTATCGGGTGAAATATCACCAATCGTCTTTTTGTCTAGTGATGCACTAGAAAATATCCTCAACTATAATATGTATGAATTTCAAAACTATAGGCCTTATAGTTATTGAGGTACAGACAGTTAAAAATCCCGAAATCCGGGAATCCTCGCCTTAAGGTAATAATGATTTTCTATTCTATTCTTTAACTAAAATAAATCCATAACCTTATTAATTACTGTATTATTGTTTGATTATCTGTGTGACATTTAATACTCTAATCTATGGATCTTTGTGTCTGAATCTTAGAGGTCTGGATGTATATTTAGGAATGGAAATATATTTAGGAATAAGATAAGAGGATGGCTACTTGAAAAGTGTTTTTATACGGTGAACGAATATTTGGAAATTTGAATTGTAACTAACATGACTAAGTAATATAATTTAATATAATTACCTATATAATAATACTAGCGGCCCGTCCCGGCTTCGCACGGGCGAACATTAATTTTTAAAAAATTTGGGATAAACGTAGGTTTCTAATATTTCTGTGGCAGGACATTTTATACTTTTATCCGACTGCCCCGTTGGTATAGCGGTCGCGTGTTCAACCGCTGATAATGTGGTCCCGGGTTCAAATCCCGGGTCGGCCCAAGATTTGTGGTTATTGAGTATTTTCTAGCAAGAAATATTTACTGTAGCAGCCCGGAGTAAGGAAATTGGCGGTGTTAGATGGCTTAACGTGCTTTCCGATCCGAGGCACAGGGGCGTGCCTCAGAAAGCACATTACTAGTTATAAGACCTGACATATTATATAATTTTGTATTCTTGCAAATAAGCGATTTGATTTGATCTGAATTCATAAATGAATTTGAATTTATTTCTAGATGACAATGACATGTTCGAAGACGCGGAGGAGTCTTCTGCCGAGCAGACCGCCTCGCGGCTCCAGCAGTTGAACCTCAACCACGCGAACGGACATCATGGTAATGTTTATGAGGCACTAGCTTCTGTCCACGGCTTCGCACACTCTTTTCCAGCACTACTCACAAACACAATACACGCAGACACATGGTGTCTGGTGCACTGGAGCACCGGTCACAAACACACGCTCATACCTACTACATATGACGCACACACACACACATACACACTTTCATGATGTCTTCTCAGGATACCCATCACACTAATATTATAAATGCGAAAGTTTGGATGGATGGATGGATGTTTGTTACCTCTTCACGCCAAAACTACTGAACGGATCGGGCTGAAATTTTGCATAAAGGTAAGTCTAACCCTGGAATCAAACATAGGACAGAACATAGACTTTTTATCCCATAAATCAGTTCCCATGCGATAGAAATAACTTCAAAACCTTTATATACAAACAACGCGTGCGAAGCCGCGGGCAGAAGCTAGTATTATAAATGCGAAAGTTTGGATGGATAGATGGATGGATGTTTGTTACGTCTTCACACCAAAACTACTGAACAGATTGAGCTAAAATTTTGCATCGGTGTAGCTCTTAGGCTGGAATCAGACATAGGCTACTTCTTATCCCATAAATCAATTCCCATGGGATAGAAATTACCTTTGAACGTTTCCATAGAAAGAACGCGGGCTGAATGTTACGATAGCTTGATATGTTTAATGTAAAGAACCCAAGGAAGGTGGTACCCAAGATCCCCATATCTTGGGTAGTAGTATCCTAGTTTGAGGACAACAATGTTATAATTTTAAGTCTTATGTTTTTCAATAAACGTTTTTAAAAAACGTTATTATTTTCCCGGATAAAAGTACCCTATGTCCTACCCCGGAATATGCTACTAATTATTATAAGGCCGAAAGTTTGAGAAATCAGAATTTTTGTTACCTAGGATCTCCAAAATTACTGAACAAGATGAAATTTGGCGTATGTTTAGAGCAAAGCCTAACTTAGATCATAGGCAATACTTATTATACCGAAAATACGCGTGCGAAGCCGCGGGCAGAACCTCTATCTATATGCTGTGCTTGCCAAATTTCATTAGAACAGGCAACAGACAGACAGAATTACTTTCGAATTTATATTAGTACTAGCTTCTGCCCGCGCCTTCGGACGCGCTTTTTATAGTTCATAGTATTTATTCATAACATTAGAAGTTACAGGTCAGATAATATACATACATATGTACCTTAGCCAAAGGGATTATATAAACTATATAAGTAGCCTATGTCCGTCCGTACGGTACCACTTACCTCCCTGACAAATTCCATTGAGTTTCGTTTAGTCGTTTAGACATGAACAGGCCACACAGACAGAATTTCCAATTTATAATATTAGTATGGGTTCTTATTTTCTTAAATCAGTCGAGACCCTAGGTGCGTGGGGTACCGAGGCTCTTCGGGTTTTTAAAAAATTATCTGAGCGTCTGGTGGAAGCGACGCGTGACCCGAGAGCTGGTGAGTATCTGGCGCAGCGCATCAGCATTGCCATACAGCGTGGCAATGCAGCCAGCGTCTTGGGGACGCGACGACTGGTATTGATATGGATCAGTTGAGCTACCTGTAGAATGTTTGCAACAGTCTGCAGTTAGCTCTATTGTTTCAATTGTAAATACTAGTATAATTTTCTTTGTGAATAAAAAAAGAATTATCTTAAACTAGCTGCGCCCCGCGGCTTCGCCCCCGTGGAAATTTATGTTTCCAACTTTCTTAATTTTTTCTTTCATAAGAACCTTCTCCTGACAATAACAAACACAACAAAGAAAGAATTAGCGAAATCGGTCCAGCCGTTCACGCGTGATGCCGTGACAACGCGAAACGGGTTTCATTTTTATATATAAGAAGACTAGCTGCGCCCCGCGGCTTCGCCCCCGTGGAAATTTATGTTTCCAACTTTCTTAATTTTTTCTTTCATAAGAACCTTCTCCTGACAATAACAAACACAACAAAGAAAGAATTAGCGAAATCGGTCCAGCCGTTCACGCGTGATGCGATGACAACGGAAAACGGGTTTCATTTTTATATATAAGAAGATATATAAAAATGAAACCCGTTTCGCGTTGTCACGGCATCACGCGTGAACGGCTGGACCGATTTCGCTAATTCTTTCTTTGTTGTGTTTGTTATTGTCAGGAGAAGGTTCTTATGAAAGAAAAAATTAAGAAAGTTGGAAACATAAATTTCCACGGGGGCGAAGCCGCGGGGCGCAGCTAGTATAAGATAAATCATAATATTTTATTATTTCAGGAAACGGCGACGTACCAGAAAATGGTCCGGAGTGAGCTCCAGCTCAAGAAAAATTAAATTTTAGTATCTTAAGTTCAAGATCTGTCGACAGATTTAGACTTTCTTTAATTTATCATAATAACCCGTACGTAGTGTAGACCGTAAGATAAGTTATATGAGAAGACAAGTTTGATTTAAGTTGTAATATATTGGTTGCGTCAGTTTTTTTAAGTTTGTCGATTCTATAGCGTTTTAAACAGTGTTAGCCAAATAATGTTAAATTCGCAACAGCATAATATCATAAAGTGTGAATATCTATATGGTTGGAAAAAGTGAAATGTATGATTGGGTGAGAGTATTTTTGTCAATTTATAGAATAGAGTTGGGTAAACGATTTCTTGAAGAAACATGAAATGATTTTTACTGTATTGATTATTTTGTATTGAAAGCTGCACTTATTCCGTAAAATTAATGGTGAAACAATTTATATAAACTTAATGAATGAAAACTTTATACATTAGGAATGATTGTGCTAAAGGAAATTATTGAATGTGATATTTTGTATGGAGGTTTTGTATGAGTCTACTGTAGAATGATTAAAATTCTACTGCTATCAATATAGAGTTAAGAAGAGTAATTCCTGGATGAAAAAAAAAAGAAACTTATTTTTTTCTCATTTCTAGGTCGGAAAATGAGTTTTGGGAAACATACTTTTTGAATTTTTATACCTTTCTCAAATATTAAGTGTTCAGTTAAGCTTTTTCTGGTATGTTCGTTCTTATTGATTTAAAATTTCTTACCATTGTATAACTTTTTCTAATAAACTTGTAAAGGCATGCCAACATTTTTGTCTTATTTTAAAGATAAGAGTATCCACACTAATAATAGGAAGTAGCGTGCCTTTGCGTTTATGAAACACTAGACGACCGCCTCGCGGTTACACCCGCGTATTTCCCGTTCCCGTGGGAATTCCGGGATAAAATATAGCCTATGTCACTCCCTGAAAAGTAAGCTTCCTAACAACGGTGAAAGACTTTCAAATCGGTCCAGTAGTTTCTGAGCCTATTCAATACAAACAAACGAACAATCAAATCTTTGCACTTTATAATATTAGTATAGACGACACACGCCATTTTGTTGAGTATGCGCTGGGAGGATGTACCATATCTACAGAATGGCGATGCAGCGACTGACTAGAAAATTGCTCGCTAGAAAATAAAAAAAACGCTAGAAAATTGCCGCTCAAGCACGGTTTGGCCTTGTTTTGTAGTTTTGTGAATTTTTTTTTTTGTAAATACTGTGCATTACATAGAGGTTATTGCTCACTCCATAAAGCTTGCGATGCTATCATGAGACTGACAGACATTGGCAAAATTGTGTCAAACCAGACGCAGAAGCTATTTGACAAGAAGAAGAAGAATACCTTTAAGGCCATTTTGGCGCTGAGCGTTTGCGTGAGCGGCGTGACCGTCCATGGAACTAATATTAAAGTTGTGTTGTTTTGGTAACTTTTTATACCAGAGATGGCGCTTTGTATCACAAACAACTGTCATTGAATATTATTCAATGACATGATGATTCGAGTTTATTATACTCGTAGAATATTCCCTCCAGCGTAAGTACCTACTTGTACAGAAGAGCTCAGTGAACAGCGCTCAAGATTCTTCGAAGTGATCACACTAATAATATAAATGTGAATTTGTTATAGTTGTTCTATCTCACGAAGTCCGTAAACATACTACGAACAACTTTGCGCTTAGTTGTCATGCTGACGGTACTCGCTACCAAAATCTGACGTGAATACAATGAGCACTAGTGACCCGGCCCGCGTCTCAGGCGAGACTGGGGGTCTATTCGCTTTCGACGAAATCGACAGTTGCGTGCTGCGTTTTGTCAAATTGCTATTCTAATTCATCAAAACTCGAAGCTACTTTTGCTGCCCGCGGCTTCGCACGCGTTCGGCTTTTGCGGCGGCCACCTCTATTCTAATGGGCAAAATGTACGAACGAAACATTAAATTTGACAGCATTTTTTCAAGAACCACTGTCAATTTGCACGGTAGCTACAAAGCTACCTTTTCATTTTCGTAAGGTGTTTTTTCACCATATTTTGTCCATTTATCACTAAAATTTCAGTAGATTTATGATTGTTAAAATATTTTATACACGTAGCGTCCTAAATTATTGAAATTTACTCATGCTATTTGAAGATCACTCTCCGTTTCATAATTTTCAGAAAAGCGGCTCTACCGCCATCTCTTAGCAAAGCCTACAACTAACAACTTCCCCCAGCTGACGACGAAGTTCTTAATTTTACCAAAACTTGGCGCTAAAACCGCTCTTTTGAGGGTTCTGCACCTCGAATGGAAAAAGGAACGCCTATAATATTAATTCTTAATTTCAGACACAAGATCCATTTTTGAGGTGATAAAAAAGGAAAGTTAATTAAAAATCATAATATATTAAATATAAAATTCAAGGTACTAGGTTGAGTACTTAGTATGTCAGGTGGCAATATTCACCCTCCGTCTGTATGTAAGGGTCCGATAACATCAGACGGTCAGATGGGCTTACAATAGTGTCATTTTTACACATGTCAACCTCTGGACGTTAATGACGCAATTCTCTTTCTTTGGATGGCATTAAAAGAGTCTACACGGGATATTATAGATTATAGAATCACTCGTGACAGCCTTTTACGTTTAAACTTAGCAAAGAGCTAGCGCAAATAAAGAGGAATATCCGAAAACCTTAAATTATTTAAAGTTACATAGGTAATTACAAAAATTATTTTTTGATGTTCGCAATAAAACCTATACGTAAGCCTTTAAAGTACTTTCCGTTGATCTAGAATCACGAAATTTGGCAAGAAGCAAGGTCTTACAGCACAAGGAAATGTATTTTTATCTTTCAGTAAAGAGAAATAACCGAAAACCGTTCATTTTAGCAAAATCACCAAAAAAAACGCAGTGTGTCTGTGTAAATTATTCGGCTCACAAATATTATATTTCCAGTATAAATGTAAGCGGGTTAACTTTGAACCTAGTTTGTGTTGGAAGAACACCAACGCTTCATCCCTTAACAAGGTATAATGAAGTCCTCATTAGGGTAAATATAAGTTTGTTCGGAACCCTCGCACAAGTCCTACTCGTACTTGACTTGTTTTTATTTAATCTGTCCAAGGTTTCTATGCTCTCCAGGCGCGGTCGCAGCCCAAGATTTTGGGGGGGGTCACACTTGGTGCGGGCCGTAGCACCAAATGTAGGTACTTGTAGGCGGTTGCAGACCCCACTGAAAACTACTAAACTTTATCGGCGAGCGGAGCGAGCCGCGGAAAATTTATACTCAACTCCCAACAATAGTAGGTATAAGTTATAGCGAGCGAAGCGAGCCTCGAAATTTTTGAGATGTTTTCTGAAGTTTAGGCAAAAGTAAGCAAGAGTAGGTCCACTTGCTTACTCTCACCCGCATCATTTATTTTGTTGTTGATGATCTATAAAAAATAAATGATAGCGAGCGTAGCAAGCCCCGAAAATTTTAGAGACTTTGCGGTCGTAGATATAAATTCTAAATAGGGGCGAGCGGAGCAAGGGCATCAACAAAAAATTGGAAATACAAAAAAGACATGGAAAAAATGTAACGGCGAGCGGAGCGAGCCGCCGAAATTTTAGTTACTTTTTCGGGTAACTACCCGAGCTAAATGATGTTAAACAAGTGTCAAGCACTGGACCAAATACAGAGAAGGACAAAATACTATCGGCGAGCGGAGCAAACCGCAAAAAAGACATCGAAACAAATGTAGTGGCGAGCGGAGCGAGCCCCGAAATTTTGTTCCCTTTTTCGGGTTGTCACAAACTGGTTCAGAAAATAAATAACAGCGAGTGGAGCGAGCTCTGAATGAGCCGCAGCCTTTTTTGAAATTGGTGAGGCATGCGTCCATGCAAGACAAGGAAGCTAAATTATGAGCTATTAGCTTCTGCCCGCGACTTCGCACGCGTTCTTTCTATGGAAACGTTCAAAGGTAATTTATATCCCATGGGAACTGATTTATGGGATAAAAAGTAGCCTTTGTTTGATTCCAGGCTCAGAGCTACACTGATGCAAAATTTCAGCTCAATTTGTTCAGTAGTTTTGGTGTGAAGACGTAACAAACATCCATCCATCCATCTATCCATCCAAACTTTCGCATTTATAATATTAGTGTGATTGTGAAGAACAATTTTAAAGTTTGTCGAATAACAACCAAATATGCGGACAACAGACTAGACATCATATAGAATCAATGGCGAGCGAAGCGAGCCGCGAAAATTTTTATGATCTGGCTGTGCGTGTGAGTTGTTTGGTATTAGATATTTTGCAGTTGCAAACTCGCCTGAAACGGAGAAGGAGTCCTGGACTAGAGCAAGCCAGAAGCTTATCAAAACAGCAGAAAGTTATCAGAGGCAAGCAGAGCATGCTGCGAAAATTTAGTGGTTTCGTTAGATTTTTGGAGTGTTTGGAAAACTGACCTCAAACGAGGGATAAGCCCATGACCAGAGCCACCAGACCGCAGTTTAAAGTTGCCGGCTAGGTTAAGCGAGCTGCGACAATTTTTGATTTTTGTTAGATTTTGGGCAACTTTTTAGAAAATTTGGCAAAGTTACCTAAAGCGGGGCGGGTTTTGAGCTTTGGATCACAGTCAGAAGGGGAACAAATGTTATCAGCGACCAGACCAAAACGCGAAAATTTTGTTGTCTTAGACAACAAAATAATAGACAACTTGTCTACTAATTTTTTGTACTGGTTGACAAAGTGACCTCGCAGATTATTTGTTATATTTTGTGCTTTTTATTGTGGTGGTTGGATTGATACAAACTGACAATAGCGGACCAGCCAGACCAATAAAATTGGGAACGTTGCCTCTGTGCTAATCAAAACACAGAGCACAAATAACAGTAATATCGGCGAGCGGAGCGAGCCGCGATTTTTTATTTTTCTGCCGTTTGTAACCATAATCAATGTAACGGAAGTAAACAGGACAATATAATCATCAAGCTGTGGGTTGCAATTTTTTAAGTACCTAAACTAAGATTTTGGGGGGGGTCATGACCCCCGTGACCCCCCCCCTGGGACCGCGCCTGATGCTCTCTGGTGGTTTCATTCACATGATCGTTCACGAAGGTAGTTGGGTGTGCCCGGATCTCGCCCGAATGAAAAATGCCCACCCGACAGAGAAACAGAATAGCTATCGCTTGCGTGCGTCGGCCGCATGTCATCGGCATCGACAGTGTCGGTTGCGGAGAATTGTAATAGGGCCCCTGATTGCTTCCGAGCTTACGCACACTAAAACAATGTGTACATGCATTCACTGACATTTATAGCCCAACGGACTTCGTGAAATAGAATATCTATACCTCTTCACGCCAAAACTACTTTACGGATTAGGCTGAAATTATCCATTCAGGTAGTTTTAGGCCTGGCATAAAACATACTTCTATACTCTATACTAATATTATAAAAGAAAGATTTGATTGTTTGTTTTGAATAGGCTCCGAAACAACTGAACCGATTTGAAAAATTCTTTCACCGTTAGGAAGCTTACTTTTCAGGGAGTGACATAGGCTATATTTTATCCCGGAATTGCCGGAACTATGCGGGTGAAACCGCGAGGCGATTCCCATAAATCAGTTCTCATGGGATAGAAATAACCATAGAAACAACGCATGCGAAGCCAGCTAGTAGAGTAGTTGACAAATAAAACACAGTTCTAACTCAATAATCACTTTATTCATCATCATCATCATCACTATCATCACCGCTGCCGCTGCTATCATCATCATCAGATTTGCCCGCAAATTTGTCGTCCCCCCAGGAGCCTTCACTATCGGAGCGCGCGCGCTCGTTCATCACCAACTCTTCGTCTGATGATGCGTCTGTGGAAGATAAAAATACAGTCAATAATAACCAAGGCACTGCTGTGAGCGACACCTGCCCAGCAATCCAATTATATTTTAACTTTTCTTAAATTAAGGCGCTGCTGCCTGCTCTCACACTAGCGCCGCCACCTATTTTATCTAATTATTACGTTTAAGGCTCTACCTCCCCGAACACTAACGCCGCCACATATTTTATCTTATTATTATGTCGAAGAAAGGAAATTCCAAAAATTACGTGGGTCAATTTGTGATACCTATTAAAAGCATTTTTTTAACGCCTCTGTAATAGTTTTATTTTATAAGTTTAGGCAGAGATACGATGTTGCCCTTGGTGGCCACCAAACTCTATTTTCGCATCTCTGTTTAAACTATACAGAAAGGAATTTCCAAAAATTACGTTAGCCAGTTTGTGATACCTATTATAAGCTTTTTTTAACGCCTCTATAATAGTTATATTTTGTATAGTTTAGGCAGAAAAACGAAGTTGCCCTTGGTGGCCACCAAACTCTATTTTCGATTCTCTGTCTAAACTATACAAAATAAATAAGTAGGAGATAAAAACTCACACCTTCAGTTATTTCGTGATCACGGCGCGCATGAAACTGTGCCGAAATATTGGCAAGCTCAAAACTCAAATTACGGTAAATATCCCGCCGTAAATGACTTTAGTGTGAAAAACCATGATGGATATAAAAGTTTTCGCCGTAGTCATATAATGTAGATAACTTACCTTTGTACTGTAGCAAGGCCCTGGTGCGGTCCTTGTTGTGTTTGTTGGCCGCGTCTCGCTGCTGGATGGTGAGGTTAAGGCGCCCTTTCAAGTTCATCAGCTGACAGAGGTGGGAACGTCTGTTGAGGAGAAGATGCAGTTAGAGAATGTTGAACATTTCATTCATTATCCGGCCCTAAGGTTAATGCATTAAGGCGAATAGTAGGGTGGATAGTGGCGCCACTACATATTTAATTTTATAATTACGTTATACAAAGGAATTATCAAAAAATCGGACCGCGCGTAGACGATATCTATCATAAGCTTTTTTTAAATGTATCTTTAATAGTTTTGTACTGTATTATTTAGGCAGATACTTGTTTCAAGAGTTTAGTTCCTATTGGTGGCCACCAAGCTCTCCAAACAAGGTTTTTGATTGAATAACACAAAACAAAACTATTACAGATACATTAAATAAAAGCTTGTGATAGGTATCGTCTACCAGCGGTCCGATTTTTTGATAATTCCTTTGTATAACCTCTCAGGTGGCAAGAGGCCATAATATGGCCTGTCAAATGAAACCGTTGTGTGGCAAGCGACCATATTATGGCCGATTTACCGATTTTTTTTTGTTGTTTTTTGTTTCGTCGAATTTATGTACTTAGAGTCAACTTTTCAGCCATGTCAATGTCTTAAAAGTTGACTGACAGTGTCAAGCTGACGTTAAAACCATAAACTAACCAAGTTTAGAAGAAATTTAAAAAAAAATCGTAAATTTAAAATTGAAATCTGACACCCGCGCCATTTTTTTTATCGTTTTTTCTGAATAAAAATTAATTTAAAATAAATGGCTTGGAAATGTGTTCTTTTTTGTGTTTAGTGTAATAATATGATGGTAAATCTCTAAAATAAAACTCAAACTGGACATAAAAACGGTAAACTTTTTTTTTTATGATTTTTTTAAAAATTATTAAAATTTTACCATTTTTCCGCAATTATAATTTAATTTTAATCAACCTCATTAATTACGTTATACAACATCAGAATGTTTCCACGCTGTTTTGTAGGAAATTTCATGGAGAATCCAAATATATATAGATGTTATGAGGTGTTAGTAGATAATAATCAAGAAATAAGCGAAATAATGCATTGTGATGCATTTCCGCGGATTTTCCGCGATTTTTGCGGAAGTACCTGCCACTCAACGGGGTTAGCGGGGCGCAGGGCGTGCCACCTGAGGGGATAACTTAATGATTAAATTAAATATGTAGTGGCACCACTATCCACCCTACTATTCGCCTTAACTGCATTAACCTTAGAGCTGTGTGGTGCCGGCTTAGAATTTGCACCACAACTCTTCCCGCGGCCGGGTGTCGTATGGAGTAACAAACAGCCATACATCTAAACATCCAGAGTCTCGCCTATAAAATACTCTCCATGTATAGTGTGATTAGATGATAATTCATAGTTTAACAACTACTTAGATTTGACTTGTCTAAGTGTTTACTATGTATAATAAAAAAAAATCTTCTATGTAGTGTATTGTTTTATTATATCAGTTATCTAGTCCCCATAACACAAGCTCTGCTTAGCTTGGGACTACACTTGCGATCTTTAAACTGGAATCGCTTCAAGGGTTGTTCAAGACTAATTTTTACAATTTCTTTGCAGTGAACTATGAGTTAAGTTATGTTTTCCCTTACGCAGGATTTATTGGCGACGATAAATTTTGATTTAATGCACGATAATGTCCGCTGCCACACCGCAGCAGTGACTAGACAGTACCGACAGACGTCTTCCATGTCGGCATTCCCACACTAGACTGGCCAGCCCTTATTCCTGACTTGAACCCAATCTGGCATATGTGGGACGAGCTAAAACAGCGGATACGAGGGAGAAATCCAGCTCATCCAGCTCCGGCGCCGATAGAAGCCGATAGATGCAACTTCGACCTATTGCAAAAATTCTCAAAATTCTTGATATCACTTGAAAGGTAACAAAATTACCATTCAAATGATATACCACAATCTATAGTTCATTGTACATAAATGGTAAAAAAATTGTTTTGATCAACTCGCGATGAAGCGATTCCATTTTAAAGCTCGCAAGTGTAGATGATGTTGTGTGAATTGTCCAGCATTATTTATTTATTCCATGACACACATAGGTATTAATAGCTTAACTTATTAGAAAAAAAACCCAATTACAACTATTGGCCCGACCCAAGATTAATTCACAGTAGCAGTTGAAAGCACGTTAATTCGTTGGCCCTGCGCTTGATCAGCTTTATTTTATAAGCGTAAAGAAATAAAGTTATTGATATCTTCACAGCACCCTGCATCCAGCCACCTGCATCACTCCTTCGCATCCAGCATCTGATCTACCAGCAGTCTCTCGCTGGTTGTCATCCCACCTTTCCACGGGGCGTCCTAAACTACGTTTGCCCCAGTACACTCCTCAACTTCACCTCAACAACCTATGTTAGTCCAGTGGACACAGGCCACCCCCTGATAAGCGCTTTATTGGCTTTTATCTCCTGGCGGCATGCGTGTCGGGATCGCAGTTCGGTGGTAGAATTGTTCTGCAAGGGGCGCTGCTGCCCGCCCCCGGTGGATATCCCTTCGCCTCTTACGACACCCGCGGGAAGAGTTCTGGTGGTGTAAATTAAGCCAGGACTACACAGCCACCACCAGTAAACCTCATCATCATCAGCCTAGCCTCATTATCGTCACTCTATGTACTCAAATTGTATCATCATCATCAGCCTATATTAGTCCACTGCTGGACATAGGCCTCCCCTAATGAGTGCCATAGCGCCCTGTCTTCAGCTTGCCGCATCCAGCATCTGCTTGCAGTCTTTCGCAGATCGTCATCCCACCTGGCCGGAGAGCGTCCTACTCTACGTTTGTCGAGTCGTGGTCTCCACTCAAGAACACGTTTACCCCAGCGGTTGTCGGTTCTTCGCGAGATATGGCCGGCCCACTGCCACTTCAGCTTGCTAATTCTTTGAGCTATGTCGATAACTTTGGTTCTCCGTCGGATGTATTCGTTACGAAAATTCACCTGTTAGTAAATATACTGTGTAAATGTGTCAGCTCCTCGCTATGAGAGGAGTTCATCAGAGCCAGGAGCAGTGCAGAATGAGTCCTGACCAGAGCGGTTAGCCATGTGCATACTCGAAGGCAGCTGTAACAAAGAAAGACATTTTTAAACGACTTCAGAAAAAGGAGGTTGGAGTAGGTCCGTAAAAATCAAGAATATAAAAATTGTGATAAGGAACCAACCGACATTAAAGGTTTTTTGCAATAGGAACCAGTCAGTTTTTACAACAAATCACACTATCACACTAATATTATAAATGCGAAAGTTTGGATGGATGGATGTTTGTTACCTCTTCACGCCAAAACAACTGAACGGATCAGGCTGAAATTTTGCATACAGGTAAGTCTAACCCTGGAATAAAACATAGGCGACTTTTTATCCCATAAATACTGGGAACTGTCCCATGGGATAGAAATAACCTCAAAACGTTTCCATAGAAACAACGCGTGCGAAGGCGCGGGCAGAAGCTAGTAACGTATAATATTAATGTTTTCTTTCGAAATTAAATTTGTAGGATATTATAAAAATAATGTCCTCCTAGCCAAATTTCGACCACGGCGGCGATCAGTCTCATCGGAGACTAGCTAGATGCGCCGGACATATTATAGTGCACAAGTGTGTGCGCTAACACTGGTGCACTCTATTCCCTCACTCTCGAAATCCGATGGGACGACAGACCAACACGACTGGGGATAGGTCAAGCATATCATGAAGTATTGTATACATACATGGTATAAATTATAATCACAGTTTTTTCTAAAGAACTTCTATAAAAAAGTTTTTTGATTTTATAGTGCGTAACCCCACTCAGGGTAATTTGTAAGAAATCAAATAATATCGCAAAAATTTTCGACTTCGAGCTAACGGCGCTAGAGACTGTAGGAATTCCCAAAGATTTTCGACGCCTACGTCACTTGACCTAGTGGTGTAGTTGGTTAGCACATTCCCGTACTGAGGGAAGGATGCGGGTTCAAGTCCCGTCGAAGTCGAAAAAGTATTTGATTTTATTTGATTTCTTTGACAATGTTGTTAGTCGAAACTAGTCGGCGGCCTCTTTTAACTCTCGTCATAGCACCCTGCGTTCCAACCAGCGATTGTTGGCCGATCGATTGCGATATTATTTGATTTCTTTTACAAAAAAACTGAATTATCTCAAAACTAACATCCGTGTCACAGTAAATAAATATATATCTACTGTGTCCGTGTGGATTGGTTATTGCAGAAGTGGGTCCAATCATCAACAGATATTAATTTATTTTTCGCTATTGCATGGAAAATGATCCCGAGGCAGTTTCGGCCGTTGCAACTATTTCAAGCGCAAGTAAAAATTCAGCAGTTTTATTACTCACGATAAATAAAATATTTCCGTGACGATCATAACTACACAAAAATATTCTAGGTTCTAATTTGTTTCTATTAATTGATTACACAAAAATCATTAACGAATTCATAATCGATTTTACGCGTGAAATATATTTCGTTAAATCTAAACAACAAGGTAGTCAGAAATTGAAGCTTGCGATGAAGTTATTTATACTTTTGGTTTTCATTCCCGTAGTTTTTACATGGGAGACAAATCAGTCGCATCGCATGAGTAGGCTCATAAAGGGCTCAAAATTTTTAGGAGGACCCCAAATTTTACGGAATCAACCGAATTTTATGGGATTTGAACTTCCAGAAGGAATATTTGATGAACTACCTCCTGAGGAGCGACCCTCATGGTATAAACCGTCAAAGGTTCAACCACCTACTGGACGTCCACAGCCCTCAGGGGTTCAAAGACCTGGTGGACGCCCGCAGCCCTCAGGGGTTCAAAGACCTGGTGGACGCCCGCAGCCCTCAGGAGGTCAACGACCTGGTGGACGTCCACAGCCATCAGGAGGTCAAAGACCTGGTGGACGCCCGCAGCCCTCCGGAGTTCAACGACCTGGCGGACGTCCGCAGCCCTCAGGGAAACCACGACCAAATTCTTTGGGGGGCAAAAATCCTTCCGGTAGACCACGACCCTCAGGATCATCGAAACTCTCAGGAGGATTTTTAAAACTCCCAGGAGGACCTTCGAAACTCCCAGGAAAATCTTCGAAACCCCCAGGAGGATCTTCTAACGGCCTCGACAAACTTTTTATAAATTCTATGGCCGATAACTCGGTATGTAATTTTATCACTGAGCTCCTTTTTAAAAATACGCTGGAGGCTTACCCCGGACACTCAACCATTTAACCATTCCATACAAGTGACGTCTGGCCGCATGCATGCGCAAAGCTTCCCATTCGACATGAGGTCATATTATCTTAACTCTATGAGTGAGGTCTTCAAAAGTTCGACTCTACGTGAAATGCAGGTGCAGGTAAGAATCAAGCAAAAGTATTTTTTGTCGGCGTGAGCGTCGATAGAAACTTCAGTCAAACGGTCGTCTGCCAAAATGCTGCGTGCCGTGCGTTGCGTGCGTACGCCGTAAATCCCGTACATTTGGAACGCAAACCGAACTCAACTAGGGGCCGGCGGGGTGAGAAAGCTCGGTCAGGTGGAGGGCAACGAGTGTCCATTATACAATGTGTCCGGTCACCGGTGTCCTTTGGGGGGGGGGGGGGGGGGGGGGGTGAAATACGGTAAATTTTACCGACAAATCACTATCCTTATTTTTTTTCTCTCTCCATGATAAAATGGCAGGGATTTTGTTTTCTGTTGCCTTGAAGCACGGGTGCTTGTACTGATTAAGATATAGCTACCCATGTAGAGGTCTTAGGAAGACGATAGAGGACTCATTTGATAGCCAATAATGTAGACAATAAAGCAATGTTAACATTGTTGCAATTTCTATTTCATAATACACATTGTATACGTTAGTATTATTATATATATACATATATACAATGTGTCTGGTTACCGGTGTCGGAGACTTTGGGGGGGTGAAGTACGGTAAATTTTATCGACAAATCACTATCCCTATTTTTTTTTCTCGCTCCCTTATAAAATGGCAGCCATTTTGTTTTCTTTTGCCTCGAAGCACGGGTGCTTGTATTGTTTAAGCTATAGCTGCCCATGCAGAGGTTCTAGGAGGACGATAGAGGACTCATTTGATTGCCAATAATGTAGGCAATAAAGCAATGATAACATTGTTGCATTTTCTATTTTATAATAGAAGAAAAGAGAATTTATAAAACAAAAAAAAGTTATTTTTTCAACATTTATTTAAATTTTTTAGCTTTTTCATAAAATTGAAACTGTCAAGCTACATGTTTTTTGTTTTTGAACAATAGTACAGAATGTGTGCTTTAAAATAAATCATGCATCTTAGCCCTGAGTAAGATAGTTTAGAAGTTATGACGATTTGAATCTGACCCTTGAAAGTTTAAATATCACGCTAATAAGCAACTGGACTCACGGTTTCGAGGAATTGCGTGTCCATAGACAATTCTGTGCTTTGTTGTAGATAAAGACGTGCTGAAACTGTAAAAAAAGGGCGCGCTGTCAGATTAATTTTTGTTAAGTTTTGTATTTTTCGCTGACGAAAGTTAACAGAAATGGAAGATTTCCATTATTCCAGCCAGGACGTGGCCTACATCCACTTCGTCTATGGATTGTGCAACGGGAACGCTAATGCTGCTGTAAGAGAGTATGCGAGAAGATTTCCCAATAAACCAACCCCGAATGCTCGCACATTCGTCAGTGAAAAATACAAAACTTAACAAAAATTAATCTGACAGCGCGCCCTTTTTTTTCAGCACGTCCTTATCTACAACGAAGCACAGAATTGTCTATGGACACGCAATTCCTCGAAACCGTGAGTCCAGTTGCTTATTAGCGGGATATTTAAACTTTCAAGGGTCAGATTCAAATCGTCATAACTTCTAAACTATCTTACTCAGGGCTAAGATGCATGACTTATTTTAAAGCACACATTCTGTACTATTGTTCAAAAACAAAAAACATGTAGCTTGACAGTTTCAATTTTATGAAAAAGCTAAAAATTTAAAAAAAAAGTTGAAAAATTAACTTTTTTTTGTTTTATAAATTCTCTTTTCTTCTATTATAAAATAGAAAATCATCATCATCATCATCAGCCTATATTAGTCCACTGCTGGACATAGGCCTCCCCTAATGAGCGCCATAGCGCCCTGTCTTCAGCTTGCCGCATCCAGCATCTGCCTGCAGTCTTTCGCAGATCGTCATCCCACCTGGCCGGAGGGCGTCCTACACTACGTTTGCCGAGTCGTGGTCTCCACTCAAGAACTCGTTTACCCCAGCGGTTGTCGGTTCTTCGCGAGATATGGCCGGCCCACTGCCACTTCAGCTTGCTAATTCTTTGAGCTATGTCGATAACTTTGGTTCTCTGTCGGATGTATTCGTTACGAATTCTATCCTTCAAAGAGACTCCGAGCATAGCTCTTTCCATAGCTCGCTGAGCGACTTTGAAGTGGTGGACCAGCCGTACCGTGAGTGTCCACGTCTCAGCTCCGTAGGTCATGACGGGTAGGACGCACTGATTGAAGACTTTCGTTTTCAAGCATTGCGGTATGGATGACGAGAAGACTCGACGTAGTTTCCCAAACGCTGCCCAGCCTAGCTGGATCCTCCTCTTGGCCTCCTTCTCAAAATTATTTTTACCTAACTGCAGAATTTGCCCAAGGTAAGTATACTCGGAAACAATTTCGAGAAGGTGGCCATGTACGACGACCGGTCCCGGATCAATGAGGCCATTAATCATGACTTTGGTTTTATCCAAATTCATGCCAAGACCGATGCGTCGCGAGGCTGAGGCTAGGCCGTCCAGCATCTGGTTTAGCTCCTCTAGCGACTCCGCCATTAAAACTATGTCATCAGCGAATCGCAGGTGTGAGATGTAGCCGCCGTTTATGTTAATGCCCTTACCTTTCCAGTCCAGCGTCTTGAACATATCTTCCAACGCGCTCGTGAACAGTTTCGGGGATATAACATCCCCCTGTCTCACTCCTCTGCGCAGTTGGATGAAATAGAAAATGCAACAATGTTATCATTGCTTTATTGCCTACATTATTGGCAATCAAATGAGTCCTCTATCGTCCTCCTAGAACCTCTGCATGGGCAGCTATAGCTTAAACAATACAAGCACCCGTGCTTCGAGGAAAAAGAAAACAAAATGGCTGCCATTTTATAAGGGAGCGAGAAAAAAAAATAGGGATAGTGATTTGTCGATAAAATTTACCGCACTTCACCCCCCCAAAGTCTCCGACACCGGTAACCAGACACATTGTATATACTCTGTGATGGAGGTTATTATTATAGATAACAATTTGAGGCCATTTGATTTTCACCACGGGGCGCTGAGCGTTTGTGTGCGTGGTGTCACCGTCTATGGGATTAATATTACGGTTGTCATGATATTTTGGTAGATATAAAATTGTTATTTGTTGAGGTGTTAACAAATAACAATTTTATACCAGAGACGATCCAGGTCGCTTTGAATGGGCACATTGCGTAAAGAATATTGCCTCCAGCGTACTTGAATTATGGAGCTCAGTGGATTTTATTACAAGGGTTTTGCACACGTACTTTCTGGATAAAAAATAGCATGTCAATGACCTTTCTTTTGGCAACAATCTATCAATATTGTATCTACTTCATATTTTAGCAAATATGAGGGTAGATTGTAGCCTAAAGAATTATGCTAGCAGGGGATATATTTCATCCCTACTTGGCTAGATAAGATCAAAAGCCTTCCTGTCCACGGCTGGACAAAGGCGTCTCCTGATAAGCGCCTTATTGGCTCCTAGCATTAGGGGGTAATGCTGCAATCGAGTACGAGATCGCAGTAGAGGTATTAAATGTACACATAAGGAAGCTGCTATCCTTAATCTATAATAGGGGAGCCCAATAGGGGATTTTGGGATTCACTCGAGCGTTGCGTCACATTATGAGTTTGCACGACAATGCCATCAAGCTGAACCGCCGCCGCCGCGCCGTCTGTATGAAAATCTGACGCGCTCGAGTATTTCAGATATGCGATTTTTTTCGCATTTTTATAAGCCGCCACGAGCTTGTGACACGTCTGGGGACCTACTTCGAAAATTAATATCGAAATGTCGTTTTCGTGCAAAACCAACTCTTATGTCGCTTTCATAAGATAAGCGTTTGCACGAAAACGAATCATAATCTTAGATTTTGTTTTAAGAGTACGGGCCCTGAATGTTTTGAATGGGAGCTTCTTTCGGGTTCACTTAACATCCTATCTGAATATCTGACGTGCTGAATATCTGACGTGCTAAAATCATCTTTTATTCAATTTTCTACCCTTCAATACGGCCATCCCTACCACGCAAACCCGGCAGATTAATATACCACCGTTATCATTATCAGAGAAACGTGGGGCATACCTATACACTAGCAATATCTGACGCGCTCGTGTATTGACTATTTTTTACATTTTTGAAAAACAGTAGACTCTCCTTTGAAAGGGTGTCATCAATCATGTAATATTATTTTATTCGACGACCTCTGTGGCGCAGCGGGCGAAGGTCTGCCTGCGACGCAGGAGGTTGCGGGTTCGATTCCCGCCTCGGGACAAATGTTTGTACGATCTGCAGACATTTGTCCAGGGCGTTCTGGATGTTTTCTATGTATAGTAAAAAATGTCTTTCTATGTAGTGTATTGTATTAAGTATATCAGTTATCTAGTACCCATAACACAAACTCTGCTTACCTTGGGGCTAGATAATGCTGTGTGAATTGTCCAGCATTATTTATTTATTTATTTCTACCATCTAATCTTCAAAATCCTGACGACAACGCTCGAGTAAATCCACATTTAGCATCATGGTCTCCCGGTGACAGCCACGGCAGCAATTGGAGTTGCTATTTATACGCTTTACTTTTATCAATTTAGAAAACAATATATTTTATTATTTTATAGATGGGATCACAAACGGACCAATTCAGAGAAAGTTTGATGACACTCAATGAAAATATGGAAATACTAAGAAAAGAAATTTGGGAGGTAAAAAGTGCTATGCAACAAGAAGTGGACGCACTGCGGAGTGAAACGAGGGAGATTAAAAATTCAATGCATAACGTTCCAAAAGGATATAATAAGCAAAAAGATGATGATAGTCCAAAAACAGTACAGCATTACGCAAATGAATACTATGAAAAGATTGATAATGGAAATCATATTTTCATACCAGGTCGTCATATTGAGTCTTATGATCATAAGCTAAAGAAGTCTTCATAAGCGATGAATGGAAAAACCTACATTGAATCAATGATAAATGAATTTCTTGCCGTGTAGAACTAGGTGGTAATCTGTACATTGGTCTTATGACAATCTATAGTATCTCTAGTCTACCATGGTCAGGTTAGAGCATTAAGATGCAAAATGAGAAAATTATCAGGTAAATAAAAACAAGCTAAAGTTTACCAAATCCAAAACAATAAAATTATCAATGTAAGTACACTCAATCCATAGCACAAAAGTATGCCATGAATCAAAATGTCAATAATGTTTCGTAATGAATATCAATGGTGAAAGAAATAAGTTCATTTGGAAATTCTGAACCGAATAATATACTTTTCCTTTAATAATTTGTTTAATTTATTTTTAAATGCAATCAAATTACCTTCGGAGCGTAATAAAAATAGCGATAAACATAATTTTAATACCAGATATAAACATAAACTCGCTATGTCCACAACAAGGCTACACAAAATTAATGTGTCTTTTAAAGGGCAATGTATACGCTTCTACAACAAAACTCCTAGTGAGTTGCAAAAATTATCAGTAAATAAATTCAAACAAATTGTCAAAAAGCTTGGGACGGGTTTTGCTCCAAATCAAAAAATAACAACTAACAGGTTTCTTCGTCGCTTCTTTACTTTAGTCTACATACCGAAGCGACAGAAACCTTAAAAATATTACTTTGTTTCTGTGTCAGTGTTTAGTTTTATAATTTGACCTTTTGTAAGTGTAAATTTATTGTATTTATGGAAATAAAGAGTTTTGATTTTGATTGACATAGAGATTTTGTTGTAGATACTTAAACTTACTTACGTACTTAGTTTATTCATACACTTCATATCATTGTTAGACAATAACTTTTTTGTATTTTTAGTAGTTTAGTGTTATTTTTTGTATGTGGTCTGCCACCCGTGTTGACACGAGCCAAAGGTCCTGTCAGAAAACCAGCGTTACTCTACTTCTTGTGGAGCAACATTATGCTGAGATAGGACCTTTTGGTTCGCTGCATTGCTTGCTACTGATATGTACTATTATTTTATTATTGTTATTGTAATATTCTTATGTAAGTTTAAGTATTGTAATAGTTGCAAGCTTTCTAGTGAACTAATAAATTAATTTTCTTTCTTTCTTTCTTTTATACTAGGTGCCATGCCAAACACACTCTTTCTGGTAAGGTGGTTCTACACCCTGGCACAGATATTATAATACTATACTAACCCTGGCGAGTGCCAACCGGGCTTCAGCAAGGCTATTCAGAGTCTCCAATACCGAGACATAGGTTTTAAGATATTTATTCTCAAATAAGACACAGTCACTTACATGAGAATAGTAATTTAGCTTAGTGTAAACAATTTAGTTATAAAAGTTAAAGTTGTTGTTCGGTCTGTAGTAGTTACAGTTTTGCATAATTGAAAAGCTAGATACAAAAAAGGTAAAAGGTAGTATCATAAAATTTATATTACCTACTACACTTGCTAGAATTAAACAATCTTATAAAATTGGCCAATTTTCCTTAACAAAACTAGCAATTTCAGATTTAATGGTATGAAACGAGCTTACATTTTTTAATGTTTCAGGTAGTTTATTATACAGCTGTGCTCCTTCAAAAGTAAACATTTTTTTGCCGTAATTCGTGACATCAACATGGAATGTGACATAGATTCGCGCGAAATTAAAATGTTTTAGTGGTTTTTAATATTTTCTGCATTCTGTGTTCAAACTTTCGCATAATATAATGATGCCGATTCTGTTGTTTTAGGATTTCCTAACTAAAATTTTACGATTTTCGAATTTTCTAAGTTAGGTTGACCTAAAATTATGGTATTCTCTCAACAGACCTTAAAAATACCACAAAATCCATATTTCACTTTTTTCAAAAGATCTGCCCGTTTTTCACTAGAATAAAATCTAATCACGACCAAATTAGACGCCTGCTAAAATTAGATAGACGTTTCTAATCATTGTTAAAATGCAATGCAAAGAATAGGATTTTAACTAAGTTGAGTTGTTTTAGATCTGTCAGCCAAATTTTAAACCTGACAGTCTAATTTTTTAAACATAGAATAGCTTTCGTCTATTTGACATTCCTAAATCCTAATTTTAGCTAATTCTAAAACAACAGAATCGACACCACTATCCGTGTATATGCGCTAAGCCTTACAGGACAAATTTTTCGCGGCTTCCTCCGCTCGCCGGTAATCCTCGTTTAGGCGGTTCTATAGCAGGTCTCTGTATAGACTATTGTTTATTTATTTATTTAATTTATTGGAAAACCAACGGCTTAAACTAACTTGATCAAATTACGTACTAACAACAGAGAGCCAATTAAAGATTTTCACGTATAGTGACAATTTAACTAATCAAATGTGAACATAATAGAAAACAGCTCAAACGACAATGACGTGGAACAAAAAGGATAAGCAATAAACTATGTACATAAAATGTATGTAAACCTAAATACCTTCGTTACTATTAAAGAAAATTCTGGTCAGTCGCTGCCTGGCTGAATTGATGCTCGTGCAGAATAGATCTAGGTCTAAATCAGTCTGCCTGCAAAGCTTATTAAAAAGATCGCTTGTACGCCATAAAAATGAATTTTGTCTATAGTTTGTGCCGGCAATAGGAATCGAAATGGTAGGACTAAATCGGGTGATTTTGGACGGGGCATAAATGTCTATTTTACTGAGAAGCTCAGGACAATCTAGTATATTGGAAGATATTTTGAGCAGGAAAGAGATATCAGCAATTTCACGCCTTTTTGAAAGAGGAAGAAAGTGAAACTTCTTACAGAGTGCATCATCATAACCGAAGGACTTATACGGACTTATTGTAAAGTACTCACTTGCTGGTCTTCCTGGAAGCCATCTCAGACAGTTCATGTAATAAAGCGGGAACGTACTCCGCCGGGAGCGAGGACAGCGTGCTTATAGCCACGTCTAGGCGGTTCTTTAGAAGGACTGTGCGGATTATCCTAGAACAAGAACAAAATTTAAAAATTTAAAAACCCGACAGATTTTTATTAAACATGACTAAGAACTATGGCGCTCATTAGGGGAGGCCTATGTCCAGCAGTGGACTAAGATAGGCTGATGATGATGATGAAGAACACTCGGGATAAAATTATCTATGACACAAAAAAAACTTTCACCGTTAGGAAGCTTACTTTTCAGGGAGTGATTTAGGCTATATTTTATCCCGGAATTCCCACGGAAACCGGAACTAAGCGGATGAAACCGCGAGGCGATCGTCTAGTTGTTTATATTTCGATCGTTATGAAAGGGACGGCAATATTTTTAATGGTGTTAAATTATTTTAGTTTAGTTTGGGCGACAGCAGAATTGACACCATTGTCTGAAAATAACCGAATCCTATGATTAGAAAGACATTGAGAGAGTGGATGATTAAAATCAAAAAACAAAGACATCGCCTCGCTACATCCAAGCTACTAGCTGAGCTAGAGCTAGATGTTTATCTGATGTCTGTCAGAAGTCTGTTTTCCGATTTTGAACTCTAAAATATATAAAGAAAATTTTATTTTAGACATCCATAGTAAAGTACACAAATAAGACACATAAAACCCAACCACGCACCTAGCAAAGCAATCCGCTAGGCTACCATCGACTATCATTATAATGCTGGACAATTCACACAGCATTATCAAGCCCCAAGCTAAGCAGAGCTTGTGTTATGGGTACTAGATAATAGATAAAAATATACTTAATACAATACACTACATAGATAGATATTTTTACTATACATAGAAAACATCCAGAACACCCTGAACAAATATCTGCAGATCGTACATTCTTCAGAGGCTTAATTTGAAACTAAACTTAAAAACTGCTCTGCCCTGAATTAACAGTGGACGTGAGAGTGGGATATTGGACTTAAGTAAGATAAGATAAACTTTATATGTAGCTGTAAAATCTTATATATAAAAATGAAACCCGTTTCGCGTTGTCACGGCATCACGCGTGAACGGCTGGACCGATTTCGCTAATTCTTTCTTTGTTGTGTTTGTTATTGTCAGGAGAAGGTTCTTATGAAAGAAAAAATTAAGAAAGTTGGAAACATAAATTTCCACGGGGGCGAAGCCGCGGGGCGCAGCTAGTATAACATAAATATGTACTATTTATTTATTTAATAACAAAATCCACAGCTCTTAGACAAAAACTTAATGAAACTTATACTATCTAACCTACAGCCAATAAAGGATTTTATTAGTTTGTCACAAGTTGACTATCACTAAATCTTAAATATAGCTTCAAAGCAAATTAAATTACCAACACATTTTAAACTACATATACATTTGATAATACTCACATATAAAATACCTTAAAGCTACAAAATGGCGTTCGACTCAGCATAAGTTATGATCGCTATAGGTTATAGCTACTACAACGCTGATCTTCCAGTATTAATTCATAGGGTTCCGGATACACATGATTTATAAGTTTTTCTATCAGAGGTTTTTACAAAAAATTACGAATTACAACCTGGCGTCTTCACGAACGTGTTTGTGGTGATGGGCGGAACCTGCAGATTACGCAGTGTCAGTGAATCACACTGATATTATAAATGCGAAAGTTTGGATGGATGGATAGATGGATGGATGTTTGTTACGTCTTCACACCAAAACTACTGAACAGATTGAGCTAAGATTTTGCATCGGTGTAGCTCTAAGCCTGGAATCAAACATAGGCTACTTTTTATCCCATAAATCAGTTCCCATGGGATAGAAATTACCTTTGAACAATACAATACAAATACACTTTATTGCACACCAAGAAAATACAAAAATAAAAATATAGGAAAAGAGAGATACAGAGTTGTACAATGGGCGGCCTTATCGCTAAGAGCGATCTCTTTCAGACAACCTTGGGATGGACACGAAACAGTTGTGCTTGTAAAGACGGTGGCGTATTACTTAAATATACAATACATACATAATTATAGTACATAATATAAAATATACTAATATTAATATACTATAATAATAATACCAAGTTTTATAAAAAATAAAATAAAAAAGAGTTTTTGAACGTTTCCATAGAAAGAACGCGTGCGAAGCCGCGGGCAAAAGCTAGTTACCAATAACCCTGTATAATCAAATAACGGTCAACTCACTCTTTATCCTTAGAATGCAGCCCTTGCACCAGCAGCTTGGTAAAGTTCTCGTTGACAGCTGTCTGCTTGCGGCCCGAGGGGTCCAGCGACAGGTTGGATAGACGCGCCTCCATCGGTACTTCGATCTGGAAAATAGGTTATGAGTGGTGAGAAGCTGTGTGGTGCTGGCTTAGAATTTGCACCACCCAACTCTTCCCGCGCGGGTGTCGTAAGCGACTAAGGGATATCCACCGGGGGTGGGCAGCAGCGCCCTCTGTAGAACAGTTCTACCACCGAACTGCGATTCCCAACCCGCATGTGGAGGATTATGGGCATTACACCCCCATTAGATAAAAGCCGATAAGGTACTTATCAAGTCCAGCAGTGGACCAATACAGGCGGTTGAGATGAGAAGCTGTGATAAAACGGACTTTGAAGAGTAATAACGTGGGTATCAAAAATCGTTTTCTGAGATAGAAGTATTTTTAATTTTATTTCTAGCCATTACTTTCCAACTGCTGCACAAAGGCCTCCCTTTTTTCCTTCTACTCCTCGCGATTTAACCCTGCAACAGGCCACGATGGAAGATAGGACTTTTTGATATAACGGTTATTGGAATGATATGGTGGATGTCAGAGATTGATTTCTTCAGATAGGTTGAATCAGCTGAGAGCAAAAGCTAATATCCTTTAACTTTTGGCCGCAGCTTCGATCGCGATTGTCCTGGATAAAAAGTAGCTAATGTCTCTTGTGAAAAGACCGAGAGAAAGACAAATAAAGTTTTATGCCTATGGATTGGAATTCTGGATATAGGAAATTGACACGCCGGATATTGGTTATTGTTAATTCGGATAACAAAGATTCATAATCTTACTAATATTATAAATGCGAATGTTTGGATGGATGGATGTTTGTCACGTCTTCACGCCAAAACTACTGAACAGATTGAGCTGAAATTTTACATCGGTGTAGCTCTAAGCCTGGAATCAAACATAGGCTGCTTTTTCTTCTATATATATAAAAATGAAACCCGTTTTCCTCGGTCACGGCATCACGCGTGAACGGCTGGACCGATTTCGCTAATTCTTTCTTTGTTGTGTTTGTTATTGTCAGGAGAAGGTTCTTATGAAAGAAAAAATGATGAAAGTTGGAAACATAAATTTCCACGGGGGCGAAGCCGCGGGGCGCAGCTAGTATCTCATAAATCAGTTCTCATGGGATAGAAATTACCTTTAAACGTTTCTATAAAAACAACGCGAGCGAAGCCGCGGGTAGAAGCTAGTATAATATGAATCTTTGATATATATACATAAAATATAAATACATATCATTTCTGATAAAAGTGTGATAAATCAGAAACAAAACAAAATGACCAGGTTGAATGACGATCTGATCTAGACTGAGGTAGATGCTGGCTTCTGAAGACTGGGCGCTATGTCCAGCAGTGGACTATAATTCCTCTACACTAACGCCAACCGCGCGCTACGTAGTAACAAATACTACTACCACCTGGTCACACCTAAACACAAGCTAAAAAAATCTGAGAGGTCAGGATATATTATGGGTCCTTCAATATATAATCGGCTGCCTGACTGGATCCGAAATGCAGCTTCCATATCTATTTTTAAGAGGAAATTAAGAATGTGGCTTATTGAATTGGTTCTATATGACATAAATGAATTTTATAATTTGCCCTTATCATAGCGATAACATTATTTTTATATTTAATGTGATGACATGTAATAATGGTATTATGAATTAAGTCTGTATCTGTATCTGTATCTAACCTGTCCCCCGGGAACCACTCGCTTCCGACTCGCGACGCCTCCCATCGGCTCCACAATCTGCACCGAGGTGTTCTTGTCTGTCCGCACTTTGTTCACGTCATTCGCTTTCTGACTCGTCTTTGTGGGTCCTCGGATGAGTACTTGCGTTTTAGTTTTTATGTCGGGCGTCTGAAAACGAAAAGTAGTGAGTCAAAATTGTGTTTTCCTTAAAAAAAAATTGGTTGTCTGTAAAGTCGGTTTACTGACGATAGTTGAACGTGACAACGTCTTAAGAAAATACTGATGGAATGGTAGCATTTGATACTCGATCAAAACATGTAAATGTACTATAGTATAGCAGCTGTCCACGCAGACGCATCGCTCACTCAAGTAGGAGAGAGACGGATGTCGAGCGCTCTCGCTTGCACTTCAAGCCTTACATGGAACGCCTCAGAGCGAGGTAACGCCGCATGACGTCATGTTTTTGCGCAGCCGAGCAGCCGGCTCTATCGAATTATAAGACGTTGTCACGTCAAAAAACGGACTCCAAACTGTGCAGTTTGTGAAGTCCTAGATGATGTGCACCACATCTTGATGGACTGACCCAAGTTCAAAGATCGAAGGTGACCAAAGTCAAAGGCAGTCAAAGCTCTAAGCGTCCACAACAACGCTATTAACGACCTCGGTGGCGCGGTGGGCGAAGGTCCGCCTGCGACGCAGGAGGTTGCGGGTTCGATTCCCGCCTCGGGACAAATGTTTGTACGATCTGCAGATATTTGTTCAGGGGTTCTGGATGTTTTTCTATGTATAATAAAAAATATATATCTATGTAGTGTATATTATGATGTATATCAGTTATCTAGTACCCATAACACAAGCTCTGCTTAGTTTGGGGCTAGATAATGCTGTGTGAATTGTCCAGCATTATTTATTTATTAGGGCGCTATAGTGCGTCTGCCCAAATACTGCAGCGCATCGGACATGTTTGCGGACGCTCAAACAGACGGTTTCCATGCCATCATGCGCATGAGAGCCGCATCGTCCACTCCAGCGAGAATTGCCCGCTGAAGGTTTCAGCGAGTAAAGCCGATTGCCCTATATTGTGGCGATTGTCGCAGCTTCACGTGAAAGGAAATGACGATGTGTGAGGTAGGCTTCTTTATACGTTTTTATTGTCAGTAATTTTTATTTTTATTGTGTGTTTAAGTAATTTTTAATTTTAAAATAGGTACTAAATGAATTTATGAATTTAATTGTGTATTGCTATTTTGTGTATTTTGCACTGCTGCGCACAGAGCGGCTAAGCTCGTTTGGTCTCGATTTGCAAGAAAATGTATGTGATAGCGTCCACTGCAACCCACGAACACGAATACGAGATTAATGACGTCATTGATACACTGCGTGGCTTGCGCACACGCAGCTTAACGCTGTCAACGCTATGCACGCGGTACACGCGTGCTTCACTCACGTATGATTCAAAACTGTGCTTTGCTTTAGTTGTACATATTCAAATTCATTTATTTCAGATTACTATGATCCATAATTTGTTAGTAACAGAAAGAAAGATCTCTTATATTAAATGTTAGTATTCTTAGCCTCCTAGTACATTTAATTAAATTTAAATTAAATGATAAAAAAATAAATTTAACAAAATAAAATTACACAGAAATTAATTAGATTGAGTCAGACCAATAAATTAGAAATTACAAAATAAATTACATAGTCGTGGGTTAATTTTCATGTATAGTGTGTGCTGCAGTGGAAAAGTAGACTCACATTGTCAAACAAAAGAACCCACGCGGCTAAAATGCTACGTGGCCGTTCACAGCGTGCGTCGCAGTGGGCCAGCGGCTTAATACATTGGATTCAAAGAATACCAACCACATTCTCAAAGGTCATATTAGGTCCGTCACTGGAGCCCAGCAGCAAGTCTCCGGAATGCTGCAGCCGACAGCAAGTCAACGGGATGGGCACAGCGTCCTGGGTGCTCGCTTGGATGGTCACTAGCGGCTTCGTGGGTTTTACTGAAGAGCTGGAACAAATAGGGGAATGTGTACTTGCTGCACTGTGGAATAACACTGCGCAATATTTTATATCACATTCTCAAAGGTGTCCAGGTCCTGCTGTGTGGTGCCGGCTTAGAATTAGCACCACCCACCTCTTCCCGCGGGTGTCGTAAGAGGCGACTAAGGGATATCTACCGGGGGCGGGCAGCAGCGCCCCCTGCAGAACATTCTACCAGCGAACTGCGATCCCCAACCCGCATGCCCAGCGTGGGGATTATGGGCATTACCCCCATGAGATAAAAGCCAATAAGGCGCTTATCAGGGGGAGGCCTGCGTCCAGCAGTGGACCAACACAGGCTGTTGAGGTTGAGGATTTTTTATACTAGCTAGACTGACGGTGTGAGCGTCCACAAGTATAGTTTTTTTTATTTATTTTCAAATTTTATGCAATAAAAAAAGCTAGACAATCCACACAGCATTATCTAGCCCCAAGCTAAGCAGAGCTTGTGTTATGGGTACTAGATAACTGATATATCATCTTCAAATTGAATAAGGCGTCTCGTTTTTCCTCTTAGAGCATTCTATATTTATTATGATCTTAAACTACATCAATGCAATATATACGCCCAATTCATTCAGTAGTCACCACAGCAGTGCAGAAGCGCGCAAGTATCCCCCCCGCCCTGGGTGAGCGGTGACTACCAACTTTAACAGTTTCATGGCCCATGACGCACCTAGTTTATCTGCAGCTCCATGGGCAGTAAATGCGTTAATTAATATGCATGACTAACTCCTGCCCGCGGCGTCGCACGCCTATTTTCGGTATAATAAGAAGCCTATTATCTATGTCTAAGCGTACGCCAATCAATTTCATCTTGATCTGTTCAGTAGTTTTGGAGATCTTAAGTAACAAAAGTTCAGATTTCACAAACTTTCGTCTTTATAATATTAGTATACGTTATAAATTTATAATTGTGTACCTACTTTCCTACCTAATATTTTTAATTTTTAAACTTTAATACTGTTACTATACTTTTGTTACTTTTCCTGTGCTGTTGGTGTGTCCTAATATTAAAGACTATCTATCTAGAGTCCACAATCTATGTTTTGGCGTTGCCTCGCTACACATTTGTTAGTGCACACGCTTGTGCACTATAATATGAGTGGCTGCCGTGGCCGAGATTCGGCTAGGAGGAAATCAAATCTTACCCATTTAACGTCTGTGCATAATAATGCACCACCCCACTCCTCGTGGCCGCAGCGAGAATCAGTCTCACCAGTCCTCCACCATCCGTCAAGTCAGCACACACCATCCTGGGGGCATCTTCCAGCACGAAGTTGTAAGTCGGTGTGTTGATGGTAGGTACGTTGGTGAGGGATTTCTTGCGTCTCTTCTGCTTTTTGTGGGTTGGTTCGTCTCCGTTGGTGAGTGGGTCGTGGTCTTCAGATATTGTTATGTCCCAGAAGGATAGGAGACGTTCGTTTCTGTAACAGATATTGGTGATAAGAGAGAGAAAATATTTTTATTTACCTTATAACTACTGTACACAATTAGCCTTAAGACCAAATTAATTAATACTACCAGATACCGAGGCTCTTCGGGTTTTCAAAAAACTATCTGAGCGTCTGGTCGAAGCGACGCGTGACCCGAGAGCTGGTGAATATCTGGCACAGCGTATCAGCATTGCCATACAGCGTGGCAATGCAGCCAGCGTCTTGGGGACGCTTCCGACTGGTGTTGATATGGATCAGTTGAGCTATGTGTAGACTGTTTGCAACAGTCGGCAGTTAGCTCAGTTGTTTCAATTGTAAATACTAGTATAATTTTCTTTGTGAATAAATTTCTTTTATTTAAAAAAAAAAAAAAAACCAAACAGATTAATTTTATAAGCAGTTGGCTTTGTTGTAAAAAAGAGAGTTAAGAGTATGCATTGCCATACACCTGCCGATATTAGATAATCCACACTGACCGCATCAAATGGATTTTAATGCCGGGTGGACCTTTTCTAAGTGTACATTTATTGTATTTATGGAAATAAAAAGTTTTTGATTTTGATTTTGACGTCCACTGTAACCGCAGCAACTGGATTGCCGACGCGACGGCCATTTGCAAACGAATTTTGCAACTAATCCGAATAACGTCATCCGCACTAATCCGCCGGCATTACCGACAGTCCGATGCATCAGTGGACGCATGTGTATGGCAAACCATGCAAAGAATACTAAAATCCTTTTAATGCTGTCGGTGCAGACCGTGAAAACACATTAGAGCGAGAACACTAAGAGTGTCGTGAAAACACATTATGTAGATAATCATAATAAAAATCTTTAATCAACAAAATAAGAGTTTAAAGAAGCTAATGCCCCAAAGGAATCCTTTGGGAGGGGGGGGGGGCATGTTTGCAGACCACCACAGAAAACCACTAAACGTTATCGGCAAGCGGAGCGAGCCACGCGAGCAGCGAGTTAAGGTCTTTGTAGTAAATTCTTCGCTGTGGTGGGCAAACTCATCTTACGCATCCACTGCCCGGCCTCGGCGGCGTGACCCGCAGGGGCACGCGACCGCAGGGAGATCGAGAGGCACGTCTGCGTCTTGGGCCATGAAAGTATTAAACAGGCGTCGAGCACTAGACCAAATATGGAAAAAGACAAATAGTATCGGCGAGCGGAGTGAGCTGCGAAATTTTGTGTTTCCGTTATATCGTTAGCAGTGTTTTACATATTGACAGCAAACACGACATCTCTCCTAACAAGCGCGAGCCTCGAAACTTTTTTGACATTTTTTCTGATGTCTGGGAAAAAGTAAGCAAGAGAGAACCTACCTATAACAAAGACAAATATGGTTCGTAGTTAGCTTACATCCTTGATGAACAATTTATGAGTTTGTCGAATATCAAAAAAATACGAGGGCAACAGACTATAAACTATAGAATCATCAGCGAGCGAAGCGAGCCTTGAAAATTTTTATGATCTGGCTGTGCGTGTGAGTTGTTTGGCATTAGATATTTTGCAGTTGCATCACCTGAAACGGAGGTTGAGTCCTGGACTAGAGCAAGCCAGATGCTTTATGAAACAGCAGAATGTTATCATCGGTCGGCGAGCGGAGCATGCCATGAAAATTTGTTTGATTTTTGGGGTATTTTGCAAACTGACCTCAAATGAGGGATGTGCCCATGACCATAGAGGGACAGACAATAAAGTTGTCGGCAAGCCGCGCCAATTTTTGGTTTTTGATAGATTTTTGGGCAATTTTTTATCAAATTGGGCAAAGTGACCTAAAGAGGGGCTCAAGCTCTAGACCATAGTCAGAAGAAACAAATGTTATCGACGAGTGGATCAAAGCAAAATTTTGCTGTCTACTTACATTTCTTTGTCCTGGTTGACAAAGTGACCTTGCAGATTATTTCTTACATTTTTCTGCTATTTATTGTGGTGGCTGGATTGATATAAGCTGATTATAGCAGACCAGCCAGAACACTCAAGTTCAGTTCAGGTCTAGTCATATGTAACGTTGCCTCTGCGCTAATCAAAACATATAGCACAAAACACCAGTAATATCGGCGAGCGGAGCCAGCTTCGATTTTTTTAGTAATCTCAATCAAAGTGACAGCAGTAAACAGAAAAAAATAATCATCAAGCTGTGGCTTGCAATTTTTTAAACCGCAACTAAAATTTTGGGGGGGGGGTCACGACCCCCGTGACCCCCCCACCCCCTGGGACCGCGCCTGCTTTTTTGGGCTTCATTTCTATGCAGCTTGTGGCTGATGTGTCTATATCAAAAAGTGATAGTTTATGTTAAACTTTTTTGTTTGGCTTGATAGTATGATTATCCATACTGGGGCATTAGCCCAGCAGTGAAAAGACACCAGCTAAATAAACATAATTTTGAATTTTATATAAATAAACTCCAACTCACTGTGACCCCTCAATCAGCCAGCAGATATCATTAACCCTGGCCAGTGACAGCAATGCTGTCTGCGAAGCATTGTGCCCAAAAGTTTTGACTATAGTCGCTTCTCCATTGTGCAACCTCCATAGCCTGACTTGCCATGACGCTGCCACAAGATAGTGTGCTTCTGTTTCCTGGGAATTACAATAGGTCTTTAAAAAACATATAACATATTCAATCAACATAGCATCATCAAGCCCCAGAGTAAGTAATGCTACTAGATAACTTTATTATAAACTAGTTTATGCCCGCGGCTTCGCACGCGTTGTTTCCATGGAAACGTTTAAAGGTGATTTCTATCCCATGGGAACTGATTTATGGGATAAAAAGTAGCCAATGTTTGATTCCAGGATTATAATTGCCTGTATGTAAAATTTAAGCCTGATTCGTTCAGCAGTTTTGGCATGTATAGGTAACCAACATCCATCCATCTATACATCCATCCAAACTTTCGCATTTATAATATTAGTGTGATTAAAGAGCTCTTGTCGGTGCAATTATTTAATAAAAATAATTAATTTCCTCCACTTTTTTCTTTCCTATGGTCTGTTTTATTTATTAGATAACTGAATGGATATTATTAGGATTTGTAAGGGTGCATGGTATAGGCTACTATAATACCACCAGCCTTATTATAGTAGCCTCTAAAAACGCAAGCCCCTTCAAGGTTTCTATTTTAATAGAATTAATTCTGTACAAGTTTAAAATAAATATAATGAAATTATTCATCATCTTTGTTTTGATCAGAAATCAAAAAACTATTTAGGCTAACAAAATAAGCTCATAGACAAGTCAAAAAATAATTTTAACTTCATTTTTTGTCCACAAGTGGAAGAGAAAAAGAAACCAGTAGCAGTTTGTATGTATGTCTATGAAACATAATTTATATGGGATATTTACTTTATGTGGTACATATTTAAGATTCAATTGCTGTTATTTATGGACACAGATTTCAACTGTATTGCTGTAGGATGGCTGGTTTTAATAGTTCAGCATGATTTGTGCATTTTTTTTTTTATTTAGCCTATTTCATTCCACTGTTGGGCAAAGGCCCCATTCTCCATGTGATTTGTGCATTAATTATTTTAACTTTTAACTACTTTTTCTACAATTCTTTAACTTTATGCACAAATTGCACAATAAACATCTCAAACTACAAGCACCTAATAAAAAACTTACTAGGTACTTGTTTTGATAACACATTTTATTTTGGAGATAAAATCAACATGGATTCAGTGAAAGTAAAAAAAGTACTTACCAACTTATGTGGTACGATTTTAATAGCGCTTATACTATTTCCTTGTTTACTCTTATTCTCTACTGCAATTTTATATTGATTTCTAGGTTTACCCTCCTGTATATCCCATTCTATGGCCACCTCATCTTTACCCACACTGTATAATCCATAATTTCTACTCCAATCTAAAGCAGCCACTTTACTGAAGGTTCGGCTGGTTAAAATCGTGTCTATTTTAGCCTGGGCTACTGAATAAAGTAGGATTTTGCCACTGTGTGTTCCCAGTGCTATACATTGACTCTCATTTTCATTAGTACTCGTCCTTTTCTTTTTTTGTTTTGGTGTCTGGCCCTGGAATAGGTTTTTAGGTTAGATACATATTTACATTAATTCAGCACTTGGGTATTGTTACATAGCACTTCAGAAGGTTCTTTGGGGTACAAATTAAGGGCTTAAGGGTCGGGGAGAGTGGTATAACGAGAGGAATTGCAGGGAATGTAACAAAAACCACGTGTTGTACTTACCGCGGACACTGTGATGGTTAACCAATGTAAACATGACGGCGGCGAAGTTAAGTGGAGATCTGGCGTGTACTGCTGTTTGAGCTCGTTAGTTTCTGTGTCCCATATCTTTAGCCTGCCGTCTGCGGAAATAGCAGAATAATATTTTCCGTCTTCGGAAAACGCTGTTTCTGCCATGTTCCGCGTATCAATAACGAATCGAATTGACATTGACACTTGACACAACGATCATCGTTGACATATTTGTATTTTCGTTCCGTTCCCATACTCTCTTGCACCTGTTGATTAAAAATCGCTCATTCGTTTCAATCGATGTATGCATAAGTATGTATGTAAATCGAAGATTAACTCAACAAAAATGAATAGATTTTTTTTTATTTTTGATAATATGATACCTAAAACACTACGACTTTCCACGTCAAGCCATTGCAATGACATTTTTACAATCTTAAGATCGGCAAAACCGTAGGGCAAAACAATCACGGAATTAAAGTAAGACAATGCATTGTTTTGCCGATCATATGATTGTAAAAATATTGCGATCAATGAAACGTTTTTTGACATTCTTCAAATGTATTACCATTCTACAAAAATAACGTTCTATTTCATTTCGTTGATGTAATTGCTTCTTTCGATAAATGTATGCTTTTCAATTTAGTATGAGTAATTTTTATGGTAAGAAATATAAATAATTACGAAACAAAAATACGAGAAAATCCACGAGAAAATCGTAAACAAAGTTCACAGTGCTGCCAGTCTTCGTAAGTCCAACTTGCAACCAACAGAAAATGGGAAATTGGAAAAAAAATCAGTTTCATTTTGGACATCACGTCACAAACACCTGAAACACCTGTCACGCTGACATTTTAGTGTTTCTCGATTTTCGAGTTCGCGAAAGCAAATGTAGGCGGAGCTCGTTAGTTTTTTAGTTTAATTTAGTGCTCTCGTTCCACTTTTCGAAAACCCCTTTATTTACAATCGCGCACATATCACCACGAAAGCTATCGCCCAAATAAGTGAAGTGAGACAAAGGCCGTTTGGCATTGGTACATTTCTGTGAATATGTGATTTATGATGTCATTTTCGTGAAGGCTTGAAAACATGAGTGTTAGTGCTGATGCAGACGTGTCCAGCCCCCTATCTGAGGGGCAGAGCACCTTGGATCCAACGATTTCAAAATCCTCTTCCGATAGTCAAAGTTTGAAGACTGACGACATTGCGGTAGGTCAGGATGCCAAATCGGAGCCCAGCACACCTAAAGCTTCTCCTATGGCCTTCGTCATCGACTTTGGTGAAGCTAAAGCGGTAGACAACAAAAGGTTAGAGGAGCTAGCGAAGAAATCCCAAGCTAGACATCAGAGGGTGCAGTCTATGTCTGCCAGTCTTACAAGAACCAGCCCAGCCGCGCACCGGTCGCCTATGAGCGCTAAACTGCCAAGAAAAGCACAAGGGTACAACTCTGAAGGCTACTTCTCATCAGACCAGGAAGACAGCGGTTTGTCCAACTCGTTAAAACACAGAGCTCAAAACCCTAGCCCTATCAACAGGAATATCACATCTCCACTCTCCGATACCTCAAGACGTCCTTCCAAAAGTCCTATAGTAGACAGTATAATGTCCAGAAGTGATAACTTTACACTAAACCCCCGTCATGGCCTTAACCTCCCTCTAAAAAGTACGGGAACTTATGTCAAAGAAATTCACTACCCGCCAAAAATCATGGCTGACATTGTAGACCAGAGCCCAGTACTCCTTACTGATATATCTAGTCCTGAACTAGATATCCTAACCCCAGATAATGCCTTATCCACACCTGAAGCTAAAAGTCCATCTAGAAAAACCCGGACAGCAGAAACTCCTGATCTCTTCAAGAAATGTATTGTAAACGAGCCATTGTACATTGATGATGATGTCGACAGGCAGTCAAACTCTTCCACTGGCACATACACCATAGAAGGTGATAATTACACGGAAGAGCAAAAAGCTCGAATGAGTATTGACAGAAGTTTCGCAGCGGCAGCATTAACAGGGTCTCTCAAACGTGAATCCAGTGCAGACCCTGAGCTTATATTCGACCTTCCCAATAGGGTGATAACGAAAGAACCAAGGAGAGATTCAACCTTAAGAAGTCCCACAGACAGCCAAAAATTTGAAATGCCCAAAGTGTCAAAAGACAAAAACGTCTTGGAAATATCTTGCTGCTACGAATCACCCCCAGAAAACGATCTGGCTGCTCAAACGTCAAAACAGATCAAATCTACTCGAAGCTACTTAGAAAAGATCAAAAACCGAGTACGAACAATAACTGAGAAAACTTTCCCTAAATCCCCACCTAGCGATGATGATGCTGGAAATTTCACGTCTGTCACAACATCGGGTGTCCTTAGTTCCAAATATCCCTCTAACTTCAAATCTGTCACTACATCCGGCATACTAAGCAAGCCTCATCCAAAATCCGAGATCTCATCAAGAAGACGGTGTAGCTTAACAAAATCTGAGATAGACCAGACGGACTATATTCACCGACTGTCTAGAGAATCCTCTGTCCCCGTTTCAGATTTCCGTACCCGAGAACCTATCGTACCTGAGTACATGCAAAGGTTATCAAGAGAATCATCCGTACCTGTTTCTCTACCAAGCACAAAACTCTTTGAAGAAACAACCTTCGAAAGCACAGTTTTGAGAAATGCGCAGAAAGTTCTAGATGATTCTGGATTATCATCAGATATGACACCAGAACAGGTGGTTGGGAGGCTGTCTAATCTGAGCCTGAATCGGTGTAAAGGGGACAAGACCTGGATTCAAGACTGGGCTGACAGTGTCAAGAAGTACAATAACAATGTGCTGGGCAAAGATGAGGTGGATGAGCGGCCTCCGATCAGTCCAAGGAATCTGCCGGGGAGAAGTAAGTACATCTCTTATTAAAACACCTAATAGTCCATTTCATCATCTTCCATATACGTTCCAGTTCCAATGCTGAACAGAAGCCTCCCCCAAACGACGACGCCACGAATAATGAAATGAAATATTTACTCATATTAACTTAACTTTGCAGACTTACGTTACTAGTAACCTACTAATTCTATTTAAAAGTAACTTAGAAACTTAGACCAGTTAAAATATATACATAAATAAATAATGGTCCTGAGCCGCCTCCATGGATTCCAAATAAATAATATAATAAATACACAGCAATCTGGCATTTTAGCTTGCCTTGCTATACCTTAATCGGCTCTTCCGACATCCACGGGGTGATTACGGGGGACCTATACTAACCCGCTTCCTCAACCTCAACAGCCTGTATTGGTCCACTGCTGGACGCAGGCCTCCCCCTGATAAACGCCTTGTTGTCTTTTATCTCATGGGGGTAATGCCCATAATCCCCACGCTGGGCATGCGGGTTGGGGATCGCAGTTCGGTGGTAGAATTTTTCTGCGGGGCAGCTGCTGCCCGCCCCCGGTGGATATCCCTTAGTCGCCCCTTACGACACCTGCGGGAAGAGTTGGTGCAAATTCTAAGCCGGCACCACACAGCTAACCCGCTTCCCCTCAGCAAAATATGTACATACAAAACACAGTTCATAATTTGACGTATCTACGTTAAGGTTCTGAAATGTAACGTTTTTTTTTTGCGAAGTTGAGCGTAATACCTCTTCTGTACATGTGAGCGTAATTCCGCCTCTGTGTACATGCGTGTTTACCTGACCTCCCCGTTATAAATTTTGATTTTTTTGTATATTCTAGCAGTTCCCTCCTTTAAGTTCGAAGGTACATTACGAGATCGTGGAATTTAAATCACGTTTTAAGGCGAAGATTCCCGGATTTCGGGATTTTTAACTTTCTGTACCTCAATAACTATAAGGCCTATAGTTTTGAAATTCGTACATATTATAGTTGAGGATATTTTCTAGTGTATCACTAGATAAAAACACGATTGGTGATATTTCACCCGATGGAAAAAAATTGCAAAGTTAAGTATCTCTAAATGAAACTTTGCCGTGTGAATAGAAAAATGAATAAAATGACACAATATGTATACCAAAACATTGCAAACGTTATTACTTCTTATTACGCAGTGCATCACTAGAAAATATTTTTATATGCCATACAAATATTTTTCAAAACACCTACTTAAATACCTACAAAATCGTGCTCGGCTGCCTGCGCACCGTCTTGCTCAGTACTCGCAATCATCGCAACTCGGGAATCCTCGCCTTTAGTATTGAAAACAATAAATACAACTTAAAAAAACAAACAACTGCAGTAGCTACCGATTACCTTATCTTATCATTTTAAAGATTTTGATATCTTAAGTTCTGATAAGATCAAATTAAAACAATATTATCTGAAGACGCAGGCAACAGTGACCTTTATTAAAAGCATTGTTCTTGCTGGAGTTAATTATCTAATGCTGTTATAGTTGGCAAAAACGTGGGTGTTTCATTCATTATTATCTCTTTATGTAGGGGACGTGATGGGAAAAGAAAAGCTTGCAAGTAGGTTATAGTTGCAAATAACAATCTACGACTGGTTTTCTTTCAACCTATTATGATCATCTTGAAATCGACCAGTCCAATTCGGAATCGGCGTTTACTTACTAACTAACTGATGTGCTAAAGTTTTATTCTATTTATTTCAAATATAAATTTATTAGTTTAATTTGGATTGCCATCAGCTTTTCTACTACAATAGATTTAACTAACTACAATAGATTTTAAAATAGACACATAAAGCTATTAATAGGCATTCGCTAATAGAATTGTAATACCTAAGTGTGAACACAAAAATTTTTTCGTCGACAATTGCGTACTCAATGTAGCAATTAAATTATATTAGGTAATTAAAACTAAGAAAAAACTAAATACTTAATAAAAATTAAGTGTACCAAAAACAAATAACAAAAATTGAGTATAAATAATATATATCTAATTCTATTACGATCTGTGCAAACCACTTTAAGTACAGAATAATTTAACAAAACGAAAATTTACAGCCATAGCCAGAATAAAATTTAAAAATGTAAGCATTCTACACTTGCCTATTTAAGAGACTATACAAAGTCTATCCTATTTCAGTCTCCAAGATAACTTTGGGGAATTTATTATAGGCGTTTGATTAGTCGTTAATTCAATTTCGCAAGATATCTTGCGAAATTGAATTAACGACCTCTGGCGCGGCGGGCGAAGGTCTGCCTGCGACGCAGGAGGTTGCGGGTTCGATTCCCGCCTCGTTACAAACGTTTGTACGATCTGCAGATATTTGTTCTGGGTGTTGTGGATGTTTCTATTTATAATAAAAAAAAATCTATCTAAGTAGTGTATTGTATTATGTAAAATACATATATAACTGATATATGTATTTAGTGTGTATTTAGTACCCATAACATAACACAAGCTCTGTTTGGCTTGGGGCTAGATAATGCTGTGTGAATTGTCCAGTACTATTTATTTGTTTATTAAAATCCGTCAGTCGTATAGTGTCTACACTCCGGCCAAACTCAAGTTACAATGTTTGTAAACATTGTCGCGATACTCAACGAATTACTTCCTTGTTGATGTGACAGGATTTGCACTAGCCAAACTCTATTTAGAATTTTTGTAAACAAGCTGCCCATACACCGCATCTTTTTTATACGCATTACAATTCTTGTCTACTTGAGATTCTTTCTTCAACAAACATTGCTTACAATTATATCTGAAACTGAGATCTAGGCCTCATTTGACATCCAAATCGCTAGGTTCGCCCCTTAGGAGCACATTCTAGAATGGCTAATTCTTCTGCTTGGAAGATGGAAACGGGATTACCTAGGTTTATGCTTTTGCCAAACCTGGGTCGCTCTCCAACTCTCCATACACTCTACAACCTACGAGTACATCCAGTCCCATTTAAGAACCATCCGTGTACCAGTTTAGGCACCCGTACTTGCAGAGTGGCTGGCTGTTTAGCCAGTCTTCGTGTGTGAAACGTGGGTGTTCTTCCAACACAAATAAGGTTTGTAGTTAGCCCGCTTACATCTGTAATGAATTACATTCTGTATTATACTTTGTCTTTGTACAGTACAGTAATACTATCTAAGAAGTCCATTGAACTGTAAAACTAGTAGTTACAAGAAACATAAGTAAAGTAGCTGAAGGGAATGTGATGAAACTGCATGATTTTACATTAAACAAACTGCGTCGCTTGCCAGGAAGCTTGTTTCACATTAAGAGATTGTTGATATCAGATAAGGCTATCGTGGTGTAGATACACGTGTAATAAAAACACGTTTTAGAAAGGTCTTTCTTCAGTTCTCCGAAATTCGTTAGAGACACCATTTTAGAACAAGATCCGTCAAGTGCGAGTGGCACTTGCGCGCCAGGGTTCTGGATCTACAACACGAACGAAGTTGTCGGATCGCATAAAACGAAGGACGGCCGATCCGTTCTTTCGATGCGATGACCTTACTATGAAAATTATTCTGACATTTATTTCTAAGAGGTCCGAAACGAAAGTCTGTGACGCGCCGCCCGCCCGGAGCAACTTGGTGGTAGGGTTGTTTCGTGCGACCGACGTCATCCATCAACTTTGTTCGTTTTTCAAAAATCAAAATCAAAAACTCTTTATTTCCATAAATACAATAAATGTACACTTAGAAAAGGTCAAAATATAAAACTAAACACTGACACGGAAATAAAGTGATATTTTTTGATTTCTGTCGCTTCGGTATGTAGACTAAAGTAAAGAAGCGACGAAGAAACCTTTAGCCTGTTAGTTGTTATTTTTCGAGTTGGAGCAAAACCCGTCCCATGCTTTTTCTTTTTTCAGAGTACACCTCCTGTTAAAGTCATTTACAACGGGATATTTATCATACGATCACGTGATCATGGGGCGCATGAAACTTTACCGAAATATTGGAAAGCTCACAACTCAAATCATGGTAAATATCCCGTTGTAAATGACTCAAATAAAACATAAATTACCTCAAGTACATTGTACTTGACAATTGATTGCATGGAGAAGTAAATAGTTTGTATCACAACAGAACTTTTCAACAGAACAAGTGAGAATTGTATTCCCATTTGCTTTGTGGACAGAACTAGTAGGAAAAAAATCCCAGTAGTTCTGTCAACAGAACAGGTAGGAGTAAACGTTAAGTTTTAACCCTTAGAGGATTAAGCGGTCTCATTGGTCTTCCTTGTTCTTCCTACGAGTACCCTCAAGCTCCAAGCCGACCAATTGTGAATATTTCTTGCTAGAAAAGACCCAAAATCTTGGCCCGACCCGGGATTTGAACCCGGGACCTCATTATCAGCGGTTGCGTTGGTTATCAGCGACCTCAAAACGCGACTGCTAGACCAACGAGGCAGTCGGATAAAAGTATAAAATGTCCTGCATACATTTTACTCTACGTTTACCCCAAAATGTTTAAAAATAATTGTCCACCCGTGCAAAGCCGGGACGGGCCGCTAGTTTCTAATAACTTGGTCTCTAAGCCAGCTTCTTAATTTGTTGCATAGTTTTCTTGTAAATGTATAAACAAAAACGTGATTTTTGCACTCACGACTTTCCAAACATATGCTCTGTCCCACTCCTATAAACGCGAAATCCTATGTCTATCCTTTTTACAAAATGGTGCGTAATGTGCCCTCTTAAACTGATAATATGCAGACCCACAGGCTGCGTTGCCAGTGACACACTTGTGACCTAAAAAGGCACGGCGTATCGAGCCCCATATTTGGCACGAGTGGGTGTTAAATAACTTCTAGACTACTGTCTGAAGTGTTTAAGTATTTATGCGGAAGTGCAATTATAATACAAAACTTACACATAACACAAAGATAAATAAACATGAAAGTAAAAGTATTTTAAACTAGCTGCGCCCCGCGGCTTTGCACGCGTTGTTTCTATGGAAACGTTTTGAGGTTATTTCTTTCCCATGGGAACTGATGGGATAAAAAGCCCATGTTTGATTCCAGGGTTAGACGTACCTGTATGAAAAATTTCAGCCTGATCCGTTCAGTAGTTTTGGCGTGAAGAGGTAACAAACATCCATCCAAACTTTCGCATTTATAATATTAGTGTGATAACAATAACAATAACTAGAATAACAATTTGCTGAACATTTGCTATACCGCCTCGTATGCAGAATTGTACTGCAAATGTTTCCCTATTCAGGGACTCGTTTCGTTTACTGACCTACCTCAACCTCAACAGCCTGTATTGGTCCACTACTGGACGCAGGCCTCCCCCTGATAAGCGCCTTATTGGTTTTTGTCACATGGGGGTAATGCCCATAATCCCCACGCTGGGCATGCGGGTTGGGGATCGCAGTTCGGTGGTAGAATTGTTCTGCAGGGGGCGCTGCTGCCCGCCCCGGTGGATATCCCTTAGTCGCCTCTTACGACACCCGCGGGAAGAGTTGGGGTGGTGCGAATTCTAAGCCCACACAGCTATTACTGACCTAACTATGAGTTTATTTTTTAACCGCCATCGGATTATGAGAGTGAGGGAATAGAGAGTGCACCTGTGTTTGCACACACACTTGTGCACTATAATATGTCCTGCGCACCTGGCTAGTCTCCGATAGGAGGACATTATTATTATTTATTCCAGTAAATATTTCCCCTAAAATTTCTCTAGAGTCTAAACAAAAATCAGCAAATCAAAAGATCGAGATAAAGAAGAAAATCTCACTTTATCATTTTCACATCTTCTCAACGAACAATCATCATTTTCAAAAATAACTGTCGGTAACCCCTTTATCAATTTACTTCTAAAACAAAATTATCTAAGTTATAAATCAAAACAATCGAAGCAATAACTAATTGACCCAATTAAGCAGAAAACATTACGACATCACTTACATAATCATTAAGTAATTTGTGTATTGTAAACAATAACAACCTCATTACGTTAAAATAATATAAACTAGCTTCTGCCCGGGGGTTCGCACACGCTTTTCCGGGAAAAAAAGTAGCTTGATAAATCCGGGATAAAAGTCCTCCGGGATACCATCTATCTCCCGCCAAAGGGGTTTGAAGATTTTGGTCTTGACATCAGCTATCAAACTGTTTTGTTTTTTTCTAAATCGCTACGCACGTGAAAAGTTATACATATATTTGGATAGAGGACAATTATAAAAATACAAAATCTCCCATAACATCTCCTAAAGCGTCAGGTCATTCACATATGAAAAAAAAATAGAGCTACCTATAGTATATTCATAGATAGATAGAAAACACTTTATTATACCACACAAATACAGGAAACAATACAGAGAAAAGCTTAGAAAAAAAAGGAAGTATAAAGGGCGGCCTTATCGCTGAAAGCGATCTCTTCCAGGCAACCTTGGGATGGACTGGAAATTAAAGAACAAAAAAGACGGTGGCACTGAATAAATATTTAAAGAAAACGAAACAAATACTTACACTACATACCTGCAAAGATTAATAATAAACTTACATAAACATAAAATAAGGTTGTCTAACTCTTTACAAGGATATATAATGCTGATGAAGCAGATTCATCATTGTTTGCAACAGTCTGCAGTTAGGTCAATTGTTTCAATTGTAATTTTAGTTCTAATTTATTTCTATTATTTGATTGTAATTTTCTTTAGCAATCAAGATATAAAAATAAATTATTCTAATACATTTAGAATTAATTAAGAACGCTGAATAAACCTATTCTATACCTATTTTGATCAATAATCTGTCTTTACAATCTCTCGAATCATTTATTATTCAAAACAGAATTAGAGTGGACCAAGTTACATAATCGCATGCGCAGGTTCAATAGCGCTCTCCTTGCCACAAATACCAGAATAAACGAACATTCTTGCACCTTAATCCACTGCAATAGAGGTCACATTCGAGATGGAATTCCATTACCATAAAGTTTCCATCAAGACCGTGAACACATTGAGTCATATTACTTGCTATGCTACGTTTTGGTACACATTGTACCTACTGTCGTACACTTCGCGTTTCGTAATACACTAATCACACTAATATTATAAAGAACGTTTGGATGTATGGATGTTTGTGACCTCTTCACGCCAAAACTACTGAATGGATCGGGCTGAAACTTTGCATAAGCGATGAAATTTAGAATAGAATTATTTATTCAGGTAAAAAACAACATTACATATCATTTCGGTTAGAAGTGCCTTAAAACCTATGTTATTGTTATTTAGAATTGTTGTTTATGAATTGAGTGTTTTTAAGTAGAATTGAATATATGTGAATTATTGTTTTTTGGAAGGGAGATAAGTGGTATGCCGGCGGCGAACATGGGCCACTTGAAAAGCGCATGCCAAGCCGCGGGCGTTACTTAGTCGTTGGTATGAAATATGTCTTACATAGCGTGTAGTAAGTCCATCAGAAATGTGCAGCTGGTATTTTATGAAAAATCTTATAAAAAGTTGTATAACAACACGATCAGACGCCTCTCTGAAATCGAATAAAAATACTTGTTTAAGCTTCACAACTTTGATAATTAAAAATGTGATTTGAAAAAGATCGTTTATTAAAACACTGGATTAAGACTAGAGTTATTTAAATCTTAAATTATTTCAAACTAGCCCCTGCTCGAGGTTTCACACGCTCTTTTCTGAAATAAAAAGTAGCCTTTGTCCTTCCTGGAGATACCTCCCGGATAAATTTAATTAAGACCTGTTTGGCCATTTAGGCGTTAACTGGTAAAAGACAGACATAAATACTTTCGATTTTATAATGTTACTAGCTTCTGACAGGGGATTCGCACGGGGTTTTCGTACTCTATGTCCGGTGTATTGTTTACTTCCCTGCCAAATTTCATTGAGATCCAGAGACAGACACAAACAAAGTTACTTTCAAGTTTATAGCATTGTCTCTATTCAGCGATTAAATGGATTTGGATAAAGTTTGGTAACATAAAAAAATATAACTCGACCTTACTGGATGGTCCTTCGCAAGGTATTAATCTATGCCCATTATTGTTCCTTATTCACATACCTACATTCATTTTGCGTATCGGTTTTACATATCAAGTCACAGCCTTGTTTGTACCAAATCCGTGTTTTATCATTCTCTTGCCTTTTCCCACTCAGGTAGGGTCGGCACAACAGGTTTTCTTCTTCCATTCGCTTCCATCAGTCGTCATCTCAGTACTCACTCATTTCTTACTCATGTCATCTTTGATACAGTCCATCCATCTTCTCTTAAGCTTACCTCTGCTCTTATTATCCACATTCAAATCCAACACTAACACTCCTCGTAACATGACAACCTTCCCTTCTGCCAAATCTGTGTTTGTCAGCTAGATATTCAATAGAGAGAGAGGGAGTTTTAAAGATACTAGATCTCTAGACAGCTCTATTTTGTTAGCAGCTGAATAAAAGTTGTATAGACCTTGACCATATAAAACATGACAAAAAATATTTGAATTTAAAACTAGTTCTCGAGATTTGAATGTCAAACTGTATTATTACAATACAAACTGGCTTGAACTCGCGCCTTTGCACTCATTTTCCTGAATTCAAAGAGGTTTTCTAGGTTATGCTAGGTCTTGAAATACTTGTATTCAAGCAAATTATAAATATAAGTCGAATATAAGTCATAAAATATAAGTCGAGTCCATTAAAAGTTTTAATGGACTCGACTTATATTTATAATTTGCTTTATATTTATAATTAGGCTTTTAATTTAAAAGCCTTTCACTGTGGCTATTTGCGAGCGATTTTCAAGGCGAGTGCACAGCGAGCTGCGAAGGTTAATCGCGGCGAGCTTGCTGCGTACCCTCGGCGTCGTCGCTGCGTGCTCGCTGCACACTCGCCTCGCTTTGAAATCGCTCGCAGTCGTTTTAGAGTGAGGAATTTACGAATCATGAAAACTTTCGCATTTCAATGTTAGAGCTTCTAGAATAATCGTCCCATCTTCTATATATTTACGCGTGTCACAGCTGCTGCTGCGCCCTCTAGGTGTCGCACAAAACCAGCGCACAGCAGCGCCATCGTTACTATGCATCATTTTTGATGTCACTGTTGTAACTTTAATTTTTATCTACCACCTTTACATGTAATTTTTGTGACACAGAATAAATACTTTTTACTTTTACTTATTTTACTTTACTTATTTAATCTGGTGGCCTACTCGTTGTCGTGCAAAACCAACTCTTATGTCGCTTGCTTATGATTAGCGTTTGCACGTAAACGTATCAGAATCTTCGATTTAGTTTTTAAGAGTACGGGCGCTGGGGCCCTATTACAATTCTCCGCAACCGACACTGTCGATGCCGATGACATGCGGCCGACGCACGCAAGCGATAGCTATTCTGTTTCTCTGTCGGGTGGGCATTTTTCATTCGGGCGAGATCCGGGCACACCCAACTACCTTCGTGAACGATCATGTGAATGAAACCACCAAAGAGCATAGAAACCTTGGACAGATTAAATAAAAACAAGTCAAGTACGAGTAGGACTTGTGCGAGGGTTCCGAACAAACTTATATTTACCCTAATGATGACTTCATTATACCTTGTTAAGGGATGAAGCGTTGGTGTTCTTCCAACACAAACTAGGTTCAAAGTTAACCCGCTTACATTTATACTGGAAATATATATTTGTGAGCCGAATAATTTACACAGACACACTGCGTTTTTTTTGGTGATTTTGCTAAAATGAACGGTTTTCGGTTATTTCTCTTTACTTAAAGATAAAAATACATTTCCTTGTGCTGTAAGACCTTGCTTCTTGCCAAATTTCGTGATTCTAGATCAACGGGAAGTACTTTAAAGGCTTACGTATAGGTTTTATTGCGAACATCAAAAAATAATTTTTGTAATTACCTATGTAACTTTAAATAATTTATGGTTTTCGGATATTCCTCTTTATTTGCGCTAGCTCTTTGCTACGTTTAAACGTAAAAGGCTGTCACGAGTGATTCTATAATCTATAATATCCCGTGTAGACTCTTTCAATGCCATCCAAAGAAAGAGAATTGCGTCATTAACGTCCAGAGGTTGACATGTGTAAAAATGACACTATTGTAAGCCCATCTGACCGTCTGATGTTATCGAACCCTTACATACAGACGGAGGGTGAATATTGCCACCTGACATACTAAGTACTCAACCTAGTACCTTGAATTTTATATTTAATATATTATGATTTTTATTTAACTTTCCTTTTTTATCACCTCAAAAATGGATCTTGTGTCTGAAATTAAGAATTAATATTATAGGCGTTCCTTTTTCCATTCCAGGTGCGGAACCCTCAAAAGAGCGGTTTTAGCGCCAAGTTTTGGTAAAATTAAGAACTTCGTCGTCAGCTGGGGGAAGTTGTTAGTTGTAGGCTTTGCTAAGAGATGGCGGTAGAGCCGCTTTTCTGAAAATTATGAAACGGAGAGTGATCTTCAAATAGAATGAGTAATTTCAATAATTTAGGACGCTACGTGTATAAAATATTTTACCAATCATAAATCTACTGAAATTTTAGTGATAAATGGACAAAATATGGTGAAAAAACACCTTACAAAAATGAAAAGGTAGCTTTGTAGCTACCGTGCAAATTGACAGTGGTTCTTGAAAAAATGCTGTCAAATTTAATGTTTCGTTCGTACATTTTGCCCATTAGAATAGAGGTGGCCGCCGCAAAAGCCGCCATTTCAAGCTTCGTGCCGTAGCTTCGAGTTTTGATGAATTAGAATAGCAATTTGACAAAACGCAGCACGCAACTGTCGATTTCGTCGAAAGCGAATAGACCCCCTGGTCTGTGACTTTCATTGTTTTGAATTTGTTTTTGAGTGTATTTTTCACAATGTAACTTTATTTCTAGCTCGGAGTCCACTCAACGGTGCACCGTCGAAGATACCCAGCCCAGTCAACACTCTCATGCATCGAAGAACACCGGTAAGTCATCTTCATTATTACATAAATTAATGAATGATCATTCATTTAAAAAGAAATTATTTGAAAGACTGAATGAACGTAACTTTTATTTATTTATTGGTTGTACAAAATCCACAGCCCTTAATTAATACAAATATTATACATTATCAACAAGACTTACGGCCAAAAACGGATTTACTTTTTATACACTATTATTTATAAAACAGACAGTCAGATGACATAGGTACCCACATTAGTTATAAATAAACTTACACTCTAACTCTTATAATAACACATGATATTAATGAATTTATTAATTTTAAGCCATATACATCTAGATAAGTTAGTTAATTGCATGCTATAGAATAGTTAAACATGAGCTCAAGAATAGTTAAACATGAGCTCATAACTCATAAATAACATAACATGAACCACCTTTTATACCATGTTTTATGCAATAAAAATATCATTTATCTTATTATCATTTACATTAACTATTTGAAAACATTCCTTCGGTTTAAAAACTTACGCACTCTAGGTTATTTTTAACAAGCTTCGAAAAAGAAGGTTAGTATGTTTGACTTTATGTATGTTTATCGATTTTTCGGTTAATTATGGAACGATTTGGAAAATTCGCTATTGTATGGAAAATTATTCCGAGATGGTCCCATAAAAAATTGTATTTGAAAGACATAAAAAACAGTTACTTACTAAGGAATTTGAAGTCGAAGTCAATCATATTGCACGATATTTTGTGAAAAAATGCACCACAAACGCACACAACTCACTGATTCCAAAACATAAAAAACAGTAAGTATACTGAAATACTAAGGAATTTGAAGTCGAAGTCAATCATATTGTACGATATTTTGTGAAAAAATGCGCCACAAACGCACACAACTCACTAATTCCAAAACATAAAAAACAGTATACTGAAATACTAAGGTATTTGAAGTCGAAGTCAATCATATTGCACGATATTTTGTGAAAATAATGCACCACAAACGCACACAATTCACTGATTCCAAAAGCTATCTCATTTCGTTTGGCAATTACACTGTGCGGTCTCACTACGGAATGAGCGTATCTAAAGATAATTTTTTTTTAAATCTGTGGCATTATGTAGTTTAGCCAAAACATAATCTAACTCTTACATTCTTTCTAGGATGAAAATGCAAATGCAAATCCGCCAAAGAGTCTCAACATTTTCACGATGTTTACTCCCATGAACGAACAAGAATAGTAGCTTGTTTATTAATACCCCGTAATATTTAGAAATCAAATAATATCTCATGAAAATTTCCACTTCGAAGGAACTTGAACCCGCATCCTAAAGTTTTTCGACGTCTACGTCACTTGACCTTGATTCCCGTACTGAGGGTACGGGAATCAAGGTCAAGTGACGTAGGCGTACCCTCAGTACGGGAATCAAGGTCAAGTGACGTAGGAGTCGAAAAACTACGACTTTCTTCGGACTTTCTTTGGGATGTTATTTTCTTAGAAATTACCCCGAGTGTAAGGGCTTTGGCACTATAATAGTAAAAACCCGTAATAGTAGTTTCTGTACATACTCGATTTTTTTACTAGGAACTTATCTGCAAAAATAATTAATAATTCCTACCGAAAACTAACTTTTTGTTGATTTTTAAACACAATTTCAAAAAAGTACTTGTTGATTTGAGATCCTTTCTTCAATAAATATTGTTAACAATTATATTTTTATCTCAACTCCAAGCATGTGAATTTTTTTTGTTCGTATTTGTTGACATAATTTGCAACCTGTAAGCTGGTCTATAGGTATTAGGTTAGTTTTTTGAAAAGACTCGTTCGGGATAGTATTTTATCTTTATACCTTTATGTTAAACGAATACTTACTAGCGTAATTTTTTATAAGAAGATTTAATTGTAATCGTCTATTGAATTGATAGTATTAATAAAGTTTATGTTTCTTCGTTGATCTTTTGTTCTATTAATAAAGTTGATAGACCTTGGGTCTTGAGTTTAAGGTAGACGTTAAGCCACTGCCCCACCGCGGCACACGCTGTGAACGATCGCGCTTATATTAGCTGCTCCGTTTTATTGACTTGGGTCTACGTTTCCACTGCAGCACACGCTATACATGAAAATTAACCCACGACTATGTACATCTGTAGTGCAGCACAGTTTTGACGTCCCATTTCCCGCAGTGAACCGTGTACCGCGCGCATAGCATTGACAGCGTTGAGCTGCGTGGGTGCTATTATATATTCGATCAAGCCACGCGTGTAGCAATGACGTTATTGATCTCGTATATTTGTGCCTAGCGTGTTCGTGGGTTGCACTGGACAATATCACATATATTTTCTTGCAAAGCGAAGCTAGACACACGTGCGTAGCCTCTCCGTGCGCAGCGGTGGGGCAGCGGCTTTAAGGTAGATTGTTGTTGTGAACGTAAAACTGAGCAGTGGTTTTATAGGTCTTAAAATAGAGCACTATGGATAGAATGAAATTACATCAACATTAGTTCCATTCCAAGCCAAGTGCTACAACAAAGGAAACAATTTAATTAAACTAGTTTGTTATTTTCTAGTTTAATTTGTTATTTTATAGCAGGTTATTATTAATAGGCTAGATGACTCTTTTTAAGGTAGGTTTTAAATTAATATTTATTGTCCGATTAGAGGGAAAAATATTACCATATTTTTGTCTGTTACCTTTTCCCGCATAAAAACGGATCATAATGAAAGGCAGGAAGGTAAATGAGGTAAATAGTATTTCGGGGACGGATATAGGCTACTACTGCTACTAGATATATTTTACCAAAAAATGCCGAAAAGAATGTAATGATACCTGTAATGATGTTATTCTGTCAATAAATAAATAAAAAATACTTGAAAAGTGCGAAGCCGCGCGGGAAACTAGAAGAATGTATAGAAAAGTTAGAAGTTTTTTCTATGGAAACGTTTTCTATCCCATGGGAACTGATTTATGGAATAAAAAGTATCTAAAGCCTATGTTTGATTTCAGGATTAGAATTACCGGTATACAAAGTTTCAGCCGTTTAGTAGTTTTGGTGTGAAGAGGTAACAAATATCCATCATGTTTAGATGTATGGATATACATCTAATCATCCAAACTTTCGCATCACACTAATATTATAAATGCGAAAGTTTGGATGGATAGATGGAGGGATGTTTGTTACCTCTTTACGCCAAAACTACTGAATGGATCGAGCTGAAATTTTGCATACAGGTTAATTTTAGGCCTGGAATAAAACATAGGCTACTTTTTATCCCATAAATCAGTTCTCATGGGATAGAAATAACCTCAAAACGTTTCCATAGAAACAACGCGTGCGAAGCCGCGGGCAGAAGCTAGTTTTATAATATTAGTATGATTAGCTGCTCAGGCAGCAGCTTATAGAATACTAGCTTCGGCCCGCAGCTTCACACGCTTATTTTCGGTAAAATAAACCTAACATCTAAGTTAGGCTATGCTCTAAACGTACGCCAATTTTCATCTTGATCTGTTCAGTACTTTTGGAGATCCTAGGTAACAAAAATTTAGATTTCAGAAACTTTCGGCTTTATAACATTAGTGCTAGTAAGATTAGTAGGATATAGAAAAGACATCTCTTCTATAAATTCTATTAGCTGCCCGAAAAAAAGTGTACCGAAGTATCGCTATGGGCTAAACGAAACTATTCGGTACACTTTTTTGTAGCAAGGTAGCTTAGCTATGTCAAATTATATGACACGATTGTGTGATTATGTACGGCACGAATTTGAACCTTACCTAACTGGTCTTATGAATTATGCATACTCACTTTCATCGTTCGAAATATCGCGTTGGTAAGAAACTGAAATAAAAAGTAAACTGCAATTATGTGTACGGGTAATTGAGCGTTCCTTTACACGAGATTATAGAGGATTAAAGCAAAAAAAAAGCATAAGTACTTTGATTAGGTTCCATCTAATAGATTAAACAGTTACAACTAGTATTTACACATTTACTAAAAATCTAAGCCGTCAGCAGAAGGCAGAGTGCCCAGAATACTGGCAGCATTGCCGCTTTGTTTGGCAATGCTAATTCGTTAAGCGAAATCGAAGCCAGCATTCTGATTACTTACCTTTTTTTATTTGCCGATTCGTTTACGAATAAACTGGTCAGGGGCTAAAATTATGTGGGACTCGACGCCCTGAGAAGGACGTAATACCCACTAAAACCTCTCCGGTGTCCCTCTAGCCATTTTCGCCGAACCACGGGAACATTTAACACCTCCGCGGCCCGACTGGCGTCACCTCTTCCTCCTATACATGGCCGGCGAGCCCACCGATCCACACACTCGCCGACCCCATTCTTCCGTCACCTTTCCTCCCCCCGATTAGGACACAGACTGGACGGACACAGTTGAAACCGCAAATGTCGACCTCTGTGCCCAGATGGGCATTATCGCCCCATACTGCCAGGTGTGGGTCTCGCATTTACACACGCAAAATGTCAGGTGAGATAGAATCAAAAAATCAAAATCAAAAACTCTTTATTTCCATAAATACAATAAATGTACACTTAGAAAAGGTCAAAATATAAAGCTAAACACTGACACGGAAATAAAGTGATATTTTTGATTTCTGTCGCTTCGGTATGTAGACTAAAGTAAAGAAGCGACGAAGAAACCTTTAGCCTGTTAGTTGTTATTTTTCGAGTTGGAGCAAAACCCGTCCCAAGCATTTTTGTCCTCTAGATAATCTGATATTTTATAGTAAGCCTTTTTGCACAGCAAGGTTTTAACAATTTGTTTGAATTTATTTATTGATAATTTTTGCAACTCACTAGGAGTTTTGTTGTAGAAGCGTATACATTGCCCTTTAAAAGATATTTTAATTTTGTGTAGCCTAGTTGTGGGCACAGCGAGCTTATGTTTGTTTCTGGTATTCAAATTATGTTTATCGCTATTTTTAGGGAACTGACTTATATTTTTATGTGTGTACAACAAGTTTTCATAAATATATTGACATGGTACTGTCATTATGTTTATTTCTTTGAATTTATCACGCAGGGATTCTCTGGGACCCATATTATAGATTGCACGAACAGCCCTCTTCTGCAGCACAAATACGGTGTTAATATCTGCAGCGTTCCCCCACAGCAGTATACCATAAGACATAATACTATGGAAGTAGCTGAAATAAACAAGTCTAGATGTATCCACGTCTGTAAGATGACGGATTTTTTTGACTGCATATGCTGCAGAACTAAGTCTCTTCGATAGCTTATCTATGTGCGGGCCCCATTGAAGTTTATTATCTAAGGTGATTCCTAAGAATACGGTACTTTCTACTATTTCTAAAGTTTCTCCTTTAACGTTCACATCAGCCTTCACTTGTTTAACATTAGGTAGAATAAATCTAATACATTTTGTTTTGGTTTCGTTTAACAAAAGATTATTGACACTAAACCAATGAACTACTTTTGAGATTGCATTATTCATAGCGTACACTTAGGCCGCGCCCACTGATGAGTTGGCCTGGACGACTTGTGCAGCCTTAAGTGCGAGCTTCCGATCGCACTTGGCCGGTTCTTGTTCCATTTTTAGCCACGAAAGCTTAAAAAGTTCACTAAATAGTCCTGACAAGTGACAAATCGCGCTGACATCTGGCATTTATCGGGCGTGAGCGCATTTAGATCGAGCGATGCCCATAACTCAATCTGTACCTAACTTCCCGGTTTTACAGGCAAAGCGAACATCACTTTGTGTATTTATAGGACTGACTCGATTGTGTCCTACTCTACGTTTGCCGAGTCGTGGTCTCCACTCCAGAACACGTTTACCCCAGCGTTTGTCGGTTCTTCGCGAGATATGGCCGGCCCACTGCCACTTCAGCTTGCTAATTCTTTGAGCTATGTCGATAACTTTGGTTCTCTGTCGGATGTATTCGTTACGAATTCTATCCTTCAGAGAGACTCCGAGCATTGCTCTTTCCATAGCTCGCTGAGCGACTGAACTGGTGGACCAGCCCTACCGTGAGTGTCCACGTCTCAGCTCCGTAGGTCATGCATGACGGATAGAACCGAAATCTTAAATTATTTGACGTTCATTTCTTTTAACTTCGATAATGCACGCAATGTATGACGATGCGATGTCTTTATCGTCTATTCTACCCTAGAAAACAATCCGGTGCTTCGCCTACTGAACTAATACAAATACAAAATGTTTATTTCATTAATCAAATATTACAATATACTATGACCGTGCTCGGAACCTCCTTTTAAGTATGAAATACCTGAATTAGGAGGTAACGCTCTTCCATAACAAACTTTAATAATATTCCTAAAGTTTCTTACCAAAAAACATTTTACATAAGTGCGTAAAATCAAGTAAGGAGAATAATTATAAATCAATGAACTGGCCTATACAAACAAGATTTCTGTACCTATGCTTAGCACGAGTCATTAAATATTTTTATTATTTAATATACTATTTACTTACGTACTTATTTAAGTTTATTAAATATACTAGCTGCCGCCCGCGGCTTCGCACGCGTTGTTTCTATGGAAACGTTAAAAGGTTATTTCTATCCCATGGGAACTGATTTATGGGATAAAAAGTCGCCTATGTTTGATTCCAGGGTTAGACTTACCTGTATGCAAAATTTCAGCCCGATCCGTTCAGTAGTTTTAGCGTGAAGAGGTAACAAACATCCATCCATCCATCCATCCATCCAAACTCTCGCATTTATAATATTAGTGTGATTGTATAATTATATAATTCAATTTAAAATCTGTTTTTAGTGGGATTCGACGATCGGTACCGCACGTTCACTCGCTTTTCGCTGTTGTGTGAACGCGTGTAAAAGTCAGCGAACTACGACGAACGCGCTGGTTCGTTTGGGTTCACTTGCTTTCGCCATGACGTCCACACTGATTCGTTCGCGATCGTTTGTTAGCCTTCGCTCGCTCTCGTTCGCTTATTCTGGCATAATGTGTTGTGTATGTTAAATAAATAAATAAATATTATCCCGAGAAAACGCGTGCAAAACCACGGGCAGTAACAAGTCTAGAATAAAATTAAATGCATAATGTTCAATCTGTCTTCAGAATCCTGAGGTGGTCACATAAAAAATATTCGTGAAGACAGAGCGCTATGGCGCTCATTAGGATAGGCCTATGTCCAGCAGTGGACTAATATAGGCTGATGATGGTGATAATGAAGGCTTATGATCTCCAAAGGAAGCCAGTGTTGCAACAAACGATTGGCCTCACGGGAATTGCAACACGGTCGCATCATGTCATCATAGACAATTACTCATTCGTCGAGGTTCTATTCTATTACTCTATGCTTGTGTTATTCCCTTGTGGTCTCCCTTGCACTATGGTGCAACTGGACCAGCAGACGCACAATTTTTTTTTTATTGTTCTTTTATTTCGAATAATAATATTAACTAAACTTACTTAGATATACATATTTTTACGCTACAAAATGGCGTCAATTCAAATGTCTCCAAAACTAAACCAAACTAATTTGAGCCTTTTACATCTCGTGTCGATTTTAAACAATCTATACTAATATTATAAAGACGAGAGATTTGATTGTTTGCTTGTTTGTATTGAATAGGCTCCGAAACTACTGGACCGATTTGAAAAATTCTTTCACCGTTAGGAAGCTTACTTTCCAGGGAGTGACATAGGCTATATTTTATCCCGGGTTTCCCATGGGAACGGGAACTACGCGGTTGAAACCGCGAGGCGATCGTCTAGTATTTCATTTATAGGTAGCTACGGCCATTGAAACAAACTCACTGTAGTTTAATTGTACTATCTTTTTCTCATACAAACCAAATCTCAGAGTAATAAAAAATTACAACATTAATCTTTGTAGTGAAACTAGGCAGTTCCACTCTACAAATTTCGCATTAAAGTTTATTACTATAACTTTAGTGTAGTTAAACTATCTTAGACGTTGCTCATGTCGTTAGGATATCGTTTGTTTCTTAGCTAGATACATATATAGGTGAGTATTGACTCACGGTAGGGCTGGTCCACCAGTTCAAAGTCGCTCAGCGAGCTATGGAAAGAGCTATGCTCGGAGTCTCTCTGAAGGATAGGATTCTTAACGAATACATCCGACAGAGAACCAAAGTTATCGACATAGCTCAAAGAATTAGCAAGCTGAAGTGGCAGTGGGCCGGCCATATCTCGCGAAGAACCGACAACCGCTGGGGTAAACGTGTTCTTGAGTGGAGACCACGACTCGGCAAACGTAGTGTAGGACGCCCTCCGGCGAGGTGGGATGACGATCTGCGAAAGACTGCAGGCAGATGGTGGATGCGGCAAGCTGAAGACAGGGCGCTATGGCGCTCATTAGGGGAGGCCTATGTCCAGCAGTGGACTATTAAAGGTTGATGATGATGAATACAGGAAATATTTGATTCTCTTCTCTTTTAAACTAGAGTAAAGAAGTCGAAAATAAACCTCTAGCTAGTTCCAAACTACGTGACACGTATGACACGTAGTATTCGTAAATACTTTAACTTTTTATCACAGACTGCCATCAGTTTTCTCTACAAATAAATAGGTATTTTCTTATTTTTACTACTTTTATTTACAAATTTAAAAGAAACACCAAACCGATTTATAAACATTAAAACTAAAACGTAAAACACTAATCTCAAAAAGGAATAAAGTGGTAGCATCGTATCACAGACTATAAAAGTTTAATTATGTTTTTATGGACGCCAAAATAAGTTTTATTGGAATTAAAGGTCAGATGTTGTAACTTTATTGTTATTTTAATTATGTAGTTTCAAAGTAGAATATTTAATATTAACTTCTTTATTTATAAAAGGAGAACAGGCAGCTAAAATTAAAAAGTAGAGGGCAAAATGTTAAATGAGTTAAAATCCTCATTCTACTAATCTATAATATAAAAATGAATCGCAAAATGTGTTGGTAAGCGCATAACTCAACAACGCCTGGACCGATTTCGCTAATTCTGTCTTTGTTGTGTTTGTTATTGTCAGGAGAAGGTTCTTATGAAAGAAAAAATTAAGAAAGTTGGAAACATAAATTCCCACGGGGGCGAAGCCGCGGGGCGCAGCTAGTACCTAATATAAATTAAAAAATGTGTGCCATATTGTAAGATGTTTGTGCGAAAACAACGCAAAAACTACTGAATTGATTTTGCTAAATTTTTGCCCGTATTTCTAGACCTTTTTTTTTGTCTCGTCGACGAAATTCGTTCACGAATAAACTGGTATGGGGGGGGGGGGGGGGGACCAGAATTATGTGGGACTCGACGCCCTGAAAAGGACGTAATACCCACTAAAACCTCTCCGGTGTCCCTCTCTCGCCATTTTCGTCGAACCACGGGAACATTTAAACATCCGCGGCCCGCATTTCTAGACCTGGAATAATATAGTACGAGTATATAAGCTACTTTTTATTATCCGGATAAATGCGTGAGAAGCTGCGGGCTAGAAGCTAGTAAGAAATAATAAACATTTGCTCCTTTAAGAGTTTTGACGAAACCGAAAATTCTATGACAACGTTCCGTGAAACAAAAAGTTTCAACTAAATATCAGCTTAAGGCGAATAGTAGGGTGGATAGTGGCGCCACTACATATTTAATGTTATAATTACGTTATACAAAGGAATTATCAAAAAATCGGACCGCGCGTAGACGATATCTATCATAAGCTTTTTTTAAATATATCTGTAATAGTTTTGTTTTGTGTTATTCAATCAAAAACCTTGTTTGGAGAGCTTGGTGGCCACCAATAGGAACTAAACTCTTGAAACAAGTATCTGCCTAAATAATACAGTACAAAACTATTAAAGATACATTTAAAAAAAGCTTATGATAGATATCGTCTACGCGCGGTCCGATTTTTGATTGAATAACACAAAACAAAACTATTAAAGATACATTTAAAAAAAGCTTATGATAGATATCGTCTACGCGCGGTACCAAAACAAACAAACAATCAAATCTTTCCTCTTTATAATTAGTAAAGATAGTCTGAGTAAAAACCACAAAAGAAGTTACAAAATGATGCCACTCAAAGAATGTTCGTAATTCGAACGTGATTCACCTGTCAAAACTTTCGCGCGGCAAAAAAAGAAGCGAGACGAAAATGGCGGCTGCCTCAAGTTGAATCATCAAATTAAATTCAATCGATTTGCTTTGTTTGAATTACTTGGGTAATTTTATAGTTGGTATTTTAATTTTAGTAAATATTTTGTCAAGGGTTTCGTAAGCGTCATATACCTAAGTAATTGAGGGCAGTTGGTTTCTGAACCGGGTGGTTATTTATAACCACTATTAATTCATGTTACATAAGTAAGTACCCTCTTATATGAGGTGGTACAGAGATACAAACATCAATCAATGTTTAATAATTATTTAAAAGAGCATTTGTAAAAAATGATTTTATATCCTCTAGAACCAAATTGCTTGTAGACTGAAGACAAATCCAACGAACCCAAACTCGACGGGGTAAAGTCGTTTCGTTGAGTTTCTATGGCCACCTATTGTCTGTATCATCAGACCAGCTCCATGGTACCAAGACATTGCATTGTCACCAAACTTGCACCGTATGCCAAATTTCAGCTCAATCGGTTGAGGATAACTGGTCTAAAATTCAGTTGCAAGATTTGTCCCACACAAACTAACAGAGCAAGATGTAAATAAAGACAGACATTCTCGACAGAGCCTACACATTTGCTCCTCTTGGAGTCGAGACCCTAGGTCCGTGGGGTACCGAGGCACTTCGGGTTTTTAAAAAAATATCTGAACGTCTGGTCGAAGCGACGCGTGACCCAAGAGCTGGTGAGTATCTGGCACAGCGCATCAGCATTGCCATACAGTGTGGCAATGCAGCCAGCGACTAGGGGACGCGACGACTGGTATTGATATGGATCAGTGTTTAATTGTAAATACTGTTATAATTTTCTTTGTGAATAAAGGCTTTTTATTAGAGTAAATAAAAGCTTGTATCATACATAAGGCATAATGGCGTATATGACGGCCATGTTTCATCAAAAAATGGCTGTTTTTGTTCCGAATGTAATTTGAGTTGATAATGGTTTTTTAGTTTTCCAAAGGTTAGACAATAGTCTATGCATGTCTTAAATAATCGTATTTAATACAGATATATATTATTTACGATTTAATAAAGAGAATTCAACAGCAGAGAGTTATTTCTCTACTAAGTTAAACGAAAATGCTTTGCTTACAAACTTTTCTCCAATTTAAACTCATCAAAACATAGTCAATGTTTTTTTTATTACCACTGCCATAAAATATCAAGTGAAGTCTAATGTGAAATATCTCTAGGAAATTATATTCTGATTTGCTTGGCCGAAACTAATCGAGTGAAAGCAAAAGTACCACAGTAATTCTGGTTTAGTATTGTGTGTTACGCGATTTTCATAAAATCTAGTCGCGAAATAATGTTATCGTATTAAAGAGGCTAGAAAGCGTGAAGTATTTTCATGAGTTCGTTGGAATTTGCTTAATCGTTTATTTGTAATTTGTAATATTTGGTTGGCTCGCTGCAGCCCGAGATTGCACAGAGTGGAAGAAATATCGGCCAAGCAAATCAGAATTATGAACATGCTGGTTTTTTTTAATGTATACTTGTGTTTAATTCATCAATAATGTAGAACATAATATATACTACTATTATAAAGAGGAAAGATTTGATTGTTTGTATTGAATAGGCTCCGAAACTACTGGACCGATTTGAAAAAATATTTTACCAATAGAAGCCCACATTATTCCTGATGAACATAGGCTACTTTTTACCACGGGAAAATGCTTCATTCCTACGGGAAAACGGGTAATAGGACAACGGGTGGTAAGAATGCAGCTAGTGAACTTAGATAGATAGATAGAAAATTCTTTATTGCACACTTATAGATAGAAACAATACAGCAAAACAGCTTAAAAACTAAGTGACAAGTGTCGGTCTTATCGCTCAAGAGCGATCTCTACCAGACAACCGTGGATGGATAGGATTATTGGATAGTATTAGGGGTTCTGTGTGCTCTTGAAGGTTTAATATAATATAACTTATATCTAGATTAAGACCTTATTTTGTATGCACATATGTTTCTTGCAAATAAACATATGAGTATGACTAAAAGAGAAAAAAGTCTGTTGTAGGACGTCATGGGCTGAAATAAAAATAAAACGTCAAGTGCGAGTCGGACTCGCGCGGACTAAGGGTTCCGTATAATTGTAAGACCTTGTTTCTTGCCAAATATCATGATTCTAGGTGAATGGGAAGTAGGTACTCTGTATGTTTTGGTCTAGGGAGAGAATGTGTGTTTGGTGGGACCACGAAAAAGTTTTGTCCCACCAGTGGGATATCGCAGTGGGACCACGGTTCCGGAGTGTGATTTACCTACTACAAATTTACGGTTTTCGGATTTCTCCCTTTATTTGTGCTATAAGACCTTGCGTCTTGCCAAATTTTATGATTTTAACGGGAACTAATCAGACTGTTGCAAACAATCTATGTTCTCTGTGTTTAATATTAATACATAATTCTATAAGTACTTACCTAATGTGTGTGTAATATGGACTGTAAATTGTCTGAAATAAAAGATTATATACTCATTCAAAAATACGTTACTGAATTTTTGAACTGTTATCTGTTTTCACTTTTAAACTACATAATATTTAATTTCATAGCCAAATCTTGACACATTTATAACCTGGCCATTTATCAGAATGCCAACGCCCGGAAGCAAACAAATTAACGTCACTAATCTTCCCCATAAATCAAACTTAAACCATAGACAATAAGTTATGTTATTTTATGTACCGGAAGTAATCCCTGACGCTGCGCGGGAGTCGGGGGCAATGTTCTTTAGTCTATGACTCACCGTATTGTCTCGCGAAGACATTCGGAATTTAAACGTTCACTTTTGGAATTCAAGGTTCATGAATTGGTATTGATATAAAGGGTGATATTTATTGCCTTATTATGACTAAGGTTACAGATTCATTTTTTTTCGCAAATTCTGCAAAAGTTGGACCAGTTTTATTAGAAAAACTAAATACCTACTTTGAGTAATCCAAATGTGTTTTCTTTTCAAACATAATGTTTTTTGTTTTTATTTACAAGCTACTACTTAGCAGGGGAGGCCTTTGCCTAGCAGTGGGACGAAATTAGCTAAATTAAAAAAAGTACCTACTTTATTTTTTGCATTAAGTACCTACAAGTCACTGTCCTAGGCCTTAGATTAGGAATACCTAGACTTTACTCACATGTACCTACGTATGAAAAAAAAACGTAGAATCAGGAAAACTGTAGAGCTTCTAATAAAATAATGCTGGACAATCCACACAGCATAATCTACACCAATGATGCTTAAAAAATCTTTTTATTTATTTATTCAGAAGAATAACTTATTTACAGGTTGTTTTTATTATTATTATTTAAACCTTTATTGCACTGAGGTACAAAGGGTGGGCTTAATGCCGAGGCATTTTGTACCTGCCAACCAAAAAGTTTTTTCAGGGGGTTTCTGTCATAGCATATTTTAGTTTTTACTACGAATGGAACAAATAAGGCCCGGCGCCCATTATCGGCATCGGCAAGAAAAAGGATCCTTCGGCATCCTACATGCAAGCGCACACTGTCGGAAACTATGCTTTGGCATGCTGCAACGTTCTTAGGGATGACGAGACTATGCCCCCGAGTGTTGCCTCGGCGCCGGCGGCGTACCGAAGGATGCCGAAGCATCCCGAAGCATTCTCAAGGCTGCCGATACAGCAGCCTCAATCATACCGAAGCGGTATTTTTTGTTATTACGACCATATACACGGCAATTTCTACTTTATTGCCATTATGTTAATGTATATTGCTATTTGCCACCTAAAATCCTCAGTCGTGCCGATACCGATAATGGGCGCCGGGCCTAAGAATAAAAGGTTAAAAATAAAGTAACCTAAAGTGGTTTACTGTTACAGCAATGATACAAACAATTTGTAACGGATACGCGCTGACTTGACCTTAATCTCTGGTTTCCTTGTGTGGGTGAATTCACTATAATTTATTGTTTTAGGTTAAGTACTGAAATCATAAACCGTACAATATTACTTAAAGCAGTATGTTAGCAGAGTAACCTTTTGCAAAACACTTAGGTACTGTACGTTGTTGACTTAATTTATAACCCCCGACAGATTTTCATGAAACATAGCTAAGAACACTCGGGATAAAATTATCTATGGCACAAAAAAAACTAAACGAAAATCGGTTCATCCGTTTGGGAGCTACGATACCACAGACAGATGCACAGACACACAGACAGACACGTTAAACTTATAACACCCCTCTCTTTTTGCTTCGGGGGTTAAAATTTATCTTTTTAACCCCCGACGCAAAAAGAGAGGAGAATTTGTTGTAAGACTAGGTGTAACATTACATTAATATTGATCTTATGTCAAATACGAGTATATTAAAGTATCTATAGCTATAGTCTGCCGGTTAGGCTTACTATAAAGTTATGTAAACATCCAAAACAGTGAAATTTACAAAGCGTTACAGAACAGAATAGGTAACTAATCAGATATATTAATTAACTAGCTGCCGCCCGCGGCTTCGCACGCGTTCTTTCTATGGAAACGTTAAAAGATGATTTCTATCCCATGGGAACTGATTTATGGGATAAAAAGTATGGCCTATGTTTAATTCCAAGATTATAATTATCTGTATACAAAATTTCAGCCCGATCCTTTCAGTAGTTTTGACGTGAAGAGGTAACAAACATCCATCCATCTATACATCCATCCAAACATTCGCATTTATAATATTAGTGTGATTTAAAAATATATATGATGCTGTTTGCACGGAGTATGAGTTTCTTCCATATAAGGAAGTGTAAGTAGCTTTGACTGCTTTTCTGCAATTCTGTAAATGTATTTATTCAGTACAAACGGCTGAATAAATCTTTATGAAATTCGGCAAACGTATCCTGGAGAAGAACTCGTTTTATCCGGATATAGAGCGTCCGAAGCGGCGAGCATAAGCTACTCGATGTCTCTTTAATTTATATTAAAACTAGCTTCTGCCCGCGGCTTCGCACGCGTTAATTCTACGGAAACGTTCAAAGGTAATTTCTATCCCATGGTAACTGATTTATGGGATAAAAAGTTGCCTATGTTTGATTCCAGGCATAGAGCAACACCGGTGCAAAATTTCAGCTCAATCTGTTCAGTAGTTTTGGCGTGAAGACGTATCAAACATCCATCCATCTATACATCCATATATCCAAACTTTCGCATTTATAATATTAGTGTGACTAGCTGCGTCCCGTGACTTCGCCCGCGTGGAAACTTCATATTTATAGAACATCTCCTAACACCACTAAAACCCTCAGGGTGCTTCCGCCTCTGCCGCTTGTGGTAGGAACGTGGGAACGCTTACTCATCCACGAACCCACCGCGGCTGCCCGATATCGGGCCCCTCACTGGGGGTGTGCAGCACCCCCTCTTCGCGACGCGCCAGAAACACATGACGCGCCACGACCACCTCGGGGACCTTAACCGCCAATTGGGCGCCGGATGACCCCGTGTCCGAACGCCCAAGGTCCCCCTGCGACGGGTTAGTCGAGTGGCCCCGCCGCCTGCCACACGGTCGCAGAGGATAGGGAGAGCGGCCATCGCCTTACCGACAGACCTCCTCCCCTGCGACCCCACCGCGTACGCCATCATACGGTGGCGACCCCGCCAAGGCCGCGGAAGGCAGGGAGAGCGGCGTACCTCAATACCGGCACTCCTCTCCCGCCGCGGCCTCCATCTCACTGCGGCCATGCTGCCCATACAGCACAGCCGCCCGCCTCAGTTGCGGTGCCTCCCATACGACACCGCAACCTACTACCGCTCCAACTGGGCTTAGAGCGCAAAACCCAGAGGAGCGGTCCGTCCAGGGGCCAGCCGTGTCGCCGTCTGCGTGAGCACGGCCCCATGGGTTCCTCTTAGCTTCATCGCGGGTGACTAGGCCGCGATTACTAAGCCCCCCCGCCTCGACAAGGCGGGAACCCTTCGGGGAGGATAGAACATCTCCTAGGGGTAGTGTTGTAAGAATAAAAAATACATTATTCATTATTAAAGTTTCTTTAAATCGAGTTTTGAGTGAATCGAACCAAGGAATAATAATTTTCCATAGAAACTTTACCACCCTTTTGAACCCCCTGAGAGGTTAATTTTTGAAAATTAGATATGTGTGCCTCTGTGTTATTCTATTCTATAACCTAAACTATCTACACACCAAATTTCATCTAAACCGGTTAAGTACCTACGGAGATACGTGGTAACAAACATTCACACAAACTTTCGCAACTAGTTAATGCCCGCGGCTTCGCACGCGTTGTTTCTATGGGAACGTTTAAAGGTGATTTCTATCCCATGGGAACTGATTTATGGGATCAATAATATATGTCTGATTTCAGAATTAGAATTACCTAAAAAAAAATTCAGCCCGATCCGTTCAGTAGTTTTGGCGTGAAAAGGTAACAAACATCCATCCATACAAACTTTCGCATTTATAATGTTAGTGCGATTAATAGGAGAATAAGAAATCAAATAATATTGCAAAAATTTTCGACTTCGACGGGATTTGAACCGCATCCTGGGTTCAAGTCCCGTCGAAGTCGAAAAATTTTTGTGATAGGTATTATTTGATATCTTAGAAATTACCCTTAGTGTGGGGTTACGCACTATAATAACAAAAAACAATAGGAGAATATTAATAAGAATATTAATAATTCAAATCACGAAAGTTAAGTTCTGAGTAATCGCCATGTTGTTTTCGAAATAGTGACTGATGCCGAACCGATGTGTAACCAAAGCTGAGTCGTGCGCACGACAATGCAAATGGCGTGCCAATCGTGCTGTGTGCATCGCATGCGCATGTCGAGTCGATCTGCCATACCACATTTTAAAGTGTCATAGTTAATCATCAGTACACACACACTTGCGCCTTCCCATCTTCCGAGGAGGACATCCGTAAGGGCGGGTGCGGCGGCAGATTTGGCCGAAGATCTCAAGAGGCGCAAATATGCAGGTCTCGACAGAGCCTACACATTTGCTCCCCTTGGAGTCGAGACCCTAGGTCCGTGGGGTACCGAGGCTCTTCGGGTTTTCAAAAAACTATCTGAGCGTCTGGTCGAAGCGACGCGTGACCCGAGAGCTGGTGAGTATCTGGCACAGCGTATCAGCATTGCCATACAGCGTGGCAATGCAGCCAGCGTCTTGGGGACGCTTCCGACTGGTGTTGATATGGATCAGTTGAGCTATCTGTAGACTGTTTGCAACAGTCGGCAGTTAGCTCAAGTGTTTCAATTGTAAATACTAGTATAATTTTCTTTGTGAATAAAGTTATAAATCATCAGTTAATATACCTCAGTTTCTACTATTACAAGGACACCATTTGGGGACATGGAACTGATATTTTACCCATGTTATAAAATAATGAATAGCTATTTGTTATACGAGAATGCAAACTTGCTTTTTAACCGCATGCTCAATTTTGATGACCGAGCAAGCGAAGAATTCTAAAATTAAATCACGAGCGCAGCGAGTGATTCAAAAATTAGAATCCTGAGCGTTAGCGAGGGAATCAAAAGAGCACGAGGAAAAAAATCATTGCACTCGAGTGCAACACGTAAGTTTTCATCCCACCAGCGAGGAAATGACTAGATGCAAAAAAGAAAATGGCGCGCGCAAATCTAATTAGATAAGTTTTAGCGATTTTTAACAAATTAAAAAAGATTGTATGATAAATTCGGCACTATGGATGTTGAAGTAAATAGGTTTTGAATCACAAACGTAATGCACACGATGTTCTAAATACAATTTTACTTTATCCTCTAGCGGATAAAAACGGCTTTTGCACTCAGATATCGAAAAGCAAAAATACTCTTTCCGAGATGGGGGGATTAAAAATATATTTTACATGGCCTACACTCAGCACTGTTCTGGGTAGACGTAGTGTCTACTCAGCAGTCTTTTCAGTGCAGGCCAAAGGGCACCATTGTGTCTCTTATACTTAGACTAGTTTATGCCCGCGGCTTCGCACGCGTTGTTTCTATTAACGTTTAAAGGTGATTTTTATCCCATGGGAACTGATTTATGGGATAAAAAATACTTATCCTATGTTTGATGCCAGGATTAGAATTACCTGTAAGTATGCAAAATTTTAGCCCGATCCGTTCAGTAGTTTTGGCGTGAAAAGGTAACAAACATCCATCCATCCATTCAAACTTACGCATTTATAATATTAGTTAGTGTGATATACTTACTTGCTCTCTGAAAAAATAATATCACGAATAAAAAAATTGAAACAGAATTGCTAATAGCAATAAAAAAACAGAAACACTTTATTTCCCCAAGAAAATATTCAAAACCTTAAATAATCATTTTGGAAGAATATCTAAGTCTTTTAAAACAGGTATTTTGCCTAACAGCTCGACACTTAGTTTAAAATTTGACATAACTATGAGCTTATTTTGTAAGCATAAATAAATTAACGTTACTTTTTCTGATAAGTATGGTTAAAAAAAACCTAATTACCGTTTTTTTACCACTCTCACATATAACCGTGTTTTTACTCAACATGAGTCATTTTATAAAACCCGTATCATTTGTTACAAACATTGACCTAAGTTGTTATACTCGTAAAGGAGTGGTTATTGGAACATATACTTCCATTGCGATATAAACTTTATAGTTATACAAATAAGACACAGTTTTACGAGTTTTTAATGGACCTTGGACACCCAGGTGTGGCTTCCAGTTATGGAATTCTCTGTTTGAAATTTTGAATTTGAATTTGGAACGGACTTCGAATATTTTATTGTGAGAACCAAATACCCAATCCGGACTGCACCATTTCAAAATCAAAATCAAAAACTCTTTATTTCCATAAATACAATAAATGTACAGTTATAAAAGGTCAAATTATAAATCTAAACACTGACACGGAAATAAAGTGATATTTTTTTATTTCTGTCGCTTCGGTATGTAGACTAAAGTAAAGAAGCGACGAAGAAACCTTTAGCCTGTTAGTTGTTATTTTTCGAGTTGGAGCAAAACGCGTCCCAAGCTTTTCATTAGCATTTCCCGTAGGAACCATTCCAGAGAAGTAGGTATGCATTTGCTTTATTTCACGCAAAATAAACTGTTTTTTATGGAAATCATTACGACTTATATCGAATAAATAAATGCAAATATAAAATAATAAATACCTACAGATTTGAAATAAAAATAAAAATAATAAAATAATTAATGCTGGACAATTCACACAGCATTATCTAGCCCCAAGGTAAGCAGAGCTTGTGTTATGGGTACTAGATAACTGATATACATAATAATATACGAGTACATAGATAGATATTTTTTATTATACATAGAAAACGACCAGAACACCCTGAACAAATATCTGCAGATCGTACAAATATTTGTCCCGAGGCGGGAATCGAACCCGCAACCTCCTGCGTCGCAGGCGGACCTTCGCCCACCGCGCCACAGAGTTCGTCGAAATTTGAAATACTTACGAAGAAAATAATGGAGAAGTTCTAAAATCATGATGCAAGGGGGGGGAAGCGCTCCCGAGTTGCATACATAACCGCCTTAGTCGCTCGGGAGCGTCCTCCCCCCGTCCCGTCCCTTGCCCCCCGCACGATTCCCCTGTCAAAACCACGTTAAAAAGCCTTCGTCGGACGACTGTATGCATCAGGACCCAGGAGGTCTACTTTAAGAAACGAACGAACGCACAAAACGAAGGACGGCCGAACCGTTCTTTCGAAGACCTTACTATCAAAATGAATCTGGCATTTATTTCTTAGAGATCCGAACCGAAAGGTTAGTTGGTGACGCGCCCGAAGCAACTTGATGGTAGGTAAGATTAGGTATTCCTTTCGATCGATGTCATCCGTTATCTGCGTTTGTTTTTCAAAGTAGACCTCCTGGTTTCAGCCAAATCGAAGCGTAAATGTGCAAAATAATCAAGTTCGATAAAAATGCTGTAAAAATTTCAGCAAATTCTACACATACCAAAGGATACATTTACTATGTATGAGCAATTACCGTGATTATGTCTGCCGATTGAGTAACCTCCGCGAATTTATTCAGTTTAGTTCAGGTGAACGTGTTTCTCGGTAAATTACTGTATCTATTATTGTGTAGTTTTAAACATTGCTATTGCTGCGCTAAGACTGACTTATTGAGAAATCATCTGTAGGATATGTAGGTGAAATCAGGCCTGATAAGATAACACATTCCTACATCTGTGCCTAATAAGAATAATAATATAATTTGTGAATTTTAGGTTCTTTCATTTGAAACGAAACCTAAAAACTGCTCTGCACTGAAAAATCAGTGTGTGTGTGTGTGTTCGGCTGACTCCCAGCCAGGCTAATACCACGTAAATCATCTTTCGTAGATGTAAAACAAGCCAATCATGATTGTGGGGATTTAAATAGGAGTGGGAATGTCGGTTTTGAGGTGAAGTGAGTCCCAAAACCCACGTTTTGACTGTAAGAAAAATTAATTTTAAGGCAAAAATAAATGAATTTTTATCATTTTTAGATAAGTATCAAAAGTTTAGTTAGTTATAAAACTAACGCCCTAACAAGATAAAGGTTTCTTATTCGCTTTTTTACTTTACCTTAAAAAGATTGAAGTGAATAATCAAAGTGATCTTTATTTCCTTGTTTTACTTGTGTAATTTGAATTTTTGTGACGTGTTCATTAAGAGTCATGTAAGGTCTAAAGGATATAAAACACTTTGATATAGTTGTTCTATCTCACGAAGTCCGTTTAGCCCTGGTTGTAGTAGTGACTTTGCGCTTAGTTTTCATGCTGACGGTACTCGCTACCAAAATCTGACGTGAATACAATGAGCACTAGTGACCCGGACCGCGGCTCGGGCGAGACTGATTACTTCTGAGCTTACGCACACTAAAACGTTGGGCTATGTATGTCATAGTGAATGTATGTAACATTCACTATGACATACATAGCCCAACGGACTTCGTGAGATAGAACAACTTGTATTTGATTCTTACGTCTCAACCTCAACGTCATACAGCATGCATAGGGAAACACTCGCTGTCAACAGACATGTGTGTTTCCTCATACAGAGGTGGAAATAAATGAAAGTGTAGCAATTAGCAATGAAGGCTCATGATCCGACACGCTTCGTGGTTTCCGCACACAATCTCGCTCATCATCTCCTTGGGTTAGCATTATACTATAATACAGCGTGTTCTCGGAATAAAAGCAATCCCCAATACAGAGGAAACTAGATCAAAAAAAATCGACGAATATCTTTTAAAACATATGAAAAATTAAATATTTTTGTAAAATTAACGTTGCATTACCAGATATATAAAACAAAAACATATATATAAATATTATCTATCAATTATCAACAAACATTTGAAGTAAATTTGTAAAACTATTAAAAAAATCAATAAAAACGATATTTTCTAAAGAAGTTTCAGATATTTTCTGGCTCTGCTTATTGAGTCCTACTGCAAAATTGAGGCTGTTGACCTGTACATTTTTTGTACTTATATCAATAAATGAGGATATAATAATACTAATCCATACTAATATTATGAAGAGGAAAGATTTGATTATTTGTTTGTAATAGGCTCCGAAACTACTGGACCGATTTGAAAAATTCTTTTACCATTAGAAGCCCACATTATTCCCGATGAACATAGGCTACTTTTTACCGCGGGAAAATGCTTCATTCCTACGGGAAAACGGGTAATAGGACAACGGGAAAGGTAAGAATGCAGCTAGTACACTATAATTTAACACTTGGGACTACGGCTGTACCCATACTAATTATTGTAATTCGAAAAGTATCTCTGTCTGTCTCTTACCTTTTACAAAGGCTACTTGAAAACGCGTGCGAAGCCGCGGGCAGCAGCATATATCCAGGACGTTCTGGGTGTTTTCTATGTATAATAAAAAAATATCTATATAAGTAGTGTATTGTATTATGTATATCAGTTATCTAGTAGGTACCCATAACACAAGCTCTGCTTAGCTTGGGGCTAGATAATGCTGTGTGAATTGTCCAGCATTATTTATTATTATTATTATTTTACACAATTTTGATCTAGCTTCACTTGCTTTGGGGATTACACTTATTCGGAGGACATCCTGTATAGTTATTCTGTGCTTTAGCGTAATTATCCGCAATTAATGCATATCTGGTTGTTAATCTATCTACTCACTCTTTGCTGGGTATAGACCTCTCTATTGCTTATTGCGCCATTCTCTCTGGTCTTTTGTCACCCTACTCTTCTATATCTCCTATTATCTTGACCACTTCTATTTGGATGAGGCTGATGATGGCTATTTGGATGATGTAGGGTTTTATTTAGCTCAAAGAAAAGCTGAAGTGGCAGTGGGCCGGCCATATCTTGCGAATAACCGACAACCGCTGGGGTAAACGTGTTCTTGAGTGGAGACCACGACTCGGCAAACGTAGTGTAGGACGCCCTCCGGCCAGGTGGGATGACGATCTGCGAAAGACTGCAGGCAGATGCTGGATGCGGCGGGCTGAAGACAGGGCGCTATGGCGCTCATTAGGGGAAGCCTATGTCCAGCGGTGGACTAATATAGACTGATGATGATGAGGGTTTTATTTTCTAATAGTCCAATAGTTAATTTTGCAAACAATCTTGTCTTTAGTCTATATACCGAAGTGACAGAAATCAAAAAAATCTAAAATATCACCTTGTGTCCGTCTCAGTTTTATAATTTGACCTTTTCTTAGTGTACATTTATTGTATTTAGGGAAATAAAGATTTTTGGATTTGATTTGTGCGGCAGTGGCGACCTCTGTGGCGCAGCGGGTGAAGGTCTGCCTGCGACGCAGGAGGTTGCGGGTTCGATTCCCGCCTCGGGACAATTGTTTGTACGATCTGCAGACATTTGTTCAGGGCGTTCTGGATGTTTTCTATGTATCATAAAAAAATTCTTTTGTAGTGTATTGTATTAAGTATATCATTTATCTAGTACCCATAACACAAGCTCTGCTTAGCTTGGGGCTAGATAATGCTGTGTGAATTGTCCAGCATTATTTATTTATTTATTTAGTGGTGCTGGATTATCTGCTAAGTCCTCGATGCACTACCCCGACAGTGGCAAGTTCCAACGACAAATTACTGATGTCGAGTCCCTTAGAATTTTCGAAAGGTGACAACAAAGAGCTGGCGGATGTGACAGGCAGGGGCGTAGCTACCGCCGTATCTGCCGTATCAATTATACGGGGCCCCCGGGCCACGAGGGCCCCCGACGTGCGTAAGCAAAAATAAATAAAAACTTCCCAATTTTTTTTTATTTCAGATATGACAAAAGTCAAAAGAGCAATTTCTTTTTTTCACGCGTAAAGCGTGCGTTCAAAAGTTGGCTTGGCAGCACCCTACATCGGCTAACGCGGATATTCTGTGAGCCACAAGACTAGTTGTCTATGCCGCGTGTATTGTTTTTCGATTATATCACATATTTGTTCAATAACATACATTTGGTCTACTCGGAAAATTATCGGTTTTTATTAAGTATAATTTTTTTTTGTTTTCAATACAAGAAATAAATATCTTGAATTTTATGCTTGCTCAACCATCAGTTGTTGAGTTTACGATATTTTAGTGTGATTTGAAAATTTAGAGCCAAAAATAATATACTTATATACTTAGGTATTTTCATTCAAGTCGCTCATGACCAGTTTCGGAACAAATAGTTTTCAATACAAAAACATAACCTAGAAATCATCTATCATTCGTAAGTACGAAAAATGCGAGTAACGAAATGTATTCGTGTGTAACGTTTCAATCAATTTTTATACGGGGCCCCGCCAAGGCACGCTACGCCACTGGTGACAGGTGGTAACGTGAGGTGAAGACAGAGTACCGGTAGGGTGGTGCAAGATCAGAAGCTTAGCGGTGTCAGAGAATATGATACTAATATTTTTATGAGCGATCCATCTACAATGTAGTTTGGTACAGAGTGTCAAGTGCGAGTTTTTTTACCATCTCGACCGTGACAAAGTTAACTATAATTTGTACGGGATTGAAACAGCGCCTCTGGTGGCAAAAATGGGAAGCATAATTTGCGAGTGTAAGATTCTCTTTCGAGCGTCGATCATCGACGCAGTCACGCTCACATTCGATTGTGAGAATTTCAACGCATTTGATTGGTTGTTTCAAGTGGCATCCAAGTGCGAGTTACAAAATTTGACATTCGAAAAGTAAACGAGCTCGAAAAGTTGTCATCTAGCATTCACTTAAAATTTCTCAGTGATTAGAGGTGAAAGCTTAAAGTTAAAAAGTAAAAAGATAAAGTTTTATAATAAAAATATGGCAGGACGGTTTTTCTTCGCTTCGAGGATGTTAGCGGCTGCCCAGGCACAAGATGACCGCAATTTCAACGCATCTAACGAAGCAAGAGCTCGTGCATCTTTCGATCCTTTGTTGGACCTTACGGAAAATAAATTTAAAGCTAGATATCGTCTTACGAAGACAGCTTTTTAAGTTTTTGTGCAGCGAATTAAAAAGATTAACGAATTTAAGGGCCTCTCAACGCGTTTCGTTGGAACGTAAAGTACCTATGTACCTACTTATGTATTATTTATAATTTGCTATTTACTTTTTATAATACTTAATAATACCGTACTACCTACCTACTTAATACTCGACACCTAATTTATTTCTTCTTCGCAGGTGCCCGTGTTCACGGTGAGTAAACGCGTTCGATTTGTTGGCGTCGATAGAGACTCGCACTCGCATGACTTCGACATTCGATTCGATTGTCGTTAACTCGATTTACGAGAAAGTAAAGTCATTCGAAAATTTTTGTGGAACTCGCACTCGGCACTCAGATATTCTATGTCACGAAGTCCGTTGGGCTATGTATGTCACAGTGAATGCATGTACACATTGTTTTAGTGTGCGTAAGCTCAGAAGCACTGCTGCCAGATGGTGGGGATTCCCTGCAAATTCGGGGGTTTTTTTCGCCTTTGGGGGGAGATTCGGGGGGAAAGTTTTGTGGGGAGGATTTTCGGGAGTAAAATAAACTTTGGCGAAATAATGAAGGTTTTCTTGATTATCTCAATCATTCAACCACAAACATAAAATACTTAATTCTCATCACTACTTTAGTGTACCTACCTACATTACGTGTATTCTCGCCCTAACAATACTACTTAAATTCAATTGTTCATTCATAGTTAGATTTCGAGTAAGCAAGATAACTTTGCACGTGTGGTTATAATCGGAACTTACATCGAAAACAACGCTAAAAAATGCTTTATTTCAAGAGTGGGAGGCCATAAGTGCAGCCAAATTTTAATGTAAAAAGCTTGTAAGCACCATGCCCAAAAGAATTGCTGCTGTGATAAATGCAAAGGGTGGGCCAACTAAATATTAGTTATTTTTATAATTTTATGTTAATATAGTAATAAGGAAAACCATTTAGTTTTATTTTCCACCATAAACACGAAAATGTCTGTAAATTTTAGGGTGCCCTATACTTTTGGCCAAGGCTGTATATTTGCTTATTTTTTTCTCCTTTAAAGTGTTTTGGGGGCTTTTTTTTTCACAAAAAGCTAATTTTCGGGGGGATTTGGAATAAAGTTGGGGGGAAACTCACATAGTGATCTGGCAACACTTCAGAAGCAATCAGTCAGTCTCGCCCGAGACGCGGTCCGGGTCACTAGTGCTCATTGTATTCACGCCAGATTTTGGTAGCGAGTACCGTCAGCATGACAACTAAGCGCAAAGTCACTACTACAACCAGGGCTAAACGGACTTCGTGAGATAGAACAACTGTACCTATAATTTTAGGTATTCATTAAATAGCGAAGTTTCTAACCGGTACCTTTCGTAGATTATTTGTATAATTGACGAACGTTCGAAACCCTCGGCGCGCGAGTTACACTCGCACTTGACGAATCTTGTTTAGAAATCTATGCCGAGATTGTTTTGCAAGAAAATTTGATCCCCTGTAATTTTGGGGCTGCCATACTGAATTGTTCCTATCATTCCGACTCCTTTTAAGTCGTTTACTACCACGTCGAGTCATTTAACGCAGAGCGCCGCCTGATTACCGGCACGTCGACTACGCTTCAAGTTTTCGGTATGAGTTCTTCGACGTCGAGTTCTTTGATAGCGAGCTTTATAACGACGAACATGCTCTAGTCTTTCGTCGTCGACTTTATTATAGTGAGGGTGTACAATCTGCAGCTTATCTAAATTTTAAATAAATATTTTGACGTGACAACGTCATATAATTCGATAGAGCCGGCTGCACGCACGAAAAAACATGACGTCATGAGGCGTTACCTCGCTCTGAGGCGTTCCATGTAAGGCTTGAAGTGCAAGCGAGAGCGCTCGACATCCGTCTCTCTCCTACTTGAGTGAGCGATGCGTCTGCGTGGACAGCTGCTATGCTACAGTACATTTACATGTTTTGATCGAGTATCAAATGCTACCATTCCATCAGTATTTTCTTAAGACGTTGTCACGTTCAACTATCGTCAGTAAACCGACTTAACAGACAACCAATTTTTTGTTATGAGGATGATTTTTAAAATTTGCCACGCTTTTTCAGTGTCATCTCTCGTATGATATAATTCGAGCTAACTGTATCAGTCAGTCATTATAACAAGACAAAATTAATAATTTTAAAAACCTGCCGACGATTATGGGCTGAACAGATTTTCATGAAACAAGCTTAGAACACTCGGGATAAAATTATCTATGACACAAAAAAACTACCTTGGCTGTACGATTCGCTGGGGCGCGAAGCCGCTACATGGAGGTGAACGTTACCATCTGCATCTTGGGCCATGATACTGTTAATCCGCGTCGGTACAGCTCGCGAAACCGAGCGTAGTCCAAGCGAAATTTCCCGCTACCGCTCTGGGTATCGAATACCGCGTGGCAAGTGACTAGGAACCCTTTTTTTTTCTTATATCTTTTTCTTCATCCCAAGGTTGCCTGGGAGAAATCGCTCGCAGCTATAAGGCCGCCTTTTGTACTATGTGAATTTGTCATTTAGATATAAGACTTTTATTAACTTTAATTACTTGTAAGTACAAATAAAGTGTTAATTCATTCATTCATTCATTCTTTCATTCATTCATTCAAGTGGCTTTCTGCCCGCTACCAGCTCCCACCTCGTACCACCACGAGAATAACCACAGGATACACTGGCAACCAGCCGACCGTGTCTGAGTGGATACTGTTCCACAAGACAGGTTGCGGTTACTGTGACGGGAAACCATGACCTTGAAACTATGGCTTTTGAATGGAAACGGCGGTGTTTTCTTCAGCTATTGGTTATGGTAATGACTTGGATTGGATACTGTATTTGTTTCCTACAGGGTCATTTTAACCTGGTTGTTATCGATTTCCGCTGCCGGCAAAAACAGAACTATTATTTCGTTATGTCCGTCACAGTTACAGCCATTTTCTCGGTTAACAAGCAAGAATTTACACGAATATAATTAACTAGCTACTGGCCCCGGCTTCGCACGCATTTTATATGGTAAAAATTAGCCTATGTGTTGCTCCAGGTTCATATCTTTCTGTGTGCAAAATTTCAGCTCGATCCATTCAGTGCTTTTGACAACGGCAGAATGGCACAAGCTTTCGCCATTATAACATTACTGTGATTTATTCATGAGAGGCTGTGTGGTGCCGGCTTAGAATTTGCACCACCCCAATTCTTCCCGCGGGTGTCGTAACAGGCGACTAAGGGATATCCACCGGGGCGGGCAGCAGCGCCCCCTGCAGAACAATTCTACCACCGAACGGCGATGCCCAACCCGCATGCCCAGCGTAAGGGTTATGGGCATTACCCCCCATGTGATAAAAGCCAATAAGGCGCTTATCAGGGGGATGCCTGCGTCCAGCATTGGACCAATATAAGCTGTTGAGGTGAGGTATTGATGACAAAAATATATATCAAAATTGGCATTGAGATTTGAATGATCATCACACAGAACGAACGATGATAAATTTTCCTTGCGCTTGAAATGATGAGAAATCAGGTGCTGTCTTTTTGAGACGGATCAGTCTGTTAAAAAATATATAATTACCGAATAAAACATTAAATATATTCGGTGGTCCTGTGGTACTTACACCAAACAAAATGAAAGTTCCCAACAAAACTCAGTAAAAACTCGCGTGGGAGTAGCTAAACCAAATCGCGTTAGCTGACCTTGGTAAGCATTAGCAAAAATTGAATTACCCTCGTTTCGCCACTCCTCAAACCTGTCACGTTGTCACTGTGACACGCCACGACAGTATTGTCACACCCGTCACACCTTGTTGCATGTTAGTAATGTCTTGTACTGTTTAAAGGTCGCAGGTACATAACTCGTTGAAATGTTTATGAGTTATCTGATCACTGATCATGTTTTATTTTTGACGTGACAACGTCTTATAATTCGATAGAGCCGGCTGCACGCACGAAAAAAACATGACGTCATGCGGCGTTACCTCGCTCTGAGGCGTTCCATGTAAGACTTGAAGTGCAAGCGAGAGCGCTCGACATCCGTCTCTCTCCTACTTGAGTGAGCGATGCGACTAGTGGACAGCTGCTATACTATAGTACATTTACATGTTTTGATCGAGTATCAAATGCTACCATTCCATCAGTATTTCCTTAAGACGATGTCACGTTCAACTATCGTCAGTAAACTGACTTTACAGACAACCAATTTTTTATTTATTTATTTTAGTGAAACCATCAGCCCACTAAACATAAATGGATGATACAATTGATGGGGGTTATTAATCCATGTGGTAGAACTCATTAACCTTCAACTGGTGAGGTGAGAGAAGTCTACTTTAGTTACTTTCGTTCAATATTTTTTCTATTTACTACGTTTGCCGAGTCGCGGTACATACTGTATAATATTTGTAGAATTCAAACCTTGAAGCTGGTAAGGTTAGGTTAACAAAGAAACAAAAACACAGTTAACCGTTGACTCATAGTTATCAAAGATCTCGTAACAGATTGCTACCGACTGTGTTTGATTAGTGCTTACTGTACATTGCAAAAAGGTATAGAAAGTTCGCTTAGTCATTCTAAGTCGTTGAACTTGCCCTGTTTTTTTGAATATTTATTTTATTTATTATTTTTAGAAAGGTCCTAAATCCTAAATGTATAAAAACGTTATAATTGGTAGAAATAGAAACAAAACTAGGTTCTTAAATATTATCAAGATTTTTTGGTAATACATATTGTGAAAGAGCCATTTTGCTCATTTACAATATTAATATTATTAAGATAAATTTATCGGTGAGTAAAAGTAGCTACTCTAGAAAACTAAAAAAGTTGACGGATGACGTCGAATCGCACAAAACGGCTACTCCATTATTTTAATGATTTTATTATGAAAATGATTCTGATTTTGACATTAATTCTTAGAGATCCGAAACCTATGGTGTCAGTGGATGACGCGCCCGAAGAAACTTGGAAGTAAGGTTGTTCGTCTCGTACGATCGACGTCATCCGAAAACTTCATTCGTTTTTAGGGTTCCGTACCTCAAAAGGAAAAAAGGAACCCTTGTAGGATCACTTTGTTGTTCGTCTGTCTGTCTGTCTGTCTGTCCGTCCGTCTGTCAACCCTCTTTTCTCAGAAACGCGTGGACGTTTCGAGTTGAAATTAACGTCAAATACTCAAGTCCGTTACCTCTTGAAGCCGTGATACAAATTAAACTTCTAAGTCAACGCACTCAAAAGTTACAGCCGCTTATGTCCGAAAATTTTGAAATTTCTAAGGGAATCACATGCACCCAAAACCTATAGGGTACTTCCCGTAGACCTAGAATCATGAAATTTAGTGAGCAGCAAGGTCTTATAGCACAAATAAAGGGAAAAAATCCGAAAAACATAAATTTGTAATTTATTCACTAAAAAAATACTTTTAATGCTCGCCATGGACCAAAACCTATAGGGTACTTCCCGTAGACCTAGAATTATGAAATTTGGCAAGAAGCAAGGCTTTATAGCACAAATACAGGGAAAAATACGAAAACAGTAAATTTGTAGTTTATTCACAAAAAAAAATACTTTTGATTCTCGCCATGGACCAAAACCTATAGGGTACTTCCCGTTGACGTAGAATCATAAAATTTGGCAATAAGCAAGGTCATATAGCACAAATAACGATATAAATCTAAAAACCCTAAATTTGTAGTTTATTAACAAAAAAAATAAGTTTTGATTCTCTCCCTCGACCAAAATAAACAGGGTACCTACTTCATGTTGACCTAGAATCATAATGTTTGGCCAGAAACAAGGTCTTGCAATTAAACGGAACCCTTAGTGCGCGAGTCTGACTCGCACTTGACGATTTATTTATTACATCTGTGGCCCAAGACGCAGATGCCCTTCTCCGCCATGCGCCACCGTGTAGCGGTTGGGCAGTAAATGCGTTTAAAACTCGGTCTATCCAAATAAGGAGACTACAAGCTAGAGGTCAAGTTCAACAGGTAAAAAGCTAAGGGACCTTACGCAGTAGCGGTTGGCCGCTAGGCGGTTAGACTCGAGCGGTCCAACCGCTTAACGCGGTTTCTTCGCGGTTAGCCGCCATAGCGGTCAGCCGCGATGAAACCGCGTTAAGCGGTTGGACCGCTCGAAGGCGCGTGGCTCATAAACAAAATGGACGCCGTCGAGATAGCTTGTGTTATTTATTTTTACTCCCGAAAACAACGAAAGAAAAATAAAAAAAGATACTGGATTCATCCTTTACTAGAAACACGCAACGAATTTGGCCAGATTTTTTTTTGCCTCTGTTGTCATCTCCTCTTTTCCAAAAATATCTACTAATTCTTCCCATTGTTTCCGTTTTAAATCTCTATTCTTATAAACTGCTCCTTCACAATTCCAAATAGCTTCTCGTTGTTGAATTTCAACAATGAATTTCTCTGTGTCGAAGTTCATGGCTGCGCAACTGAAAACACGTGCATACTTCACCGGCGGCTCGCCGCAAACTAACCGCCAGTGCGTATACACAAGATGGCGGCTAGCCGCGAAGCGGGCCGCGTCACTCCATTCAACCGCCGCGGTTGAAATTTTGTGGCGGTTTAGTGCGTACAATCATAAGCGGTTGCATATTAAACTGGAAAAGCGGCTAGCCGCGCGGTTAGCCGCCCCCGCGGTTAGCCGCTAGTGCGTAAGAGCGCTAAGTGATGACCAAAGATGGCTGCTTGAGTCATCATGATTCATGACTCATCGACTCACCGGTATGAAGTCACTGATGCTGTGATGAATAGGTGGCAATTATCATATGTAGAGTTAATATTGATCATGTAAAGATGATGACAATTTTACATGACGAGAACATATTCTTAATGTGTAGGATGAAAAATTACGTGGGATGTTGAAATAACACGTGCCTTGTCAGATAGTCCTTATCCTACATCATCATCATCATCTTCGGCATATATTAGTCCACAGCTGGACATTGGCCTCCCCTAATGAGCGCCATAGCGCCCTGTCTTCAGCTTCCCGCATCCAGCATCTGCCTGCAGTCATTCGCAGGTCGTCATCCCAGCTGGCTGGAAGGTGTCCTACGTTTGCCGAGTCGCGGTTTCCAATAAAGAATAGAGTGATAGAGTTTAGGCCCAAAAAAATAAATCCTCTAGTAAGCCAAGTCCAGCGTTTGTTGTCGAGTGTAAAATAGACACAAATGACATCGCAACATCATACATTGCGTAAATTACTGAAGTGAGTTGCGTAGTTATTGAAGAAGAATTAGTGAAGTTGAAGAAATTAATTTCAAATATTTTGGGCTATGTAATTTTTCTTATTCTACCATAAACAACAACCGCTGTGATTGGCCTACAGGATTCACCCAAAAGTTTTACTGTATCCATCGATCTAAGTCAAATTTGGGAGATTGCGCTACTAACCTCTCGAAAGTCGAAGGCTCAAATTAGGTCCACCCACCTCAGTAATAGTTAGACCGGCGGCGCGGAGCCGCCGGCGTTCGTGTTTCACGTGCGTATTGTTGTCGTGGTCGCACTTCGGTCAAGGTACGTCTTTCAACTTTGTTGTTCATTAAGGGTTATTCCAGTTTTCCCTCTCAGTGAGGAGGAAAACTGGAGTTCAAAAAAAGAATTCCAGTTTTCCCCCATTAAGATTATCAAGTCCAGTTTTCCCTCTTGAAAATCCCAGAAGGGGAAAATTGGAATTCATAGTTCGGTATATTGCAAAAGATTGGAAATAGCGTGTCTTTGCATTTGATAGTAACACAACATAACATAGGGCATTTGTTGAGTGAGTTAGCGCTGGTAGAATGTACCATATCTACAGAATTTTACTTAGATCGATGACTGAATCTACTAAAAGTTTATTTAAATTAAAAAGTTACAACAAACCCGTCGCCCGAAAGAATCTAGACCAACGGACACATTAGTACAATGTCCACTTTCGCTTAACCCTGCTCAAACTGTGACGTTTTTGGCTAACACGGTTAGCAGAATAACTAGTTAGTGATTCAGGGTTAATAAATTAGAGATTAGCCTCCTTTCGCAGTAGAAATAGGATGACGACCTCTGTGGCCCAGTAAGCCGCCTGAGTCGAAGGTTTCGGGTTTTATTTCTACCGATGAGACAATGATGTCGATTCTGTTGTTTTATGATTCCTAACTTAAATTTTACGATTTCTTAATTTTCTAAGTTAAGTTAATCTAAAATTATGGTATTATCTGTACAGATCCTAAAAATCCTAAAAATACCACAGTTTTTCACTAGAATAAATTTTAATCACGACCAAATTAGATGCCTGCGAAAATTAGATAGACGTTTCTAATCATAGCTAAAATGCAATGCAAAGAATAAGATTTTAACTATTTTAACTGATTGAGTTGTTTCAGATCTGTCAACCTAATTTTAAACCTGACAGTCTAATTTTTGAAACATAGAATAGCTTTCGTCTATTTGACATTCCTAAATCCAAATTTTAGCTAATTCTAAAATTACAGAATCGATACCTATTTGATAAGCCCATTTAAAATCCAGGCTTTGTACCCTGGCTATTGGGACTTAGGTACACCAGTTGTTAAATATTTTTATTTATTTATTTTTATCTCTCAAGGATAACAAACAATCATACTTAAATAGTAATAGATTATCTTAATTAAACTAAATAGGTACTAAAAGTATGACAACCCCGTTATCCGCAAGTTACAAAAGAAAGGGGTGGTGTTAGTGAACTTTTAAAGAAACACTTAGATAGGTAAACAGCATTTATGTTGAGTATATTAAAGTTAAGCAAACATGGAACTTTATTAACAGTTAAACATAATATTTTATAAAAACAACAAATACAAATAATAACAACTAAAAATAGTATTTTTTGAAAAAATGAATGATTGAAATTATGAATAGCTTTTATAAGCAAGTCGCAAACCCATAATGGTTGGTTTTGACAGCTGTTTTCATTTACATCATATTGTGTATATTTATACCGAAAGATTTTCATGAAACATGGCTAAGAACACTCGGGATAAAATGTATCTATAATACAAAAAAAACTAAACGAAAATCGGTAAATCCGTTTGGGAGCTACGATACCACAGACAGATACACAGACAGAAACGTTAAACTTTTAACACCCCTCTCTTTTTGCGTCGGGGGTTAAAAAACACTACCCTAAACATATGCTAACGTAATCATAATAAACAGAGTATTATTATTATTAAACAGGCTGTTTGATATTGCGACCGACGTAATTTTTTGGGGGGTCTGAATGAATGTCCTAAGTGTCACAGTTGCTAAAATGTATTTTTTTTTAAATCAATATCTCACCTTTAAATCGTCATATCTTTATCATCATCATCGTATCTTTTTTGTTAGCGGTTCTAATGCCACAAAATAACTTGTGTTGTATTTATCAAAGTAAACTTTTTCTAAGATACTTCACTTTCAAAAAAGCTACGAGCGTTCAAAGTCTCTCTGTGTAATAGTTATAGATGGTGACTGTGCACGACAGAAATAGAGAAATTAAGTAAGAGAAATAAGTTAGCTTGTTATGTTTATAGGATTCTTTAATAAAGAGTTGCTCGACGCTGCGTATAGCGGGGCGGGGTCTTGTTTTATATAAGGATAGGCACATTCGGAATAAAAAAGTCAGTTTTTTCACGGTCAAGTTCAATTTCTAAAAAATCTATAGTAGTAGCCCGAGCTCTACACCCGCGCCCCCTACAAGTGTCGGCTGGTTTCAAGTGATACGGTGTTTTAATCCGCAAGTCCCCTAGTATACAGTCCACTTAGGCACCACAAGGAACAGTGACAACTTCTAAATTAATTTTCTTGTATGAGCTAGAAAACTAGTTATTCCGAGCTACAATCTCTACATTGCCCATTATCAAAGACGTACCTAATTACAAAATCGCTGAAGAGGCCATTTGAAAAGTGAAAGTATTACGTGATGGAATGGAATGCATGGTCAGATACATGCGAATATGCTAAGGCACACCCAAATTTAAATATCATTGGTAAGTTATTTTATTACCAACTAATATGAACTAATTACTGATATGAACTAATTATAACTGAATAGAGCGTACGTTGGGCGTAAGGCTTGTTCTTACTCGATCAGTAAAGAGATCGCTCGCGACTAGTTTAATCAATACAATACAATACAAAAATGCTTTATTGTATAAAGCATATAAAAATAACATTACAAGGAGACATTACACGAGACAAGTACAATGGGCGGCCTAAAAATCGTACTAAAGTACGTACTAGATCGGACTTCTAGTACAATTAGTACCTCGCTCGGCAAAACTTTGAGTATCATATCTCCGTCTCTTTTACTTTCGTTGATTTTTCGCTGTCTATCTCTGTTCTTCCTTATCTATTCCTTAATGCATATCTCCGTCTGTTTTACTACCGCGGAATATGCGCTGTCTATCTCTGTCCTTCCTTATTCATTCCGTCTGACACATTAGTACTACTGAACTAGTGAACGAAATGGATTTTTTAGTTCTGTTTAACCCCCGACGCAAAAAGAGGGGTGTTATAAGTTTGACGTGTCTGATATACCACAGACAGATACACAGGTCTGTGGTATCGTAGCTCCCAAACGAATGAACCGTTTTCGTTTAGTTTTTTTTGTGTCACAGATAATTTTATCCCGAGTGTTCTTAGCCATGTTTCATGAAAATCTGTTCAGTAATAAACGTCGGCGGGTTTTTTAACATTTTAATTTTGCCTTGTTATTCCTGTTATCACTTATCAGATTAAAAACTTTGTGGCATAGAAAATGTGATTCAAACGTGAACTTTTTTAGTCGTTCCGAGATCTGGGAACTGATGAGCAAGTGAACTAGTGAATTATTAGGAACGAGTTTCTCTGCATAGTTGTTACTCGTTCACTTGTGGGAATTAGTTCATTTTAGTACATCGTTCCTGAACTACACGTTTAGCGATGGCACTGTTTAATAACAAATTGTATTTGTTATATTGAAGACGCATACTATCATATTTAAATATTTTATAATTTATATTTATTAATATTAATGGCCGCATCTGCCATTCCCGTATAGGCCTTACAAGTCATCTACGTAAGTGCCGAAAAACGAACACTACATAAACCATCCTTCGTGGATGTAAAGGCCATTGATGATGATGATGAAATTTAAACCGAATCAAAGAGCTACTAACAATATTGTACTGTTAATTTTAGAAGTAGAGCAAAGAGATGCTAACATTTAAATTTTTAAAATTTAAAAAAAAAATTGCCCTTACTTCCTGTTTCTTATGTAACTATCTATTTACTAAGTTTGATTAAGTTCGTAGTCGCCTTCTTTGGCGTAGGCCTCCCCAGCTCCTTCCAAATTTTTCTATCTCGGGCCTTTGTCACCCAGTGAGGACCAGCTCTCTTCATAAAGATGTCTTCCCCAAGTTAAGCTATGCTTAGCTTGGGGCTAGGTAACGCTGTGTAAATTGTCCAGCATTATTTATTTATTTATTTCCATCTTTTCTCCGGTCGACCTCTAGATCTCTTCTTATTCCTTGGGATCCACTCTGTGATATTTTTGGACCAACGGAGAGTAGAATCGTAAAGATTATTTTCCTGGCTAACAATATAGTACCCTCCGCTAGCTAACAATACAAGTATTTTAATTTTAGACTCGGATAATCTTGGCCTTCCCTCTGAAATAACACAAAACTGGGTCGACTCGATTCGGGTCGGCTGACGCAAACTTGTGTCCAATCGAAGATCGGAAGACAATGGTTTATAATCGATTGGTTTTGGTCATACCTACTTACTGTAAAAGGACAGATGAGGTTGCCAGAAGAGATAATAGGCTAGGGTATGTCCATTAATCATGTGTAGCTCGAAAGGGGGATCTTCAAAAGATGCTAAAAACATCACATGGGCACAGATATTATAATATTATACTAGACATGGGTTTGGTTGTCAAACTAGGTCTAGTTCTCAGTACCCAGAGATCACCGTGGTAAAAAACTCGAATTACATAAAATTAAAAAAAACTTTGAATGTGAAATGACGATTGAGAACAAAATTACGATAAAAAATCATGAAAGTGCACTGTTTCGCCAATAATATGATTGACCTAGTAGGACACGCGTAATTGTTAAGCGAATAAAGGTTGGGCTGAAACTAGTACATATACTGTAATCCAGCATTTCTATAAAATATACAAGACACGACTTCAAACAATCTCACAATCCAATAGTTGAATCCACTACGCATCCGACAAATCTCTTCTCTAGTTAATAATAGACAGCTCTTGAGTTCTTCAAGTCTTAAAATCTCAGAATTGACGACCATTTCATAATCTTTGATCTAAGATTAATGGGTCATAACATAACGTGTCCAAGACAATAGCTTGTAAAACTAAAACATAACTTCGTAAAGTTAGAGGCATTTCTCATAACAATAAAATTCATATTTCCTGATTGTTGTCACACATTCTAGTTTTATTTTAGGTTGATTGTCTTTCTGCCGTGATCATGACGCTGTAAGAGAAAATATAGGTGGTTGAATCTAGAACTCGAAGAGTTTTGAGATCTTAGTTAATTTTTTTTCGTGTTAGCAATGCCATTCAACGTGGTAATCCTGCTAGCATTCTGGACACTGCCTTTTCGTGACGGCTTAAATTTTAATAAGGTAGTTATGTTCTTTTCGTATCGACAGTGTAGTGAAGATGTTAGTTTTATTCGGTTTTTTCTTAGTTAATAGTACTTAATGTATTTTTTGTTGTTCTTTGTTGTTTATGCTGTTGTATAGTATCAATGACGAAAAACGTTGACAAATTTTCATCGGCAAGCGCGAGCAAAGCCTCGGGTAGAAGCTACATAAGATTCTTCTGCATAGTAAACTTTGATGATAAAATATCCAGCTACAATCAAAACTGACAACGTGCATAACTTAACGAAAATGACACTCAGTTGTAGTTATATTTAGAAATATGTTATTTGAAAGATGTTATCTATTTTATTTATTAGATTCGCAGAGTGCAAAACTAATGTGTACATTTCCCTTGTTACAGGATCTCATCCCGCCCCAAGACACCGAGTCTTATCTTCTCAAGACGCAAAACGCCATCACAAATCTACAAGCGAAGCTCCACTCCAACCGTTCCAGCCCCTTCAACATTCCCCCTTTACTCACCTCTAGTCTCATCAGCGAGAAGACCGTCGTCTCTCGTCTTCCCGTGGCTCAGCTCAGTAGATCCAACTCCTTAAACTACCGTCTAAGACGGAAAGACAATTCTTCCGATAGCAGCCCGTTGAGAAGCCCTGGACATTATGTCATCACAGGGTCTGCCAAAATTCCGGAAAGCACGAAGAAATTGCTCAACAATGCATCTAGATCTCTCGAAGATAGGAGGAATTCCAACATGAACAGCCCAACTTCAGATAGGGGCAACAGTCATAGTCACAGTTCAGATGACAAAACACTGTCAAATCGACCACCTTACGACGTAGAAGCAATTTTATCTCCGCACAGAAAAACTCACACGCGTCACAGGTCTTATGACAAAAACACGACTGATATCACTAATGATATCCATAATGCGAACGTCTGTCTCAAAACTGTGCTCAAGAACAACGCCTTAGAAGCACAGTATCCTAGAATCGATCACACTCTAACCCGTTACCAAGGGGATAAGAAACACCAAAGGGTCGCGAGCGAATCCAAGCTCTACTCTTTTGGGACTTCAATGAAACGCTCCAGTTCTTTCAATACCGTCAATAGAAACAATAACTTTGAAAGACTGACTGACTGTAGACTGAATAGGAGATCCAGCGATGAGTTCAAGGACTCTGATGAATCAGATGGCTATGATAAATCTCACAGCCAAGACATAAGATACAAACGGCAAGGGAAAACTAGAATAGAATCACCAGATCTCAAATCTATAGCTCCTGCAAATTCTCCTCGTTGTCCGAATACTCCCGAACCTCAGCGAAAGTTCGGGCCAGGGTTAGTTAGGAACTCCTCTCGTACTCCAAATAAAGAGAGAGTTGTGTCTCGTATGTCAGAGCCCCCGGTTTCCAAAGAGGAGAGGAAGACGGCATCAGGGCATCAGAGCAGGAGGATCTCGGAGCCAACCAGACAGGCGGTGCTCAATCGGCTGACGAAGTCCAGGTCTTCTACAAGGGAAGTGCAGCCTACTAAGACTTTGGATAAAGGTGAGATACTCTGTATGATAATTAAGTTAACACGTTTATTTCAATAACAGAGGAAATGGATTATTGACAATTGTAAACCGAATATTCGCACACGTTTGTACACTCTTGTGCACCGAAAATGTCTCATTCTCTTCCTTCCTCTTCCGTATTTACCAAGACGTTGATTACAAACGGTATCGATGCGTTGTTTTCATCCACAGCAGCGATATCAAAGAAAGTCTAATAAACAAATTACTTTGATCGTTCGCCAAAACTGAAGCAAATATATGTTTTATTAAATCGTTCCCATTCGGTTCATCTAAATACTACATCATCATCATCCAGCCTGTAAATAAATAATGTTGCACAGGTCACGCATCATCTAGCCCCCAAGCTAAGCAGAGCTTGTGTTATAGGTACTAGATAACTGACTTTTTACAATACACTACATACTTAGATAGTTTTGTTTATCATATTATATAGAAATATATTTTACATGCACTTAAATGTGTTTCTCAATGGAGGCGGTTGTCTCATTCATGCCATGCCATGCTCATGCCACATGAGTTAACCAACTCAGGGCCGTGGTGGATGACACAAACTTCGGGAGCCCTGTACCCAGCAGTGGGTAAAATCCGGCTGTGAATGATGATTATGATCATAAATCATAGAAAACATCCAGAACATCCGGAACAAATATCAGTAACTGATAAACTTATTACAGTGCATAATTTTTGACGTGACAACGTCTTATAATTCGATAGAGCCGGCTGCACGCACGAAAAAACATGACGTCATGCGGCGTTACCTCGCTCTGAGGCGTTCCATGTAAGGCTTGAAGTGCAAGCGAGAGCGCTCGACATCCGTCTCTCTCCTACTTGAGTGAGCGATGCGTCTGCGTGGACAGCTGCTATACTATAGTACATTTACATGTTTTGATCGAGTATCAAATGCTACCATTCCATCAGTATTTTCTTAAGACGTTGTCACGTTCAACTATCGTCAGTGACTTTACAGACAACCAATTTTTTTTTATTATACATAGAAAACATCCAAAACACCCGGAACAAATATTTACGAATCGTACAAACATTTGTCCCGAGACGGGAATCGAACCTCCTGCATCGCAGGCGCACCGTCTCGCCCGCCGCACCACAGATGTCGTCACTAGTATACTGGTCCACTGCTGGACATAGGTCTCCCCGCAACTCCGACAAATCTATAAATCCATCCATATTCCATTACTTAAATTCTCTTTAATGTATTTTCTTGTGTGTTGTGAACTTATTGTTTCTAGAACTCGTTGGTGTTGTGAAATTATCTTATCTTTTTCCTCTCATATTTTTTTAAAAGAAAACATGCTCAAAAATATCCTTTTGCCTTTCCAGGGGCCAAGAAACCCAGCCAGCACCGTTCTTCATCAGCTCTCGCGACCAAGGAGGCTGAGTTAGCGAACTGGAAGAAACGCTCCTCCTACGATCCGATGAAGGCAGCCCAGGAGGGACGGAAGAAGCAGATCCAGAAGCGACACGAGTTTAAAGAGGATCTTAGTTCTCCAAGGTAAGGTTTTTGGAACTGAAGAGTGTTAAAACTTGAAACATATTGCTTATAACAGTTATAACAGTGCAGGCATGTTTTTTAGTTTCTCCGTTTTATGTAGGACATAATGATTCATTCATGACATTTATCTCCGGTTTCCTTTGGTTTTGTGTGTGTTCTAGTTATTTTTCTCTTTTTATTATATCATCATTGTTTTATATGCATCAAACTATAGAATATCTAATAACAATTAGCTATAACTGCCTACCTACTCTCTACTTGTATTATATTTGTAAATGTCCTTGTCAAACCTGTGTGTACAACCTGTTTTTGTCCAAATAAATGTAACTTTATCTTTATAATTATGTATTTTTGGACCCATGCGCACTGAAAGACAGATGTTGATTCCGTCTGCCCACATCTGAGTTTCACCATCATCAACCTTTATTAGTCCGCTGGACATAGGCCTCTACTACTTAATAAATTAAAGTTGTGTGTAGTTGTCAATTTAAAACCACTGGTTAAAAGCTGGGTCCTTGAATGTGAACGAGAGCCGATTTTCGTACCAGAGTGGAATGAAAAGGCAAAATCAATTTCATGAATTTTTGATCTAGAAATCAAAATCAAAAACTCTTTATTTCCACAAATACAATAAATGTACACTTAGATCAGCTGAGCTGAGAGTTCTAGAGGCAGATAGTTTGCAACAGTCTGAAGTTAGGTCAACTGTTTCACTTGGAAATACTATTTCGAATATGTTTTTCTTTAATTGTGACGTTTTTTATTTGTTTATGAAAGTTTTCTATTAATTAATTTAAATTTATTGAGTTATTCAACGGGCGGCACATTTGTCCGAAAGCACTTATAAAGTTATTTCCATTCCAGCCATTCCTCCCCCGTCCACCGCTCGCAATCCTTCCACACAACCAACATGCTGCTGCAGTACTCCTCATCGGAAACGGAAGACGAACAGCCGGCGCTGCCCTCCGACCCGATGACCTCATCCACGCACTCCGATATACTGCAGCTGAGGATCAGACATGTGCACCAGGTATGTAGTAGACCCGGCTCACTATCCTCTTTGTCCGACCCGTTATCATCGTCACTGTCCGGCGCATTATCATCGTCACTTGAAGGATTATCGTCACTCTCCGACTCATTATCATCGTTTCTTGAACCATTATCGTCACTATCCGACTAATTATCATCGTCACTTGAAGCATTATCGTCACTATCCGACTAATTATCATCGTCACTTGAACCATTATCGTCACTATCCGACTCATTATCATCGTCACTTGAATCATTTTCGTCACTATCCGGCGCATTATCATCGTCACTTGAATTATAATAGTCACTATCCGGCTCATTATCGTCGTCACTTGAATCATAATAGTCGCTATCCGTCTCATTATCATCGTCACTTGGAGCATCATCGTCTGTATCCGGGTCACAGTTACACTACCAGTCTCAGTCTGACTCATTATCGTCTCTAGCCGAAGTTCGGCTAACGTGTCAGATAGTGATGTGGATGAGTTCGGCTGCCGAACTCATCCACATCACTATCTGACACGTTATCTTTACCACTGCATAAGTAGATTCATTACTAGGCTCAATTCCATTCTAACCGTTTCTTATTACTACTTTACTATAAACATCAAGTTTATACGCGTAACAAGTGTAAGTATTACAAATCTATACTAATATTATAAAGAGGAAAGATTTGATTGTTTGTTTGTATTGAATAGGCTCCGAAACTACTGGACCGAATCGAGAAATTCTTTCACCGTTAGGAAGCTTACTTTTCAGGGAGTGTCATAGGCTATATTTTATCCCGGAATTCCCACGGGAACGGGAACTACGCGGGTGAAACCGCGAGGCGATGGTCTAGTAAAATAATAAATCTTTTTCTATTCCAGCCAAAACCCATGGACAAGAAACGCATCGCCGACAAGCGCAAAACCTACATAGTCGACGACATAACACCAACCAAAGAGAACATAGACTTCCTAACCATGGACAAGCGGAAAACATTCATCCTGGACTCGGATACTAATTCAACCACCAATGGCAGCAGTCCTAGAAACTCTTCGATCTTCAGTCATGAGAGGTTGACTGAGGGAGTCAGTGAGAGTGAAGGAGAGAGCGGGACGGAGAGTGCTCCTGTTGTGAGGAGGAGAGAGAAAGATGATAAGGCGAGAAGCACATCAGCGAAGCAGAGGTTTGTTAATTATATTATCTTATCGATAAGTACCTTTACAAGCGGATGCAATTATATTCATTATCGTCACTACCTGTCTCGTTATCGTCAATACCCGGCTCATTATCTTCAATACCTGACTCAGTACCGTCACAACTTGGTTATTTGTCGTTATTACCTCAATTAATTCAACTAGTCAAGGATAATGTAAGGTCCATTATGAGTGTAAGCAGGTTAAGTCGTTTGTTAGAACACTTCATCAACGTGAGGGCGATGACGTGTGTCAATCTAGTCATGTTTACTTTTCAATAAAATAATTAAGGAGGATTCTACTCAAAGCAAATCGTAACAGGCTAGGTAGTGTTTACGGATAGCAGATTAGTCCCATTTCACCCCTGGTGGTGAAATTTTACACCATCTCAACACCGGTGGTCAATTAGAACTAAAATAGTGCCATTTTATCACTAGTGGTGAATCGGGAATAAGTTTTTCCCAGTTGACCACCAGTGGTAAAATGGGGTGGTTTCCGTCTCAATTGACAACCGGTGGCAAGTTCATGGTGGTCAGATGGTCCAGAGGGGGTTAGCATCGCGCCTGTATATAAAATATACTCAATATCATACATTTAATGTTATTATACAGGTATATAAGCCCCGCAAGTTGATATTGCGATTGGCGGCCATCTTGGTGACGTAGTCGACGTCGCACCGTCAGCACAATAGATAAATATACAGTAATCCGACTCCATACTAGACCGCCTGAAATTCCCTTATTTTTTCCTACCAACTTATTTTGAGGTCAAAATGTATTCTACATTAATTATAAAAGACCTAATTTTGGTACGGAACCCTAAATGTGCGGAGTCGACACGCAATTGGCCTTCGCTTTCTCGCTCAACTGTAGGTATAAAGTTCAAAGAGACGGCTGAGTCATTCTACTGTATATTTATCTACTGTGTACTTTTTTGCGACGGATGACGTCACGCAGCTGTTATTGTGACAAGGTTCCATCGCAATATCAACTTGCGGGGCTTATAACAGTGACTATTCATTATCATAAATCATCATTAATGTCATCATTTCCAGGTATAGCGGTGACTACTCAATATCATCGTCGACCACCTCAATAAGCCAGAAGAAGGTGCAGCCTCGGTACCTCGACATATCCAAGTACAAGAGTGAAAGCTCCCCCAAGACCTTCCTACGTCGAGACCCCAGCAAGACTTACGTGGGGGTGTTGGGGGACAAACCAGCGGTTGTTAGCAAGGGAAGCGCTATGCATTATGAAATGGGTGAGTGGATATACGATACATTATCAATCACATTTAGCTCTGCTTAGCTTAGGGATAGATAGATAGATAGAAAATTCTTTATTGCACACTTATAGATGGAAACAATACAGCAAAACAGCTTAAAAACTAAGTGACAAGTGGCGGTCTTATCGCTCAAGAGCGATCTCTACCAACAAGTGTGCTCTTGAATATTAAAGATACATTAAAAAAAAGCTTATGATAGATATTGTCTACGCGCGGTCCGATTTTTTGATAATTCCTTTGTATAACGTAATTATAAAATTAAATATGTAGTGGCGCCACTATCCACCCTACTATTCGCCTCAAGTATAAAATATTCCTAGCTCTTATATAAACCATCTACAATAATAGCAGTCTTTAGCATGCATGCATTCACTTATCAATCAACGACCGGAATGTTGCTATAGTTGCTACTATGTTGTTCATTCATCCAGCGTGAAGCTCGCCGCTTATCGCCGCTTATGACCAACTACATGGTACTCCAAATCAAGTAGGATTATTTATCACTAACAGGAGGTTTGAATAAACCGGCTAAGTGCGAGTATACCTACTCGCACGCGGAGGGTTTTGTCCTATCGTTCAAACCTACTCAAACGAAACTCTTAAAACACCAACTGTTTGGAGACCCCCTTAAATTTTCTAGTTTATTTTATTTATAGTATTTGTTGGAATTAAAGTTGAACTGTTACTTACCTAGAGAAAGTTTCATGTGTCTACCGATTATGGTACAGCCTAAATATTATAATTAAAGCGGGCTCCCTTAGTCAACTTTTTTTTTTCGTGTAGTGGAGGCCTGGATTAATAAATAAATAATAAATAATGCTGGACAATTCACACAGCATTATCTAGCCCCAAGCTAAGCAGAGCCTGTGTTATGGGTACTAGATAACTGATATACTACATAAATATATATATTTTTATTATACATAGAAAACATCCAGAACGCCCTGAACAAATGTCTGCAGATCGTACAAACATTTGTCCCGAGGCGGGAATCGAACCCGCAACCTCCTGCGTCGCAGGCAAACCTTCACCCGCTGCGCCACAGAGGTCGTCAAATTTTGTAGATTTGTGACGTCTCGTCGTCAGCGTGGATAATTGTTTGAAAAAACAAAACACAATCGAAGAATTTATAAATCATCAAAAAAGGAAAGATTTGATTGTTTGTTTGTATTGTATAGGCTCCGAAACTACTGGACCGAAAAATTCTTTCACCGTTAGGAAGCTTACTTTTCAGGGAGTGACATAGGCTATATTTTATCCCGGAATTCCCACGGGAACTGGAACTACGCGGGTGAAACCGCGAGGCGATCGTCTAGTATATCTATACACTCATTATCGTTCCAATATTCCACAGAACAAAAGAAGCAAGAGCTAGAAAAGTGGAAGCGACGGGCGTCGTACGACCCCCGGAAGGCAGCTGCGCTCGGCAAGACTAAAGCGCCGCCTAAGACTGCCAGGTTCGTACTAACACCCTGTAGCTATAATATAAGCCAAGAGTTGACACCAACAAACTCTACGTGTAGGTGTCTTAGAAGAGTTGATTCCACCCCAACTCTACCGTAGTTTAGGTGTTGTAGAAGAGTTGATTCCACCCCAACTCTACCGTAGTGTAGATGTTGTAGAAAAGTTGATACCACCCCAACTTTATCGTGGTGTAGGTGTCTTAGTTGAGTTGATATCACTCCAACTCTACCATGGCACTATGGGTCAGGAGCGTAATTATCGTGTCAAAAATCTGTAACTTTCTCAGTTTTCAAAATATCTTAATGAATCTTTCGCGATTATAATCTTAGATATATGGACTATAAATAAAATAAAAATAAATATATAAAAATCCTTTATTAGTATACAAAAATTGCCATTAAACTTAAGAAATCTTTTTTTTAGGATCTCGTGGCTTTTAAATAATCTAATGGACATATAATTTAAACAAAATTCTACATTGACGTAATAGAATATAATACTTTAACATTAATAAATATAAATTGAGTAAAATTTTTTTTTGCCTTAAATTAAAATTTACGTTTTAATGTGTAATAAGTAATAAAAACTTATTACAAACATTACAAAAGATAAATTGGAAACTAATTATATAATTACTCTAATAGAAGTACATATTAAATATTAAATAAAATAATATTATGTAATAAAAATTCTAATAATCGTAAAAAAGTAAATGCAAGGTTTTGTTGACTAAGAATCTAAAAGATTTATAGCTTCCTGCCACAGTTCTTTCGGAACAGTTTCGCTTGGTCTCCTTAGGCTCGAGATATATGGATCGGATGTATATAGCATTTTTATGGTTTTCTTCTCATCTCTGCTTAATGGTCTTAGCATGGCTATGAGGGAAGCTTCTTCTGATTCCCCTTGTGATCGAAGTCCCTGTACATAAGCGTTCTGTATAAATTCGAGTCCATATTCTTGCACTAATTTCATGTTCTTTCGTTTCTTGCTTCTGTCTGAAAGGTCTTCATATGTTTTTGATGGTCGACCAGGACCCGTAAATGTTCCTGGTGTAGGACACGCTTCTTCATCATCGAACACAACTTTAAACTCGCTATCTAACCACAAAGCGTTTTGTTCCAAAAAATATCGAGATTTGGTTCTTTTAGCTTTCGTTTCGACCAACAATCACGAAATTTTTGTAAGATATTTTTTTGTATGTTTTCGACAACTTTTTGGCGTTTAGTAGGTGTTAAGTTAAAGTTTTCATCCAAATACTTAAGAAGATTTTCGGAAGTGGCATCGTTATCGAATAAAAAAGAACATAATTGGCGTTTTGATACGATGAATTCACACATTTTGGTTTTTTTACTAAGCACACTTTTTTGCGCGAAAATAGTAAACCCTTAAATATTTGTAGTTGAAACCTGAATTCCTTTTTATAGTGACAGTAATTGATAACATATTTGCACAGTAAGTACAGATTTCCATTGCGGTTTCTTGCACACGTTCGTCGAAATATTTTCCTTTGGAAATTGATAACTTATTTATTTCTTTGCGGTTTCCGGTTCGGCAACCGCTATATTTCGTTTCTTTCTTTGATAAAGTGATAACTATTATCAAATAATGCGGTAATTCTCTATTTATGGTTAAAATAATTATAAAAAAGGTACTTTCATAAATTAAGATAACCATGGTTCCCGCGTCAATTTTTTTAATATTTTTTTTATTTAAACAATCTTAACTAAATTTAGGGTCATCAAGTATATAAAAACCAGGATATTTGCTACAATTTAAATTAAATTTTTGAAAAAAATACACTTTTTTGATTTTTCGTATTTTCCCCGGTACACTTTTTTGCCCCTAAGTCAAATTGGGGCAAATCGGGGCAAAAATTTGTTTTAAATCCTGTTAGTATACAGATTAAGGAACGCTTACGTAGTCCTATCTCCTTGTCGGGAGACGGCGGCAAGTACGAAAACTCAATTTGAATTTTTAAAACTGAAAAAATAGGAGGGCTTTCAAAAAATGACTGAAAAAGCTAACTTTCTTAGCCATATATGAATATGCTTGAATTACATGGAAAGTGTTAAGTACCACGCTTTTAATGATGTATAATATGTAATAGTTAATCAAAAAATACTTGTAAAAAAACGATCTGAAAGTGGCATCTCATAAATTTTGTAACATCAATCAATCTACTTCCTTACATTCAAGGTCAGGCTATAGCTTTAAAAATATGTTATTATAGCTTTTTTTGGTGGTATATGATAGTTCAATTATCCTACTTCATATATTCACTGAGAAAAATGTTGAAATCTAACTTTTGTCAAAGTGATTTTTGGCACGATAATTACGCTCCTGACCCATAGTGCGTGGTGTAGGTGTCTTAGAAGAGTTGATATCATCCCAACTCTACCGCGGTGTAGGCCTCTTAGAAAAGTTGATACCACCCCAACTTTATCGTGGTGTAGGTGTCTTAGTTGAGTTGATATCAGTCCAACTCTACCATGGTGTAGGTGTCTTAGAAGAGTTGATATCACCCCAATTCTACCGTAGTGTAGGTGTCTTAGAAGAGTTGATATCACCACAACTCTACCGCGGTGTAGGCCTCTTAGAAAAGTTGATACCACCCCAACTTTATCGTGGTGTAGGTGTCTTAGTTGAGTTGATATCAGTCCAACTCTACCATGGTGTAGGTGTCTTAGAAGAGTTGATATCACCCCAACTCTACCGCGGTGTAGGCCTCTTAAAAAAGTTGATACCACCCCAACTTTATCGTGGTGTAGGTGCTTTAGTTGAGTTGATATCACTCCAACTCTACCATGGTGTAGGTGTCTTAGAAGAGTTGATATCACCCCAATTCTACCGTAGTGTAGGTGTCTTAGAAGAGTTGATATCACCACAACTCTACCGCGGTGTAGGCCTCTTAGAAAAGTTGATACCACCCCAACTTTATCGTGGTGTAGGTGTCTTAGTTGAGTTGATATCACTCCAACTCTACCATGGTGTAGGTGTCGTAGAAGAGTTGATTCCACCCCAACTCTACCGTGGTGTAGGTGACGTAGAAGAGTTGATAACACCCCAACTCTACCGTGGTGTAGGTGTCTTAGAAGAGTTGATACCACCCCAACTTTATCGTGGTGTAGGTGCTTTAGTTGAGTTGATATCACTCCAACTCTACCATGGTGTAGGTGTCTTAGAAGAGTTGATATCACCCCAATTCTACCATGGTGTAACTGTCTTAGAAAAGTTGATTCCAACCCAACTCTACCGTGGTGTAGGTGTTGTAAGAGATCAAATACGGAAAACTAATACTAAAAATCACTGAGCGAAAACCTGATCACAACGCGTTGTGGTTTCTGCAAAATGATCATGAATTTATTGGTTTGGTTGAGTACAGGTGCTATGGCGCTCATTAGAGGAGGCCTCCGTCCAGCAGCAGTACAGACATAGCCTGATTTTGATCTATTTTTGAATGAATATGTCAAATTAAGAAAGTTTTTATAGTAAAATAGAATATTGTTTTAGTTTGCAGTAGAATTAATTTTATTTGGTACAAAAAATAACAACTGTATTAATTTACATTATTTCCTTTTTAATTTCTTACATTAACCATTTATGTATTTAGACTAAGATTTAACCATATTCGTTGTAACTTCTAGAGCGTGACAATGCATGAAATTCAGAGAAATGTCCGCCATCATGGTTTGTAAGGTTAGTTTACTGTCAAAATGACATTGACAGGTGACAGCTGTCAAAGACACATGTAAATAAACTTGTTGACCGCTTTTTGGGCTTTTACACGGATAACCTGGTTCTACTACATTTTTAATGCTTTCTCTTCTTTCTTTTATTTACTTACCTACAACATTACAAAGTTACGAATATTTTAACACTTAACTAATCATTTCTTTCACACGTCACAAGATGGCCGCCGTTGGCGTCATGTTTTAATTTTCACAAATTATTTTTATTTTGCTTTTTTGTAAAAAGTGTCGATTTCAACTTAAATTTGTGATAAAACGATTATTTAAACTACGGATTGTGCAGTAAACAAATAATTTTGGAGAAGTGTCCAAAAATGCACGATATCGAAGAAGAAGTGGAGCCTTGTACTGAGCCGCCGCCGCCGCCGCCTAGCTTCGCGCCCGCCTTGGCCAAGCGCAAGCGATTACGTATTGACAATGTGGATATTAATGATGATGATGGATTTACCATAGTACAGAGAAAGAAAAAAAATATTAAATCACATGCGGCTGAGGATATGACTAGTAAGAGAGGTACCAGTGCAAACAATTATTTTGAGGTATGCGTTGCATCTTTTCAATTGCTACCAAAACAAATCGGGTTGGCCATGCTCCTGAAAAAAGAAGGCATTACTAGCGCCGTACGTATTAGGTACAAGAATCCATACCGAGTAGTCATAAGTTTTGAAACAAAAGAGGAGGCAAGCAAGTTGGTAGAAAATAAAACATTTGCGGATGCAGGATTACGTTGTTATTTGACGAGCGAAGTGGGCATTACTTACGGTATCGTAAAGTTCTTGGAGGTCGACGTTTCAGAGGAGGATTTGAGAGAGAGTCTTACATGTGATTATAAAATACTTACTGTTAAAAGATTAAACCGTATGTCAGAAGAAGGCCAATGGGTTCCGAGCGAGACTGTTCGTTTTGGCTTTAAGAGCCCCAGTTTGCCTTCGCACTTGTATGGGTATGGTTGCAGATTTAAGGTGGACCCTTACATCTTCCCTGTGACGCAATGCGGCTCGTGCTGGAAGTATGGCCATTTGACGCGGACCTGTCCCACAAGGCGGACGACGTGCCCCAAATGTGGCGGAGGACACACCAACTGCGAGACCACCGAGTTATGCTGCGTCAATTGTAGAGGAAAGCACATGGCACTGAGTAAGTCCTGTCCGATATATTTAAAAGAGAAACAGATTCGATCTATCATGTGTCAAGAGAACAGTACCTATAAGTTTGCGGCTTCAAAGTATCGTGAAAGTAGAGCACGAAAAAGTACACCACCTGTGTTTGACTTTGGTGACGTAAATAAGAACAGAAGATTTGATTTTACTACGCCCACCATATCTTACAGTCAACGCGTTGCAGCGAAGGTACAAACGCAGGCTGCAACTCAACTTTACGACTCAGATGTTCCGGAGCACGGGGAGGAGAGAGGTGTGAGTGAAGTTGAATCTAAGGACAGTAGCGAGGAAGGTTCGCTATGGAAGACTTCGAGCGGTAAGAAAAAGAAGAAGAAGAAGGCAATAAAGCAGAGGAAAGAGGCATCTTTCAGCGCGGCTGGCACTCGGGGCCCTCAGGTACCTCCCGCGGCGTTCGCCTCCTCGGCGGCGATGGCGCCGCCCGCTTCAGGTGAGGGAATCAAAGCTGTAGTTGCCAAAGTGTGTGTAAAAGTGTCGGATGTTCTCACCAAAAATATTAGTTTTGCCGAAAAAGTTAGTGAGGTGTTGAAGCTATTTTTAGATGAACTTATGTCGTTTGTAGTGGGGATGATTAGCAATGGGGATGTCTTAACAAAACTGTTAGGTCTCTTTTATAATGGATAGTAACGATGTAACTGAAACCGCGACCAGACCGGCATCGGGCCCTGTGAGTTCTGTTGCACAATTTCTAAATATTGTGCAATGGAATTCACAGAGCTTGATGCCCAAAAAACACGACCTCGAGCTTTTACTGTGTTCGGAAAAAATAGGTATTTGTATTTTAAGTGAAACTTGGCTTGATTCAGACACAAGTTTACGTTTAAATAACTATAATATTTATAGAAGAGATCGAACGGATTCTTACGGCGGTGTAGCTATAATAGTTCACAGATCAATAAAAACTCAACTTTTTCCTGTGAATTGTTCTGGCAATACCGGTATAGAGACATTATGTATAAAGATCATTAATTGTAAATATTTAGAATATATTGTTTCGGTTTATTGTCCTTCGAGTATTAGAACATCACAAAGCGATTGGGATAACATTTTTTCAAAATTTTCGACAAAAACTATCGTTGCTGGTGATTTTAATGGTCATCATTCCAATTGGTCAAATAAAAGTGATACTAGGGGCTTGCAGTTATTAGATGCTTCTTTGGAGCATAACTTTATATCCCTCAATAATGGCCAATTTACTAGAATAAAATTAGTTAACGGTAACTTACAGGAATCCGCACCAGACATTACGTTCATAACTTCAGACATAGCCGTTTACTTTGAATGGCAGGTAACGCGGGAGAGTCTAGGAAGTGATCACCTAATAATCAAATATTCTCTTCGATATCACGATTCACGCAGGTTTGTAGCACGACGGAACTTTAAAAAAGCTAATTGGCCTTTATATCAGGAGATATTGAGTGCTAGTTTTAGTGAAATAGTAGTAGACGAAGACAGTATACAGTCAAATTACAATTTTTTCATTGAAAAGCTCTATTATGCTGCGGAAAAAAGTATTCCTCTTATCAAAAGTTGTACAAATCCCACACAATTTTTTCAACCTAAGCCATACTGGTGTCCAGAAATATCCTTGGTTATAGCTCAACGTCGTTTGGCTTTAAAGATGTTTAGGCGGAACCCTACTCCCAATAATCTTGATAGATTAAACCAAAAGATTGCAGAGGCACGAAAAGTTCATCGAAAGGCTAAGACTGCCAGTTGGCAACAATTTTGTGGTTCTGTAGATGAGGTGATGACAGCTTCAAGTATGTGGCGTCGTATGCGCTGGATGAAGGGTCTTCGCACGGAACGAGTGATTGCACCTAGTCATATAAAAGAGAATCTTTTATGTAGCCTTGCTCCTGACTCCGTGCAAATATCTCAGCCAGTATTCAAATCTAATAACAATCTTTTGGATAGGGAATTCTCCAGTCAAGAATTAGAAAATTGCTTAAAAGCGAAGGATACTGCACCTGGGGACGACGATGTTACGTACTCGATGATTTACAATTTGCCTTTGGAGGGAAGAGCTTTCCTGCTTAAAATTTTCAATTTAATTTTTAAATTCTCATTGGTTCCTGAACAATGGCGTAGCATTAAAATTTTACCGATCCCTAAACCTAATAGTAACCCTAACCTCTTACCTAAATTTCGGCCTATTTCTTTAATTTCTTGTTTGTGCAAACTTTTTCATTTAATGCTCTGCAAACGCTTAGAATGGTTTATTGAAAAGAATAACATTTTAGCTCCAGTTACGAGTGGTTTTAGAAAGTACCAGTCATGCATGGATTCCTTAGCACGACTAACTTCACAGATTCAAATCGGTTTTACCAAAAATATCTCTACATTAGCAGTGTTTTTAGACGTAGAGAGCGCATATAATAATGTTTTGACCGATCAACTTGTTCTAACGCTTGATGATTTGGGCGTTGGGAATCAAATTTGTAAATATTTATGGTCTTTCCTGAGTTATCGGGTATTAAAAATTGAAGACGATAATGACCACCGGTCTATGGTTAGATGTACTGGGCGGGGATTGGCCCAGGGTGATCCTCTCTCACCTTTGCTGTTCAATATTGTAACATATAAAATTTGTACAGGATATGATAATGTAAGTGCACTGCAATATGCTGATGATTTTGTTTTTTATACGCAAAATCCACTTTTAGATGATAATCAAGAATACATTCAAACTGTTCTTGATTCTGTAGTGATTAAATTAGGTAAATTAGGGTTAGAAGTATCACCGTCCAAAACGCAGTGTTGCAGTTTTAGAAGAGGGCCTAAGATGGATGATGTTGATCTCAAAATTAACAATAACAGGATACCAGCTGTATCACATGTCAAATACCTAGGAATTTGGCTAGATAAGTCGTTACTGTGGAGGAAACATATAAATGAGATTCATGAAAGTACAATGAAGAAGTTAAGTCTCTTAAAGGTTCTCGCTGGTGCATCTTGGGGCCTGCATCCTAAACATCTTCGCCAGTTGTACATATCTCTGATTAGAAGTAGGATAGATTATGGATGCTTCCTTTATGACACAGCGGCAAAAACACATCTAGTAAAGCTCGATAGAATTCAAAATATAGCGATGAGGGTCATAGGGGGTTTTATTAGGACAACTCCTGTTCATGTTATGGAGTGTGAAGTTTGCCTGCAGCCACTTATGTTTAGACGACAATATCTAGGGACAAAGTACTGTCTAAAGGCACAATCTTTTTCTAAAAATATAACCATAGATTTATTTAACGAACTCCATAATCAACGTGAATCGAGATATTGGAAGAAAAAACCTTTACTAATCTCTATTTTTGAAAATACAAAAGTAGAAATTTTAAAGTCAAATCATACTTTGAATATGTTTTCATTTGATTCTTGGGTATCTGATATTAGAACAGATTTTATTTTGACCAATGTGAAAGGTATTGATCAGAGAAAAAGCCATTATGATGATAGCGAACTTAAGTATCATACATTGTGTATGCTTAATTCTAACTTTAAGGACTGGCATAAATTATTTACCGATGGATCTAAATCGGACAAAGGTGTCGGTGCAGCCTTTTATGATCCCATTCGCAATGTGAAGGAGATGTTTCTTATTAAGTCAGATTTAAATTCTATTATGTCAGTTGAGCTCTTCGCAATTTCTGAAGCACTATCTTACGCTACCACTCTGAAGTTGGATAAAGTGTTAATACTGACTGATAGTCGAAGCGCCCTGCAGCACATTGCTAGCTGCGTCTCTGGCGCAAGAGCAGAGTCAGTGGCATATGCAATACTTAAAAAGGTATTAAACCTGTTCCACAGTGGTGTCCAACTTAAATTGCAATGGGTACCTTCGCATATTGGTGTTCAGGGTAACGAGGAGGTAGACCGATTAGCAAAAGAGGCAATTTCATCAGGTGCAGAAACTTTTATTATACCAGAACACTCAGATGTTTGCCATAAATATAAATTCAAAATTTTTGAGAAATGGAAAAAGCATTATATTAATATTTCAGACACAAAGGGAATTTGGTATAGAATTGTACAAAGCTACCCACCACGTGTACCTTGGTTTGTAAATAGTAAGCTTAAGAGATGTTTAATTGTAACAGCGCATAGGCTGCGCTCCGGGCACATGCCTCTTGCTAAATTCAAAAATCTTATGAAAATATTAGAGTCACCTAACTGTGAGCTTTGTGGAGTCATAGAAGATGTACACCATCTTCTGACTGAGTGTGTACGGAGCCAGTCTTTAAGATCACATTTGGAAACGCACTTTGAATTAAATTTGTTAAATATTGGCATTTTTCAAAGCATCTTAGCCGCACCGCTTTGCACGGCGGCCAGGATTCTCTATAAAATGGTTTATGATATTTTATAAGATTAGCAACTAATTGAATGTACTAACAGGGCTGACGTAGTCAGTGTTTGGCTAAAAGCCCTTTAAAAATATAAGATTTAAATAAATAAATAAATAACTAATCATTTTTATTTTATGTATGTATGAAAATAATTAATATGCGAATCTAACTAAAAGCTTACATACTTATTTAGGTTTTCACGGTTTACCTGCAATAACTGGTTTTGTGTTTTAGAATACAATACTTAACATACAATTTTGGCGCCTAACCATTTCAGCTATTTTGTATTCTACTTTCAATGTTTGTCAAAAACCCCTAAATGCACAAAGCACACTATCCAATTATGTTTTTAGACAAACCCTGCAATACTCTGTAAAGTCCTTAACACATTCACAACCTAAAGCAGTGTCTTTTTGCACTTAGAAAAAGAAAAAAAAAACTTGCTGAATTTTCAAAATGGCGTCATTTTTTTCAGTAGCGTCCTCCGCTCTCAATCTTTCCACGGGCCCGTTCTATCTTCAAATCTGCAGTACCAACCTCCGGACAATATAAACGAGAGCTTCGACGCGTCGAGCGACAACGATTTTTAACACGAACGGACACGGTCGAAATTGCTACGGCATTATGTGATAAATCTGAAGTGACATTGACTTTTTTTGGTTTCCATTCTGTCTGATTTAGTTTTTGGTTATGATTTTTTTTTCTCTACAAATATTGACGTTCGTCAATGTTTATCTGTCAAAGTAGCCACCAAAGCCTTTTGTTTCTTTATTTATATGAAAGGCTTCTTCTTATTTCTTGGGATACATACCTGGTAATTTTTTGTTCGCACAAAAAATCTATTTTTATTTTACTTTCACGCACATAGTTTTGGTTAATTGAATAATCGCCCCAAAATTATAAATAAATGTTGTTATCATAATTAAATGTGATTTAATGATAAAATGCGGTAGTGTTTAAATATTGAACGAAGAACTAAAAGTAGGTACATACAGATGTACATTTTTTTATTATTATTTGATAATAATGTCCAATGTCTAGATGTAGGTAGATTTAGATTATAAATAAATATCATTTTTATCATATGGCTCATTTCATAACATCGAGGTATTTTTAGTTTGTTATTTTTTTATTCTAGTGCAATTAGTAATAGCATCACGAAAATTATAAGTTATTGTGATTATTTTTAGTTACAGTTAATAATAAGGAATTTAAAAAGCTTTATTATTTGTTAATATTCAAACAAAAATGTTGTTTAAAAAGCGGTTTGCTTGATTTAAAGTTCAAATGTTTTGTTTTTATGAAGTAGTCAGTAGAATTAGAAAGTAACTATTATTTATCAGCTTTATTTCTATTGGGTGTATTGCCCACATTTTATTTCAGAAGAACTCCTTCTTCTACCAAACTGTTCATAAAAATTCTAAAATTTATTAAAAATGGATTAGTAATGTAAGAAATACATACATGTATAAAATAAATACTGTACCTACTTATGAATTAAAATCCTAATAAAAATACCTTACCTTTTAAAAAAATGCCCAAATCAGATTCTTTGCACTTCGTCCAGCGATATCTTTTTGATTCGCAATTATTTTTACGCAAAAATGTATTATTATGCAATATTTAGCTTTCTTCATATACTTACCTAATTTTATTTAATTGTTATTCCAATAATAATACTGCTTAGCTTTGTTTACATATTAATGCATAAAATATAAATTATTGTAATAATGCCGGAAATCGGATTTGTATTATGAAATTGATGTTTCGTGTTTTGTATTAAATATGAATAAGAATAAAAACATCATTGAACATATATTCGTTTTATTAAAAGAGCCAAAATAATATACTAACTTACCTAGTAGATACTAATCTGACCAAAAAATAAGATAACCACAGAAAAAAAACAGGAGTAATGACCTACCGTAGTTAGCTCGATAAAAATTCCCAGGATAAGGAAGTTTAAATAAAACGTCAAAAATTGTACATTTATTAGTATTGATTTTATTTTTGAATATCAATTACATTTTTGCCATTTATTGTTTATTATAAATTTTACGATACACTTCTTATATTTAGTTATGAATGTAATTATAAATGTGCCTTCTAATAGCAATGTACAATCTAACACGGATTTTACATTGATTTACATATTTTTGATGACTATTAGGTACATTTATGAAACATTTAATCTGATAATGATCATTTTAAACCCAACTTCGTTGTTTAAATTTTAAATGATTACATTGAAGAATAACATTTAAAAGTCACTTTTTTAAGATAAACTTTTCAAAGGAACTTTTTCGACAATACTCGTGTTTTCCGTCGCTATACTTATACCTCACAACCTTATATTTCAAAAGAAAATATTATAAAAAGGTTTTTTTCTAATAAAATAATACTCCTAAATTGAGCAATAATACTGAAGTGACCATCAAACGTTATTCGTCGAAAAAATTATATTTTTTGTCGATTTTATCCGACAGATTGACGAGATCCTGTAAGATATAACTTTTATAGAAATTTTTAGAAGTTTTCAAGACCAATAAACCACTATGTTATGACATTATATGTAAGTACCCATAATATATGTTTTTTAAAAACAATTTTAACAACTTTTCAACCAAGTATTTAGAATGAATATAGGTTATAAAAGTTATTTTTATATTACGACGAAAAATTTGGCCTAGAGATAGAGTGCAAGTTTAAATTTTAGTTTACGTGCATTTTTATATTTCAAAAGAAATAACTAAATAGGTACGCGTTTCAAATTTGAAACAGAAGTGTAAGCAACAATTTTAGCGTTCGTTTAATGTTTTTTGTAAATTATTTTGGCATATCGCGTTTGGCATACGTTGTATGGCATTCGCTGTCAAGTTGACAGGTTCTTAATAATAATAGCAACTTTAAAGTAATGAAAAAATACCATGATACCCTGTCAATACATGCCTCAATACAAAACAATGTAAATGCGTTTTTAGAGGCAGTTATATTATATGTGGCACAATCTGATTTAAATAAATAATTTTGTTGAAATTCTTAATCTATCTTATAGTGTAAGTTAAAGCTTCTTATGTGTAAACACACTTTGTTATAAAGGTCGATTCATTAAATCATTGATATTAAAAAAAGTTATATAAGTAAAATGCTATCCTGGCTTACAACCTTTAGGTTTACTTCCAATTGAAACAGAAATATCTTTCCGAGTTTTATTTTGATTAGAAATGTAGAAATGATTTCATGAAAAGACCTTTTCCTCATATATATTCTACTATTTTATATACGTAAGTATTTCTAATCTTGCGGTAGAATTTTCATATTTTACAAATCCAACGAATAGAATTGGGATCAGTTGTCCGCAACCTTTTTATAATTCAAATTAATTGTACGGACGAATCTACATTTTCAATAATATTTACAAATAGTTAAGCATTACTTTATTATAATCTAAGGGTTGATATACCTTAATGACGAAAACAACATCTATTACTAGGTATCCACCGGTACTTATTTAATATTTTAGACATCATTTCTATTGGGTATGTTTCAATTCGTATCATATCGTCTCGTTTTGACAAAAAGCAACATATGTCAAAGTTGTTAGTTAAATTATATCAGAAAATATTCCATTGCTAAAAACAATACTTTTAAAAATACGCTACCAAGCGATAAAAAACTTTACAAATACACAAGTCAAAAGTCAAAACCAGTTAAATACCTAAGTAGAAAAACTATTGACATAATAATTCCGATCTTCAAACCTTTTTTAATGCAAAATATTGAGCAAATTCAGCATTAAACTATTTTTCTAAAAGCATGACGGACATCCAAGTTTTTCTATAATTCTGACGCACGATAATGTTCACTGATGACTTAAATACACTTTTTAATATTTACATTTACGAGAGATAACGTTCACTTAAGTTTATTAACGACGGTGTGGACAACCGAGTTTTCACATTCACAATTTTCCATCCTACTGACTGACTTAGCAGCTTATCTCAGCTTCAACGACAAATTCGGCCTGGCCTTTGCTACCCTGTTTGCAGACTTTATTTTTACCCTTTCCTATCTTAACTTCTCCGTAGTTATTCATATTATTCATGTTCTTTACGTTATTACTTGCGTTACTGGCTGAGGACGTCGTATCGCTGCTGTCGACGTACGGTACGTCTGTCATCGGACCGTTCAGCAAGCTAGCGGCAGAATTTGACTGTTTAAGCTTTGCTTTCTCTTCCTTAGGTTCGTTTTTCTTTGGCAAGTCATCTATAACAGCTTTCTTAGGGTCTATTTGAATGGTTTTTGACTCGGATAGCTTATTGGGCGTAACTACGTTTATATATGGAGGGAGAATGTTCATTGTGTTCAAATTGACTGAGCCACTGTTCTTTTTGAGTGCGTTTAGGTTTTGTTCTAGCTGAGCAGCGTCAAGACATAAAGGCTTTGCTGGGAACGGTTTAGAGTTTAGTTTTGGTGGTTCTTTCCATGCGTTGATGCGGGGTGGGTCAGGGGACGCTATTGGGGCCGCCTTCCTTTCTGGGACGAGGGTATTTTTGTGGTTCGTCTTGTCTATGACGTTGGCTTCGATCGCCTTGGATAGGACATTCTCTGGGGGCTTGGGCGAGGTTGGGGTTATGCTTATCAGTTTATCCACCTATAAAAGATAAAACATTTATAATGCTTGCTAGAAGAATACCTTACGAACCAATTATTTGGCACCCAACGTGGGGTAAACTTACGAGTCGAGTATTTCATAATCCTCTAAGGGCCTATTTCACCGTTTGTTGTCAAAACTAAGATCACACATTTCACTTCTTTGTTATTGACACTATGTGTCTGCTTTGCCACTTTTCGGCCAGAACAAAACTTACTTTCGCTTGATGGAGTTCAAATTCGTAATACCTTTTGTGTGACATGCATGACAGCTCTCTAACTCGGTTCAGTGCTTGAACCGGGTCAACTTTATGTCGGTAAAATACGCTGAACTCGTTTAAAGCGCTAAACTGAGTTTATCTTATATTAAACGCGTTCAATTGCTACGTGAACATGTTCAATTGCAACGGTGAAATTGGACCTGCGAGTTCCGAGGTTAACCCGTTTAAGTACAATACAATGCTACACTAATATAGCGATCCTACAATAAATTCGACTTGATTTGTAACAACACGTTCAAAGAAGAATTAAAGCTGTCAATGCCATTTCCCACAAACGGCATCGATGGCTTTAATTCATAATTTTTTATTGCACAAATATGGTACAAGTAGAACATTTACCAGGAAAAATAATGGCAAAGGCGAGCTTAACCCTAAATAGAGTTCTCTTCCAGCAAACGTTATTGGGAGAGAGAGACAAGTTTGTAAAAGTTAATTTACTTTGATAAATCGTAAACTTTAGCCTCAATTGAGATAACAGCGTCATTATTATGAAAATACAAGGTGCCACATAACATGTGTACTTAGCCGAAAGGGGGTGATTCTAGACTGCGAGAAATTTTTAAAAAATAATTCTGTTTTTCTTCTTATGCGCGTTCTTTTACACGCACTCTTTCACTATTTAAAGTAAGTATATATTTTACAAATGTGTTTTGCTTATTCTTTTTAGGAAAACCAGTGTTTTTTGATGAAATTACTACAAACAAAATAGCAGATCCTTCGAAATTTCAAATTAATAATAATAATGTCGCCTGCCCTCCGGCCAGGTGGGATGACGACCTGCGAAAGACTGCAGGCAGATGCTGGATGCGACAAGCTGAAGACAGGGCGCTATGGCGCTCATTAGGGGAGGCCTATGTCCAGCTGTGGACTAATATAGGCTGATGATGATGAATAATAATGTAAGAATACACGTAAAAGAACACGCATACGAAGAAAAATTTATCTTAATTGCTTTTTAAATAAAAAATATTCGAAAAAAATCTCAGAGTTGACCCTCGTGGTCTAGAATCACCCCCATTCGGCTTAGCTCACATGTTACGTGGCACCCTGTTGAAAGCTGACTTATTTACATCGGGTTTTAGGTCTTTAATAAACCGTCTAGTCTAATGCCTAGTAATAGTAGTCTGCGTGACTCACAACAGGCCCCTGGCTGGCGATCCGCGGACGCTCGATGAACGACGTCTCCCAGACTACCTCTGGTCCTTCGCTACCGGAACTGTCAAGTGATGCTGATCTAAGCAATCTGGAATATCGTGAAATAAAATCAAAAACTCTATATTTCCATAAATACAATAAATGTACACCTAGATAAGGTTAAATTATAAAACTAAACATTGACACGGAAATAAAGTAAAATTTTTGATTGAAAGAAAAAAGAAAAAAAATATATTTTGAACTCAGAAACATTACAAAAATAGATAGGTACAAAAAAACAGATAATAAAAATACTGTAACATTTCTACATTAATACTCCCATAATCGGGTAGTGGAAACGGTCACTGGCTTGACTCGAGTTCCTATTGCTTGGCGAGTACAGTAAACTCGTGGGAAGCCACGTTTAAAAAGCCGGACTCAGTCGATTTAGTAAACTCCTGGAGGTAACTCTGCCCGATAAGATAAAGTTATGAAATTATAAAGTCAGTAAAGTACAAGCTAATTGTTTTATTTGCCAAAGTCCATAGATTAGAGTAGCTACTAAATTTAATAAAATATTTTCACCACAGCATGAAGGGGTCCGTTATTTATAACGGAAATACTTCAGAACCCTTTGAGATGAGAAGAGGCGTACGACAGGGTTGTGTACTGGCTCCAACATTGTTCGGTATATTCTTCTCCGTTCTTCTTAGAATTGCGTTTGGGGAGTGCCCACAAGGCATACACCTTCACACCAGGGTGGACGGTAAGCTATTCAACATCTCTCTTTTGAAATCCAAAAGAAACCGCCAGGACCTTTTTATAGATAGCTTACTGTTTGCCGACGATGCAGCTTTTGTTGCCTCGACCCCGGAAGAACTACAGTTGATGGTGAATAAATTTAATGAGGCTTGTAAATTATTTTCAATGTCCATTAACGCAAAAAAGACAGTTATAATGGCGCAAGGTGTCAATCACAAACCAACAATTTTATTGGATGATTCACCGCTGGAAGTTATAGATAAGTTCTGCTACCTTGGTTCCACAGTGTCTAACAGTCTCTCACTTACCGATGAGATCAATATTCGGATCGGCAAGGCATCTACAATGTTCGGGAAGCTTAGTGCAAGAGTATGGGAAAACAAACATCTCACTATTAAAACCAAGATGATTGTCTATCAAACTTGCATCTTGTCCATACTCTTGTACGGAGCTGAGACCTGGACATCGTACGCCAAACAGGAACGGACATTAAATAACTTTCACATGCGCTGTCTTCGGCGTGTTCTGGGTATTTTATGGAAGGATCGAGTTACAAACGAAAAGGTGCTTAGTATCGCACAGCTACCCAGCATAGCTGCAGTTTTAAAGCAGAGGCGGCTCCGGTGGCTTGGGCATGTGCAGCGTATGGAGCCTTTTCGCTTGCCGAGACAAACTCTCCTTGGGCAAATTGCGGACGCTAAGCGTCCGGTTGGGCGCCCAATGTTACGTTTCAAAGATAGTGTTAAACGCGACATGTTATCCTTTGACATAGACCCGAACAACTGGGCCGTTGCTTCAGACGATCGTGACTGTTGGAGGAAAACTTTATCCGAAGGAGTTGTCGTACACGATAACGCCTGGTTCGACCTTCTGTCCCAAAAACGGGACATGCGCCATCAACGAGCCGCACTTTCTCCAACGTCACCAGGGACTAATTTCGTCTGTCAACTGTGCGGCCGTCGTTGCCGCTCTCGTATCGGCCTTACTAGCCATTTGCGTAAGTGCCGAACCTCATAAACGGATGCTGCTTACATCATCTTTTATAGATGAAAGAGGCCTCTGATGATGATAGATTAGAGTCAGATAGGACAAGTGTGCGTTTCAATCAGGGACTGATTTAGTTACCCGTTGAAGGGGTTTTCGATAGGGTTTTTTGAAGAGTTTGTTTTAAAACCCTGTCCTATCCAAAAAGATGCGTCAATCCCAGATACCAGAACAATTCTAACCAGTCTGAGCGATCGCGCGATCGAAACGAATTATTCAACATCTAATATTTATTTTCAAAATTCCGAGTACCTACCCCTCTCCTACAACTGCAGTTGAAATGGTAACCATAATGAACACCAACAAACCCATACAAAGAGGTAACCTCTGCAATCGGATAGCGCCACGAGGGTAACTCTAATGTTGCTAAAACCCAATGAAAGGGTTTTAGCACCCTCGGTTTTGTACGGATTGCCCGAATAAGGGGTACCTAAGGGGTAGCTAGGCTTGTTACATACCTAAAGCTTTATTACTCTGAAGCTTTCACGTTCCTCGGTCACTTGAATGATTTGGACATAATTTGCAACTTCCAGCGGAATGTTGGTTTTCTTGTGATACTGGGAGCATTGCCAGTGTTGTCATATTCTCAATCTCACCTGTCAGTCGAGTTAGACGGCAGAAACTTGGCAGGCTGGCTCCTGTCGCCAGCGGAAGCATCCTGCCTCGCGCCTTCGGGCGGGCACGCCAGGGGAATGTTGCCATATTCTTGTGATACTGGAAGAATTGCCATGTTAATCATTATACATCATTTCCGAAAGACATCATAGGCATCTTCGAAGATCGCCACTTGCCACAGTGACTGCGCTGCCCACATCCAGCGGTTTTCCTTGACCTTTACCAGATCATCGGCCAACCTCGTAGGGAACCATCCTGTAACTATTATATAGGGAACCATCCTGTAAGTATTCTATTACCAATTTTCAAATGACTCGGCCTCTACACTTATATGACACAAAACTTTTGGGCTAGCCCTAGTCAGGTTCAGGAAATAGCAATTACTGCAGCTAAGTGACAGAACCTGTAAGGTTTTCCTTTTTAAGTTTTACAGTAACACAAATAAGTTTTTTATTTCGTAAAACCATCGTCATATAAAAAAAATAGTCACTTACAATGTAATTCTAATTAAGATGTGCCTTTTACCAATTTGATTGAAGAATGCAGAATTTTTCAAGTAATATTTTGATGAAACTGAACTGAACCGCGTAAAAATGTCCTGTATAATCTAGGAAGGTAGGTACTTGTTTATTTTATTTTTGTAAAAATCAAAATCAAACACTCTTTATTTCCATAAATACCTACAATAAATGTACACTTGGAAAAGGTCAAAAATGTAAAACTAAACACTGACACGGAAATAAAGAGATATTTTTTTATTTCTGTCGCTTCGGTATGTAGACTAAAAGTAATGAAGCGACGAAGAAACCTTTAGCCTGTTAGTTGTTATTTTTCGAGTTGGAGCAAAACCGGTCCCAAGCTTTTTTATCCTCTAGATAATCTGATATTTTATAGTAAGCCTTTTTGCACAGCAAGGTTTTGACAATTTGTTTGAATTTATTTACTGATAATTTTTGCAACTCACTAGGAGTACCTATTGTTGTAGAAGCGTATACATTGCCCTTTAAAACATATTTTAATCAAAAAACTCACACACAAGGCGCGCTATTTCCTTTGGACCTTACAGCAATCTTGGACACGTCAAATCAAATAAAATAATTTTTTGCTTTGATTCGATTCAAGCACAGTAAAAAGCATCTCTAGTTACCTTTCAGAAGATGTTGATATTGTGAATCCTCTAGTTCTTCGGGGTCCATGGCCGCCGTTGGCGTGATGCTATGAGTCATCAGGGGATCCATAGAGCTATAACATTATAAACCGTTACTTATGGACTCAAGTCCTACAATGTCACAATAGCTCAACCTTAATGCAACAAATATGTAATTGTCTATGATTTTGAATGAGGTACTTTACATATTGGGAACGCAATGCCAGCTGGTCAATGATATATTTGTGAGTGTGAGTTCTATGTCGCCGCTCATTAGTTTGTTTTCTTTTTAACCCCCGACGCAAAAAGAGAGAGGTGTTATAAGTTTGACGTGTCTGTCTGTGTATCTGTGTATCTGTCTGTGGTATCGTAGCTCCCAAACGGATGACCCGACTATCGTTTATTTTTTTTTTGTCATAGATAATTTTATCCCGAGTGTTTTCAGCTATGTTTCATAAAAATCTGTCGGGGGTTTTTTAAATTTTTAATTTTGTTCTTGTGTTACAGGCTTTTACTTAGCTTGCCCTGTTTAATAGTATGTGTGGGACAAATTTTGCAACTGGATTTTAGACCAGTTATCCTCACCCGATTGAGCTGAAATTTGGCATACATAAGTTTGCCACGTTTCAGTTGAATCGGTTCAGCTGTACCGCAAGTTGGGTGATTAGGCAATGTCAGGTTACCCTCGAGCTGGTCTCATGATGGAGACGGAAGAAGACCATAGGAACTCCTAAACGAAACGACTTAACCCCATCGAATTTGGGTTCGTTGGATTTGTTTTTCGAAGCACTTTGGTCCTAGACGATATAAAAGGTTTTAAAAATATTAAGCAAAACTTATTTTTCAACCAACGAAAAACGGAGGAGGTTTTCAAGTCGACGCGTCTATATATTTTTTTATGTATGGTAACGCATAATTTATTATTTTATATAATTTTACCCTACTCTAGATTTTTTAATAATGTTTGACGTTTTGGAATGTATTCTGTAAGTCAAGTTTAAGTAAATAAACAATTTAATAACTTTTTACAGAGTAATCCGATTCCAATAATTCTTTTTTTTTTGAAAGGGTATACCCCGAAGTTGGTCCCATTTAAATTTGGAATAAAAAATCCAACCCTAAGGGTAGGAAAACAGGGCTGATTGATTCACTCACGGGTTGTAATGTATGACCACGCATAACTTTTTACAGAGAAGTCCGATTTTGATAAAAAAAATGATTGGATAGGATTTACCCCAAAGTTGGTCCCATGTAAATTTGAAATCGGTTCATTGAAGAAAATGGCATGAGTCATTCACAGTATACACTCAGGATTACATCTGAACTGACGTAGGAACTGACCTTGAAATAAGAAATTAAAATTGTTGAAATATTGGCACAGGTATACATTTTTATCCTATCGAAGGACATAATTGGCTACTTTTTATCCAAGATTAACGCGTGTGAATCTGTAGACAGAAACTAGTTTCACCATGAAGAGATCTTTTATAGATTGGTTGAACAATGGTTAGATAGATAACCATTTTATTGTGTAAGTACACCAAAACCAATAATTCCAGAAACATTTTACAACAAATTTTTTCATTTTCTTTTTCAGTCGGAAAAGTTCAGGATGAGCTATTGAGACAAAATATATTTATTACAAAATACTTGTACTTAGCTTAAGAAGTGGAAATGAAAGTTCTAAAAGGGACTGAGAAGTGTACGCACAGTTTAGCTGTTTGCTTTAAGATTTTCGTTATAAGGAGGAATTCGGCTTCATCATGCAATATTTTCTATAATACTTTGTTCTTGGGTGATATGTCGGTCATTTCTCGATTTTTTATTTGTTTTATGGCAAAAAAAAATTTTTCTAAGTTTATGAGAAATACCTACTGTTTTTAAAGAATAAGAGATTTAAGTATATATAATTTAAATACATAAATATTTTCGAGAAATAATCGACAAACAACCCAACACACAATGACAACATTCATTTTGGAAAGGGGGCGAGATTTATTTTAGTAATGCTGTTTTAGAAGAATTAGAAGTTATAATGATGAATAATTAAATGAAATAAGGTTGACAGAACATTTTTAAAAGCGGCCCAATTTTTTTGCGATTCTAGCAGTTTTCTAAAGCTAAAATAAAAACAATACTTTTCTGTACTTACCTAAAATCCAATTTTTTTCATAAGTATTTTTTTTTTGTTTTTTTTACTGTAATTTTTTTGCATTCTAGTTTTATTTTTAGTATAGGTAAAAAATTAAACATTACCTATTGAAATAACTGTTTTTTCTTCTTTTAATAATTGTTTTTTTTTTATATTTTTATCTATTGTTTCATTCACGTAGGTAACGTGCTTATATTGATCTTTTCTTTGATTAATCAATATAGGTACTTTTCTTTTCAAAAATTCTAATAAGTCTTATTAATAAATGTTCTGTCGACCTCACGGCATAGTTACCTAGCTTGCGTTGCGGTTTCCTGCGACATCGGCACGAGGTAGTCACCGTCGTCGTTCTGCCAACATGCCACGCTCAATAACACCGTGCGGGGGGATTTAGGGGGATTTCGAGAATTAATCCCTGATTAAAAAAATCCTGATTTCTGTTTTTTTTTTTTTATTTTGCGACTTATCCCCCCGCACTTTTTAAACGCTACTCGTGCATTGCACTAGGTTTTATAACTTTTTTTTGTTATATTGGTGATAGTTACGCCTTTGGCTACTGTCTCGCTTGGGAAAGTAAAGATGTGGCTTTAGAAGGATGTCATTTACTCGTTACTGATGAACAATATTTAAAAAATAGTACCTTTGATTATTATAAAACCTAGTGAAAAGGACAGAGGTAAAATATAGAATAGGTAGATCCTCGCTATAGCTACTAGGCAAGTACACTCATTTGAAGTATTTCCGAAGAGATTCCTTGAAATATACATTTTAATAAACTCACAAAGCAAGCAATGATAAACACAAAATTAATAATGATTATTTGTGATCCTTGCAATGTTTTTTTTTATGATGGTTAGTGTAAAAATGAGTCTTATGTAATTGTTTTGAATTTTTAATTATATATATTTTCTTTTACTATACAACATTTGATGCTAAAAACGTTACGCCTAATGGTGTGCAACGTTAATTGCAACAAATTATGCGTAGGTAAATTTTTTCATGTTACGGGTTGTGTTGCAATAATAATTTGATCAAGATTTAGTTGCAATGATTTTTATTTTTGCCATTAACATGCAAGACAGTTCCAATTTCGATTTTGACATTCCAATGAATCTCTTTCTCTAATCTACGGGGTCTATCTACGCGTCATTCTAGGAAGGGGGAAATAAAAAAACATGCGCTTTAAGCATGGGTCCACGAATTCACGAATCTAACATCGAATCTGAAAAACTTTTTTTAAATAAAAAACCAGTTACTTGCTTCTAGTAGCCAGAGCGAAAACGTTGAAAGAGAAAAGACAAATTAGTATTTTATTTATAGTAGTTGAGTTTATTTGTGATGTGGGGGAAGTACTTAAGGTACTTTGCAATTTGGGAGCTTATAATGAGGCGTTCTTCCAGATTATAATGGTAGGTGTAAAAACATTTATAAATAACCACCAAAATTAAATTATTGTTAAATAATCAAAATGTGGTGCAATTAATTTTTCATCACATCTACTAAACAGTGCTGTGTGATCTTTTTACTACGAGATAGGTGTCGATTTACTCAATTAATTTAATTTACCAATTGATCTGCGTTCAGATTTTTTTTTTAGTTTTGAATAAATCAAGAGCTCACACTTTTTTTAGTTACTTATATTCAATTTTATAAACAATTGTTCTGTCAGAAATAACAAAAAAAAATTGGTTGTCTGTAAAGTCGGTTTACTGACGATAGTTGAACGTGACAACGTCTCAGAGCGAGGTAACGCCGCATGACGTCATGTTTTTTGTGCGTGCAGCCGGCTCTATCGAATTATAAGACGTTGTCACGTCAAAAAAAAAAAACTTATTTTTTGTTGTTAAATTCACAACAAAAATTGATGGATGTGATCAAATAGGTAGTGTTCTTGATATACACAGTTGAGTGAGTTTTCTTTCGTATTTTTTTTTACTCTAACGTCTTTCGTAAAAATGAGAAGGTTTTGGTCTCTTCGTCAATTGTATACCGATTTTGAAAATTCTTTCGCTATTGTATTGAGAATGATCCCGCGGTGGGGGACAAAAAAAAATAATCCCGAGGGATTAGTATTTATAGCGCAAAATTAAAAAAAAAAAACATTTTAAAAGTAAGGGATTCAATCGGTTTTCAAATTTAAAAAAAATCTTAAATCTTCTTTAGGTAGGTAGAGTAAAAAGAAAAAACGCCTCCTAAAAGTGTATATCATATAAAATATCTAAAGGGTAGTGGTGCACAGTGGGACATACCTGTGTCCCGTTAGGGAAGGTGATACCGCCGATGTGGGCTATGTCGGGTAGAGGGGTGTTGCAGATTACTGGATCCTAGAATAAAATATATAAAAACATTAATTAATAATTCATAATTCTTTATTGCACAAAATTGGTACAAGAGAACATTTACCAGGAAAAATAATGGCAAAGGCGAGCTTAACCCTATAAAGAGTTCTCTTCCAGCAAACCTTAATGGGAGAGAGAGACAAACTTGTAAAAGTGGGTACATGTGCTTAAACAAAGGATTTAATTTTAACCTACTTATTAAATAGACTACTACATAATATAATACAATACATAAAATACTATAACTTAACAAATACTATAGTTACATATATACATAAATAAATACATAAAATACAACAGAATCATAAAGATAGGTAATGCTCTTTGACTTTACGCTTGAAAATGAAGAGAGAGGGGCTAGCACGAATATCGTGTGGGAGAGAATTCCATAACCTAACCGAGTCGACAGTGAAAGAGCCACCGTAGCGGTTGGATGAGTAAACCGGAAATTTCAAGACGAGGGACAAAGTTGATCTACATGGTCTATCACGAGAGTAAAGAAACTCAAAACGCTCACGGAGGTAAGAAGGGGAGAGAGGATTGTTCAGAATGTTATAAAGAAGAGAGAGAACGTGCAGATCACGCCTGCGACGGATTGGAAGCCATTTCAACTGATCTCTGAACATTGAGACGTGATCGTATAAATATTTTATTTATAAATAATAAATAACTAAGTATCGTAGTAATAAGTAACTTTAGTCTTTGAACAGGATTGGATAAACTTCAATGTTTCCCCTGTAGGTGGAGCTAACGGCGCTAGAGACCGTAGGAAGTCGCAAAGATTTTCGACTCCCACGTCACTTGACCTCGTGGTGTAGTTGGTTAGCACATTCCCGTACTGAGGGAAGGATGCGGGTTCAAGTCCCGTCGAAGTCGAAAATTTTTGCGATATTATTTGATTTCTTAGAAATTAGCCAGAGTGCGAGGCTTACGCACCATAATAACAAAAATCTTAACAAATAAATAGTGCTGGACAATCCACCCACTACCATTTAGCCCCAAATAGTATTCCGGGGGGGGGGGGGGGGGTCAATCAGCACCGATTGGGTTCTACATGGTGTCCTACGATTTTTTCCGAAAAACTATTTGTTTTACTCATAACCTTTAAAATAAGAGGGAAAAAACTAACCATTTAAAGGGAAAATTAAAAAACCTGTTTTTTGGATCAGGTAGAAATAAACCCAAAAAAAATACCTGAGGTTTTTTAATAACTGTAAAATGTCTAAGATGACTTTCGTAAGAATTTTAAGATCGCAGAATGAGTCAAGGGCCCGGTTTACATCTGTCAATGATTATTACTCATTGTCAAGATATGGAAAGGGCCCATCTGTTAACGGAATTTCGGTAGGTCTTTGATTCTTAAAATTACTCATAATGATGAGTATACAAGTACATGTCTAGGATTTTACAACATGTTTTACGTTCCGTCATCATAAAACCCTGTGGCCCGGAAATAGCATGAATGTTTGTTTCAAAAATAACTTGGATTGGCGTTCCTACCCAGAAACCGTTAGGGCTCTTCTATCTTAAAGTTGATCCTTTCGTGTTGGCGCGAGAATCAAATTTTTAGTAGGTTTTCACAAAAAAACAAAAATCTCGCGCGCTCGTGAGCATTTGGGAGATGTTCTAATATCTAAATGCTCAAAAAAATATCTTTATTCGCAAAGAAAATTATACTAGTATTTACAATTGAAACAATTGAGCTAACTGCTTACTGTTGCAAACAGTCTACAGGCAGCTCAACTGATCCATATCAATACCAGTCGTCGCGTCCCCGCTACGCTGGCTGCATTGCCACGCTGTATGGCAATGCTGATGCGCTGCGCCAGATACTCACCAGCTCTCGGGTCACGCGTCGCTCAAAAAAATAAATTTTAATCGAATTTGGTTTTATCACGGGTTCATAGAAAATGGTATAAGTTTTGCGGCAAATTATTTGTCCGCTAGTTTTATTCCTTGTTTCTACGCAGAAAAAAAAACCACAAAAAGTGGATTCTCGCGCCAACACGAAAAAATGTACTATGCACTATAAGTAGGTGACGACCTCTGTGGCGCGGTGGGCGAAGGTCCGCCTGCGACGCAGGAGGTTGCGGGTTCGATTCCCGCCTCGGAACAAATATTTGTACGATCTGCAGATATTTGTTCAGGGTGTTCTGGTCGTTTGCTATATATAATAAAAAGTATCTATTTAAGTACTCGTATATTATTAAGTATATCAGTTATCTAGTACCCATAACACAAGCTCTGCTTAACTTGGGGCTAGATAATGTTGTGTGAATTGTCCAGCATTATTTATTTATTTTTATTAAATAAGTAGGTACCTACCCACACAAGCTCTGCTTAGCTTGGAGCTAGAAAATGCTGTGTGAATTGTCCAGCATTTTTTTTATCATAAAACGCTGTCGGAACGATAACTAACCTGCAACATAATCTGCAGCATGTCAAAAAGCTCAGCAAACGACGGCCTGTCGTCGGACATTGGAGCCCAGCATTCGCACATTAGCCGATACACTTCGGTTGGACAACCTGGAGAAAAACAAACAGAGTAGTGTCATGGGTAAAAAAAATATTATTATAGAATATAATATTGTCACAAATAAAAATCTTTATTTGTGACATAATGAAATTACTTATAACTAATAAAATTAAATTTAATGAAACACAAAAAGGTCACCAGCTCAGCTTATTGCTGCTATGGCACAAGGGCCATAGCAGCGCTGGTTTTCAGCAAGAACGACAAAGCATTAGAGTTGTTTTTGAAGAATCAACAAATGTTTCCTAAGTGAGTGTCTAAAAGTGCACAAACTATTATACTATTTAGTCCGTCAGTTAGATTATCAGAAGAAATGTGTCCAACATGGTATGTGGTGCCGGCTTAGAATTTGCACCACCCCAACACTTCCCGCAGGTGTCGTAAGAGGCGACTAAGGGATATCCACCGGGGGCGGGCGACAGCGCCTCCTGCAGAACACTTCTATCACCGAACTGCGATCCCCAACCCGCATGCCCAGCGTGGGGATTGTGGGCATTAACCCCATAAGATAAAAGCCAATAAGGTGCTTATCAGGGTGAGGCCTGCGTCCAGCAGTGGACCAATACAGGCATTTCAATAAATACACCAATAAATCTAAATTCTTCTTACCATAAGGTTTCTCCAGTCTCCCCCCGCCAGACACCATCTCCATAACCTCTCGGTTAGAACACCCTGTATAAGGCATGATGCCTAGAGAGAACACCTCCCATAATAGTACACCGAACGACCTGAAACCAAATGTATCATTATTAGAAGATATAAAATAAGCTACGTCAACAAAAAAATCTACAGGTGCAGAGCTATTAGGTAGGTATAATTGCATCAAAATCAGGTTTAAAGTCCAGGTTTCTTGTAACATGAGTTTAGAAAAGGTTTTAGTATTTTCTACTTACTTTAATCTACTATAAGCTAGTGTTATTCCTTGTAGAACGCAGACACCGCAAAATGTTTGAATTTAGAGAGAATCTGTGTCAGAAAGCATACCTATTTAATTTCCCAAAATACGCAATTGCGTGTTTGTTTCGTTTTTTTGTGCAAATTCTCGATTTCGGTATACTAAGAGCACCAATTGGCCGAAACGAACCATGTGATTGTGTATTTGGAGAATTAAAATAGGCTTCCTGATTCTGAAAACCTAATTTCGATCGATTTAGAATAACCCCGCTGGTCACTTTTACCTGTTGGATGTATTTACGTAAGTACAACCAACTCTGGTCTTCTGACAGAGTCTTTTGCCGAAAAACAAACACCAGTCTTCATACTAAAAACACCATCAATGTAAGCCTCTGGCGGCATCCACTTGTAGTATTCAGCTCTGTAAATGTCCCGGGCAATACAGAACCATTAAAAAACTTACCAAACATCAGTCTTGATAGTAAAAACACCATCAATGTAAGCCTCTGGCGGCATCCACTTGTAGTATTCAGCTCTGTAAATGTCCCGGGCAATACAGAACCATTAAAAAACTTACCAAACATCAGTCTTGATAGTAAAAACACCATCAATGTAAGCCTCTGGCGGCATCCACTTGTAGTATTCAGCTCTGTAAATGTCCCGGGCAATACAGAACCATTAAAAAACTTACCAAACATCAGTCTTGATAGTAAAAACACCATCACTGTAAGCCTCTGGCGGCATCCACTTGTAATAGGTATTCAGCTCTGTAAATGTCCCGGGCCATACATTACAGAACCATAAAAAAAACTTATCAAACATCAGTCTTGATAGTAAAAACACCATCACTGTAAGCCTCTGGCAGCATCCACTTGTAATAGGTAGTCAGCTCTGTAAATGTCGGGGCCATACCTACATTACAGAACCATAAAAAAACTTACCAAACATCAGTCTTGATAGTAAAAACACCATCACTGTAAGCCTCTGGCAGCATCCACTTGTAATAGGTATTCAGCTCTGTAAATGTCGGGACCATACCTACATTACAGAACCATAAAAAAACTTACCAAACATCAGTCTTGATAGTAAAAACACCATCAATATAAGCCTCTGGCGGCATCCACTTGATAGGAAGCATGGCTTTGCCGCCCTTCTTGTAGTATTCAGCTCTGTAGATGTCCCGGGCCATGCCGAAGTCTGCTATCTTGACTGTTCTACCGGGTCCTCGAGAGGAGAGGAGGCAGTTGCGAGCTGCTATATCCCTGGAAAGACATTGATGTTGAGTTATTAGTTACCTTCATGTAACAGGAGTCATGTATGAGAGAAGCCTGTTTAAGACGATGAGATGAAGCAGGAATGGCCGAGAAAAGATCGCTCCTAAGCGATGTGACCGCTCATTTTATTCGTCTGTGTGAGTGAATAATCTCTTATAAACCTTCAACAAAATGTTTTAATTACTACAAAAGATTTAAGGCACCGCGGCAGACCGAGGAAGCGATGGCGTGATGAATTGGATGCCAATGACAAAGCTTGGGTCCAGCAGGCTAAGGACCGAGATGTGTGGTAGGACCATTGGTAGGACTCCTTTGCCGGGGGTGGGACACAATTAGGGTTGGGCTTATTGTGTTGTATTGTAAGACGGATTGCTTTCCCTAACTCGGGTCATAGCGCCCTGTATCCATCCGCATTCAGCATCAAGCAGATCGTCATCCCACCTGGCCACATATGGCACCCTGTGCTACGTTTGCTTAGTCGCGGTCTCCACTCGTAAAGAATAAGAATAAGAACATCTTTATTTGTAACTAAGAGATTATTTTGTAGTGATATGCATTTAGTAAGTTACAGTTATTTACTACTTACTAACACGTAAACTTATAAACTGAACTTGTAAAGATGTTTACCCCAACGGTAATAAAGTTAAAAGTATATAAAGTTCATGCACCTGCACCTGCAGCTGGATTTTACTGAATGCTGGGTACAGGTATGCCGGGCTGTTCCGTCCACCATGGTCATGCGCTTTCTACATCCATCTACAACTCCCTTACCTGTGTATAAATCTCTTGGACTCCAGATATCTGCATCCTTTAGCCACATCGGACGCGCACTGCAGTAGATCTTTCATAGAGAGGGCGCTGGCTCGCTCCGGCTTCGGTCGAGACTCTCGGAGGAAGTTCTTGAGGTCTCCTCCGGCTAAGAGCTCTATGACTATGAATCTGGAAAGATGGGATTGTGTTTTTAATACTAGGTAGAATTGTGTTTTTGATCAGCGGTGATCAAGTGGTATTGTTTTTAGTACCAACAACAAAGGGGATAAAAGCCAATAAGGCGCTTATCAGGGGGAGGCCTGCGTCCAGCAGTAGACATATAATTGATTAGTTAATAGATAAAACATTTATTTGCTTCTGCAACACACTGTACAATACATAGGTAGTATGATTATAAACATTTGACAGAAAATATAATGAGCTGACAAGGAAAAATGAATAAAATAAGTAATAGAAGAAAATAAATAGCACAAATTAAAAAACTTTACAAATAGGTAGGTACAGTGTGTGCTGCAGCCCAGGCATTAACTCAGCGCATAGTTTTGCTCGAAGAGCAAACACTGATTTTCAGTTAAACCCTCTGAGGTGACCAGAGAAACGAGAAACCAACAAGTAATGATGTGTCTAAATAATTTAAATGAAGATACCGTTGTAGTGACCGATGAAATAAATAAACTTAACGTGTCTTTTGTAATACCTACCTACAGATTGGTGCTAGGCGTAACAGCAAAAGATAGGAACTATACAGCAGAAGGCTATAAGGCTGTTGAGATGAGGTGAGGACATAGGGAACCCGGTGTGCCGACACCACCTAGAGTAGGAACAGAGCTGCAAGAAGATCTCACCTTGGATGCCTGTCAAAACACACCCCAATCATATTATGCACGACATTGCTATGATTACTCAATTGTATTTAGTATGAAACTTATTTTTCTGTGTGACATTAATGTTATTGTTTTAATTAAGTATTTTTAACTCTATTTGACATAAAACTTTTTAAACTTTCGCGATTTGTTAACATAGTTAATGATTGTATCGGGTATTTATCGCGTACCTTTTGTTTTATTTCCCCTACGTTTCTACCGCGTTACAGCGATCGTGGTCACGGGGCGACTGGATGTACTCGGAGTTACCGCCGAGAATTGACGGCAGTATCCACGACTACCCTCAATTCGTCATCAGAATCAGGAATATCCAAGTTCACATTCTATTTGACATGGTGTAAATAAAGTACTGATCATGATGATGATTTTTAGGAAATTTATGTTTCCAACTTTCTTAATTTTTTCTTTCATAAGAACCTTCTGACAATAACAAACACAACAAAGAAAGAATTAGCGAAATCGGTCCAGCCGTTCACGCGTGATGCCGTGACCAAGGAAAACGGGTTTCATTTTTATATATATAGATTTATTAAATAGGACATCCAACATGAATTCACACAACGTAAGTTAGTAACAAATGATATCGTTCTTACATCCATGTGACTCTATAATATAGGACGCCTCAGCATGCACAGTAACAGAATATCAACAAATATATACATAATAACAATGTTCTTTTCTAACTGGACGGACAAAGTAGCTACAAAAATAAAAGGAAAATTAAAATACAAAAGGTGATAATTACATATCTGAAACCTATGAAGTTTGCATGCATATCATTAGAATTTAGAAGAAAATTTACCTTGGATGCCTGTCGAAGCACACCCCAATCATATGCACGACATTGCTATGATTGAACTTGGCCATGATCGCAGCCTCCATCAAGAACTCGTGTTCAGCTTGCACTGTCGAGAGCTCTGGTAATGTTTTGACAGCGACCGGCATGTCAATGGTGTCGTTGGAGCGGTGGCGGTAGAGACCTTGGTAGACTTCGCCGAAGGCACCGTTGCCGAGAGCTCTGAAAGAAAAATTTTCAGGTGTTAAAACTTCACAGTTTTAATAATATGACTCTAGACATCAGTTGAGTGAGCTACATGTAGATTGTTTGCAACAGTCGCTCGGTTGTTTCAATTGTAAATACTAGTTTTAATTTATTTCTGATAATTGATTGTAATTTTCACTTTCAAAATAAGAATACGAAACATTTATTTTTCAAACTGTGTACATAGTTGGTCTTAAGAACTACTTCTAAATTGTCCAACAGTCTGTCCTTTCGGACATACAATAATAAAATTATTATTAACATTAGTTAATTAACTTAGAATAATTAAAAGTCATAATTAGATGACGTGGTACTTCCTTAGATGATCCCTTAGTCACAATCATTTTACATTCTTACGCTTAAAGTTGGCTTAGTAAGTTTATGTCTACTTATTTTTAAATACTCACTTGACAAGCTTCAAACTCTCCCTTGAAACTTGCGGTAGCTCCCTCACATCGATCCCCTGTGGTAAGAAACTCTCGCTGCCGTAGTGTGGATTGAAAGCCATTGTCAGAGGGTTGTCATTGCCGTTATTGCGAAGCCTTTGAAGCTGGATTTCTTGGTCTTCGATGTGCTTTGATCTGTCCTCTTGCTCCCTTCTACGCATGTACATGTTGTCTGTTGGATTTATGTTACGTTATTATGGTGGTTGAAATAGGTTTTGTAAGACGGAACTTGATGATTGCGCGTGATCGCATCGAGTGGAAAGATTTGGGGGAGGCCTTTGCCCAGCTGTGGGACAAACTAGGCTAGTAAAGAAGACGAAACTTAAAATTGTATGATAGAGAAAAGCATTTTAATGATAGGCAGAATTATAAGGTTAACGTTGGAGCTAATCAGAATCAGTATCAATAGAAGATCAATAGAACCCTTAACGAAACAATTAAAGCAAAAAAAATGGCGAGAAACAGTCAACAGTCCTTGCAAGAGAAAATAAATACATTATTATCATTGAATGGTAACTTTTTGTTGCCACAATGATATGATAAGTAAACTACCAGTGCTATTACGGCAGCCCCAAATAATTGCGGAGATTACAAGGTACACAAATACCTTGACGAAAGTATTTTATGGTAAAACAAATAGGTAAAAAGCAAAAGAAATGGCAAAAAACAGTCAATAGTGACTGATGAATAAGCTACCTACCGTTGCTATATCAGTAGGTAGCCCCAAATAATAGCAGAGGTTAGATACAAGTACCTACAGAAATATTTTGCTGTAACGAACAGAAATAAAACTAAGCAGGACCTAGACATATAAAAGACAATTATTATGGACTCGAAAACTAACAAGCTAACAAGGTAAAGGTTTCTGGTTCGCTTCTTTACTTTACCTTAAAAAGATTGAAGTGAGCAAACAATCAAAGAGAACGCTTTATTTCCTAGTTTTACTTATTTAATTTGAATTTTGTGACGTGTCTAAGAGTCCTGTAAGGTCTAAAGGACTTAAAGCACTTTAATTTTGATATGTTGGTACTTACAGAGATATAAGCAGATGCATAGAACTGCTAACGCGAAGATAAATACAGCGATCGACAGTATGATGATCAACACCCAAGAAATTCTGGGCCAAGAGTCTTCAACTGAAACAATATAAAGGCAGTAGTTAGAGATACTGATTAAACTGTCTGTATTGATAGAGAGAGAGAGAATATACAGGATTACTGGAGCTAATGATGCTCTGCCCATCATCATAAACATTGGAAAATCTAAATATTGGAAAACTCAAACCTCAAATCATGGTAAATATCCCCTTGTAAAATGACTTATATCACGAACACGTCCACGAAGGTGCCAGGTATTAATTCCTAAAATTGTATGTAAATCACCTTCCATGCAAAATGGAAAAATATGTTAACAAAATTTACACATTTAGGTAAGAAACAAACTCACGAAAAATTATAGTACCACAAAACAGCGAAATAAAGAAAACAAAAGAAACAACCTCACTGAACATTGTAATATCATAAAAACAGGAAAAACCAAGTTTAAGAATTACCTATGACCTGGCGTCTTCACGAACGTGTTCGTGATGATGGGCAGAACCTGCAGTTCACGCAGAGTCAGTGATTTACCAATAATCCTGTAGAGTCCACGTGAGATCAGAATGCTGGCTTCTAGTTCGGTCAACGAATTAGCATTGCCATTCAACGTGCCAATGCTGCCAGCATTCTGGGCACTCTGCCTTCTGGTGGCTTAGATTTTTAGGAAATTGATATATGTGTAAATACCTTCTAGTTGCAATTTGTTTTAATGGCAATTGTATTGAAATAAACCCTTGGTGTGTAGAATTAAGAAAATATGTATGTAACTATTATTTCTTTCAAAAGAGATCACCTTAACCTTCCTAGACATCTATTCACTTGGAGGGGACCATTCTATTACACAATAGGGAGTTCTCACTTCTGAACTATTTCCAATTTCGTTTCCAAGTTGAACAGTTCGATAACTCCTTTGTTACCTAACTGCTGGCCCACGGCCCAACTGAGTTGAGCAATAGCGTTGAGCAGCAACAAAATAAGATCGATAACGAAGGATCCCATTGCTCAAATGCGGAACTCATTGAGCAGTAGGAAAGCCATGAAAAATTGAGACTTACGAATGCATTTAGTAGAGTCCTGAGCGTCTGTGGTCCAAGTAGAAGGGCAGTAGCACTTCACCAAGCTTCGGTACTCATTGAGGGCTACGCAGCGGTAGTCACATCCGCAGTCCTGGAAAATGACCACCAATTTTTAAGATTTCGTTAAATCCTCCATAATACTCCCTCCTTTTTTGTGTTTTTGTGTTAGAGCAACAAGCTGAGTCAGGACCTGTTAGACCTACGTATAAACCAGTAAAGATACCAGTAATAGAAACATTAGCACCATATTGCCCTAAACCTGCTACGCACAAAAATTGGGCAGACAAAAATTGGCTAAGTCTAAAATTTATAGTGTCTTATGTTAGTTAGGCATTGTGTTGTGTAGTAGGTTTTAAGGTTAATAAAATTAATTTCTTTTTTTCTTTCTTTTACCAACCCAATGCTTAGGCACTAGGGTTATTATTATTACACGTAAGTATTGTGTTAGTATTAATGTTCACCTGTTTATTTTTTATCTGAGACTCTTAATTTCTTTCTTTCTTTCTTTTACCAACCCAATGCTTAGGCACTAGGGTTATTATTATTACACGTAAGTATTGTGTTATATTAATGAACACCTGTTTATTTTTTATCTGAGACTCTTAATTTCTTTCTTTCTTTCTTTCTTTTACCAACCCAATGCTTAGGCACTAGGGTTATTATTATTACACGTAAGTATTGTGTTAGTATTAATGTTCACCTGTTTATTTTGTCTGAGACTCTGAGTACATGTTACTAAGGTAGTCTTTTATTTTATTTTATGTGTGTTTAAGTGTTTAGTAAAATAATGTTCTTTCTTTCTTTCATCTTCTTCGTAACACTCTTGTCAGAGCCATGGAGACCATGGTCATTCCTGGTGAGAGTATGTTGTTATTCATCTCACGACATTCTGCCCGACATGTTCTGCTTACAATCCCTTATGGTGTTTCCTTCCCTCTCAAAAATCTTGTGTGTGTCATAAATAGTCATAATTGAATGTTATGTTTAATTTAATTAGCCATAAATAGTAAAATAGAGTTCAACGACATCAAGTGTATAAATATGCTACGTTGGAATAAATGAATTGAATTGAATCCCGCCATCTTTCCCTTCGTTCATAGTTTTTCTGCTGCATTCATTGCCTACCGCGGATTGATAACCTCTATTAAAGTTTCTATCACGGTTTTGTTGGTCAAGAATCTCTTAATTTACTACCTACTGTTTGTTTTGTTTTTCATGAGTTCATTATTTTCCAAAGCTTTTATATTGTCACTCACATGTATCGCTGGTATTATAATGACCTCCCCCGGCCCGGCGCGACTGGCGACCACCACCTCGCTCCAGTCCTTGATGGCGCGCGAGTGGTCGACGTACGACCAGCCGCCGCCTCCGTGGATACCATCGCCGTCGCTGGTACTGCCACCTGGGGTGGAAGAAATTGTTGAATCAATTCAATGTTATAGAGTAGGAATATCGGAAGAATTTAGCCTTTAGGTATTTCATTTAAGACGAGAATCCGGTGACTCCTAGACCTTGATCTTGGTCTAAGTGGTGGGAAATGGAAAATACAAGGCTTCTGCTTGTTGGCGAGCTTCCTCTCGTCAGCTTATTGAGTCAAAGTATTTGGTTCGAGTTTTTTGTTACATTTGCTCGACAACGACGCAACGTTTCCGGATATACAAGTTATAGTCCGCATAAGTAAGAAACAATGTTTGATTTTTTTTTGCTTTTTTTTTAATCAGCAATGCACTGGATACGCACTTGTTTGCACTGACAAAACCTTCCATTGGTCTTTCAGACGTTTTAGGAGTACAAGAGAGTTTTGTGCTCTAGGCTAGCACATACCTTGCCAGCCACCTCCTCCGCCGCCCCGCACACAGCCTCCGCCCCCGCCCCCGAAGCCCCCGTGCGCTGCTCCTACGCAGGCGGCTCCCCCCGCGCCCCCCGCCTTCACTGCCGCGCCTCGGACCAGCTCGAAACCTGGCGTGCTTGGACCACTGCGGGTAAGCCAGCCGCCGCCGGCACCTGGGAAGAGGAGAATGTATAAATATTGTTGACCATTTTGACACTGGATCATCTAGCCCCTAAGTAAGCAGAGCTTGTGTTATGTGTTAACAGAAATGAGGGGCCTAGGAAAGGCTGGAGCAAAATTAACGTAAAACTCAAGATGGGATAGCGACTGCCTGTGTGGTAACCCTCTGTCCGTACAGGAAATGGTAACTCCTACAAACAGAAACCATGAAGTAGAGTTCATTTACAAAATGATCTAATAAAGAATGCCTGAAATTTTCAAATACCAAAGACGCCTGAAGTTCCAAATTAAAGAGATAAAAATCTAAGTGGAAAAAACACAATATAATCTTGAATATCGTAATCTTGAAGTCGATTTGAATTTGAAAATAAATAAGGGAACGAACGAAAGAGGCAAAGGATGTAACATTCTAAATTATGTCCTGTAGTACGGTCTTAAAGACTAATTACGCAAAAGTGAAGAAATAAACGTTAAGTAGTGATTGTAATTTTGACGGAAGCAAAACGAGCGGATAACGTCCGTGCTGGGAGCAGTCGTTTCTGAATAAAAAACCCAAATGATAGAAGACAATCTTAGATCACTGGTCTTCCCTGGCTGTCAATACGTATAAAGACACTCACCACTCGTCTTTCCCGGCTGTCCATACATATGACCAGACTCAGGCGTGCCGTTGGTAGCAGGGCGCCCGTGCTGGGAGCCGTCGTCTCTGAAAGCGCCTACGCTAAGGCCTCCGCCGCCGCCGCCTACGACTAAGGGATAGGCGGTGCCTTCGCTGTCCAGCTGAAAAAATGATGAAATTTAGAATCATAGAAAAGAGTAGTTTCGGAGCGTTTTAAAATCCAAACGGTATCCGCTAAGTCCAAGTCTAATCTCTCTTTTTGTTTTTCTCTTTTTGTTTTTGTTAATGTTAGACTGTCAGTATTTAGTAAGTTTCTTCTATAACATGTAAATCTCTTATTGGCCGTAAGCTAGATTATTAAGCTTAAAACTGTTTAGACATAAGGGCTGTTGATTTTGTTTTAACAATAAAAATAAAAATAAAATAATCTCTATGGAGTAGGTCAGGGTATCTATGTACTTCCCCTGTTCTTGCTCTCGTCCTGCAAAATAATTTGTTTTAAATTTGGACAAACCGTTTTTTATGTTCTCAGCTCAAGTGGGATTTGAATAAAAGTTCAGTAAGTTTTGATTATTCAAATTTGAAAAATATTAAAGCGAATATTTGATATCTTCGTGAGGTCAATTGTTGGAGGCAGCTTATATCTGCATTATTTATCCATGTAAAATGTTAGACAACCTTATTTTATGTTAATATAAGTTTATTATAATTTTTGCAGGTATGTAGTGTAATATATGGTTTCTTTAAGTAGGTATCTAACTAGATTTAAATTCAGTGTCATCGTGTATTTTGATTTTTCATGTCATGCAGCCAGCGTCTTGGGGACGCTTCCGACTGGTGTTGATATGGATCAGTTGAGCTACCTGTAGACTGTTTGCAACAGTCAGCAGTTAGCTCAATTGTTTCAATTGTAAACACTAGTATAATTTTCTTTGTGAATAAAGATGTTATATTATAAATTCGATTACCAAATTGAAGGTTTTTCATGTCCAGTCCATCCCAAGGATGCCTTGAAGCGATCGCTCTCAGCAATATTCTAAGCTTTTTCTCTAATTGTTCCTGTCTTTGTGTGGTATAATAAAGTGTTTTCTATCTATATCTATCTAACTGCTGTTTGTAGTGTCGTCTGGGGAGTGCCTATGTCCTCGTCATCATCATCATCATCAGCCTATATTAGTCCACTGCTGGACATAGGCCTCCCCTAATGAGCGCCATAGCGCCCTGTCTTCAGCTTGCCGCATCCAGCATCTGCCTGCAGTCTTTCGCAGATCGTCATCCCACCTGGCCGGAGGGCGTCCTACACTACGTTTGCCGAGTCGTGGTCTCCACTCAAGAACTCGTTTACCCCAGCGGTTGTCGGTTCTTCGCGAGATATGGCCGGCCCACTGCCACTTCAGCTTGCTGATTCTTTGTGCTATGGCGATAACTTTGGTTCTCTGTCGGATGTATTCGTTACGAATTCTATCCTTCAGAGAGACTCCGAGCATAGCTCTTTCCATAGCTCGCTGAGCGACTGAACTGGTGGACCAGCCCTACCGTGAGTGTCTACGCCACGTTATAATACTCACCACGAATACATAGGTAGCCCCGCCACCGCCGCCACCACCGTCAGACACATGGGTGTTCCTGACTTCGTGCGTCTTGCTTGTAAACATCTGAGTCTCATTGGCTGATCGCTTGATGCACTCCTCGCCTTCTTGTGCTGATAGAGTCTGAGGAAGAATTTATGGTTATTTCTTTTCATATACCTTGCCTTCCCTTCATAATATAATTTCAAAGATAAATTTTGGAAATATTGAATTCAATTCTTGGTTAGTCATTGAAATCGTCATTGAAAACTATACTTACAAATCTGTATTTGTAAGTATATACATTGAAATGACCAATGTTTTCAGTGGAGCAGAGAGAACGAAAGTTGAGAATGACAGCTCAGAGAAAAGAGATCTCAATATAATTAAATGGGTAAGTACATAGATATGTAACTGATCGACTCTTCGTTGGTAAGAACATCAATTGAAATCGGTAAACACGTGTGAATATATTTGACTTTTTGTACCTACCTACATGTTCTGTATGAACAGAATTTGCTTCGAACCATATTCTTAAAAATTTTAGATTTTAAAAATTTTAGTGTTTAAAAATTTAAGTTCCCGAAAACTTCGAAAATTCGTGAAAACCTATAAGGGATTCAAAAACAACGACTGTAGGATCATCAGACATTTAAAAGAAGAAACTTACCTTCTTGCAAGCGTTATTCCCCTGCTGTCCAATCAGCATGTAAATCATTTCAGCGCGATGCAACTGAAGCAAGGCTCGGGCTGCGGCGCCGTGTGAGACTCCAGTGTGGGCTGAGCCTAGGCCTCCGCTGGCGCCCACTGCGATTATCCTGGAGAAGTAAAGTAAAGTAAAGTAATCATTTATTGCTTGAAATACCATGTAAATATAGTACACAGTTCTTATAATTATGTCGTTTCAAGAATCAATGTATTTCTACCGGCGTGGTGTGCAATTTCTGGTTCACAAAATATGTCACATAACATGTATGTAGTTAAAAATACTTCAACTGGAATTAAATAAGTCAATTGAAAACTAATTAATTAAATTGAAATTACTGGCAAGACATTAACAAAAACTAAACTTAAAGAAGACACGGTCATGTTCATACATTTGCCCAAAGAAATGATTTGAAGTCAATTCCTATAAATGTATTAATCACTTACGTATACAATCCTTCCTCCGGCACCTCCCACACCTGCAACCCCTGGTAAGGTGGGTCTTGGACAACGGTAACAGATACCCCAGTCTTGTTGTAGGCTATGTCACACATCGTCTGGTTGGGACCGTAGCGGCCTGAAGCGCCGCAGGTAGAGAATCTGTAGACTGGAGAGAGAAAGAACAATTATATCATGATGAAGATGATGAAAAGATTGAAAGAATTGGTGCTGATGACGATGACTGCAATGATAATGAGGAAGGCGGAAGGAAGAATCGTCTGCTTCCATGTAATTGTCCGTCCACATGTTAGCTGAGTCATGGCGAGCCTAGACTTCTACAGGCTGTCAAATCTGTCATCATCACAAAGGATGTTTGCATTGCAATGACTATAATGAATGGCCAACATAATATGTACAGACCTTAAGCTTTTTCGTCGAAGCACGCGGTAATATATATTAATCATAATAATAGTGCCTGTGCAAAAACTCGAAAATAAGAACTAGCAGGCTATATAGGTTTCTTTGTCTACATACCGAAGCGGGAGAAATCAGAAATAGCACTTTTTTTCTATGTCAGTGTTTGATATTAGGAATTTGACCTTTATATATAAGTCTTTATGAGTTTTAATTTTGAAAAAAGGTTAAAATATTTAAAAAAAATATATAAATTAACAGTGATTTTGATGCTAGACTGCAATAACCATGCGGTTGGCTAGGAGATAGTAAGGCACTTACAGGTCTTATCAACAAACGCATCATGCGGAGTAGTTTTCTCCTCCAACACTGGGTCGTAGTATTTATAGTCCCCTAACTCTCCCGGGTCTATATTGAGCCCGAAACATTCTGGGGCCATACTGAAATCGTCAATAGCAGTGTCGGAGTAGATACGCATGCCCATCCTCGTCTTGAATTGGAGGTAGTATCTGGAAGGACGAAGTTTATTGTAAAGATTTGAAATTGAGGTGAAGGACAAGATCGCACGAATATCACACACACGCACAGACACACACATCATTTCAACAGCCTTTACCAATAATTCGCTGAACAATGGCCTCCTCTGATAAGCGCCTTATTTGCTCGTATCATTAAAGAGTAATGCCGGTAATAACGCCCCATGCTGGGCGTGCGGGTTGGGTATCGCAGTAGCGAGAATATGGCGATAATATCAACAAGTTTGAATTTTCTTGAAAGAAAAAGTCGGTGTATCAAGGGACCTTTTTTGTTTCCTCTGTGGCTTTTACGTGATGTATAAGTGTAAACTCACTTAAACCTATAGGGCTCACTCAGGGGTCTAATCTAGGCCCATGTTTCTTCCTTCTCTAAACAGTTGAACTTAATGATCCTAATAACGAAACTTGTGAGCAAGAAGTAGAACGTGTAAAATCACCATGTCGTGAGATTAAAAATAAATAAAATAACTTGAAACATAGTAATATTTATTATTTATTTATTGATACTAGACGAGCAACCTTTGGCTGATGTGTCTATATCACACGATGTTTATTAATTGCGTCACTTTTTTAGTTTGTTTTGTCGTCTCGTAACCAGTTGTGAAGTTTATTCTTGAAGGCGTTTATTGATGTGGCTGATAAAAGGTCTCTGACAAATTGATAATTTATTCCAATTGTGAACCACTCTATAGGTAACAAAATAATAACAAAATCCTTACCTCCTTGTAATATTAGGCAGGAATATAGCTGCTCTGTACCAATTCGGACCCTTATCTTTGGTCGAGAACCAAAGCGGAGTGGTGATGTTACCGCGATTGGTGATCTCCACAACCTCTACGCTCAGAGAGCCGTAGTTTCGACCGTATTGGTAGTAGTAGAATCGTATCTGAAAAGAGAATAGTGGATTTTAATAAATATCTTGCCTGTGGATTTTTACAACTTTTCAAAGTCATGTCCCTCAAAATGCACATTGCATTTGTCCTACACAATATACTAACAGGGCAGGATAAATAAAAGCTTGTTTGATGGAATGAAATGGATTGAATATTTTGTTTTTAATTTAAATCTCACTTACCATGCAACAGTTATAATATTTCGAGGACTGTTCCCCATGGACCTTCGGAGGCGGGTTGAAGATAGACGTCCTCATTGCTGCAGAAGAGGCGAAATCTGCTTTCTCCTGTAGAAAGGAAGTCTTTGTTAGAAAAGACTGTAAAATTAATAGTTGAGGAAGATAAGTTAATGAGTTTACGTTATCAGAGGCGTCTATGACGAGACCGGGGCATATGACTGAGTGATTCCTGAACAGATACCATTTCCAATTTTAATCACACTAAGTTCTGTAGCATATAGCTCTCAGAACCGATAACCTTTGGGGAGTAAAGGTTCAAATCAAATCATTTATTTGCCGAATACATTATTACAGGTACATGTCAGATCTTATGACTAGAGTGATGTCAAATGTATTCAACCCGCAAGCAGGTGTGCAAATATTAACTCACAATGATGCAAATCGTTAAAATAATCAATTTTAAAAATAATCGAGAACAATACAATCGACGATAAATAGTTAAAAAACAATAATTAACAATCATAGTCAAAATATAATAAATTATTGTAGGTACTCAAAATTAATATATTCATTTACATTATAGAAACATTTGTCAAGCAACCACTTATTTAATTTTTGTTTAAATAAATTACCATTGAGTTCTTTAATAGATTCTGGTAACTTATTAAAGATAATGATGCACATAATTATATACATTTTTCTCATAGATCCGCTTATGGCATTGTTGCTTGTATAACAGAGTTCTCAAGTGGCGACCACGATGCAATGCGACACGGAGTGTGGCTCGATGGGCCGACGACCTGTAGCGGTCGCAGGGAGTCGGTGGATGAGGGCGGCTCAGGACCGGTATTTGTGGGGTCGTTTGAGGGAGGCATGTGTTCAGCAGTGGAGCTATACGGGCTGATGATAATGATGATGAAATGCTTTGATGTACCTACTAGTTGTTTCAAAGAAAATTACTATGGATTCCAAATTCCAAACGTGCTTTAGCGTCGAAGAGTGTACAAAATCTAGTTAATTATTGCAGGTATTGAAACTGTTTTCAAAAGTTAGTACACTGACAAACAGAAGGTGCAAAGAGAGTGTAAAAGGAAGAGTTAGTTGCCGTCCAACATGGGGCAAAACTCAAAACATTAAATGGACGCCCATCATGGAGCATACAGATAAATTTCAACACGCTGGCGCGATCCTCTTTTGTTTTTCGGATACTAGAGGCACAGTATAAGTAAAACATACAGTAGGCCTTTGATCTTGCGGTAAATCCCGACAAATCACACGACAGCGTATTAGGGCCAGGGTTGTCACAAGTATAGAATATCTATTCACTTAATTATTTATTTGAGATCAACATCATCATCAACGTTATGTATGACCTATTAAATTAATTATTAATAAATATAAAAAATATAAATTAAAATTAATTATTAATAGCAAAAATAGCTTTTAGAAAAAAAACGGGCATGTTTTATGTAGCTAATTACTTATGTAATGTAGGTGCATAAAAATATGTTATTAATGTTGTCAAAGAATTAGCAAGCCGAACTGGCAGTGGGCCGGTCATATCTCGCGAAGAATCGACAACCGCTGGGGTAAGCGTGTTCTTGAGTGGAGACCACGACTCGGCAAACGTAGCGAAGGACGCCCTCCGGTCAGGTGGGATGACGATCTGCGATAGACTGCAGGCAGATGCTGGATGCGGCAAGCTGAAGACAGGGCGCTATGGGGCTCATTAGGGGAGGCGTATGTCCAGCCGTGGACTAATATAGGCTGATGATCAATGTTGTTAATGTTTTCTTCGATAATTTCTTCTCGTACTTTTCCTTTTTCAAAATGCAAACTTCAAATGTATGATTTTTTTAGGCTTTTGCAAGTTCTTCCAAATAAATCAGGTTACAAGCTACAATACAAAATTTGCATCTGGAAATTATAAAAACGTTTTTCGCATGCACCATGCAGTGTAATGTTCAAGCAGCTCGCAGGATCTACATTCATCCTAGAAGCACAGTATAAGTAAAACATACAGTAGGCTGACGCCTTTGATCTTGCGGTAAATCCCGACAAATCACACGACAGCGTATTAGGGCCAGGGTTGTCACAAGTATAGAATATCTATTGACTTAATTTTTTATTTGAGATCAACATCATCATCAACGTTATGTATAAACTATTAAATTAATTATTAATTAAAATTAATTATTAATAGCAAAAGTAGCTTTTAGAAAAAAAACGGATATGTTTTATGTAGCTAGGTACTTATGTAATGTAGGTGCATAATAAATAATAATATGTTATTAATGTTGTCAAAGAATTAGCAAGCTGAACTGGCAGAGTGGGCCGGTCATGTCTCGCAAAGAATCGACAACCGCTGGGGTAAACGTGTTCTTGATTGGAGACCGCGACTCGGCAAACGTAGTGTAGGACGCCCTCCGGTCAGGTGGGATAACGATATGCGATAGACTGCAGGCAGATGCTGGATGCGGCAAGCTGAAGACAGGGCGCTATGGGGCTCATTAGGGGAGGCCTATGTCCAGCCGTGGACTAATATAGGCTGATGATCAATGTTGTTAATGTTTTCTTCGATAATTTCTTCTCGTACTTTTCCTTTTTCAAAATGCAAACTCCAAATGTATGATTTTTTAGGCTTTCGCAAGTTCTTCCAACTAAATCAGGTCTTCTACAAGCTGCAATTTGCAATTTGCATCTGGAAATTATAAAATCGTTTTTCGCATGCAGTGTAATGTTCAAGCAGCTCGCAGGATCTACATTCATCCTAGAAGTATGAATCCCGCCTACAAACTTTAAAATTTCCCCTATTTTGGTCAGACGATACTCATTAGTAAACTTTAAAAAAAACATCGGCCATCTTGGATTTGATAAAAAATCCCATATTTATAATTGGCACCCTCAAATTAGTCGAAAACGATACCCATGAGTAAAATATGAAATAAATAAGTATCCACCATCTTGGATTTGAAAAATAACCCCATATTCGTAATTGGCACCCTCAAGTTAGTCGCAAACGATACCCATGAGTAAAATCAGAAATCAATAAATATCCGCCATTTTGGATTTGAAAAATAGCCCCATATTCGCCATTGGCACCCTCAAGTTAGTCGAAAACGATACCCATGAGTAAAATACGAAATTAATAGGTATCCGCCATTTTGGATTTGAAAAATAATCCCATAGCCGTAATTGACGGCCTCAAGTTAGTCGAAAACGATACCCATTGTTCTATCAAATTAATAAATAAATAATGCTGGACCATTCACACAGCCTTAGCTAGCCCCAAGCTAAGCAGAGCTTGTGTTATGGTTACTAGATAACTGATATACTTAATAAAATACACTTCATAGATATTTTTTTTTATTATACATAGAAAACATCCAGAACGCCCTGAACAAATATCTGCAGATCGTACAAACATTTGTCCCGAGGCGGGAATCGAACCCGCAACCTCTTGCGTCGCAGGCGGACTTTTGCCCGCTGCGCCTCAGAAGTCGTCAAAATTTAACAATATTATTGTTAAAAATGGAGTTAGTCGTAAACAATACCCATCTAATAAAAGTCATCACCCCAAATAATCGTAAAATAGACCAAATAGCACAAATCAACAAAATCACAAAAATGAAACTCCCATATAGGTAAGACGGTCGTCCGCCATTTTGTTGACACAAGCAATTGGGCACGCCATGCATGACGATGAAGATGTGACAAATTGTAAAATAATAAAAACCACTAATTAATTTACCTTTGTTCCGCATGTGGAAATTGGTGAAAACGTAAATCTTTGTTGATATTATGATGATGATGTGCAATCTCTCACGGCACAACTTGTATGAACCATTTTAAAAATAACAATAAAAGCAATAAAATTATGCGTCAGCCCTGAAAAATAGCACCCGAGTAGAGAGGTACACGGTATAGTCTACTCGGGTGAGCCCTTCCCCCGTCTCGTCCCTTGCCCCCCGCACGATAGCCCTGTCAAAACGCCTTCGTCGAACGACTGTATGCATATAGGTAGGCTGTGCTAGAGGCCTGGATTTGTGACGTCAGCGTGAATAATTTTATTAAAAAACCTAAGAAAATCGTGCTAGCTTTAAAAAAACCAACGTATCAACTGAAAATTCAGTCAACGAAATGTAGACAGGATAATAAAAAGATGTAATGTGATGTATAGATTAATTTAGCTGTCAAGTAAACTTACCTTGTTAGGTCCAGTAACGTTCATGTTAACGAAGAAGTACCATCCGATACAAGAAGACATAGACTGGTTCATGTGAGCCGGTATCAGAAGTGGGACCATCTTGGTCGGTCGCGGGACCGGCATGCCACAGGTGTGGTCGTAGTTCGGTCCCGTTTTGTCGGTGGGGGTGGGACCACTGTGGCGGGACCATTTGAGGATCGGCCTATGGAGCAAATATATAAATTAAGTAAATAAATAAATAATTCTGGACTCCTAAGACCACTTTCCTGTAGCTATAGGTACTGATTAAGATACCTAGGTACCCTTACTACCCAGTCCAAAAAATCCAAGCTGTTCTACGTTGTTGATTTTCGGGCTGCGACCCGAACACCTACCTACTTATTGGATTTTTAACATACACCATGAGACGATGAAGGTTTGTGATTAAATTTATAGAGCTCATAATTCAAAATACCTATCATATAGGTAAAAACTGCATTCAGAAATCTACGCACTCCAGACAAAACCAGTTTAGTAGATATATAGAAGAGATATATATGAATTTTGAGTTAAGTATGTGAAACCTTAGAAGCTGTAATGTAACTTACTGATGGATATCCTCGAAGCCACATGTGTCAATTTCAAAATTGCAATATGAGCCGTATGGCATTTTATCTGAAATAAACAAAATCAGCTTATTTATCAAACATTACATTTTAAATGGTGACGAAATAGTACCAACTTAGGTCCATAGATACTTGTAATAGTTATTATTTATTAGGTAGGTACTTTATTTTATTTCACAATCGGTACAACAAAAAATTGCTTTATTTTACGCATCAAACATAAAATTAGAAACGACTTCAGTTCAAATCCTTAAACATACTTTGCTTGTAAGTTTTGTGCGACAAATACTACCCTCAAGAATAAAATACTACCCTCAAGAATAAAAAAAAATAATGGGACCACTTCGGGATCATTTTCTATAGAAAAAAAATATTCCAAAATTAGTCTATAATTGACGGAGAAATCGACGAACATACATAAAAAACACACATGCACCCGAACAAATAACCTAAGTACTCCTTTTTTCGAAGGCGCATAAGAAGTACCTACAAAGCGAGGCCTTATCGCTGTAACTTCTACTCACCACAACTTTGAAATTCGTCGCTACCATCGTCACAGTCTTTGACGAGGTCGCAGACTTGGCTCAATTTGATGCAGGAGTCCTTCTGCAAATAAACATAATACCTGCCTTGAATTTCCTTCGAAGAAAATATATAAAAATTGGCGCCCAACAGGAGCTTTTGAAAATGAGCGCGGTTGATCTAAAATCGATTCCAATAAAAAAATAGGGTTGATTTCCATAGAATATTTTACTGTATTTATTGAGAATGGTAAAAAACTCTTTACCGGTATTCTTATCGAAAGTATAGCGTAAACGTTAGGTTCAGCACTGTGGTATGTCGACCAGAGGCCTTCTCGGAAAAGGAAAATCGAAGTTTAGTTTTCGTTGTCGCTTGCATAAGATTAACGTTTGCACGAAAACGAATCAGAAACATCGATTTCGTTTTTAAGCGGGCCCAGGTAGGTATTAGTGGTATTTACAAGTGCGTCTGCTGGGAGGAATGAGGTCATATAGATCCTGGACACAATCACCAGAGTACCACTTTGTACAAGTGTACAACAGCAGTGGAGACAGTACTCCAAACAATGCTAATGTACCTTTTGGTCCTGTTAAGATTAAAATCTGAAACTGGCGCCCAACACGGGGCAAGTCGAGGTTGTCATTAATTTCAAATAACTTCAGCCCATATTAGTAGTTAGTTGAATCTTATTTTGCTGAAAGTTATGGACAAGTTTCAGCTCTCAAATAGTGTTTATTAACAAACTAGCTTCTGCCCGCGGCTTCGCACGCGTTCTCTCTATGGAAACGTTCAAAGGTAATTTCTATCCCATGGGAACTGATTTATGGGATAAAAAGTAGCCAATGTTTGATTCCAGGCTTACAGCTACACCGATGCAAAATTTTAGCTTAATCTGTTCTGTAGTTTTGGTGTGAAGACGTAACAAACATCCATCCATCTATCCATCCAAACTTTCGCATTTATAATATTGATGAAATTGGCGCCCACCACGGGGCATTGTAACCAACCGTGCTTTTTGCGGTGACCACCAGGGCCCTAAATCCACTAAATTAGCTTCATAATGACACATTTTGGCATTCATGAAAGAAACTACAGATGGAGGAACGCGTGTCAAAAGTGTCAAGGTACTACCCTTCTTACAATCTCTCCGTACAAATAGCAGTGGACGCACAGTGCGTCCGGTGAGTCCCTAGAGAGTTTCTTTCATCTATGGACAATTTTGCGACTGATACCAGTCATAGTAAAGCGATTGGTTAACACAGAATTCGACCGCAGTTATTTGTATAGTACTTAATTACGTATTGTGTTAGTATAATGTTCACTTGTTTCTTGTACGTGCTACTAAGTAGTCTTTTATTTATTTTTTATTTTATTTGTGGTGTAGTGTTTAATAAATACTTTTTCTTTTTTTCTTCTTCGACAGTAAATGATTTGTATCTTTGTATCCTTACCTTCATGATCTTGCACTTATGCTGTCCAGGCACACACTCCCCATTGTATCCTTACCTTCATGATCTTGCACTTATGCTGTCCAGCCAGGCACACACTCCCCGTTGTATCCTTACCTTCATGATCTTGGACTTATGCTGTCCAGGCACACACTCCCCGTTGTATCCTTACCTTCATGATCTTGCACTTATGCTGTCCAGGCACACACTCCCCGTTGTATCCTTACCTTCATGATCTTGCACTTATGCTGTCCAGGCACACACTCCCCGTTGTAAAACGGTGGTTCCGGCACGCACTCTATCATCCTGATGTTGTCTATGGCGATATGAGGTAGAGGGTGCGCCAGGTTCACGTAGTTCGGACGTGTGATCTCGATGATTATGCGGACTTCTTGCGAGATTTTGCCTATCATGAATCGCATGGGGTTCCACCTGTGGATGTAAAGAATGAATAAATCTTCACTTTCCAAACTAAACGTGTAGGTATACAAATTTTCAGCTCAATCGGTTGAAGATATCTGCTTCAAAATTGAGTTGCAAGATTCCAGACAGACATTCCAAGTTATATAAAAGATTGTAAAAATATCTATGTAATGTACTGTTTGAAGTACATCAGTCATCTAGTACCCATAACACAAGCTCTGCTTAGCTTGGGACTAGATGCTGTGTGGATTGTCTAGCAATATTTATTTATAATTAATTGGTCATTTGCTCCCCCCGTCTCCAAGTTAGACAAGTCCAAGTTAGTGTGGGTGGACACTCACGGTAGGGCTGGTCCACCAGTTCAAAGTCGCTCAGCGAGCTATGGAAAGAGCTATGCTCGGAGTCTCTCTGAAGGATAGAATTCGTAATGAATACATCCGACAGAGAACCAAAGTTACCGACATAGCAAAAAGAATTAGCAAGCTGAAGTGGCAGTGTGCCGGCCATATCTCGCGAAGAACCGATAACCGCTGGGGTAAACGTGTTCTTGAGTGGAGACCACGACTCGGCAAACGTAGTGTAGGACGCCCTCCAGCCAGGTGGGATGACGATCTGCGAAAGACTGCAGGCAGATGCTGGATGCAGCAAGCTGAAGACAGGGCGCTATGGCGCTCATTCATTAGGGAAGGCCTATGTCCAGCTGTGGACTAATATAGGCTGATGACGATGATGATGATGATGTCTCCAAGTTGTATACCAAAACAGTCGCACATAGAGCCGTAAACTCACCCACGCTACTTTGGTTAAAGGTCATGCACCTACTACCGTAGTAGGTACCTACCTACACCATCTACCCACGTACTTCGAGGAAAATTATGTAAGTACTTTCTATGGTTTTCTGTAGCCCAGTTTCCCAGGCTCAAATATCTTCGTCCCGGCCACTTAGTTTTAAAATACTTTGACGTTTCCTTTAAGGTACATGTCAACGATTACTCGTTTGCAAGTAGAAAAAATAATACTTCTGATAAAGCCATGTTTCCAATTTTTACATATAATTAGTTAGGGTTCCTACCTAGACTCTGGCTAAGCTGAAATCATAACAGCAGAAACTTTTCTAGATAAAGAATTTTTTAAAATGATTCATTTTAGAATTTAAAATTTAAATATTTTGATAACTATTATGAATATCTTGGGATTTATTGTTAAAGATAGGTAACATTTTGATCATGTTTCTTGCTCAGTAAGTTTTTTGATAAGGATTCATATTTAATTTAAAGTGTGAATTTATTCGATGAATTTATTTTTTTCTGGCATTTTTTATTGGCTGCAGAATTAGTACATTCATCGAGTATGAGCTAAAATCCAATTTTCTACGCACATTTGTGATAAGGAGAATACCTATAAACCATATAAACTATGACAAACGTAGATTTCTTCTTAGGAACCATGTCATCGATTTTAGTAACAAGAAAAAAACTTGGACTCATCTCGGACTCAGCTAATATAGAAACATTGAGGCAAAAAGAGTATTCTGTACTCTATAAGTGTTATAGATTATAGAGTACGCCTACATGATATAGAGTACAATACTCTATTTAAGAGTACGGTTGGCAACCCTAGCCACAGCCGCGATTTTGAAATGCGGAGTGGTGCGAGTGGAGGCTTTACTTGTACTTGTATTTTGTTACGGTACTTGTATTTTGGGATTCATATTCATATTCATTTATAGCAATCAGTGTGTATGCATTTTTAGGTAGTATCTAAGTAATGTATAAGAGACACAATGATAGGTACCCTGGCAATAGGTACCTACTGAGAGTGGAGGTGGACCGGGTTTCTATAAGTATCTCTAGTTAGGTTTTAGCAGGAAAATATAATTTATTTTAATTTGTCGCTGAAGAAGTCATTTAAGTCATAATGGCATTTATGTAAAAGGTATTGATTTAACTTGGTTTCAAATATTTGGTCTTTTTCCTCGTCTTTTAGTATATCCCATTTTGTTGTTGAGTAAGCGCTGGGAGAACGTAATAGATCCACAGATTTTACTTAGATCAATGGTTTTAACAGATTACTTACAGGCCATAGTTATTTCCCGCCACCTCCTGAAGTATCAACTGAACCTCTGACATGGTTGACTCGGAGACCAGCTTTATGCTGGCGTTCTGCATCTTGCTCTGGTGCACCCAGGCTTCGAACTGTGGGAGAGAGAGCAATCAGTTATAGCTAAACAGGGAAATAATATTAAATTATCTAGAGAGGTTAAAAAAATGCGTTTAAATGTTTTGTTTCTATCCCCTTTTACTACCTTTGACCATGTTAGGTTGTATGATTTTATTTATCTTAGGTACCTATATACATATGTCGTCTCTTAGCTGGTCAAAGGTCTGCAAAGTCTTCCATGTAAGATTTTTACAATGTTAAAAAATTATATAATGTTCTGTGTTTTGAAGTTAAACTTTGAAGCCTTAGGTATGTTTTTCAAGATCTATTAATTATTTTTTATTGTTGTACCTACTAGCTGCGCTCCGCGGCTTTGCCCGCGTGGAAATCATACAAATTTTAGAAATTTACTGCACACTTCCTAGGGGCAGTTTTGTATAAATAAAAAATACGTGAATATTTACCTAATAGTTTTTTATACCGAGTTTTGAGTAAATCGAACCAAGGCATAATAATTTTTCATAGACACTTTACAAACCGTTTTAACCCCCGCAGAGGTTAATTTTTGAAAATTAGACAGCAGTGTAATTCTAGAACCTAAACTATCCACATACCAAATTTCGACTAAATCGGTTAAGCATCGCAGTTCCGGAGATACGTGGTAACAAACATTCACACATACTTTATATTACTAGGATAGTAAGATAAGTTCATTAATTTATAGTTTTAAGATTGTATAATTATTCAATATAACTACTAGGCCAAACGCTAGTTTTAGATACTTCATCATCATCATCATTATCAGCCCTTGTCGACCCACTGCTGGGCATAGGCCTCCCTATGTTTATGCCATTCACCTCGATCTTGTGCTAATCTGGGCCAAGTGTAGCCTACGGTTTTGCGTATATCATCGACCCATCGTACTACCTATGTAATTATGTAATTATTATTTTATTTAATACTTATGTAAATTAAAATTTTTGACGTGTCTGAGAGTCCTGTAAGGTCTAAAGGAAATAAAGCACTGAGTTTTGCAGCCATTCCTAAGATATAATTAACAACTAAAAACACAATAATCTATAATCCTAGTTTTAAGTTTTTCTTTGTGGACGTTATTTTGTATATACATATAATATAATATTACAAAGAGGAAAGAAAAAAAAGTTTTAAGTTAAGTTATGTAAGTACCTACTTACCTACGTATTTTAGTTAAAAATAACCTAGAAGCTTACCTTACAGTCCTCCCACAAACTGCGGAAGGGGGGAGATTTGATCACCATGTTCTCCATGGTGGGATCCACCGGGAGGTACAGGAAATGTCCTGTAATAAATAAATGCATTATTTTCAGTGGGTATAGTCTAAGATCCGGCTGCAGAATTAGTGCACCCATCGAGTATGAGCTGAAAACCAAATTTTTACGCATATTTGTGATTAGGAGAATATAATACTACTAGCGACCCGCCCCGGCTTCGCACGGGTGCAATAAAATACTACTATTACTATTATTATACATATTATGATTTCTCAATCAAAGAGCAAAGAGTTTTCATTCAAAGAAATTAGACCGAACCACATATCACTATTATATGTACCAAGCTACGATCAAGGAGTATTTATATAAGTACCCTGGGGAGCGATTTCTTCCGTCCACGGTACCAAGACCGAACCATAGACATGTTTATACTTAATTGACATGTTTACTTTGCAACGCCGTTACGATTTTTTTAGCAATTTATTCATTTTCATATTGAAACTACTCGATAATCCGAATTTTCCGCCTATAAGTTGTCGACTCAGATCGACTAATTTTTTACGCTCTTCAATTTGATGTGCATTTCGTTCGAGTCTACCGTAGACCGGTCCGAAATTATTAATATAGGTAGATTTAGTAGGTTGCCCATCAAATTGTGGCCGCTAGTATTTTTAATTAAATTATTGTTACCTAATTGATTTTTGGGAAAAAAAATCACCCGCTTCCGACTGGTATTGGTAATATGGGTCAGTTGAGCTACCTGCAGATTGTTTGCAACAGTCTGCAGTTAGCGCATTTGTTTCAATTGTAAATACTAGTTCTTATTTCTTTCTATTGTTTTTTAAATCATTTATTTAGGGTTTGTTCAATTATTTGAACATGCTACCCTTTCTTTCTATTATTTGGTTGTAATTTTCTTTATTATTTTGAGTAGGAATTTAAAATTTACTTAAATAAATTAATAATGCCGGGCAATCCACACATCATGTAGCCCCAACCCAAACTAAGCAGGATTTTTTTCTGTGCATTAGATAACAGATAATTAGGTAGACTTAGTTAAGCCAAACTATCTGCAGATCGTACAAACATTTGTACCGTGGGAATCGAACTCGCAACCTTCTGCGTCACACGTCAAGTGTTTTACTGCTTTCATGTTAACAACAGGGTAGATATTATTTTATCAAAAAATGCCGAAAGCCATGACAATGGCACAGCTTGTGAAACAAAATGTATAGATTAGTATTGTGTGTTGCCACCTTAGACCAAATAAATAAGTTATGATAAATACAATAGGGCTTAATAAAAAAACTTGTAATGATGTTATTGTATCAATAAATAAATGTTGTACCAAGGTCTTAAGAATAGTCAACAGCTACCAACACGAGCCCGGATGCACGTACCGGGGCACTGCAAAATACATAATATTTTTGGCTCTTATTATTAAGGGTTCCGCTGTTTGCAACAGTCTGCAGTTAGCTCAATTGTTTCAATTGTAAATACTTGTATAATTTTCTTTCAGGGTTCCGTACCTCAAAATGAAAAAAGGAACCCTTATACGATCACTTTGTTGTCCGTCCGTCTGTCTGTCCCTGTCCGTTTGTCAACACTCTTTTCTCAGGAACGCGTGGACGTATCGAGTTGAAATTAACGTCAAATACTCAAGTCTCTTGGAGCCGCGATATAAATAAAACTTCTAAGTCAACGCACTCAAAGTTACAGCCGCTTATGTCCGAATATTTTGAAATTTTCAAGGGAATCACATGCACCCAAAACCACTTCGGGTACTTCCCGAAGACCTAAAATGATGAAATTTGGTAAGCAGCAAGGTCTTATAGCACAAGTAAAGGTATAAATCCGAAAACCATAAATTTGTTATTTATTCACTAAAATAATTACTTTGCTCGCCATGGACCAAAAGCTATAGGGTACTTCCCGTAGACCTAGAATAAAATAAATTTAAATTTGGCAAGAAGCAAGGCCTTATAGCACAATTAGGTAAAGGAAAAAATCCGAAAACTGTACATTTGTAGTTTATTCACAAAAAAAAATATTTATGATTCTCGCCATGGACCATAACCTGTAGGGTACCTACCTAGTACCTACTTGCCGTTGACGTAGAATTATAAAAATTGGCAAGAAGCAAGGTTTAGTGCCCACAACTAGGCTACACAAAATTAAAATATCTTTTAAAGGGCAATGTATACGCTTCTACAACAAAACTCCTAGTGAGTTGTAAAAATTATCAGTAAATAAATTCAAACAAGTTGTTAAAACCTTGCTGTGCAAAAAGGCTTACTATAAAATATCAGATTATCTAGAGGATAAAAAAGCTTGGGACGGGTTTTGCTCCAACTCGAAAAATAACAACTAACAGGCTAATGGTTTCTTCGTCGCTTCTTTACTTTAGTTAGTCTACATACCGAAGCGACAGAAATAAAAAAATATCACTTTATTTCCGTGTCAGTGTTTAGTTTTATAAATATTTTGATCTTTTCCATAAATACAATAAATGTACACTTGTACATTTATTGTATTTATGGAAATAAAGAGTTTTTGATTTTGATTTTGATTTTACCGAACCCTAAGTGCGCGAGTCCGACTCGCACTTGACGTTTTATTTTACTTTAAATTAAAATCATAGAGTCCGCAGGTGATCGGAATAATGGCTTCTATGTCGGTCAACGAATTAGCATTGCCATTCAACGTGGCAATGCTGCCAGCATTCTGGTTCTGGGCATTCTACCTTCTGATGACAGCTTAGATTATAGGGAGTTTTATTCTGTTTGTTGAAGCCTTCTTTGAAAACAATAATATCAAAAAGTTTTAATATGCAGGTAGCATATTAAAACTTTTTGATATTATTGTTTTGAAGTTGGAATTTGAGAAGAAAATGTTATTTATTCTACATACTCATAACGATTTGAAGGCATCTGTAATGTTATGGTCTTCATGAATAAATAATTCGAATTTTTGATTTTTCAAACCATCAAGCAAACTCTAGCAGGCGGGTTTATGAGCAGACAGAGCGCCCGCCATCTCAGTTCTAAGTTTAGCTTCAAATAAATCGTGCAAGTCTACCATCAACTTCAGACGAGTCTATTCTTAGATGCGTCTCTTGAGGCCTTAGAAGATTATAGTTTTTTTTATTTTGACATTTAAGTACTTAACACTCAAGGACAGACATTACAAAAATTGTTTATGCGAAAAACTGAACCTCCATTTGAATAAACCTTCAACTTCTTTCTTAATGGCTTGAATAAACCTTTTCGTTCTTATATGCGCAATCTGAAAAGGTCATTGGCAGAATTGTTTCAAGTCAGACTCAGCTCAGAGCATAGAGTAAAAACTCGCTGCTGGCTCAGAGTATTTTTTTTAGTTACCTACGTAATTTTTTTATTAAACCTTGATTTTTATTAAACCTTGAACGTGATTCTTAAAGATCCATAATAGTATTAATTTGATAATCTTCAATATCAAAGAAAATTACAATCAAATAATACAAACCAATTAGAACTAGTATTTACAATTGAAACAATTGAGCTAACTGCAGACTGTAACTTCAAGATTATTTAAATTAGAACATCCTGAACGTAATGAAAGAAAAAAGAAGACCTCAGATCGTTAAAAGTTCTAGCACATAATGCAGTCTGCATTTTAGCTAAAACAGCGTCTTTAAAGTAAAATTAATTACTCATTAGACAACTTAGCAGCGACACTGCGACAGGCATAGCTATTGAGTGCATTTACAAAGGAGCTAAAAATAGAGCACAAAAGGGCTCCAGACATTATGTTGTGCTGGGTGATATTTCGCACTTAATAAGTAGACTTAAGGTAGGTACTTGGGTTGAAGAGGTAGACGGTTCTAGAATACAGTTTAATTTAAGTCGACAAAGACATTTATGAATGAAAACTTCACAAAAACTGATAATAATAACAATAACAGACAACAACAAGCGCAGTACCAAACAGCTGTCTTTCATGCCATCGTGCGCAAGAAACCTGCTTCCCTGATTGGCAGGATACGGGACAGTCGCCACATCATCCTGAGGACTGTGGCAGAGGGACTATCATCAGATCATCTCCACTCTGAAGGTACTTGAACTCTCTGGAGGTGGTGAGGGTGATCATTGTGATCAATGAAGGAAAATACTTCCCGCATTGATTATCCTCAGTTTCAGCTGGTTCCTGTCACAGTTCTCTATAATGTTTATTTTCCTTGCTATATTTTATATTCTATTTTTATTGTTGTGTCTTATAAAATGTGTGTGATTGTATTTTGTCGTGAACCTATAGACTAGTATTGTCTGAAATATACCCTTTTATTTTATTCTTATCATCTAATTGACATAGGCAAGGCGTTGTTAAAAAGTTATGTTTTTGTTTTTTGTGATTAATTATTACCTATGCTTTTGTTTTTTGTGATTAAAAACAATAACACAACATTCAACAACGCTTGCACAAGCACAGCGAAAAAGGTTAAATTTCGAGTTCAAAAACGTAAAAGAGAATGAAATTATAGGAAACGAAACTTTAAAGAAAAAATTGTCGAACTCCAGCCATTTGTGTAATATATTTTGTTTGTTTGTTTCTAGGTATAATTTAAATTATAGGCGAGTAATGCATAAATAAATAGTCGATAATAATTCTATAGGTAGGTAAGTAGGTAGACGTAACGCATTGGAGAACTCTGTAATGTTACGTAGTCTGGTTTAACAAACGAATCGAATTGAATTGCGTAGATGCTGAAGGTTGAAGAGTCGTAAAATATTTGCCATTAATATTTCGTTAACCCTTTGTTTACAAAAAATATCAAAGACTCTAGAACCGCGTTCGCGCAGGATATATTATATAGGTATTGTAGTCATGCCATCATAACACAGACATAAATATTGATTGATTAGTTATAAGTACGTACCAAGTTTATAATTTTATTTAACTCAATGTTTTATGTAATTTGATTGACAAATTTATATTATTTGATTTTAAATTTATATATTAAAAAAACTACTGACCTAATATTTGCATGCCCTAGATTTAGGTAGAACATGTTGTGCTTTTATATTAATTTATACATCTTTATGACTCGTGTTCGCAAATAAATGACTTTGAACTTTGAACTTTGAATAACACTTCTTCCATTCTGATAACTACAGACAAAATACAACACAAACACATCAACAACTTTACTGTGACCACAGAAATCTTAATAACAAGGCACTAGAAATCGTAAGCGCGCGTGACCTTGTCGCCGCTCAGGTGACTCTCACGCCACCAGTGCGTTCGTTGCTGTTCAGTTGCTCTCGAAACGTGCGTGTGTAAAAATGGTGTGTTGCAGCATTTCCCATTGCGGAAATTCTTCCACAAGTTGTAATTATATTAATAAAGGAATAAATTTTCATCGGTAAGTATTGTTTTTTCTAAATAATGCCGTTTTTCCTTAAAATTATAGAATCTTTAAAAGTAATACGAACGTCACAGTCGACCGTTCTTATTATCACGTTTAACTATACATTGCCTCTTATTTTTGTCAACATCGGGCAGGTACCTCATTACAAAAAGCAATGTACTGCACAGTGAACGATAACGTTGCGCGCTCGATTTCCTATCGTGGTACGGCCGCAGAACTCGGTCGCGAGCTAGTGTTGTGACACGGTAATATTATCCTTAATATTACCTTGGTTGTGATTTGTAAAACAACTTTGCATAATTTAACATAGTATTTTAGGAATACGATGTTATATTAAAATTGTTTATTTATGATTTATTATCATAATAACTAACTATCTATAAAGCTCGATTACCACTGACTGACTGACTGACATAATTGTTCTCCTTGATGGTGGAGGGGGAGGTATGTTTTTTTTGCAGAATCATGTAGGGGGTGTCCGGGGGACCTAGGAAAAATTCCGACTTTTTGAGATTTGCCCCCCGGAATCACCGCCCCCCACGGGGGCGCCAAGCAGAGTCACACTGATGAAAAATTTTTAGGGGGTTGTATAGAGGGGGTCATATGATTTCGATTCCAAAAAAAATTTTACCCCCCCGTTCCTCCCAAGACCCCCCTTTTTGAGAGTGCTACCGGATGCCTTACATTGCAAACGCTGGCTGAACCCTACGAGATAGATCAGAATAATGTACTACAGTATTTTACAACTTAAAAAGGTCTACAAAAAAAGTCTACGATAGTATATGTCTATCTCTTAGGGATAACCCACAATAACCATTTTTTATCCTTTACTTTTTACGAGAAATAATGGCTTATTTACGAGGCGATTTTAAGCAGTACAGCATTAATCCTTATCCAATTAAGTAACTTAGATACATTGTGCATTTAATATAGATTAATATTGCCCTTTACAGCATGTAATTTGAATGAATATTTTCGAAGATATTACAGATTAAAAATGACAGGGACATAGCGATTGCGGTATCGGCCGGAGTACCAATTCTGCAGTAGGTATATTTAGTAATAATATTGCCCTTTACAGCATGTAATTTGAATGAATATTTTCGAAGATATTACAGATTAAAAATGACAGGGACATAGCGATTGCGGTATCGGCCGGAGTACCAATTCTGCAGTAGGTATATAAGCATTGCACCCGTGCGAAGCCGGGGCGGGGCGCTAGTTAATAATAAATGAATATTGAAGTACAAACTATATTTTTATTTTATTAGTGCAATGCCCTAGTCATAGAATAACAGTACGATAGGTACGTGACCTGATATTTCGTGCCCAGCACTAGGGTAGATTACATTAAAATGACGTCATAACGACAACAAATGCAAACTTGTCACTAATGTGTGAGTAAGCGAACGTATGCAACTACGCATAAGGCTTAATTTGGTTTGCACTGCATTTTTGGATGGGCGTAGCCGTAATTCCGTAGTTATTGTCTGTGTATGTAGTGGTAAGGTAGTAGAGGGGGCGAGCCGGCGACACGCATTCCCGATAGATCGGATGGTACTCAGCATTTCTAGTGCCTTGTTATTCAGATTTCTGTGACTGTGACGCAGTTTTGAGTGGTTGACAATTTTGTGGTTTATTCCCAGAGGTCCATAATTCTATTGTTTTTTATTTCCCAGCGGGTCCATGAAAAATATAACTATAATTTTAAACGTTCATGCATGAACTCACAGTGAGATTTATCTCCCCATGAGATTTAACTAACGTACGGTCAGTAAACACAATACAAGAGGGTAGGTATTTTAGCGAGTCTTCATGTCTTTGAGCGAAATGGACTACAGGTTTGAGCGAGATAATTTTATAATGATGTCCTCCTAGCCGAATCTTCGGCCACGGCGGCCAGTCTTAACGGAGACTGGCCAGGTGCACAAGCCATATTATAGTGCACGAGTGTGTGCGCAAATACAGGTGAATTCTCTATCTCACTCTCATAATCCGCTGGGACGACGGCAGTTCGACACGACCGAGGAGTTTGTACCGTGCTTTGCTCTTGCATTTTCGTGTGTGGCAAGGATCAAAATAATTTAAAAGAAGTATCGGAAAATTACCTTAAAACCCTCATAAATTTTTTGACCTACCATTTTTTTAAAAATAGATAACGATCTATCGAACCTTCCCTTTCTTTGCATTTAAAAGTGTGCAGTAGGGGCTTACCTACCCGCTTAGAACCTACGCACGAATTTTGATCTCTTTCTCAGAAAGGCACTTGGAGATTATTTTTCCTATAACGACGTCACGTAGGTATTTTTCGAAATAGGTAAGAATCCTCATCATCATCATTATCATCTACAACCTGACTTCAACCACTGCTATTCTCCAAACTGTTTGTTTTGTTTACAAAGTTCTTTATTTAACATAAAAGTTTAACATGCGTAGATTAGCAACACTGATCTTAACTTAGTACAAGAGCAATTATTAAGAATTATCTCGACAGACTAAGGACGCCTTTAAAAGGTTTTTGATAAAAATACTACTCGGTCTCATAAATATAGTGCATTAGGAGAAAATAGGTCACGCAAAATATTACCTTGATTGAAAATTCAAGATGCAAGATTTTAGATTGCGTCTGGTCGAAGCGACGCGTGACCCGAGGGCTGGTGAGCTGGCGCTGGGTCACCTATTTACGGAAGTCTAGTCTTTTTAGGTTTCGATCAATGTTTTCAACTATACCTAACGTAAAAACGACGTAAACGTACCTATCTTTATTCTTTAGAGTACTTACCTACCTAGAAAAATTACAATCAAATAACAGATAAGTACAAATTAGAACTAGTATTTACAATTGAAACAATTGAGCTAACTGCAGACTGTTGCAAACAATCTACAGGTAGCTTAACTTATCCATATCAATACCGCAGTCGGAATCGTCCCCAAGACGCTGGCTGCATTGCCCCGCTGTATGGCAATGCTGATGCGCTGCGCCAGATATTCACCAGCTCTTGGGTCACGCGTCACATAGACTTTATTAGTTCTGAACTTTAAAATAATTATAAGTAGCTAAGTATTTTTTAACTCTGTGAGTCTCCATTGTCATTTGACAGTTTTCAATAGACTGTTGCGCGCAAAAACAATCACAGTTGAGTTTGCATGCAATTTAAAACAGGAGTCCAATCCGGCGCGAAGAACCAACCCGCATCACTTAAATCTATTCACGACATTGAACCCAATCATGCGAAACAAGCGGAAGCTGCCCATCAACTCACCACCCACGTTAGCATCAGTGTCTGTCGCCGGCCCCGAGAACCTCAGACCCCTCGTAGACCCATTCATCCGAGCCACATCAGCCGCTGTCGCAACTTTGAACCCTAAACCGTGACTGGAAACGCTCATGTTCCACTGCCACATGCACATGTGGTTCACTGTTGTCTCGTTCTCAAAGTTGCAGAACACACCTGCGGCTTGGGAAACGTAATCGATGTTCTTAGCTTCGTTTATCGTTCCCGGGAAGTGTGACACTCCGTGACGGATCGTGTCTAGCTTGTCTTGGAGGGTGTTGTTGTGGTCGGCGATCTTGAGGTTCGTTGTTAGAGCCCCTTCGTTGTCGTTCATCATGTTGTTGTCGTCGTATAGTCTGTCGCGGCTGATTTGGAGGATTTTTTTGATGGGTTCTTTGCCGCGGCGGTGGTTGTGCCTCCGTTCATCCGTTTTGTTCATCAGTGTTGATAGTTTTTGGAAGGATCCCCGCTCGCGGCCGGGGTTGGCAGAGCGGAATTTCTCTTTTTCCGACGCCATGGCCTTCTGAGCTTTGTCAGCTTTCTGGAGCTCATTGCCGACCGCGATAACAACGAATGCCAGAACAATCAGGGTCCGCAGCGCCATTAGTAAATCAGCAGCTCTCTTAGATGATATTTTCGCACGGCGAAACAACTCGCGCGTACATCTTTAATCGCCAACAATTTTATTGATAGATTCATAACAGCCCCGTGTTCGGGGTTATTGGATGATTATCTACGTGTTGGGAGCACTACGCTGGATGTCCGCCAGATCGCTCGTATTGCCCGCGGTCGATAAACCAACACGATTCACACACATTTTACGCCACAGTAAACTAATATTTCACCATCACGCACTGTTCACATCGATTTGTACAGATTCAACACCCTGGTTCCACCCGCACCCTGGAAAAACTATGGACGACGTCGCACCTACGTTCAATCCGTTTCAATAGTCAATATAATCTTCGCCATAGTTCTGTAAACGCACTAAATCTATTGTAAAATGTCAGGACGCGAGATTATAATTGGAATTATCACAAAATACAACTTATTAATTTCGATTATTTCAATTTATACCTAATACGTTTCAGTATTCCCTTTTCACGTATATCAATAGCAGCGCCCCGCGGCGGGAATATGCGGAATCTGTCCGAGGACCGAAATAATCATTACTCTTCGGAGATGTGATCTCTGTCTCGTGCCGACGAGAGATGGGATGCTGCGCAGGTAGGACGTTCCCGCCTTTGCGCGCTCCCGGGCCCCGCGCAGGAAGATGTCCGCCGGAAATCGCATTGGCTCAATTAGGATCATTGCTAACGTCATCCCCTCCCCATTGGTCTAACCTACAGGTAGGCTCTCCCGATTGGCTGTTATAGGATTTGCCGGGAAAACGTGCGAATTGCGAGCCAAAACGGATATTGCCTGAAAGAATTTCCCTAGAAAATTGTTTACGCGAACGGCGGGCGGTCGCTTTTCCGATAGAGCGGATATTGAATCGGTGTTCTAGAAGGTTTATTTCTCGAATTTCCATGAGGATAGAGCATTAAAGCGACACCGCCAAGCTTACACCTTTATTTGATTCGATTTCTGAAGTCTCGGTATTGAAAATAATAAAAGGACAGAGATTAAAGAAAACTTTGTATAAGATCGATAAAATGGTAGGTACCTACATAAATTGTTTTCATTTCAGACAATAACATGCGGACATTGTAGGTAACCATGGCTACAAAAATCTGCAGTAAATTATCAGTTTCACATAGGTATTGATAATGACCTAAATAAAACAAAAGAAATATAAACAAAGCATTGAAGATATTTGATTCCCATGAAATCGTATGAAAAAAAATCATCTCTGTGAAAATTCTTCGGAAAATTCAATGACATGACAGCTCATTTGTTCACGTAGGCGTTCAGAAACCTAGGTATTCTTACTTTGACTATCGAAAAATTTATTCAAATGTTTTGAAGAAATGTACGATATTTTAATTGATTGGTTTATTTTATTTAATAGGTGTAAGAATATATAATGTTTAAATATCTGGGTCATTCTTCGGAAACTGATTTTTGGGTTGACTTTCGTGTCACAATTTTTTTTGTTGAAATTACACATAATGATGAAATATTCTGATTATAGATTTAATTTAAAATTTATTGGTAGCAGAGGGCACTTAATTGGCTCAATGGTTACGGAGTTATTCAATTTTAAAAATATGGTGTCCACGGAAATCAGCATTCATATCACCGAAATGAAATATATAAAAATATTCGACGTTTATATTTTGAAACATACATTTTGTGTGAATTTGCATATCATAATCATTGTAAGAAGGAATTTCGGGATGGTTTATAAATAAAATAATGTGTTTTCAGTAAAAAGTAGTTAGTAAAAAGAATTATTTTATAACTATAGTTTTCTTCTGAGAAAGTATATCAAACAAAATTTTACATAAAAAAACACTCTTAAATCACTGCTATATTTACTTCTCAATCAGTTTTTGAGTAAATTTTGTTTATTAGAGGAGAATCTGCTTTTCTCTCTAGCAATTCATTGCTGACGAGGATCTAATTCACTAACTGATTTCATCTTCCCTTCTTTCTTCTTTCGAAAATACCGTTGCCTATCTTTTTATTTCTGAACGGAGTATTTCTCTGTATTATGCTTGAGTCGGGCGGAAGTGAGCAAAGTGTCCCCAGAGAACATGGATAGCTGCAGGCCAGTATTGATCATACCAGCTATTGCGAAGGTTCTCGAGAACGGGCTGAGCAGTCGGCTGGTGGAGTACTTGCTGGCGACGGACGCCCTGTCGCCTCGGCAGTATGCGTACCGCGCCGGCTACTCCATGACGTCACTGACGCGCGAGGTGGTGCGGCGTGTGCTCGTTCCTCTTGAACGATCTGCCCGGAGACCCTCATGAACGCAGATGATGTGGCCGCGATCATCACCGCAAAGTCCGTAGACGCTCTGGAGGAGAAGCTGACTGAACGAGACGGCCGGCCTACTGTCTGGATGGTTCAGGATGAACGGTTTGGCTCTGAATCTAAGTAAGACCCACTACCTTCATTTCTGCCTATCTGGCAGTGACGAAACGGCTTGTAGTCTATGTGAACGGAACGGCCATTAGCCGATCCGAAGCCACGATGTTTCTTGGTTTTGAAATGGACAGAGCCCTTAGGAGCCCTGGGAGAGCCACAAAGACAAAATATGCGAAAAGATATGTAGCGCATGTTTTGCGCTCCGAAGGGTGGCTCGTGTGGTTCCGGCGGAGGTGGCACGAAGTTGTTACTTATCAACTGTTCACTCGGTGCTACAGTATGGTGCTGAGCTATGGGGGTGCGCTGCTGACTGGGAGCGTGCTTTCCGGATACAAAACGAGCCATACGCACCCTTGTTAACATACGTCGTGACGTCTCCACCAGACCACATTTCAAAGAACTAGGCATACTTACACTGCCCAGCATTATGATAATGCAAGTGGCGGTGGTATATTCGTCAGAACCTCGATAAATACATGAAGAACGGCGACACCCACTCGCACGGGACGAGGAAAGGAACGCAGGAAAGCCCTCACGAAGTCCTCAAAGTTGACTCACGTTATGGGTCCGGCAGTATACAACAAACTGCCAGAAGCTGTCACAGCTGCTAGCAGTCTAACTAGCTTCAAGTTCCGTCTGAAACGTTGGCTTGTCGAGCAGAATTTTTATTCTGTGGCAGAATTACTCGAGAAAACTGAGATTAATGTTAATTAATTCTAATATTTTTATGTGGCTTTTGACTTTTTAATAACTTAGTCTTGATTATTTAATTACAAATGTTTTGTATTGTATTTATGTGTAATTTGAATTACTATTCAAAAACTGATATGTAAATTGGCTTCATGAATAAATTGTATTTCTTTCTGTATTTGTATTTCTATTTTGGGCTCTCCTCCGTCTTTCAGCCAATCTTTTTGCAACTATGCGATCTTCTCGTGAGTAGACCATATTCCCAGTGAGTAGTACTGAAAAAACATTATGAAAAGTAACCGTATAAAAATGTTAACCAACATGCAAATTTAATGTTCATAGTTTAAATTGACATTGTGTACTTTTTACCCACGGAAAACACGAAAACCAATACCACGATAATCAAAAAAGAGTACAAAATCCTAAATAATTTCCTAAATTGCTGGTATATATCACTTTGGCGTCTGCAGTCGAAATTAGGAACCCAAAAGGCATCTATTATTACAATCATTGAAACAATAGGATTCGTTTAAACGAATTTATAGTCTACATGGTAATCAACATTTGCGGTATACCAAGCCACGGAAAGTGATTACTTACCTTAATAACAGAGCGACGCGGAGAGATAGACAAGTGTTGTCCACACCACTGATGGAGCGCAACTGATAGTTTGTCTAGGTCTAACAACTATTCACGTAGTTACTAAAGTACAGTTTATACGAATGAATTTGTGCGCGCCAGGGGTATCAACGTCAAACGTCGGACGCGAAGTTATCTAGTTTTAACTTTTCAACTAAAGCTTATTTTTGTGTAGCAGTAGTGTCAGTTAAGCTAGTAACTATCTGGTTATTGGTGAACCTGTGTGAAATAGTGCTATTATTCATAGGAAATATTATAAAAATGTTTTAACAGTGGAACATGAGGTCCGGACGCACCACGAATGTCAAAATTTCCAAGGTTTTTATTTATTTTTACATAATAAGAATAAGAAAATTAAAAAACAAAAATAGGCCTCCCCTGCTATTTTCGTCTAATCTACTATACAAAAAAAAAATCAAAGGGCTAGGGATACTTTTTGTATATTTTTTCGACCCGGACACGTATTTTTGAGCCCTGTGAGAATTACCCATCTATCAGAGTTGATGGTATACACATACATATCTAAATTTTGATTTTAAATTTATCTCCATCGCATCGCATTGATCTTTGGTTGATTTGACAAAACGTCAGAACATCAGAACCTAACCATGTTGTATGTAAATAAAATAGTTTTGGAACGCACCTCTCACTCCTCGTCAAGTCGTCACTAGTTGTGGGTCGTTGACTGTTTTTGCGTTAACGAAACGAAACCGTTTTCCATAAACGGTCAACCAGTTTAAAAAACGGTTGACGTTTTTAACAGGTTTGTCGAAACGTTAACTGTATTGCACTAGTAGTGTTGACGCGTTAACGTCTAAAACGGTCAACTTGTGGCAAAACCTGTTGACGTTTTTAACTGGTTTGTCGAAACGTAAACTGTAGTGCCTTTACATTCCGTCATTTTGCAAATTGTTTTTTACTTTATTTACATTTGAACTACTTAGTATTATTAATTTACAATAAAACACTGTCCTTATTTTCCATAAATATCCTAAATTATCACTAACTTTCACTACCTATACATAATAAAATAATAATTAAACTTGCGCGCAAAAAAAGCGTTGACCTCAACGTGTCACTTAGACAAACTAATTAAACGAATGAAAACAATTTCCCTGTTTTTCTTGGTCAGTCAGAAGGCCGGCGCGGCGCACGGAGCGCTTAGCCCCCGGAATGAACCAACATACATTCATCTCTTTCAATCTCCAACAATCTTAAGCTGTCGACTACTGCGGCGTCTCGCTCGCTCGTGTACAATGTGTTTTACTTTTACCTAGCGGTTCGAAGCTCGTTCGTTCATTTTCGGATGGTGTTCGTTCGTAAGGTGTTTTTAAAGTTCAATCTTCGATGTCCGTCAACGAACGACCGTCAACGAACGAGATAGTATGTCAACGTCAAAGTATGTCGTTGAATGAAATAATAAGTTGATTGAATCAACTTGTTTCGCGGAAAAGAGAAGACGGTTGATTCGTTTTGTCCGTCAACGAACGAGAATGTGTCAACGTCATAGTATGTCGTTCGTTGAATGAAATAATAAGTTGATTGAATCAACCTGTTTCGCGGAAGAGAGAAAACGGTTGATTCGTTAAATGTAGAAAAGCTGCTTTTTATAACAGTTCGTTGATTCAACGCTCACTACTAGTCGTCACTTGGCTGGCTCCTCCTACAGTGATTTTATAGTGAACGATTTCTTTTTCTCTAAAATATCTGATTTTTTAGAAAATCTTGATAGAAAACGTGTTTATTTTCAGTGTCATTGATTAGAAATTATTCGACAATCGATCGCCATTCAGGGGCAGGCGAACAAATGGGATAACACCACGAAACTCCTTTGTTTATATTGAACGGTAAGTGCATAACATTTGCTCAGCTTTGCCCTTATTTTGTAAAAAAAATCTGCACGGCTAGACAATGTGTTTCAAATCTCGCTTACAGTGACCTATATTTTCACTGACTTCTTCAGTAAATTGCACTCTTTGTGTTGAGTCAGAAAGAAAACTAATTCTTCGCAATTCAAGAATATAAAATGTCCCTACCTCTTATTTATTTTAAAATTTTATTACGGTAGGTACCTAGGTACTATTGATAACAGTGTCAAAGGGCAGAGAGAGCACATCTCAACATTTGTTGTAGCAAATCATCTTTAGGTAATTAAATACCTATGTACCTAAACCGTTTTTCCTGTTAGCTACATTGCACCAATTATCTGTAACAGCAAGTTTTAATTGACCCTATGACTAATGAACCCTGCACCTTTTGTTATTCTAACATTTGAGTCCGGTTTCTTTTAAAACAGCTGTTTTGCTTGAATTGTCAGATGACTTAAAAAGTCTATGATTCTATTTTAAAGGAAATAGGTCAAAATTTAATTGTTATGCTATTACTTTCCTTGAACTTCGATTTAGTAATTGTGGTAAGGATATGATTGAAATTATTGTACATAAGACACAAAAAAAGATGGGTCGATGACATACGCAAAACCCTAGGCTACACCTGGCCCAAATTAGCACAAGATCGAGGTGAATGGCATAAACATAGAGAGGCCTATGCCCAGCAGTGGGTCGACAAGGGCTGATATGATGATGATGAAGACACAAAAGAAACAAAAAAATAAAATATCTTTTAACTAAGTAAATAAAAAAAACAGGTGTACTATTTTCTAAACCTGTCAGAGATTCTTACTTAAAATAGCTTTCATCCCTCAAGAATTAGGGGTGGTGCATGCACCCCTTGTTGACTGTTAACGCATTGGTTTTATTTCGTATTTACTCTAATTCCATGGATTGTACACCTGTTTTTATTGCATAGCTGTTGAGAAAACCATCAAAACTAAGTGATTGTACATTCCGAATCAAATGAATTATAGACTTCAAGCCATTGTGACTCTTATCATTCGGAAATAAGATTTATATTGGCCTGAGGCGTTGGACCCGGAGCGGGCCGCATAAGCCCTGACGGTATAAAAAATGTTTCGGCCCGCTCCGGCCTCATAAATACTCATAATCCTTCGCAGGTTAAAGCAACTTTTTCGAGGCAGTTATTACTAAATATATAATTCTACTTCCTAGTGTGAACTGAGACTGACATCTCGCATGGGAGTGTATTGTGCAATTTGTGCATTGTCTCCCTGGCCAGGCCAACCAGGCCCTAACCAGCCCTGCCCCTTGAAGTTCCGGAGCAGGACTTTTGGTGACTGACAGCTTCGTCTAGCTTTTCTGTGGGAAAGCAGAACAATAAAAATACTCATGTAAATTATGAATATTTATAAATGGATGTGGCCGGAGGTTCCTTTCTCTATTGGTCACGTGACTATAGTTGATAGTCACAAATGCAAGTCGTCGTAATGCTGCATCATCATCTTTCATAGATGCAAAGATCTATTATTGAATAGTTAAACAATAAATCATTAATAAATGGCTCATATATAATTAAATGGTTAAATTTCAACTCACTTTTAGAACATAAATAATAAAATTAAAAAAAAAACAATAATTTGAAATTGAACATAATAATGTTTAATTTCAAATTATTGAATCAATCAAAATGATTAAGTTTTAAAGGTATAAACAACAGTAAAGTCAATATGCAGGTATTTATTACCTGATATGGCAAATTAATAGGTATTTGGATTTCCCACACTAGACTTGAAAAATGTATTAGGTATGTTAATAATAATAAAGAATGTTTGACTGACTGCATTCAATAAAATACAACCTCTTCTTTGTCAGTGGGATAAAATTTGTCTACAAATGGCATGCATGTTATTCATGTAACATGCACATTCTACATGTAAAAGTTCTGAGTGTTTTCAGGTTATAAGTGTCTAACTAGTTTCTTCCTGCAGCTTCACACATATGCTATGTACACTCACCTGACGATCGTGACGTGACACAATCCCTCTGGCCTTCACTGAAAATCAGCGCTGGGTGGACACATCAGTGTGCATCCAGCACTACGCTGAGTGAAGGGCCATATTTGCCTTTAACGCTGCTACGAACAAAACAAATCTTTTTCTTTTTGTAACTATTTGGTAGTCTTAAGGTTAATTGTGTATAGTAGTTTTTAAGGTAAATAAAAATATTTTCTTTCTTTCTTTCTTTCTATGGAAATTTTAAAAGGTTTTCCTTCCCAAGCGAACTGATTTATGGGATCCAAAGAAAAAAATTCAGCTTGATCCATTCAGTAGTTATAATGTGAAGAAGTATCAAATGTACGTCCATCCAATCAATCAAAGCTTTCACATTTATAATATTACTGTGATAAGGATGTACCTATAGCACACTATCACACTAATATTATAAATGCGAAAGTTTGGATGGATGGATGGATAGATAGATGGATGGATGGATGGATGTTTGTTACCTCTTCACGCCAAAACTACTGAACGGATCGTGCTGAAAATTTGCATACAGGTAATTCTAATCCTGGAATCAAACATAGGCTACTTTGTATCCCATAAATCAGTTCCCATGGGATAGAAATCACCTTTAAACGTTTCTATAGAAACAACGCGTGAAAACTAGTGAAAAAATAAATGCTTGAGCACTAAAATAGTCATCTTATTCTCATTCCTAATAATATCTTCAAGAACAGCTATCAGCCTATCTCACTCCGCTATTAGGAAAAGACCACATAATAAAGGAAGAGTTTTAAACAAAGCCGCAGGAATTTACTAGTCCCCAATTAATCTAATCAAATAGGACTAATGACCAAGTTTATTTCGATTCGCTGATTAGATAGGAAGTGATTGCGATAGGAAGTGATTGCAGGTCTCAATTATAATTACTTTCTGTAAAGTCAGTGTTTTTCTAACGTAGAAAGGTGACCCTTTTATATTTATTATTTTATTTAATCATAGCTCCTGGATAGAGGCCTCCTTTACCCGTACGTACCAGTGGAATCGCAGCTTTAAATGATAAGCCGGTTTGAATTTAAACTCTCCTAGAACCAAACTATACCAACCAGCTGCTTTAGTTACGAAAGCCATGAAAGCCTAAGCACCAATGAATGTGAATGAAAACAACCAAATTAATATCAACCAAATGTTGAATGTTGAAGTGAGTGTCCACTGAAATCTCGAGCCGGCTCTGTGTCCATTATCATCAACATCATCATCAACCTTGACGACCTCTGTGGCGCAGCGGGCGAAGGTCTGCCTGCGACGCAGGAGGTCGCGGGTTCGATTCCCGCCTCGGGACAAATGTTTGTACGATCTGCAGACATTTGTCCAGGGTGTTCTGGATGTTTTCTATGTATAATAAAAAATATCTATCTATGTAGTGTATTGTATTAAGTATATCAGTTATCTAGTACCCATAACACAAGCTCTGCTTAGCTTGGGGCTAGATAATGCTGTGTGATTTATCCAGCATTATTTATGACCCGAAAGAAAACATAAAGTCACATAAAGTAAAGAAAAAATAAGTCCATCCCAAGGTTGCCTGGAAGAGATCGCTCATAGCGATAAGGCCGCCTTTGTACTTCGTCTACACTTAGCATTTATTTCTGTATTGTTATCTGTCTTTGTGTGGTACAATAAAGTATTATCTATCTATCTATCTATCTATCTATAAATGGAAGTTACGGGGCGGAGCTCTCTTTCATAATTTTAATTAAACAATAGTTTAATATGAGACATATCCAAAACACTCACAAATGTAGGTACATAGTGGTGTATATTTGGTTGTGGTTTGTTTATGAAATGAAATGAAATTTACAGTAGAAACTGTGTACAAAAAAGATCTTAAAAGCTAGGTTGAACAACAGTTTATCCAATTTCTAAGAAATCAAATAATATCGCAAAAATTTTCGAGTTCGACGGGACTTGAACCCGCATCCTTCCCTCAGTACGGGAATGTTAGCCAGAGCGTGAGGCTTACGCACTATAATAACAAAAACCTTAAGCAGTTTTTCCATTCATTATGGACGTACAAAATTTACTTATATAACTAGGTAATTTATTGATTATAAATATTCGTTCATGTCATAAAAACATTTATCTAAAACCCACCTACGGAGTTTTGTCTCGAATTTACTAGTAAGCATTTCTCTTGTCTCTAGGAATTTTGTTAAATACTTTTACAGTCATGGTAGAGCAATTTTTCCCACTCAGTGCAGTTTTGTGTGGTGATTGCCCCCACACAAAACTGCACTGAATGGGAAGGGAAAGAAGCTGAGTGGGTTCTCTATTTTTATAACAGAGTATTTTTTATCGTTATACTGGTTAAAGAATAAAGCGTGCTCTTTTACAAAACAGCCAATTTGGAAGGTGTCCTAACGATTTAATCACTGACGATGATGAATTACCTTCCAGTATACCATGTTAACCTAACAATGTCCGGCGGCAACTCCAAAGCCAAGTCCAACCGTCACTCGGGCTGGGAGGAGGCGGGGGCGGAGTTCTACCAGGAGCTGTACCCCGGGGCGGAGGGGGAGCTGTTCGAGAATCTGCAGCGCGCCGACGCGACCAAGCTGCACACGCTGCTGCCTTCCAAGCAGGCGCGGAACAGTGAGTGTAGAGACAATAGACTGTTATTTTAGATCAACCAGGAGGAGAGGGGAGCTGTTCGAGAACCTTCGACGCGGCCAAGCTGCACGCTGCTGCCTTCCGAGCAGGCGCGGAACAGTGAGTGTAGAGACAATAGACAGTTATTAGTTCTACCAGGAGAAGAGGGGAGCTGTTCGAGAACTTTCGACGCGGCCAAGCTGCACGCTGCTGCCTTCCAAGCAGGCGCGGAACAGTGAGTGTAGAGACAATAGACAGCTATTAGTTCTACCAGGAGGAGAGGGGAGCTGTTCGAGAACCTTCGACGCGGCCAAGCTGCACGCTGCTGCCTTCCAAGCAGGCGCGGAACAGTGAGTGTAGAGACAATAGACAGCTATTAGTTCTACCAGGAGGAGAGGGGAGCTGTTCGAGAACCTTCGACGCGGCCAAGCTGCACGCTGCTGCCTTTCAAGCAGGCGCGGAACAGTGAGTGTAGAGACAATAGACAGTTATTAGTTCTACCAGGAGGAGAGGGGAGCTGTTCGAGAACCTTCGACGCGGCCAAGCTGCACGCTGCTGCCTTCCAAGCAGGCGCGGAACAGTGAGTGTAGAGACAATAGACTGTTATTTTAGATCAACCAGGAGGAGAGGGGAGCAGTTCGAGAACCTTCGACGCGGCCAAGCTGCACGCTGCTGCCTTCCAAGCAGGCGCGGAACAGTGAGTGTAGAGACAATAGACAGTTATTAGTTCTACCAGGAGGAGAGGGGAGCTGTTCGAGAACCTTCGACGCGGCCAAGCTGCACGCTGCTGCCTTCCAAGCAGGCGCGGAACAGTGAGTGTAGAGACAATAGACAGTTATTAGTTCTACCAGGAGGAGAGGGGAGGTGTTCGAGAACCTTCGACGCGGCCAAGCTGCACGCTGTTGCCTTCCAAGCAGGCGCGGAACAGTGAGTGTAGAGACAATAGACAGCTATTAGTTCTACCAGGAGGAGAGGGGAGCTGTTCGAGAACCTTCGACGCGGCCAAGCTGCACGCTGCTGCCTTCCAAGCAGGCGCGGAACAGTGAGTGTAGAGACAATAGACAGCTATTAGTTCTACCAGGAGGAGAGGAAGAGCTGTTCGGCCAAGCTGCACGCTGCTACCTCCAATCAGGCGTATAGTTATGATGACGTATGATCACCCATACATACAGCACACTGTTGAAAGTCACTCCACCAAACAAGAGGAGTTTATCCATGGCTTAACTTGTATGGCCAGTGGTGAGCAATAAGAGCAACTTCGCATCTCAGCCTGCACTATACAAAATAAAACTTTTACAGAGGCATTAAAAATAAGGTTAGGATACGTATCACAAACTGCCCAATCGATTTTTGAAAATTCCTTCGTTTAATATGATAATAATAAGATAAAATAGCTGGTGGCGCTGATTTGGGTCGGGGTAGCGCCTTAACTGTGATAGACTTCCAAAATATTTGGTGATCGTGCACTTTTTTTCGTTATATCCTGATTTTTGCAAGTGACTAATAACCGAATAGATAGACGCTTAACGTCACAAAACGTTAATGCATCTTCGGCAATTTGACCCGAATTTGCAAAAGTTGCCTGGTAGAGATCGCTTCTAAGCGACAAGGTACTTATGTATTTTTGTTTTGTTTTGACCCGCCGCGCCATCACGGAAAAAGTCCAAAATACTGAAAAGATAAGAAAAAAATTATCATAATGACCTGACCTGTCATAGCTGCCATCTTGAAAGATTTACTGTTATCAAATCCAAGAAGTATAAAACTTACTAAAGTATGAAATCAAACTTAATTAGTCCGCGTCTAATAATTAGTTAAAGAACAGTTTGACCTGTTTTCTCAAGCTGTTCTTCGTGATAAACCTACAATAAATAAAACGGAAGCTCAGTGAGGTGTTGTGTTTTCAAATTTAGTACTGGGTAAACGGGGTAAATAGAGACTTAAGTGTCAATATAAATGGATGAAATAGTAGAGCAAAACATCCTTTTGCAGAGGTCAGATCGACTGACACAGATGGTACACAGGTGACGTCTTGCTCCAGTATTTCGTCCATTTCTATTCCCCCGTTTTACGGCTAGTTTTCGTAATTGATGGATAGCTTTCACATGACATCCTTACCTGAAAGGGTAGGACTGCACTCATGCAGTAAGTACATACTTAGTCGATTTCACGTAGGAATCGTTATAGAAAAGTTAGCTTACCTTTATTTCACGCAATATAAATTAACTAAGATGGAAATCACAGCTAACATCTACCTAAAAAATGTAAAAGTAAAGAAATATTAATTGGAGCAAATAATACAAATAAGAATAGATAGACTTTATTTAAAACACATGATACGTAACAAATGATGACGTAGTTATATTTTAACTAGTTCCTACCCGCGGCTTCGCACGCGTTGTTTCTATGGAAAAAGTTTTAAGGTTATTTCCATCCCATGACTGATTTATAGGATAAAAAGTAGCCTATGTTTTATTCCAGGCCTAGAATTGCATGTATGCTTAATAATTTCAGTCCGATCCGTTCAGTAGTTTTGGCGTGAAGAAGTAACAAATATCTATCATTATTATTAACTAGGTAATTTTTTTGTAATATTCTTATTTTTGTTTAAGTAATTGTAATAGTTGCAAGCTGTACTAGTAAACTAATAAATTATTTTTCTTTTATTTCATCCATACGTGTAAACATCCAAACTTTCGCATAAACTTAAGTATAATATAAGTGTGATGTTCCAAAAAAACTGTTTCAAGAAAATCTGTCGGGGGGGGGGGGGGTTACATTTTTTTATTTTGTTCTTGTTCGCTGATACAGTCCAGTCTGATAACACACAACCTCTGCTTACTTTGGGGTTAGAAGATGTTGTGCGGATTGTCCAAAATTATTTGTTGAATAATCTTTATTTAATCAGAAGCTTAATATTTAACAACTGGTGTACCTACGTGCCAATAGCCAGGGTACAAAGCCTGCATTTAAAAGGGCTTATCAAATATTAGTACTTATATAGCTGTGTGGCTTAGAATTTGCACCACCCCAACTCTTCCCGCGGGTGTCGTAAGAGGCGACTAAGGGATATCCAGGGGGCGGGCAGCAGCGCCCCCTGCAGAACATTCTACCACCGAACTGCGATCCCCAACCCGCATGCCCAGCGTGGGGATGGGCAACCAACACAGGCTGTTGAGGTTGAGGTATCAAATATTGTCTCAGCTGTAGAAATCAAACCCGAAACATCATCTCACATGCAATTGTTTCCTTGCAGCCACCACCGTCAAACGAACACGCTCTCAAAATGACCGTCGCCAGTCAACATTCGCTCGCACGATGCAGAGCAGGGACATCCACCTCTCCATGCTACCGGATCTATCAGGTCAGTTCCATACTTCCACACCTTCATTGTGAGCTGTGTGGTGCCGGCTTAGAATTTGCACCACCCCAACTCTTCCCGCGGGTGTCGTAAGAGGCGACTACCGGGGGCTGGCAGCAGCGCCCCCTGCAGAACAATTCTACCACCGAACTGCGATCCCCAACCCGCATGCCCAGCGTGGGGATTATGGGCAAGATAAAAGCCAACGAGGCGCTTAACAGGGGGAGGCCTGCGTCCAGCAGTGGACCAATACAACATACTTGGCCTGATTATTAAATGTAAACGAGACTTACCTTTGACCCTATTACAACCTCTAACTATTGAACAAACATACAAGCTGGTTACCCTAGTTTACTTATTAATTAGTAATGATTATCAAAACATGCAGTCATTCGATTGTTCTTAGTTTGTATGGCCGTGTTTTGATAGTTTATTGCAAATGTGTAGTTTTTAAATTAAGGTATGGAAATGAAAGTTCTTTGTAACGATTAATAATAATCATTTATTTTTCTCTCACAAGGTTAAGCGATATATAATACAAAGGTTATGTTGACAGAATAATGATGGACTAAAATGTTAACCTGCGTTGTGAGAGACTGGTGTCTGAAAAGGGTATAAGAAACCTGTATTACAGGTCACCAGTGCTCCGCGGATCTAACACTAACACCTTATTTCTTATTCGATAATAATTTAAGCAACCCCACAGCCGCGATTTTGAAGCGCGACTTGTTGCGATTTTGTAGCTCGATTCAGATTCAGATTTTTTATTTCCAACATAGTTACAGGTCGTACAAGTGGTACCATAGTCTTACTTAATTTGTAAGTACCTAGTGCTAATTAAAATTAATATAGTAAAACAACAATACAATACAAATACAAAAATGCTTTATTGTACACCATAAAAATAACATAAGGAGACATTACATAAGACAAGTACAATGTATATACAATAACAGTTTAAATAAAAAAATTGATTAAATAAAACATAAAAATAACCATTATAATAATCATAAATCTTAAACAATCTAACTTTCATTACACATAGCTGCGTTTTTATAAGCGCGTGCCCAGGGCCGTCTTAGGCCATGCCGGGGCCCCGGACCACACAACAATTTGGGGCCCTGTTTGAACGTATAATAAAATCAGCCAAGTGCGAGCCGACGCGCACACGGGGGGTTAAATAGGAGCACAACATACCTACTAATAGAAAGAACGGTGAGCGAAGCGAGCCACGAATTTTTTGTGACAATAGGTGCGGCGGGGGTGGCGAGCTATCTCAAGGGTTTCACATAAAGGCCACAAAACTCAAATACTAATTGTCTGATATAGTGGAGGTATGTTTTTGTGGAGTGATTCTTCTTTAAGTATTCTCTGGCTGTGTGAGCGAGTAGTCACCCCCTGGTGCTTGGTGGAATGGCGGCGAAACACGGAACTATATACGTATTTTCTTCCTGGGAAGTGGCAATGCCACGTTTTCTGTGAAACTGTACAATATCACTATTAATAGTAATGCTAAACAATTCACATAATATCATAAGCTAGCCCTAAGCTAAGCAGAGCATGTGTGTGGTGTGTGTAGCTTGTGTGCATTGGATTCTCACTGCTCAGGGTTGCCAGAAAATCGCTCAGTTGTCGGTCTTTTGGGGGCCCCCTGACGATGGGGGCCCTGGGCCCGAGCCCCGTGTGCCCTTATGGTAAAGATGGCATTGCGCGTGCCGCCGCCCGCGCCCCCCAAAACGCAAGACGCAGCTGTGTGTAAGATGGCATGCGTCCTAATACAAAATGTTCCGTGAACAATTATCACAAAATCGCAGGACGCGAAAACGCTTCGCCCAACTTCTATCGCGTCGATAAAATCGCAGCAGTGTGTAAGATCGTATGCGTCTTAGTACAAAATGTACTGCAAACGAATATCACAACAAATCGCGCGACACAAAACGCGCTTGAAAATCGCGGCTGTGGGGTAGAGGCTTCATAGTATAAAATTTGACTTGTATAAGTGCTTATTTATTTGTAAGCCTAACTAAAGAAATAAAGTTATGTACATCTGAAGTCTGAGCTGTGTGGTGCCGGCTTCGAATTTGCACCACCCCAACTCTTCCCGCGGGTGTCGTAAGAGGCAACTAAGGGATATCCACCGGGGGCGGGCAGCAGCGCCCCCTGCAGAACGATTCTACCACCGAACTGCGATCCCCAACCCGCATGCCCAGCGTGGGGATTATGGGCATTACCCCCATGAGATAAAAGCCAACAAGGCCTTATCAGGGGAGGCCTGCGTCCTGCAGTGGACCAATACAGGCTGTTGAGGTTGAGGAAATCTGAAATCTGTCCCTGCATCTGTCGTTTCTATCATCCAAGTTGCGAATACCAGAACGTGCCTATGGTCGAGATTCTGCGGCGATACGATTAGCTTAGCAGAATAGGGTCCTAAAACGCTATGGTATTGATATATGTAGGTGTGGGTGGATATTGATCTATTATTACCCTGCACTGCATGAAAATCTATACTAATATTATAAAGAGGAGGAATTTGATTGTTTGTTTGTATTGAATAGGCTCCGAAACTACTGGACCGATTTGAAAAATTCTTTCACCATTAGGGAGCTTACTTTTCAGGGAGTGACATAGCTATATTTTATCCCGCAATTCCCATGGGAACGGGAACTACGCGGGTGAAACCGCGAGGTAAACACATGGTTGAGTAAAATAAATATACCTGCTTCTTTACTGGATGTTAAAAATAACCTGCTATTTCAGAGAACCTATCGAACGAAGAGCGCACATGGGAAGAGATTATGGAGATCAAATCAATGCCTGTTCCTATGCATCAGAAGATAGAACTCAAGGCTAGATTACAGGTAAATTATGAAATTAAAATAGTGTAGGACAATTCACACAGCGTTATCTAGCCCCAAGCTAAGCAGAGCTTGTGTCATGGGTACTAGATGACTGATATACTTAATACAATACACTACATAGATAGATATTTTTTTATTATACATAGAAAACATCCAGAACACCCTGAACAAATATCTGCAGATCGTACATACATTTGTCCCGAGGCGGGAATCGAACCCGCAACCTCCTGCGTCGCAGGGGGACCTTCGCCCGCTGCGCCACTGAGGTTGTCATAATGAGTAGGTTTTGTGTCATTTTTATAAGTTAAATGGCAAATAAATGATTTTGTATTTTTATTTCGAGACTAGATGGCGCTGTCAAATCAGTATATTTTCTCTTTGCTACCGTGCTTGGTAACGGCCATAGGTTTCCAATCACGTGTTCTTTTGCAATCATAATATAATTATTTACTTCACAGAACGCCACAAAACTCCGTCTCCAAGGCTTCGAGCAACTCCACTGGAAGCAACGTAAAGTCTGGCATCGCTTCAGCATCCGATTCTCAGAACTCCTGGGAAAATTAGAACTCTGGCAATCAGCGCTTAGAGAAATCGAAGGTAAATTTGGAACCGGCGTTGTCTCATATTTCCTATTTCTACGATGGCTTCTATTCCTAAACATAGGAATATCACTAATTATAGTAGTTTTTCTAGTCACACCAAAGATTGTTTTAGTTGAGGAAGACAGATTTTGTGATAATAATTCTATAGATAACAATACTTCTTCCACTTGCTGTTCCCAAGCGTATTTCGAAAAGAATGACTCGGATACCAACATATTCCTAGATATAATACAGGGCACTGGGATAGTGGAACGAACTATACTCTTCTATGGGGTCTATTCTGACCAAATTTACAAGTATTATGTCAAGAATTTGTTCGATTCTGAGCTATATTACGATATGCCTATGGCTTATATTCTAGTACCGATTGCATGGGCGCTGCTATCCCTTATAGCGATAGTGAAAACGGGAGCGAGAGGTTTTAAAGAAAAGTTGATTGAAAGTGAAGGGCAATTCTACATGTATTGCAATTTAGTTTTTGGAGGTTGGGACTTTTGCATTCACAATAACAAATCCGCGAAAATAAAACACAAGGCTATCTACACAGAGTTCAAAGGTTGTCTGGAAGAAGAGAGGTATAAAGAGGAAAAACAACTGCGTACAAGAGAAGCTCTTTTTTGGCTGCATTTGAAGAGAATTCTCATAAATTTATTAGTTTTCTGCATTTTAATCGGTGCGGGGATTTTGATCTTTGTCGCTTTCAACTTTTCTATGAACGCTTTGGCGATCAATACCGAAACAAATGAAGAGCTACAAAGCTTTGATATCATCAATACAACCCGAGCAAAATTTACTTCTAGCTTCTCAAGAAGTGAGATGTCCTTTGGGCAAATACAGAATATGTTTTTGGAATTCCTCCCGTTTCTAACTATAGTTGTACTGAACTTGATTGTCCCCGAGATGTTTAGTTATTTGATACAATTTGAAAACTATACGCCAGCTAGAGTTCTACTCATAACTTTACTCAGGACAGTTCTGCTCAAGCTCTCTTCCTTAGCAGTTTTGCTAAGCCAATTATACTATTACGTGAGAGACAAGGGTTCTGTGTGTGGGATACCAACGAATACAGAACAATTACAATCAAATTTTGAGTGTTGGGAAACATATGTTGGACAACAGCTATATAAACTTCTGCTAACAGATTTCGCGGTTCAATTTGTTACGACATTCATAATAAATTTACCTAGAAGCTTCATAGCTAGGCATACTAATAGCAGATGTTTCAAAATCATAGGAGAGCAACAGTTTTATCTACCCAAACATGTGTTAGATATAGTATATATTCAGACTATTATATGGATGGGAACGTTTTTCTGTCCTTTCTTACCTATAATGGGTACTGGTTTCTATTTCATAATTTTCTACGTAAAGAAATTTACATGTTTAGTCAATTGTACCCCGTACCATGTCGTTTATAAAGCATCAAAATCTAAGTCGTTGTTCATGTCGGTGCTGTTACTAGGGTTTTTGTTTTCGATAATCCCTGTAACATTTTCTATAGCAGAAGTGTTGCCATCTATAAACTGTGGACCATTTCGTTCTTACAACACTGTCTGGGAGTATGTTTTACAAACTTTCGAAGGGTTCCCTTACTTTTTACGAGTGATTTTGTTCAAAATTGGTACATCCACGTTTGCGATCCCAGCTTTTGCTATATTACTGTTCTTTTTGTATTATTATTGGGCTGTGGCTGCTGCTAATAGGCATATGGTGACAGTTTTGAGGAATCAACTGGTTTTGGAAGGTCACGACAAGCAGTTTTTGTTGAACAGACTTAGTGCGTTTATAAGACAGCATCAGAAACGTTGTGAGAGGAAGAATAGAGCCAGTTTCGCTGATGATAATCCGTCTACTAGTGTACATCAGAGCTCAAGATAAATATAAATATATAATTATAAAAATATATATGTATGTTGTCGACCTCTGGCGCAGTGGGCGAAGCTCTAACGGAGACACTGCTAGCGGGTTCGATTCCCGACGGACAAATGTTGACCTGAAAATATTTCTGCTGGGTCTGAGTGTTTTCTATGTATAAATATATACTTATATGTGTAGTATATGAGTCATCTTGTACCTATAACACAAGCTCTGCTTGTTTTGGAGCTAGACGATGCTATGTGAAAATGTGCATCGTTATACATATATTTATTGAGAGTGGGTATTATTCTGTATATATCGGGTGCTAGATGATATATAAAATACTCTGATGTACTTGTTAAGAAGTTAGTTATAATAAATATCATAGTTATTGGCTCATTATGTGGTTCTTAAATGTAATTTATTTTTGCTCATATTTGGTGCAAATCGCTAGAATTAGGCTTATGGTTGGCTAACAGATTTTATAAAAAAGAATCTAAATTGGCTCAAAAATGAAATGATAAATAAGACATCTTTTTAGAAAAAAAAAATGTTTTTCTCTATTGCTCATTTTAAGTGCCAATATGTATTCAAAACACAACAATGCATTTTTAAACCAAACTTTTGCTGTATCATTTGTCTGACTAATTTAGAGAATTTTATATTAATATTTACGATACTTTAAAATTACCTATGCATAAATATGTTGTCCAAAAATAAAAAAATACGTGATGTAATCAATTAATTACTATCATGTGCATTTTTGACTAATTATGCATTTAAGTGATTTAATTGTATATGTGTGTTGTAACATACTTTTTTCCCATGTAACGCATTTCTAGGATAATTTTAGTACTTACTTTCTTTTTTAAAATATACTGTAATTTTTTTATACGTCAGTCTATGTCTATTTATTCTGTAGGAAATAAGCAGTCTTTTTTTTAATTTTAGCGAAATTTTGACATAATAATGTTAAAAACTCAAATAAAATATGATGTTTCGTGAGTTTTCGATATTTTTACCAATAAGCTGTCACGTATTATACGCATAATACGGTTTACACCAAAAAAATTAAATCATCCAGTATTCTATAGCATTTTACTGTAAGGCTATGGTTACGAAAATGTGGAAAAATACAGTAAAGTTTGACTGAACGAACATGTGGAAATCAAATACTGCCAACGTAAAATATTGAAAAAATTATTAATCGTAAAAAAAATTGGGTAAAATTTTGTATGTATGTACTATTAGCATTACCAAAACATATATCTGTACTTATTCCACGCATTTACTATCTTGGTGACAGATGCACGCCTATGAAGTTCCCTTAACATTGACAGGTGAGCGAATGAAGACTGAATGATAGAATGAAATATTACATGGACACAGTTACTTTTCAACAATAGAGATGCAAATCTGTCAATTCGAAAAATATCGGATTGACAGATTCTGCCTATGCATGATTCGATTTTTATCGAGTCGACAAAATGTAACGAAGATTTTTCAATTTGATTTTTCCGTGAAAAGTATTGAAAATAGTATAAAACTTATAGTTTACCTCAGTAACTGAGAGAAACGCGTGTAATGCCACGGGCACGAAAATAGTAAATACAACAACAAAAAATAATACTAAGGATTTGTTATTATAGTGCGTACCTCACAATCTGGGTAATTTTTTTTGAAATCAAATATTATCCCAAAAGAAATTCCCGGCAAAGTCGAACATTTTTGGGATATTTCTTATATAAATTCTATTTTATTCTGTGATTTCTATAATACTTTTTTTTAGATAGTAGAAGCCTTTATTCACAAAGAAAATAACACTAATATTATAATATTATTTTATTCTGTGACATATTAGGATTCTAAAAATAAAGTACCTTATTGAGTATGCCTGTAAAATAATACGAAATGTTGAGCAAAAATAACTAATTGATTGCAACTTCTTCATAATCATCGATTGTCATAAAAATCTACTATGTAAATTATAAGGACATGAATGTTTGGTTGTCATTTGAACTGACAGAAAGGTAATAAATGCGTGGATGCATATATAATAAATAAGAGTATAAATTGTTGTTGTATGTATGATATCTTTATTATTATTATTTATTTAATTTTGATTGACAACAAACTCATGTAAATATGTGAATAATTAGCATTTAAATAATTTAAGTCGTAAACTAGCGATCTCAATTATATCTTCCTATGTTATATGTTTTACAATTTTATAATGTTTAAGTACCTAACGTTATTTTCACTAATTTTTAATTTGACCTTTTATAAGTAAAAAGTTTTTTTTTTTTTCAAATTAGTTGACCTTTTACTTATAAAAGTGTAAAAGTGTTCAGAGACGAACAGCCTTCACAAGATTTTGGTTTTTGATGTACTGGTTTCGCCTCTAAGTTCCACACACTGAAATTAAAGTACATAGTTAGTTTGCCTTTCCTAAGATACCAGTTACTTTGAGATCTCGTCTAATTCAGTCAATACAGAAAATTAGTGAAAATACCCATTATAATTATTAAATTATTATAATTAATTGTAGCACAATTTTATTACTATAAGTTATTTAATTATATATGTTTAGTAACTGCAGGTCGGAAACTTTACTTTCATTATATCTAATTTAAAATGGCAGCAATAGAGACCCTGTATTCATAATCGTTTTATTGTGCACTGGGTGTTTGATATTGCGACAGACATAATTTTTTGGGTAGTTGGGCTATATTTCTCCGGCAGACTCGATAACCTAATTGTCACGGTTGCTGAGATATGTTTTTATTGAGATTTTTTGAAAATCTCCCAAAATGTCGCCTTTGATTCATTATATCTTTTTTGTTTGTGATTGCTGACATGACGATTGATGACACAAAATAATTTATGCTGTATTTGTAAATGTAAACTTATTCTAAATAAATTATTACTGAATGCAATTCACTTAAAACTTACGAGCATTCAAAGTCATAGTTGAAAAGTTATGAATCGTGACAAATTCTTTGAAAATGTTCTGTAGTTATTGTCCTTTCTAACGATTTGCTACATGGCATAAGAAATTATTTATTAGGTCTTCAAAAAAACAGATAGGTACAGATAGGTAATACTCAGATGTGAGGGCTAACCTACGTTCTCTATCTAAAAACCTCAGCTTACGTGTTTACTGGTGTATTTCTAATATAAAAGAATTTCGAGAGAGAAACACACGTCCGCTTCACAAAATGGCCGATGCAAGAAGAGAGAGATGCCAACTCTTTATTTCCAATATTCCTAAAAATCCTAATACAAACAGGAAGCTATCTGTCGTGCACATCAAGAAATTATATCGATCGCAATACCAAACACACTGTATACGATGTAAAACAAGAACATAAACAAGATAACGAGTAAGGTGCCATAGTAAAAGTTACGTAATGTATTGTAAACATTAATAAATAACTACACAAGATACCTGCATTTTATATACTAGTATTTCCCCCCGGTTTTTGACTAACAAAACATGGCTAAACTAATAAATCGAATAATGTTTAATTTGTTGATTTTTTTTTTAATTTGCTTTTGGTGGCTTTCATATCACTGCGGCCATGATAGGCCTATTGTGATCGCCACTTTGTGTGTTCAGCCGAAGCAGCGGCGTTCACAGTTCGCCACTAACCCTTGCAGCTGCTAGGAACTGTAGGATTTTCTTCGGGGTGGAGTCTTTTAGCTCGTCTGGGCTAAGCAGGTGCTTGCCCAGATGGATGCTACGTTTTTGCACTCTCCTAGAAGATGGAGAGGCGTTTCCTCCGCCTCCTCACAGAACCTGCAGGATTGTGTGTCGCTTAGCCCCAGTTTGAACATGTGCTTGTTGAGGCGACAGACAAATCAGACCAAATTAAACACTAGGGTAAAGTTGATTATAGATGTTGCCGGTACTTTCATAACGATCGAAATAATAAGGATGACATAATTTAACGACCGGTGTGGCGCGGCGCGCGAATGTGCGCCTGCGACGCAGGAGGTTGCGGGTTCGATTCCCGCCCTGGGACAAATATTTGTACGATTTACAAATATTTGTTCCGGGTGTTCTGGGTATTTTCTATTATTATTATTAAGAGCCTGCATGATCCCACTGCAGGGCAAAGGCCTCCCTTTCCACCTCCATTCCTCTGTTGTCAGCCAATTCTGGCCATTTTTGGCTGTAGGCGTCCAGTTCATCTTTCCATCTCCGCCGGGGCCTTCCACGCGGTCTTCGCACATTAGGAACCCAGTTTGTGATGGCTTTCGCCCAGAGTTCTTCCGGCATGCGACATACGTGTCCAGCCCAGTCCCATTTCAGTTTGGTAGACTTCACAGCTACGTCTATCTCAGGGGTGGAAAATGGTCAGTAAAAGTCAGTTTTTTTGGCTAAGGTCAGTAAAAGTCAGTTTTTTTGAAAAATGGTCAGTAAAGTCAGTATTTTGAGGATCAGGGGCTACGTTCCCACAAAAGTGTCTGGTTTCTGTAGATTGAGATGAAAATAATACTGTTTTGGAGTGGGTGTCCCTTAAAAATCTCTTATCATATCTTTTTCTTTTTGGTAGATAGTAGTTCCATACACTACACGTACGTATAATTAATTATGAATTTATTCTCTAAATCCTTTTTTTTTTGGATAAAAACTGTTAGGGAAAAGAAGTGGCTGTCTGGATGGCACTCACCTGCTATCTCACGTCGGTGGTGGCTGCAGCCGTCCAAACTAGATGGACCCACTGCAGGGTTCCCTGGGACACTTGTCTTCCACAGGGGCTGGTTTTGGCTTGATTCTCCGGAGTTGTGTGTTAAGGTACGAAAGGGGGGTCGCGAATCGATCAATTTAGATATCGCGGACGCGTTAGAAACTTCAGGGGCGGTCGGCTGTTGGATGTGACCGCGCAGCACTGAGTTGGCTCGAGGACTGTCTTGCCGGTCCGAAGGCCTCCGACGCGGAGGGCGCAGATCACGTGAGTGGTTTTACCACCAGTAGCCAATTGAAAAACAGTAGCATTATGTCGAGATTTGAACCTCCAAGTTGTGTTTGCTTTGCAATCGAATAGATGCTACCCTAATAATTTATTTAATTAAAGAAATATGGACCACTCGATCAGGAACAATATAAATGATATTATGAAAAATATTACTTAATCATATTCCGTCACGGAACAAACACTATCACTTTAGAACAAAAGCACTCATCATAAATTATTAACCTGGTACTTAACTACAGGGTGTAAAATGTACAGTGTACGTACACTGTGTACAGGGGTGGAAAATGGCAACTAACATTCGTATTTTGATGTCCAATTGACCGACCGGGCGTCAGTATTCTAGAGATTTGGTCAGTAAATGGTCAGTATTTTAAAGAGATACTGATGTCGATTCAGTTGTCTTAAATTTTACTATTTCTAAATTTTCTAAGTTAGGTTGACCTAAAATTATGGTATTCTCTGTACAAATCCTAAAAATACTACAAAATTAATATTTCTCTTTTTTCAAAAGAATCTGGCCGTTTTTTACTAGAATAAATTTTAACCACGACCAAATTAGATGCCTGCTAAAATTTGGTAGACATTTCTAATCATAGCTAAAATACAATGCAAAGAATAGGATTTTAACTATTTTTACTAAGTTGAGTTGTTTTAGATCTGTCAACCTAATTTTAAACCTGACAATCTAATTTTTGAAACATAGAATAACTTTCGTCTATTTTACATTCCTCAATCCTAATTTTAGCTAATTCTAAAACAACAAAATCGAAACCATTGTCAGTAAAATTAGTATTTTTGACCATGGAATCACTTTCCACCCCTGCTATCTGAATCTTGGAGCGCAGTGTTGAGTTTCTGATGTGGTCTTTTAATTTAACTCCAAGAATGCTGCGTTCCATAGCTCTTTGGCAGACACCGAGGCGAGATTTTTTAACATCGGTAAGTGACCATGTTTGCGCGCCGTACGTGAGAATGGGGAAATTGCACATGTCCATTAGTTTCCGCTTTATGGAGAGTGGCAGCGGTCCTTTCATAATATGTCTGTAGGCGACCTCTAGGCGACAACGGCCGAACTACAAGGCTAACGTGTCAATGGGCGTTTTTCGACTCACCGGCCCGGCACCGGGACGGCACCGGCATGGCCGTGCACAGGCACCGGTGCCGGGGCTTCGTTTTTCCACTGTGCCGGTGTCGATGCCGGCTTACGCTCGGTGAGTGGTACAGTGCTGACACGGACTTCAACACGACGACACGTAAAGTACAACGCGTAGATAGATATAACAATGGTATCGTCAAGCCTTCGACTATACTTGTTATATCTTTTACACCTACGACGCCGATACCGAAGTAGAGACGTCAAATTTTGGATTCATCCATTACTAAAAGTTAGATACCTAGAAGGAACATATTATACCCTATTTGAAAAGTTGAAAATGGACCCCAGAAAATTCTTCAATTATTTTCGCATGACCGAAGAAACATTTAACAACTATTTAACGCTCTCCTACCCGCCCCGCGCACTCACACACGCACATTGCCACAATTCATATACAGTACACATGCAGTTTTGCCGGGCCGGCACCGAGTGGGAAGCTTGCTACCCCGGCGACGGCGACGGCACCGGCGGGACTCTACGCCGGGCCGGTGCCGGCGCCGGTAAGTGAAAAAGCGAGCCATACATTTTCATACATTTTTGTTACCCCGGCACCGACACCGGCGCCGGCGTCGGTGCCGGTGCCGGGCCGGTGAGTCGAAAAACGCCCAATAGAGGCGCTATCACCGATAAAACTGAAGTTAGTAAAACCCTAACTAAGCGCTTCAATGAGTGACCGCTAGATGTCGTTAAGAAAGATGCAAAAAGTGACCATTCCTAGATCGCGCAAACGCTGGATTCAGTTACAATTGACCATATAGGAGTTTCCGACATCAACTGTCGGTCGAAAGACCACCGGGCTCAGTGGACCAGATGGGTCGGGCCCGGTTCAGAGGAGATCTCCCTCTGTTCCTATTTGGGGGAAATCCAACTTTACCCCAAATGTCTCATCGACCAATCAACCGCATGCCCAGCGTGGCGATCATGGGCACTACCCCCGTGAGATATAAAACCAACAAGGCGCTTATCAGGGGGAAGCCAGCGTCGAGCAGTGGACCAAAACAGGCTGTTGAGGTTGAGGATCAATAGCTCTTCCAGGCGTGACCCGAGAGCTGGTGAGTATCTGGCGCAGCGCATCATCATTGCCATACAGCGTGGCAATGCAGCCAGCGTAGCGGGGACGCGACGACTGATATTGATATGGATCAGTTGAGCTACCTGTAGATTGTTTGCAACAGTCTGCAGTTGGCTCAAATAATTGAGCTCAAACAATTCTAAATACTGGTTCTAATTTATTTTAATAATTGATTATAATTTTCTTATAAGACTTATTTTTACTGGATTAATAAGTATGGCTATATATGCTATATCTAGCAGGTTTTAGGAAAGGTAGGTAGGTATAGAAATAATGCAAACAAATATCAAAAATAACATTTATTTTCAACTTTAGGTACACAAAATACAAAACTAAATGCTATTCTTTATAGACTTTATACAAACAACCCCCCTAAAATCTAGTGGGGGTCCACCCTAAAATTAGGGATCAAACGAACCAAAGTTAATCGCATAAACTCAACTATTAACTATTTTATAAATTCTTATAATTTACATTGTTTTCTAGCGACTAAAATAACAACTATTTATATCTATATTATACTAGCTATACAGGGTAGTGGTAATTCACTGACGCTTCGTTGAATGCAGGGTCTGCCCATTATCACGAAAACGCTCGTCGAGACCCAGGTCTATACACGGTGTATCATAATATGTGTACTATGCCGGGGAGGGCGGGGGGTTCAGACCCCAATGGTGATCAGTTGTGGGGGGGAAATAATTAAAAATTCCTATTTTCAGTTTCCTATACAAAAAGATTTAATTTCCTAATGCCTAAATAAAGTAACAACCCTATCCGGGTAACCTATACCTACCTATACCTCTGCAGGTATTTAAGTGGGCGTGGGGGTGTGGTTTGATAGATGCCGACAGCCAATTAGCGAAAGAGGGTGGTTCTTAAAGGTATAATTTGTTCTATGATTGGCGATTGACAACCGTTTCGCAAAGTCCGACCGCCAATCAAATTTAGGCGCCTGCCTCTGAGGACCATACTGAGGTCATTGTCCCAAGTGCAAGAAACAGCTGACTTTAGGGTTGTCACTTCGTAAAAAATCAGCTGTTCATGTTGAAACTTTGTCGCAGTTTTTTTCAGAGATAGCAATCGAAATTCGAAAAGTCGTTGAACAAAAGTTGTTCCCCGGGGGGGTGGAAATTCCCCCCCTTTCGGATAGTACACATGTTTTGATACACGTTGTATAGCACGATTCGCACATATCAGTGAAGCCACAGTTCAGTATCAGTGAATCTCAAATTCGTACAGAATATTGTCGGTCCGTCATCTCCGTGAATATTCTGTACCAAATTGGAGGTTCACTGATACTGAACTGTGACTACACTGATATGTGTGAATCGGTCCTCATTCGTAAACTTGTTAGAGAAGTAATGATATTAAAAGCCCCCCTTCCCCCATTCAATAATCTTGCATTAGAGGGGCTCTTACCCCTTAACTAAACTTAAAATTAATATTAACATAACGGCTCTGCCTTAAATTATCAGTTGGCGTGAATGTGCTCGGCTGACATCCAGCGAGACTGATGCCACTTAAGACAGCGCATTGCGCGCCATTTTGTGAAAAGGATAGGCATAGGATTTCGCGTTCATAGGAGCGGGACCGAGCATACGTTTTTGGAACGGCGTAAGCGCAAAAGTAAAGTTTTTGCTTATTTACAAGAAAACTACGCAACTTATGAAGAAACTGTATTAAGGAACCAAAGAATTAGTAATAACCTACGAATCAAAACATAAATCTTTTTTTATAGACCACATGGTTCCTGAGATCTTGACCAAATTAGGAGCAAAACAGTGTACTTTCATGATTTTTTTATCGTAATCATGTTTTCCAAGTAACGAACCAAAGAAAATATGTAGAATTTTATGTTTTTTACCACGGGGATCCCGTGAGTACCGAGGTCTAGGCCTAGTTTGACAAGCAATCCCGCCACGTTCGCCCCTTAAATCATCTTTCGTAGATGTAGCATATCGACTGTTTCCGATACAAAGGGCGTAACTCCAAATCACCTACTTGTGGCAATAAGCAAACAAAATAATAAATATCTGTTTTTATAGAACTTTTTCGTTTTTATACTTATAAAGTTGGTTTTAGGAAGAAAGTTCTTATATTTGGGCTGTCCTTTGTTTCATTTAATTACGGTTATATACGAGCGTTTGTTTAAAAGTTAGCATGGCCTTCTTCAGGTTGTATAAACCATATTTTTTGCAAAATGTAAAAAAAACATTAAATTTTAGGTGGTAAGAACCACTTCTTTCGTCGTAGCGAAATTTTAGATATACAGATCGAAAGAGTGTGAAAAAAAGGTTGCATCAAAAAGTCGTTTTGCCTAAAATGGTCTTTACGCCCTTTGTATCGTAAACAGTCGATATGCCAATGATGATAATTTGGAATTAAATGGGAGTGGGTAATTTATTTTGCTTTGGAAATTATTTTGTGTGTGGGTTATTTACATAAAATTTAAGAATTCCATCATCACGCCCAAGCTGAGGCAGAACCGGCAGTCCACGCAGTGTCAGTGAATTACGAATAACCCTGTATAATATATTTGCTTCTTACGTTGGATACAGAATGTACGGGTGGCAGTTTTAACAATATTTTACAAAATACCCTGTCATAATTGTATCTAATGTCTACAAAATACTGTGGCTTCATGTTATTGTCTTCATAAATGCCGCATACCTAAAACAGAAGGAAGAATGGGAGATTTATAAAAGATGATTTAGTTTATGTTGGATAAACTCAAGATGGCGGCATGACGTAGAGAATAATCCTCGAAAAATCAAGATGGCGGCATGACGTAGAGAATAATTCTCGACCTCGACAGCCTGTATTGGTCCACTGCTGGACACAGGCCTCCCCTGATAAGCGCCTTATTGGCTTTTACCTCATGGGGGTAATGCCCATGATCCCCACGCTGGGCATGCGGGTTGGGGATCGCAGTTGGGTGGTAGAATGGTTCTGCAGGAGGCGCTGCTGCCCGCCCCTGATGGATATCCCTTAGTCGCCCCAGATTCGAACCCAGGACCTCATATTCAGCAGTTGAAGAAGCTGACCGCTAGACCAACGAGGCGTTTTTAGGTATATCCCGTAACTATATATGTGTGTGTTTGGTTTTGAAAACTATTTATTTTGTCTTTCACCAACAATTTAGGAAATTTCCAACACTTATTGGAGACAGATCCGATATCATTAGTGTTGATTAAAATATTATAAAGAGGAAAGATTTGATTGTTTGTTTGTATTGAATAGGCTCCGAAACTACTGGACCGATTTGAAAAATTATTTCACCGCCGTTAGGAAGTTTACTTTTCAGGGAGTGATATGTTATCCCGGAATTCCCACGGGAACGGGAACTACGCGGGTGAAACCTCGAGGCGATTGTCAAGTGTTGAATAAATTTCCTTAATTATGGTGAAAATATTATAAAATACTAGATTCTGCCCGCGGCTTCGCACGCGTTAATTAAACAAAATTGTGAATCTAAACCATTCCCAGATCCCCTTGAACACACACAAAAAATTTCATCAAAATCGGTCCAGTCGTTAAAATTGTGAATCTAAACCATTCCCAGATCCCCTTGAACACACACAAAAAATTTCATCGAAATCGGTCCAGTCGTTTGAGAGACGTTCAGTGACATACACACTCACAGAAGAATTATATATATAAAGATTATTTATTTAAGTAGCTGTAAGTTTCCTTTTTGTAAAATATTTTGGTGTCCCTAAATGAATGTGTTTTCGAGTTAATAAATAATTGTATTGTATTGTACCTTAGTTGCCTTGTATAAATTACCAATGTTCAGTTGATAGGATGCGCTTGTTCGTAGTCGCCCTTGTCTAGATGGCGCTGCTTCGGCTCAAACATCAGCATCGAGACGCGCTCAGGGCCAGTTTTGTTGCGTTGCATATCTACAAAAAACAAAACATAAATCAAAACATAAATTACAATACAAGTAGTATCACACAATATGGTCAAGATGTTCACACATTCTCTGGTTCAGCAGGGCCATTCAGGCAAGTGCGGTGTCCTCTAAATTAGAAGCAAAATTTGCTTGTATTAGAGGCTCTAATACAAGCAAATTTTGCTTAAAGGGGGACCTCCAAACCCTGTATGTTTAATTTTTATATCGAAATATTTTTGTTGTTCCTCTCCGCTGCAGAGTCATCGACACAGATTCGCGCGAAATTTAAATATTATAGCGGTTTTTAATATTTTCTGTGTTCTGAAATCGCGAATTAACTACCAGAAAAGTAGTTTTCCATAAATAATTAAACATTTTCTTTATAGCACTAAATCGAAATGTGTCAAAACAGGGGTTGTTTTGACACATTTAGATTTAGTGCTACTTTTGGAGCAATTAATATTACAAGAACTTAATTACTAAAAATCAACATACTTATTACTAAAAACTACATTAAACTTTTCATTCCTTATTGTTGTAACAGTGGTTCATAAAAATAGCCTACGATTTGAGGAAAACTTATTTTCTGATAGTTTAGTTCCTTGCTTGGATTATTTCATGTCAGCGCGAAAAGTATCTGCCTAATAGGTTTTTCGAGAATTTATGGTAAACGAATCGATTTCCCGAATATTTAATTTTCTAAATGTTGATAAGCATGCAAATAGTAAATAGTCAGCTCCAGTTGACGCCGCACTAGGTGTGAGGCTGACGCGAGGCGTGGGCTGAGCCGCACGGCGGGAGGCGCTGCGGATAGTGTTACTTACATCTGAGACTGAGCCTGCGTTTGTGCGGCGCTGTCAGCTCCAGTTGACGCCGCACTAGGTGTGAGGCTGACGCGGGGCGTGGGCTGAGCCGCACGGCGGGGGGCGCTGCGGATAGTGTTACTTACATCTGAGACTGAGCCTGCGTTTGTGCGGCGCTGTCAGCTCCAGTTGACGCCGCACTAGGTGTGAGGCTGACGCGGGGCATGGGCTGAGCCGCACGGCGGGGGGCGCTGCGGATAGTGTTACTTACATCTGAGACTGAGCCTGCGTTTGTGCGGCGCTGTCAGCTCCAGTTGACGCCGCACTAGGTGTGAGGCTGACGCGGGGCGTGGGCTGAGCCGCACGGCGGGGGGCGCTGCGGATAGTGTTACTTACATCTGAGACTGAGCCTGCGTTTGTGCGGCGCTGTCAGCTCCAGTTGACGCCGCACTAGGTGTGAGGCTGACGCGAGGCGTGGGCTGAGCCGCACGGCGGGGGGCGCTGCGGATAGTGTTACTTACATCTGAGACTGAGCCTGCGTTTGTGCGGCGCTGTCAGCTCCAGTTGACGCCGCACTAGGTGTGAGGCTGACGCGGGGCGTGGGCTGAGCCGCACGGCGGGGGGCGCTGCCGATAGCGCCACATCGGAGTACGCTGTTTTCGACGAGTAACCTGTGAAAATAGATAGTTTAGTGTTCCGTCGACAGATATTAACAGCATTAGACTTTTTTGAAGTTGAAAGCTCAATCTTGAAAGCAAGATGGCGGAAGTTTGACTCAGCTGATGACTGATATTTTTACTAGGTAGGTGCCTTAGTCTCTCACCTCTTCTCTATGCTTATTTGATGGAAACTGGTAGTGATTTCTTGCTATGAAATATTTTTCAGACTTGTATCATCACGGCGGCCATCTTGTTTTTAGTACCTTTTTCTGTTGACCAAGCGACGGTATTTGTACCTATTTCGCAGTGATCAATGTGATCATGGTCATCTTGTGTTAAGGCGAATATATACCCCGATAGTGGCGCCACTACATATTTTATTTTATCATTACGTTATATAAAGGAATTATCAAAAAATCGGACCGCGCGTAGACGATATATATCATAAGCTTTTTTTAAATGTATCTGTAATAGTTTTGTTTTGTGTTATTCAATCAAAAACCTTGTTTGGAGAGCTTGGTGGCCACCAATAGGAACTAAACTCTTGAAACCAGTATCTGCCTAAATAATAGAGTACAAAACTATTACAGAAACATTTAAAAAAAGCTTATGATAGATATCGTCTACGCGCGGTCCGATTTTTTGATAATTCCTTTGTATAACGTAATTATAAAATAAAATATGTAGTGGCGCTAGTATCGGGGTATATATACGCCTTAAGCTCTTATAGGACCTCTAATCTTAAGAACAATCGACGTATACCTACCACGGATGAATTATGTTATTTACTAACCTCTTTCATTGAGTACTATCTCCCGATGCGCGTGTGCAATATCTGCGTCGGAAACCAGCACGTGTTTCCTCTGCACGCCGTCCCAGGTTCGATTCTTGTGCGCTGGCGAGTAGCCTTCGGAGTCTTGTGTGGATGAGTGGCTTAGGATTTCCTTCTGAAATAGTATTACTGGAGTTTAAGGGTCCGGCAGAGGATGAATTTCCCATACAAACGTAGTACCAAAATGATTTTTAATTTGAGAATATTTTCACCATGGTTTGCTATTATTTGTATTAGAATTGTGTTTATTTAGGTTCCTGCCACAAGCTTTTTTCAAAATACTTATCTAGAAAAATACTAAGAAAACATTCATTTTTTTATGACACCTCTGTGGCGCAGCGGGCGCAGGTCTGCCTGCGACGCAGGAGGTTGCGGGTTCGATTCCCGCCTCGGGACAAATGTTTGTACGATCTGCAGACATTTGTCCAGGGCGTTCTGGATGTTTTCTATGTATAATAAAAAATATCTATCTATGTAGTGTATTGTATTAAGTATATCAGTTATCTAGTACCCATAACACAAGCTCTGCTTACCTTGGGGCTAGATAATGCTGTGTGAATTGTCCAGCATTTTTTTTTTTTTTTTGTAATTTGAGAATATTTTCACCATGGTTTGCTATTATTTGTATTAGAATTGTATATATTTAGGTTTCTGCCACAAGCTTTTTTCAAAATAGGGGAGACCGAGGAGAGTTGTGACAGAGGAGAGTTGTGACAAGGACGATTTCTTGGAACTTATGACCGTTAGCAAGCTGGCAATGCTGCACAATTGTTTCTTTAAAGACGCGCTACTTGAAGCAGTACGTGCCTCAGGCACACGGCAGCCGGTTGCTTAAGTACGACGTCTGCATGGATAAAAAACTGAAAAGTAAGTTTTTTATCAAAATTTTGATTGTAACTATATCGTGACATATTATATTTACGTAGTTATGTTATTTTTTTGTAAATTGTGTGGCTTTCGTAGTTTCAAAGTGTGGCATTGTCTTGCTGTGTTTGCATCTTGTTTTGAAATTACGAATTATTATTCTGACCAGGTCGCAATTTTTGGCACCTAGGAGAGTTGTGACACGCTGTCACAACTCTCCTATTTAAGTTTGTTTGTAATTTGCACGCATTTTGCTGTCATTTTTAGTGGTGATTTTTGTGTTTATTATGTATTTTCGTTTAACTTAGTCCATTCTTCAACCTTAGTTTGACATAAGAGTACCTATTCGGCAATAAAATTCTGTCTTAAGCCTACTAAAGATGTAATAGCTGCTATAGAAGCCAGTAGAAAGTAAAAAAATGTGAAAAACCGTGTTTTAAACGAAGAAAATAAGAATCCTCAAAAAGCAAGAAGAAGACTAACAAGAAAAGTACAGGTGATGTCGAAGAAGATGCTGATAATGATTGTTTTTGCGTGTGTTGCAGATCCAATGCGAAGTGGGTTCAGTGCCTGGAATCTAAAGGCTAGTCTCGCGAAGATTGCACTGGGAGCTGTAATACGTCTGTCATAATTGTTTATCAGATTACATTAAAAATTTTGACTGATTTTATAACGACTGATCTCGTAATAAAGCCATAATTACTTATAAAAGATTTATTGCTCATTAAGTTAATGTTTGTAGTTCCAACAATTATGACAAAATGATAATTAAAGTATTTTTATGCATAAAAGGTGTTTTTCGTTTATAATTAATATAAAAGTATTTTTATTTATCAAATATAGTCTAGATATACAGCTGTCACAACTTACCCTGGTACCTGTCACAACTTACCTCGGTGTTAGGAGAGTTGTGACAAAGGGAGTTGTTTTAATTTTCGTGGATTTTCTCAGAAACTTTATAACTTTCATTAACTCTCATGACTATTTTTAATGTAGAAAGGATTGGGGTGTATTTAGGCATAGATTTCATAATTGTGGTACGTTTCTTTATTGAGATATGCTCTTCTAAGTAAAAATTGTCACAACCCTCCTCGGTCTCCCCTACTTATCTAGAAAAATACGAAGAAAACATTCATTTTTTATGTAAAAATGCGATTCGGTTTAATTTCATTTTAGAAAAAAAATTGTGTCAGGGACCTAGATAAATACTATTTTATTACAAACTAGCTGCGCCCCGCGGCTTCGCTCGCGTGGAAGTTTATGTTTCCCACTTTCTTAATTTTTTCTATGCTATAAACCTCACGGAGCCCGAGACCTTTCCAACGAATGCAAAACCGTGGAAATCGGTTCGTGCGTTCTGGAGTTATAGCGTCAGGAAGGAAAACCCGACTTATTTTTAATAGTAGATAATAGCAGACCATGGTGAAAATATTCTCAAATTACATATCATTTTGGTACTACGTTTGTATGGGAAATTTATCCTCCGCCGGACCTTTAAGGGGCTAACCTAATGGGTTTAGCTGTCAAACAAGGCCTAGATCTCAGTAGGTACTCACGGGATCCCCGTGGTAAAAAAACTGGAATTACATAAAATTCGACATTTTTTTCTTTGGTTCGCAAAGTGGAAACACGATTGCGAAAAAAATTACGATGAAAAAAAACATGAAAGTACACTGTTTCGCACCTAATTTGGTCGAGATCTCAGGAGCCCTACGGTCTGTAGAAAGTTTCAAGTGTTTTATTGCTTTCATGAGCCCGGGTGGGGCACTGCAAAATATATCGTATTTTTTGCTCTTGTGAGCAAAAATAAATGCTTACTTTTACATAGGTACTTAAACCTAACCTAAAAGATTTAATTTTGAATTACTAGTTTGAATTTTTAATTTTGGCCTAATATATATTGTGGTCTATGAGAAATCCCTAAATAATTTTTATGTTTTGAATTTCTAGTTTGAATTTTTAATTTTGGCCTAATTTATATTGTGGTTTATGAGAAATCCCTAAATAATTTTCAATTTAATTTTTCAAAATCCGTGGGCAGTTTTTAAAGCTAACAATAGTGATGTGCCATACCTTATTCTTCTTGAAAGTGGGACTCGATTGCGGTCGATTCATAAAATCGATATGTTGATTCCCTCCCCCACTTTTGTTTCTTATAATCGGCGACAATTTCCTGAACTCGCTCCTTGGTTCGAGTTCTATCCTGACAGTTTCAGTGACTGTAGAATTACTAGAACGTCCGAATAGAGGTGACAGTTTTGGCTTGACACTTGTCACTTCAGAATCGATACTTTCGATTGTTAATGTTGAATCCACGCTGTTTGTGGTTAGAGGTTTCACGATTATAAGACCTTCAGTGTTTGCGAGCGTTTTTTTGGGCGACAGTGACTTATCGATGTCGTAGGTCGGGTTTTCGAAGCCAGTTTGCGTTGCTATTTCGTCGCTGAACGAGCATGTGTTGGAAGCTTTATTCAGCATACGCTTACGACGCTCCAGGTCCGCGTGTATGTCTGTTTGTACGCGTAGGTTTATGTCTCCGTATCTTCTGATGATGTAGTTTAGTAGCCAGTGGTAGCCCTTGCGTAGACCAGGATCTATTTTTGGCTTTTTCGTATTGCTTTCGTCCATGCACGTGTAGGATTCGACTAGGGTGGGGCAACGATATCTAAAATGAAGTTACGAGAGTGTCAAATCGATAAAATCAAACCTCAAAGCCGCAGAAACTAATAAAAATAATATACAGTTTGCCATAGAAAGGGTGTACCTACTAAGCCGAAGTGGGTCTCCTCGGAGTCAAGAATCACCCCTTTTCGACTGAATACACCCTTTCCGTGGCACCATGTATATAAGTTTACACTTATAAATATTACTAGTTTCTGGCATCGGATTCGCACGCGTTGTTTCTATGGCTTATTTCTATCGCATGGGAAATGATTTGCGGGTAAAAAAATAAAGTACTTAGCCCATGATTTATTCCAGGCCTAGGACTACCTGTGTGCGAATTTCAGCCTTATCCGTTTAGTAGTTTTGGCGTGAAGAAGTAACAAACATCCATACATCTAAACATCCATAATTTCGCATTTAGTACACTTACAACTTTTCATTAGCAAAACTGCTAAACGGATCAAGCGAAAATTTTGCATTTATGTAGGTACAGTCAGCTGCGAAATTATGTATACACTGCCACTTTTTCTATTTGACTGAATAGTAAGTGTTTAAAGTAGTAAGTGTACGGTGACTACTTTGTGCGATAGGTAATGTGTGCGTGGACTTTTAATTGAAAAGTTCCGAGTAAAATAAATATCAAAACTTGGGAGTGTATACATATCTGAGCAGCTGACTGTACCTATTTCTAGGACAGGAATACTTAAAAAAATTGGCTACCTACTTTTTATCCCAGAGGTGGGTGAGCTAGAGAGCTAGGTGAGCTGGAGCTAGTTTCATACAGTTAAAGATGCTTACTTAACCCGCTTACATTCTTAGTGAATACCTCAACCTCAACCTCCTCAACAGCCTGTGTTGGTCCACTGCTGGACGCAGGCCTCCCCCTGATAAACTCCTTATTGGCTTTTATCTCATGGGGGATAATGCCCATAATCCCCACGCTGGGCATGCGGGTTGGGGATCGCAGTTCCATGTCAATATATTTATGAAAACTTGTTGTACACACATAAAAATATAAGTCAGTTCCCTAAAAATAGCGATAAACATAATTTGAATACCAGAAACAAACATAAGCTCGCTGTGCCCACAACTAGGCTACACAAAATTAAAATATCTTTTAAAGGGCAATGTATACGCTTCTACAACAAAACTCCTAGTGAGTTGCAAAAATTATCAATAAATAAAATCAAACAAATTGTTAAAACCTTGCTGTGCAAAAAGGCTTACTATAAAATATCAGATTATCTAGCTAGAGGACAAAAATGCTTGGGACGGGTTTTGCTCCAACTCGAAAAATAACAACTAACAGGCTAAAGGTTTCTTCGTCGCTTCTTTACTTTAGTCTACATACCGAAGCGACAGAAATCAAAAATATCACTTTATTTCCGTGTCAGTGTTTAGCTTTATATTTTGACCTTTTCTAAGTGTACATTTATTGTATTTATGGAAATAAAGAGTTTTTGATTTTTGATTTTGGTGGTAGAATGTTCTGCAGGGGGCGCTGCTGCCCACCCCCGGTGGATATCCCTTAGTCGCCTCTTACGACACCCGCGGGAAGTGTTTGGATGGTGCAAATTCTAAGCCGGCACCACACAGCTTAGTGAATAGGTACGTCAAACTACGAGTTTTTTTATAGTAAAAATGATGCTTACTTGTTCACCAAAGGTTCAATGTTAAGTTTGTCGACGATGTCGATATCGTCCAGGGCTCCAGACTTGTCCTGTTTGTTTGCTAGGACCAAGACTGGTTTACCTGAGGAAATAAACATTATAATAGGATTCTGTGGGGCTATTCAGACTGTCTGCTACCGTGCCATTGACAAGGAATATGACACAGATTCGCGCGAAATTCATATATTTTGGCGGTTTTTCATATTTTCTGTTTTCTGGAACTAAACGGTGGTGTTTATAAAGTGTAGTTTTACCACTACACTTTATACCTGATCACCGCATTCCAAGCGTGGCGATTATGGCAAAATTATCTTGTTTTGCGGAGGGATGTTCCCTTATGGATGACTTTCTTGTGGGAAAGCATATCTCGTATCTCGTAGTTTTATTTAGGTACAATAAGCAAGGTTAAAAGGCCTAGGTAACAAGCGTAAAACAATAGGTTATTGTAGAATGTACAGTAGCTTACCGATCTGATAAGAAATATTAATTATAATGCTTTTGTAAAAACACTGTTGCGTGAATTTTATGATAAGATTAAAATGTTAACTAAGTACTAAATAAAAGAGGGGATCTAATACCTAGGTACTTGACAATTATTAATTTACGAAGGAAATAATCGCATCGCAAATTCATTACAAAGATAAACTAGGCAAATTAAGAATTACGAGTAATTCAAAAACATAGGTGTACCTACCTACCTACCTACCTATGTTTTTGAATTACCTACCGAATTAGCCACCTTTGTTGATAAAACTTTAAAAATTAAAATCGATTTAAAACGATACTCGAACTCGATAGACCGTACCTTTTACTTTGCACAACACTCCCCTCACTAGTAACACACACGTTACCATGACGATGGACTCAAAACACATACTATTTTAACAAATCGTCTAAATTATGTAGTAGGTAGGTACCTATTAATACTTAGATACTGATTACTCACCAGATATTTTATCATGTGCTATGACATCTTCCAAAACAGCTCTACACTCATCCAGCCGCGTAAAATCGCTGGAATCCAACACAAAAATCACCCCATGCACTTCACTATAATACTGCGACCAAATCTGTCGGAAATGCGGCCCCCCGCCCAAATCGTATATCGTCACTGGCGTATCCTTGTGCACTAGATTCACTGCTTTGAACCCAACAGTGGGCAAAACCTTATCGTCCTTCTCACCGGCTAAGTTGTTCACAGTTTTAGTTTTTCCCGCGTTGTCTAAACCTATAAGAATGAGCACTATGTGTCGACGTAATTTACGTCGCCTAAAAACACTGCCCAAGCAGTTCCCCATGACTGTAACTTTTTCTTTGTATTTTTGGGAGGAAATTATCACTTTTTCATGTCAAAATTTTGGTTTGTCACGCCATTTGTAAACAAAAGTTTTTTGTTGACTCTACGGTTGCCGTTGGAAATCTGGCCAGTGGTAAATTGATTTGTTTCTACCTACGTGGTGTTATAAGGAGGTTGTATATTGAACTGAATAGTTTTTATTCTCGGTTACGCAGCTGGTAACGTCACGGATGTTGGTGCTTGACGAAGTCTAAGCTTCATGGTTATTGACGTAGCCTTTTGCGTATAGATGTAAGTACGTAAGTCTGGTAAAAGATTCCAAACATTAGGCTCTGCGCACATTAATCCAACCCCGCTACCGCACGTCATTCAAAATATTCAAATATAGCCCATATTTGATTTTTTCGTTATCTTACGTTGGAACGTCCGGAGGGACCAGAGACAAGACGGAAAGACACTTTTGCCTATGGCTGCCCTAGGGGAAGCCGATAGAAAAACCACTTAATATTAAGGAAATAGTGCTTGCCTAAAACTGGAATTGGACTATTATTTCACAATACATTCGTTCCGTTCTTACATGCAACAGGCATTACCTACGTTCCTTTAAGCTACATTACAGTTACATTTTACAGTGACTAAATAGCTTCCCACAAGGTTCAAATGAGTGGCCTGCGAGCTGTCTGTCATCTATTTTTTTTTTTATTGGCGTTCATAATTCGCCACTAACCCTTGCAGCTGCTAGGAACTGTAGGATTTTCAAATTCAAATTCAATGTTTTTATTGCGACCCTAATGTACCTACACAAGTTATTAAAGTTAACCAGTCAGTTTCTTTGGGGTGGAGTCTCTTAGCTCGTCTGGGCTAAGCAGGTGCTTGCCCAGATGGATGCTACGTTTTTGCATCAGTGCTCCGCACTCTCCTAGAAGACGGAGAGGCGTTTCCTCCGCCTCCTCACAGAACCTGCAGGATTGTGTGTCGCTTAGCCCTGATTTGAACATGTGCTTGTTGAGGCGACAGTGTCCAGTTAGGGCTCTTGTCATGATGCGAAGGTTGCTTAGTAGGCGAAGGTTGCAAGAATTCTGTTAGTGTATCGTTTATCGAAGGCTTTTATTGGTCTGCGACAATTTTTACCGTCATCATCATATTTTGTTAAACTAAAGAACACAAGAACCATGTGTCTCCCCATAAATCTTATATAGAGACAATAAGTAAGGTGTTAATGAACACGTTCAAATAAGCTATGGTAGCAATTTAAGTTACATTTAAATTACTCAATAGTCCACGTTGTGGCTAGATTGTTATCATACTAGGGTACATTCTTTAGAAGTAATTAATGTGCACTGGATATAAGAAGGAAAATAATCATAATATTCTGTTGAAATGACACCCACTACTAGGTACCACCACTGGGTGTAGGTCTCCTCATTTCTTTAGTTAATCCAGGGATTCCCAACCTTTTACCCTATGTGCCTCACCTAACGTTATGCAAAAATGCTACGCCCCCCTAGGGATTGAAATGGGATGTCGAAATAAGAAAATTAAGCAAACAATGAAAATATAAAAGAGTGAGTTTATTTTTATTCAAATGACAAGTAGGTAATATATTATGTATTTAGTGAGAGCACTGTGGCTGGCTGGACTATATTAACCAATTGGTGAATTCGTGGCTTCATAGTAGTCAGTGCACAGCGAAGAGGAGGAGGAGGAGTGTACAGACACATTTCCAGTTTCTTGAGTATCATCCAGCATTGAGGAGTTTGGGAAAAGCTGAGTAATTTTGAGCTTTCCACAGTTGCAGTTTTTCAACAAAAGCTTTGATGATATCGTGATGAGCCATGATATTTGATGTCATTTCATGCTTGTAGCTTCAAATTCAAGCTATTCAACGATTCAAAAATATCCGCAAGATATGCAAGGGATAATTGAAATGTAACATTTGAAAAAGAATTATGTAGGTCCATTTTACCTTGCCGTTCAAGAAAAACTAAAACGTCATCTTTGAGCTCGAATAATCGTGTGAGCATATTTCCTTTTGACAACCTTCTTACCTCTGTATGAAATAACAGCGTCGAGTTAGGACAAATCACAAAGACCAGCAAATAATCTCGCGTTGACAGCACTGTTTTTAGTGTAGTTAACGTTTTTTAATAAGCAATTTAAGAATCTTGTTCATCTCTTCAGGAAGTGTTTTAGCAGCCAATGCTTGCCTGTGTATCATACAGTGTGTTGATAGTATTGACGGATTTTTCTGTGGTTGCTCAGTTCCATTTTTAATAAAAAGTTATAATACAGCTGAAGCCGTCGCGCCCCCCCTTGAATCACCCCACGCCCCCCAAGTGGGGCGCGCCCCACTGGTTGGGAATCCCTGAGTTAATCGGTCCTGTGCGAGAACCTCGCCTCTACAACCTTTATTAGTCCACTGCCGGACGCAGGCCTCCCCCTGATGAGCGTCTTATTGGCTTTAATCGCATGAGGGGAAGTGCCCATAATCCCGACGCTGGGCATGCGGGTTGGGGATCGCAGTTTGGTGGTAGAATTGTTCTTTCGCTGCTGCCCGTCCCCGGTGGATATCCTTTAGTCGTCTCTTACGATAGCGGCGGGAATAGTTGGGACTTGGTCGCTCATCACGGTCATAATTCGCTCCCGACGGGACATGAACCCGCATCGCTCTACCAATACAAGGGTAAATACGCTGCCAATCACAAATTGGTATAAAGTAGGCTGGCCTTGGATAGGTACCTAAAAATGCAAATAAAACTGAGAAATGGTCGTTAAATTTCCGTACAATTTACCTACCGTGGAACATTGAAACAACTGGCATCTGTAATGCCGTGAAGTTACGCATTCAATCGCGTACTAAACCGTATGCGTCAAGTACATAGGTACTAGAATGCCAGTTCATAGTAGCTCAGCGAGCTAAGGAAAGAGCGATGCTCGGAGTTTCTCTGAAGAATAGGATTCGTAACGAATACATCCGACAGAGAACCAAAGTCATCGACACAGTTCTAAGAATTAGTGTAGAACTGGCAGTGGGCCGGCCATATCTCGCGAAGAACCGACAACCGCTGGGGGAAACGTGTTCTTGAGTGGAGACCACGACTCGGCAAACGTAGAGTGGGACGCCCTACGGCCAGGTGGGATGACGACCTGCGAAAGGCTGCATGCAGATGCTGGATGCGGCAAGCTGAAGACAGGGAGGGGGCTGTGGCACTCATGAGGAGTAGTCTATGTCCAGCAGTGGACTAATATAGGCTGACGATGATGACGTTCCACTTATAGACAAAGCTCTGCCACTTTTTTCATACTACATTTTAACCAGCTTGGATTATTGTCAACGTCATGCCGCCATCTTGATTTTTTTCTTGATCTTGATAGGCTGATGTTGATGAAGTGCGTGCCGGGGCACTCTATCTAAGTGTTATCAATGTACCCCGCTTGTACAATACAATACAATTACACTTTATTGCACACCAAGAAAATACAAAAATAAAAATACAGGAAAAAGAGAGATATATCTAGGTTAGGGTACATTTAATTTCTGACGTGAAATTTCGGTGTGTGTTTATTGTATTTTGTACCTACGAGTTGGTTGTATTTGACTACCTACCTACTTACGTAGGAAGGTACATATCTACTATTTATATAAACTATATAGAGACTGAGGCTGGCGGACAAACCGAATTACGGTTTATGTTAGTTGTAGATATAAAATAAGTTAATACTATGTAGGTAACATAATAAAAGAAAAAAAAGGTAACCGCAAGGTGTTTAACATAACACATTGTTCTTAAAGAAAACAACTATGAATAGGTAGGTACTTATTAACAGTCACAGCTGTAGCGTTTTGGAGGTCACAGATTGTGTACCGATGTATAGTATAAACTTGAAGATTTGTATGAATAACCTTCGTTATTTATCTTTATTCGCAAAGAAAATTACAATCAAACAATAGAAATAAATTTACAATTGAAACAATTAAGCTATCTGCAGACTTTTAAATCCATCATGGTTATTAACACTAAAGTCATTAACAACGGGAAAGCTCAAAACTCAAATCATGGTAAATATCCCGTTGTTAATGACTTTAACTGCAGACTGTTGCAAACAATCTACAGGTAGCTCAACTGATCCATATCAATACCAGTCCTCGCGTCCGTCGCCAAGACGCTGGTTACATTACCACGCTGTATGGCAATGCTGATGCGCTGTGCGAGATACTCACCAGCTCTCGGGTCACGCGTCGCTTCGACCAGACCGTGGACCAGACGCTCAAATATTTTTTAAAAACCCGAAGAGCCTCGGTACCCCACGGACCTAGGGTCTCGACTCCATGGAGACTCCTTCGTTATTGTCAATAGAATCTAAACAAATATTAGGTAGGTACTATAAATTTTCAACTGTTACCTACCTATCCACTGCTGGGCAAATGACTTTCTTTTCTCGACGTGTCAACAAATATAATTTTAGGTTAAGGTGGATGATTTCATGTTGGCGGGAGATATTTGTTTTTTGGTTTATAATTTTGTTCTGTATTTTACAAGGAATGAAATGAATCTAACAGAAAAGTAGTACGTAACCCATTTTTTACGAACCTATGATAAAATCTACTTCGTTTCACTTGTTTTTGTGAGCCTTTGGGAATATGACATGTAGTTTTCAGCCCAAATTCCGAAGTTAGTGTTTCACAAGATTATAGAAAATCGTTTACGATTTGCAGCAAATCACTGTTCTGCTAGCTTTATTCCTTGCAGATCTTTACTTCAATCTCGCGCCAACATGCAACGATCAATATTACGTAGGTATGGGCGGTTTGCTAACAAACATTTGACCTCGAATTTCGCTGAAGTCTAGACACGTTTGTGCTCGAAGCCTATGGCAGAAAGAATCTAGTGTTATAAAATAAAAGGCAGACAACAAGTAAAATAGATATCCGGATTTATTAAGAATCGCAATAAATACAGGTAGAATTTATATTTACAAGCTCTGTAAATTAAAAATGCGCGACAACAAGAACCGACATTTTGAAAAAATAAAATTATCTGAACCGAACGAGAATTGTGTCGCCATTTTTAACGGAAAAATATGTAAGTTCTTTCATGTTATTATTCAACGGAATTTCTGTGCCTTTCATATTTTCGTCCAAAAGGTGCAAGGTAGGTTTCCCGTGGTGGCCGAATTTGGTAAAGAGTCTTTGGGATAGTGTTAGAAGTTTCTGTACGGCCATGGTGGAAGGGAATTTCTTCTTGAAGGATTTTCCGTTTTCGTCTGTGATGGTGATTTCGAGGAGTTGAGAAGTGAGGGTTGTTGTTTTGGGCTGCTTGACGAGGAGGCTGTCGTCTGGTACACCGTATTCTGGAAGTAAAAGGTTTCTGCTCTGGTCTTTACAAAATACGAAACAAAAATACAAAATGATTTATTTCAAAATTGTATATACAAAATAAGTGGAAGAGGCAAATGCCTCTAAATCAACTATTTATTTATTTAAAAAAATCTACATTATATACATATATAGAAAATACTTTTATTGCACACTTAAAACTAAGAAACAATTTACATATGAAATAATTATAACCTAAGTGACAACTGTCGGTCTTAACGCTCAAGAGCGATCTCTGCCAGACTAGGTATGGATAGGATCGTCAGATATACACGGGGTAAGATCTGTGCGCATCTATTATGGTACTACTTTAAACGTTTCCATAGAAACGAGGCCCCTAAGTGCCTTATTGGCTTTTATCTCATGGCGGGTAATGTTCATAATCCCCACGCTGGGCATGCGGGTTGGGGATCGCAGTTCAGTGGTAGAATTGTTCTGCAGGAGGCGCTGCTGCCCGCCCCCGGTGGATATCCCTTCGCCTCTTACGACACCCGCGGGAAGAGTTGGGGTGGTGCGAGCCACACAGCCAGTGGAGACTTACTGTCAATCAAAGTCTGGAACCGTCCGTGCTCCCTCTGGAACGCGCTGGCCAGCTCTGGATTGTCTCTGGTCAGTTTCCACTCCGCTCCGAACCGCTTCATATAGTCGTATTCAGCACCACGACGAAGTTCTGGAGTTATTTGGGAGCCGTTCAGTTCCTGAGGAAGATAGATTAATCAAGTCCCTGTAGTCTTTGTTTTGTGTTACCTACTTACTATAATTATTTAATTTGTCTCATTAGTTATTCCTATTTTTTTTAATAAAAATAATATATAATAAAGAATATTAATAAATAATGCTGGACAATTCACACAGCATTATCTAGCTAGCCCCAAGCTAAGCAGAGCTTGTGTTATGGGTACTAGATAACTGATATAATTATATAATATAATAATACACTACATAGATAGATATTTTTACTATACATAGAAAACATCCAGAACGCCCTGGACAAATGTCTGCAGATCGTACAAACTTTTGTCCCGAGGCGGGAATCGAACCCGCAACCTCCTGCTTCGCAAGCGGACCTTCGCCCGCTGCGCCACAGAGGTCGTCATTGACTTAACCAAGTGTGCCTTGTGCTCCTACGGCGAATAAATTTATGAGTAGGAGGAAAATCTATTTACAAATTGTGGTGCCATATTCAGTGCTTGTTTGTTATTTAACCGATAAAAAAACTAACTTCTGCCCGCGGCTTCACACGCGCTTTTCAAGTAGCATATGTCTTTCCCTGGATATTGTTTACCTCCTACCAAATTTCATTAACATCCGTTCAGTCGTTTAGGCGTGAATGTAACAGACAGACAGAGTTATTAATTTTATAATAATAGCATGGATTATTTGTTTCCGAGAAAAAGATAGCTTGCCTTCATAAGGGGCGATTTTTCAATCCTCAGATAAACAACCAGATAGACTGTATTCGATGAATAGCGATATTTTTGGTTTTTCAATGGTCAGATAGTAGTTTGTCGAATAAAGCTCCTATCTGAGGAATAAAGTTACCTGCTACTGTAAGGGCCAGATAAGGTTTTATCTCTCCGATAAGTGTGACGTTTTAGATTGTTTGACAGTTAAAGGCCTCTACCCCACAGTCGCGATTTTGAAGCGCATCTTGCTTCGGGCGATTTTTTGCGATTTTTTAGCGCGATTTCTTCACACAGCTGCGTTTTTAGGTATTTAGTTTTTATAAATATAATAATAATGCTGGACAATTCACACGGCATTATCTAGCCCCAAGCTAAGCAGAGCTTGTGTTATGGGTACTAGATAACTGATATACGTAATACAATACACTACATAAGATAGATATTTTTTATTAAACATAGAAAACATCCAGAACGCCCTGGACAAATGTCTGCAGACCGTACAAACATTTGTCCCGAGGCGGGAATCGAACCCGCAAACTCGTGCGTCGCAGGCAGACCTGCGCCCGCTGCGCCACAGAGGTCGTCAAATACAATATCATACCAATAGTGTGCCAATATTCGCTATGATCATCTGTGCACCCGTGTCGTAATCCTCAGTGCTTTGGATTGGATTCTTCAGGAAATACAGCTTCTTCAGACTTTTCAGTTTACCGAGCTCGCTGAGGGACCGCCACTGAAATACAGAAAACCTTCATATAAATAAATAAATAATGCTGGACAATTCACATAGCATTATCTAGCCCCAAGCTAAGCAGAGCTTGTGTCATGGGTACTAGATAACTGATATACTTAATACAATACACTACATAGATATTTTTATTATGAATCGTTTAAGAAGTCGTTAAGTGCGTAAAAACATTTCTTTAAGCATCTCTTTCATTTTGCTTTCGAACATGTTATTTTTTACGAGAGATATTTATGTTTTCAGGGATTTTATTTTACTAATGTATGAACGGTGTTCTTCCAACATAAACAAGGTTCGTAGTTAACCCACTTACATCATCATCATCATCAGCCTATGTTAGTCCACTGCTGGACATAGGCCTCCGGCAATAGCGCCTTGTCTTCAGCTTGCCGCATCCATCATCTGCCTGCAGTCTTTCCCAGGTCGTCATCCCACCTTGCCGGAGGGCGTCCTACACTACGTTTGCCGAGTCGCGAGTTAACCCGCTAACATTCTAAATTAGTTTTTACTAGCTTCTGCCCGCGGCTTCGCACGCGTTGTTTCCATGGAAACGTTCCAAGGTAATTTCTATCCCATGGGAACTGATTTATGGGATAAAAAGTAGCCTATGTTTGATTCCAGGGTTAGACTTACCTGTATGCAAAATTTCAGCCCGATCCGTTCAGTAGTTTTGGCGTGAAGAGGTAACAAACATCCATCCATCCATCTATCCATCCAAACTTTCGCATTTATAATATTAGTGTGATGTGATTAGTGCGATACTTGTAAAATGCTTACGAAGCCGCAACTTGGTTAACTTTTATGATGATCATGAAGAAAATAACTTAAACAGATACTCACATCATGAACCTGATTCCGATTCAAGAACAGCACCTCCAGATCTTCAAATTCCACCTTCTCCTCAAACCTGATCTCTTCAATCACGCAGTCATTGAGACTTAACACTTTTAACCTCAACCTCCCAATTTTCAATACTTCATACCACGATGAAATCGGGTTCCCATCCAGTCTAAGAATCGACAGATTATTTAAGCATACTCCAGGGTCAGATAGGGTTACAATCTTATTGTAAGCAGCTATGAGCTCTATTACGTTGGGCCAGAGGTGAGATAAGCTTAGCAGGTCTTGCCATTGGTAGTTACAAACGGAGATATTGAGTTTTTCCAGGTTTCTGAAGTGGACAGACATCTGGGCGAGGGTATGTTCAGGAAGGTCGACAGCCATGCGGTTCTTGCTGGAAATGAAGAGATAAATATATTTTAACTACTCTTGTTCGGAGATGGTGCTTTGGCTTGTCTAAAACCGTTAGCAAAATCGATTTTTGCTGTTTTGTGTAAAATATTTGTGCTTTGAGCTGTGTGGTGCCGGCTTATAGAATTTGCACCTCCCCAATTCTTACCGCGGGTGTTGTAAGAGGTGACTAAGGGATATCAACCGGGAGCGGGCAGCAGCGCCCTCTGGAGAACCCTTCTACCACCGAGCATGCCCAGCGTGGGGATTATGGGTCAGGCCGCAGATCTAGTTCACCTAAAATCCTACATTATAATGTCTTGCAAAACGTGATGTTTGCTGTAAAACGTGATTTCTATCTTCCGCATTCAACCTTCATGTTAACTTAAATCTTAATTAACTTAAATTGCGATCAAACTGTTGGAGGACTTATCATTCACGGTACCCCTAACAGTGAGACTATATCTCTTACCTAACATTCAGCTCGTCTAACTGAGGCAGCTGTGCAGACAGGTTGATGACTTCTCTCCATCCGGACAGCAAGTTGGCGGACACGTCCATATGCCGCGCGCCCGGGCACAGCGCCGCCACGTGGCCGGAGCGGGCCACGTTCTGGTCGTGTACGCAGATCTCTTGAAGGCGGTCGAACTTTCTGGAATGAATGAGTTTTTTGGAACGAAGTTCCTTATCGCGCGTTGCGAAAGGGGGCTAGACGGAAAAAATGAAGACCAAAAGTTGTAACGACACTTTTTGCTATAGTTGTAAGCCGTGCGGCGTGCGCGTGTTTCTCTGTCTGTCTCTCTCTCTCTCTCTCTCTTATAGAAAGCAAGCCGGTTATTGGAACCGTTGGAACGAAGTTCCTTATCGCGCGTTGCGAAAGGGGGCTAGACGGAAAAAAATAAGACCAAAAGTTGTAACGACATTTTTGCTATAGTTGTAAGCCGTGCGGCGTGCGCGTGTTTCTCTGTCTGTCTGTCTCTCTCTCTCTCTCTCTCTTTCTCTCTTATAGAAAGCAAGCCGGTTATTGGAACCGTTGGAACGAAGTTCCTTATCGCGCGTTGCGAAAGGGGGCTAGACGGAAAAAATTAAGACCAAAAGTTGTAACGACACTTTTTGCTATAATTGTAAGCCGTGCGGCGTGCGCGTGTTTCTCTGTCTGTCTGTCTCTCTCTCTCTCTTATAGAAAGCAAGCCAGTTATTGGAACGATTGGAACGAAGTTCCTTATCGCGCGTTGCGAAAGGGGGCTAGACGGAAAAAATTAAGCCCAAGAGTTGTAACGACATTTTGCTTTCGACACTTTTTGCTATAGTTGTAAGCCGTCGTCTCTCTCTCTCTGTCTTATAGAAAGCAAGCCAGTTATTTTCGTTTCGTCTTTCTATTTCGCATTGAACAGTGTGGTGTCGCGACGATAATTTTTGTTGAGTGTATACAGGTTTTTTGTACATAATAAATAATGAAGAGGTGGGACAGACCCCAACAAACATAAATCTTTCACGCCCATAGTGGATTAATGAGAGTGGTCAAATTATTGATTTATTTTTTGTTTAATTAAAAATAAATAAATAAATAATGCTGGACAATTCACACAGCATTATCTAGCCCCAAGCTAAGCAGAGCTTGTGTTATGGGTACTAGATAACTGATATACTTAATACAATAGACTACATAGATAGATATTTTTTATTATACATATAGAAAACATTCAGAACGCCCTGGACAAATGTCTGCAGATCGTACAAATATTTTTCCCGAGGCGGGAATCGAACCCGCAACCTCCTGCGTCGCAGGCAGACCTTCGCCCGCTGCGCCACGGAGGTCGTCAAATTATAGATAAACTTGATTACTTTATAAAACAAAAGGGGTGATAATTAATGAATTCCTTGGCTCTGCAGAGGGGCAATGCTCGCTAAAAATAAAAAAATTAATAAAACTCACTGTTTCTGACGGATCTTCTCGAAGCCCACCATCTCAATGAAGGGAGCACCCATCTCTCTCTTCCACTCGTTGATTACAGTTTTACGGTGAGCGGCCACCGTCTCATCCTGGAATAATTAAATATTATTTATATCGTTCCCCCTCTCAAACACTTATTTTATTAACTGAAAACAGTGAATAAAAAGCACCACTATTTTGATCACTATTTATTATTTAATATTATTACTTTCATCACTATTTTGGTGCTTGAATTTAGAACACACCAATATATTCCTCCATCTCAATTATTATATTATACAACCTCCTTGCGCAAAGAATACTCAATACAAACTCCTTGTGGAAAGAATACTCAACACACATTTAATTTCTTGAGATTTAATTGTTTTTTTTTCTCATAATCATGATATAAAGTATAGTATGCAACCTACTATGCACCTCTTGAATAAAATGGATTTATATCGGGGGCCATGAATCATGATTCTAACACTTGAATCACTCGTATCATGAATCACTCCCTACAGTCTTGATTCAATCATTAGAATCCTTCACCTGCTTGTGATTATGGCCCTCACTTTAAATCTGTCCTTTATTCACTGATTGCCTAATATACTATCATTTATTTGTCAAGTTTATACTTCAAGGTTTATATTGATGTGGCTGATATTATGTCTTTTGGTAATAGAATCTAAGTGTGAACCACTCTATTGCTAATAAATGGTGAGTTGCAAGGACTTGAGTAGTTGAACATCCTTTTTTCTTTATGTAGATGTCTTGTAAGGATGGTAGGTTTTATCAGTGAGTGAGTATGTTATAGGTCTTGTAGGTTATTATTGATGTCGATTCTGTTGTTTTAGGATTCCTAACTTAAATTTTACGATTTCTAAATTTTCTAAAGTTAGGTTGACCTAAAATTATGGTATTCTCTGTACAGATCCTAAAAATAAACCGAAACCCGATGCCAAGCAAGTGATTTTGTTATTTGTTGTGTACAAACAATCTACATCCACTTTGGCTAGTATACATATAGAACTACATTAACCTGGTGAAAAAATATATGTAATAAAGAAAATCATAAGCCTTTACATTTAAATTTTATTCATTTGTCTATTAAAAAAAACGGTTATTCTGCAGCTTCAAATAGACATTAAGATTTGTTCGAAATATCTTTGAACAGCTTTTTGTGGAAGGGTTGCTTCATTCTTTAGTTCTTCAATGCAAGCCCATGTTCAAGATAGCAGCATAAGCTTTTATCTACCTTATCAGCACAAATATACCCATTGAAGAACATGTCTCCCCCCATAAAAAGGGGGATTGGCCATAGACAAAATGCTTGGTAGGTGCTACATAGAGTCAATGTAGGGTAACATAACAATAAACTTAAGTGTGGGATAAGTTTGAAGTTGTTTCTATTTACAGTTTCTTTGTTTACACTCACCACACTATCAATTGTTGTTTACAGAATAAAATTGCTGATCAATCTACACAGCAGATAGCTAATTGAACCCCTGAACCCAATGGATTCCTGATCATAACTGATTTACTTACCTTGATCATCAATAAAACTTCTGACCATCAGATTAATAGTGCAATAACCACATCAAGAACAAAAACAATACTCCCACACCTAGATACAGTCATTGAAATGTAGGTATGCTATGCCTTTGTTATGTGTCACAAATGGTGACCAAATAAGTTTTACACGACTATTTCGTTGCAAAACTTAGTTATAACTTGATATAAACTTAGAAAACTTACCTCTCGGTCTCCATAATATCGCTTTATAGCATCAGCACAAGACTTCATCGGAGCAATCTTGTTAGGTCGCACGAACGACCCTGCACCAGGTCGTGAAGTTTTGAAGTACTGGATATCATCGACGGAACCATCATGTTTCCCCCTAGATTCCTCATCCCATTCTACACCGTACCAGATCCCCTTGTACCCAGAAACCTCACCAATATACCTCACAGTACCAAAATCTTCCCCACACTTGATACGGCTACCAATATTCACTTGTATCTCGATATCATCGACCCCATTATGACTGTCCATGGTACCGTTATAAAATTTTGGAATTAGGTTTACAGGCATTGCGCCCACCATTATTTTGTATTTTCGAAAATGAAACTATTTAGCAAAATGAAAACAGGCTGAAACAATTTTTACAAAAAAGCTGCTGGCTGAGCTGAAATGCAACTGTCAGTTTTGTTGTGTCAAAGTGTCAAAACAAAAACGCAAATGCTAGTGATGCGATATCTTAGCTTTTAATCGATTATTTTTTATTTATTTAATTAAGGCAATGCCAACAAAACACATCTGTAGTAAAAAAAATTATATCAACAGTGCAAAGATTCTATAGAATATGTGCTCATAACAGGCTTGCATAGCTTTTGCTCTAATTGAACAAACAAGAGCAAAAAAAACTAACAAAAAAATTGGTTGCCTGTAAAGTCGGTATACGGGCGAAAGTTTTACGTGACAACGACTTTGTGAGCGCATAACGTGAGCGGAGCGTAACGCGTAACGCAGTTTCTTGAAGTGTCACCCGGCAAACCAATTTATAAGACGTTGTCACGTCAAAAACAATAATTACACTACTTTACCATCGGTAAAAAACAATAATTATCGGAATACTTTATCATCGGTTTTGAATATCGATTTAGATGACAAGGCATGGTCGCAGGCCTCCCTGCCTGTCAAATTGGGAGGCTTAGGTATACGCAAAATTTCAAGTGTAGCCCTACCAGCGTTCTTGTCTTCTGTCTACAGCACTAATTCTTTAGTTGAAAAAATTTTAAATCCTTCTCTTTTGGTCCCACCTGGAATTTCATTGAAAATTTCATTTTTAGACGAAGCTCGAACGGCTTGGCATAGTGCTTGCCCCGATGCTGCTCCCCTAAAATCACTTTTGTCCCAACGGCAATGGGACGGGCCTCTGTGTGAGTTGACACGGAACTGTTTGTTACAAACGTGCTCCAGCTCTGCAGATCGTGCCCGCCTCCTGGCCGTTTCTAAATGGGAGTCAGCATTTCCTTCATATAACACTGGTACTTTATTGGATCCCGTAACTTTCCGTATCGCAACATGTCTCCGGTTGGGTGCAAGGTGTTGCGCGCCTCATCAATGCCAGTGCGGTACTGCTGTCGAACAGCTTGGTTATCACGGATTATCGTGCACTAGGGCCGCCGGTCGGATATCTCGCCACGCTAGCCTTAACGACATCATCCGGCGGGCCTATGTCACCGCTAACGTACCAGCTATTCTCGAACCGAATGGTCTGTTGCGTGACGATGGTAAGAGGCCCGACGGTATGACCTAGTCCCATGGGAGTTGGGGAGGCCCATTGTGTGGGACGCTACATGCGTCGACACTTGCGCCTTCTCATCTTCCGAGGACATCCGTGAGGGCGGGTGCGGCGGCAGATTTGGCCGAAGATCTCAAGAGGCGCAAATATGCAGGTCTCGACAGAGCCTACACATTTGCTCCCCTTGGAGTCGAGACCCTAGGTCCGTGGGGTACCGAGGCTCTTCGGGTTTTCAAAAAACTATCTGAGCGTCTGGTCGAAGCGACGCGTGACCCGAGAGCTGGTGAATATCTGGCACAGCGTATCAGCATTGCCATACAGCGTGGCAATGCAGCCAGCGTCTTGGGGACGCTTCCGACTGGTGTTGATATGGATCAGTTGAGCTATTTGTAGACTGTTTGCAACAGTCGACAGTTAGCTCAATTGTTTCAATTGTAAATACTAGTATAACTTTCTTTGTGAATAAATGTATAATTACACTTAAAAATATGAATAAGTAGGTAAGGTAAAACAAAATATGTACGTGTGAGATATGTTTATTTTTATAGATAGGCAAAGAGTCACTAAAACCTTAAGTTCAGGTAATTTCTGAGACATAAAACTGTACTCATACCTAAACGATTCTAACAAAAGGAAAAATTCTAACAAGTCTTTGTCTTCTTAACACCTTATAAGACCAAGATTTGTTCTAGAAGAGATAGCTCGCACTAATTGCCGCGATTTAAAACAGGAGACCGGTTTCCTGAAAATTTTCAGGCTCTTTATCATTTCTTTTGCCACACTTTACCTTCATTTTTACAAAACATCCAAACAAGGTTCAAACAATTCGCGACTCGCTCCACTCGCCGTTACTTCTTCGACAGGAAAAAGGAAAGTTGGGAACAAACATTAAAAATTTATTGGATGAAATTATTGTTGTGTAATATTGAATTTTCGTTTTATTCTTCCTTGGATTAATTCCATAGGGTTTTCTTTAATAATTTGCATGTTGATGCTAGGCACTGGAAGCTTATTGAACTCTTCGTAGTTAAAATAATACACCGTCTTTTATTTACATTACATCTTAATTTCGCAGAGAGTGAGTGTAACAAATTAGACAGATACTACAACATTCAATCTAGATCTATCATTCTGAGTGAACGAGATACAGGCTATAATGTAATAGGTACTGGAAGTACAGGTAGCAAATAAGATGGTACCGTGACGTACAACTACGAAACCATGCACTGCACTTGGCCCGACTGACACGCATTAAATAATGTATGTATTGTAGATAATTAATGGGGCGGTAGACCCTAGGGGACTAGGGCCCAGAATCTTAAAATACGCCACTGGGTACAGTGGCGTTAATTAATATGTATACAAAAGTCAGACCAAGTTGAGGTTACTGACAGACGGAGCTATTAAGTGACAAGGTACGTAAGTGCTGCAACTGATATGTATGCCTAACGCATTCATAACCATGGACTTCCGAAAGCATGATGTGTCGGTCCACGACCCTTGTCACAAACTGAAATTGGTAAGTACAGGGCTGGCAAGTTATTAAAAATACCCATTGCAAGGAGTGGCTGCTGACATATGACTGTGATGATGATGATGATGACCTGATTTCAGTCATAGAAAAGAAGAACTCGAAATATTATGTACTCGATTCTCTAGTCTAGAAAAATTGCCCAACACTACTCTTCACATATAGTGCTGCCGTCAAAAATGCGTCAAAATGACTCACGCAAATTAGTTTCTAGAAATTGTACTAGATGGCGCTGCTAACCACTTTTCAGAAAATAGTTCTACGCGCTGATTGGCTATGAGCTCCAGGATTACTGTTCGACCAATTACGAAAGTAGTGCTTGACAGGCAGGACGACTTGAGAAAGGACGAAAAAAACTGCATTTTGAACGAGCGAGATTCGCACTCACTTCGGCTCACGGCTGTGTGTGAGCTTGAGCGAGCGCCGAGCTGTCAAAAATCGCGAAGTCGCGCGCGGGTGGAAGCTGAAGGGTGTTATTTATTTTCATCAGTTCGTACGATAAATTATTTTCATAGTACCTGCAAAGGTGAACGACAGTGATTATTTTGAAAACAGCATGACTAGGGTGCAATGATCCACTTCAATTTACTACCATTCGTCGTTCCGCCGCCGCGCTAGCGTCATCTCTCTCGCAACTTTCCGAAATCGGGAATCGGGACGTGAATAGTGTTTTTTTACCAAAAATGGCTACCGACCGGACTATTCCAGACGTGTACGCTAAATTCTAACTTAAAAAATGCATGTGTGCAGAATAAATGTGGGTTTTCTAAGTGAACATGTGTTATGTGCTGTGTAAATAAGTTTACGGATTGATCTCAACAAAGGAAGCTTCAAAATGAGGTACGTACAAGTTCATCGCTCCACCGAGCTTTAGTTAGCAAAACAAATAAATAATTACTCGGATCATGCACGCGTTGATCTATTTACGTACATTGGTAATTTACTGCTCTGCTGAGTTCAGTTTTTTCTTGCTCAGCATGTTCTTTTTACTGATACAACAACGTAAACAGACGGTGCGGTAGCTAAGGTTCATCGATTACGTACCTACCTATTCGAAACATTTACGATTTATGAATGAAACTGAAGTTAAAAGTAATATACGCACATTGCCTTTACCTTCCTACATTGTTCCAATTAAAAAAAAAACAAGCTTACACAGACCCACACGAAGAATTTCAAATTTCGAATCGAACTTTTTCGATCACGTCTTTGTTTCATCTATGAAATCAATTTTATTTCGTTTAATCTCAATGCTAATTTGTTAAAAGTAGGGCATGTATGGTTCAATAGGGACAGCTAACACCACATGCGTTGTGTTTCGTTGAAATGGGGTGGCCAGGGACCCCCTACAAGGGTGTAACTTCTATTATTGTCAATGACTAATACACACACAACACTCCCTCAGATCTATAGGAATTAACTTCTTTAATAAAATTCATTCCAAGAAGGTTTTGCTTCATTATGTTATCACTATGATTTATATGACAGGTTTGATAGCAAATGATTAAGATTAGGTCATAAAAACAAAGGTAACCAACATTGATAAGAGCAAATAATGATAAATAGGTACCTACCTAATTAATTGGTTCCATAAATTCTTTCTTATTATTATGTATTTGGTTTTCCTTGAACATGTTTGTTATTATAATATATATACCTATTAATGTTTATTCTTGAACTTGATTTGTAGAGTTGCCTTATATTATTGCAATTTTATTCATGATTGACATAATTTGACCATTAGTACCTACATGCTGTTGTTAATTTTACTTATCCTATAAAATAAATAATGCTGGATAATCCACACAGCATCATCTAGCTCATCAAGAGGTGATTAAGGGATATCCACGGGGGGCGGGCAGCAGCGCCCCCTGCATAACAATTCTACCATGGAGCTGCGATCCTCAACCTGCATGCCCAGCGTGGGGATTATGGGCATTACCCCGTGTGATAAAAGCCAATAAGGCGCTTATCAGGGGGAGGCCTGCATCCAGTCGTGGACCAATACAGGCTGTTGAGGTTGAGGCATCAGTTTGCCTGATAATATCCTAGTTCTTAACCCTTAAATTTCCATTACTATGAATTGAAGGGTTAAGTCACCGAGATGAGACTTGATTCGAAGTTTGGGAGTGACTGTGTCTTCTGTGCATGCCAATGTATGTGACATATTCTAATGTTCAAGAACTTGTATTATGTATGACCATATTTTGTGCAATAAATGAAATGAAATTAATAAGTAGGCCTACCTCTTTATAATATTAATGTAGATGACCACTATAAGACAGTCAGCTGCAAAAATAGGTATACACTGCCAAGTTTTCAATTTGATTAAATAGTATGTAAGTACTTAGGTGTTGATAATTTATATACCGCATTCTGATATTAGTTTAATGACTACTTTTGTACGAAAAATGTGTGTGGACTTATTTAAAAAGTCCAGAGTTCAGTTCAGATATTTATTTATGAGAAAATTTTCTTACATGTCAAACTAACTTAGCTAGATACAAAATAATGTAAAAACTAAGTACAAATAATTGTCCTTGGTAACCAAGAGTACTTATCTATACTAATATTAAAGAGGAAAGAGTTGATTGTTTGTTTGTATTGAATAGGCTCCGAAACTACTGGACCGATGTGAAAAATTCTTTCACCGTTAGGAAGCTTACTTTTCAGGGAGTGACATAGGCTATATTTTATCCTGGAACTCCCACGGGTACGGGAACTACGCGGGTGAAACCGCAAGGCGATCGTCTAGTCTTACAATATACAGGGTGGAATTTTGTAATGCCACCCGGAGGGAAAGTACTCTTAATACTGTAGATAGAAAATTATACTAAAAGAAAACATTCCTTTATTTTTGAAAAGAAAGAAAACTGCATTCAAAGATTTTCGAAAATTCGCTTGCCACACCCGGGAATCGAACCGACTGAAATCTGTAAAAATTACACCCTGTACTTTTATTGCATAGATCGTTAGGGTCAATAATAAGGATGAATTCTCTCTAACAAACTCAATAAATTAAATGAAAGGAAAACCATGAAATCTTAAATTATAAATTGAATGGGTCAAGTTAAGCACTTTAACTTAAAGATAAGAGGCCCGACGGTATGACACTAGTCCCATGGGAGTTGGGGAGGCCCATTGTGTGGGACGCTACATGCGTCGACACACTTGCGCCTTCCCATCTTCCGAGGACATCCGTGAGGGCGGGTGCGGCGGCAGATTTGGCCGAAGATCTCAAGAGGCGCAAATATGCAGGTCTCGACAGAGCCTACACATTTGCTCCCCTTGGAGTCGAGACCCTAGGTCCGTGGGGTACCGAGGCTCTTCGGGTTTTCAAAAAACTATCTGAGCGTCTGGTCGAAGCGACGCGTGACCCGAGAGCTGGTGAATATCTGGCACAGCGTATCAGCATTGCCATACAGCGTGGCAATGCAGCCAGCGTCTTGGGGACGCTTCCGACTGGTGTTGATATGGATCAGTTGAGCTATCTGTAGACTGTTTGCAACAGTCGGCAGTTAGCTCAATTGTTTCAATTGTAAATACTAGTATAATTTTCTTTGTGAATAAATGTCTGTTATACTTAAAGATCCATCTGTTTACTTGTGTCAGTAATTAATAATAATCATTGACGTCATTTATCCATTAAAATGACGAATTGATATTTAGATAAGACGATTGAAATTTGTACGTGTTTGTACCTAATGCAGACTCTTCTATCTTAAAATACTGGATCTCTTAAGAAATGAGTTAAATGGTTTCCCCGAGGCGGAGCGAAACCAAATAATTCTACAGCAAGATGGTGCTCCAGCCCATACCTGGATTGGTACCAACGGCACAATCAGATGGCCTGCGAGATCACCAGATATCACCCCTTTAGATTTTTTTTTTGTGGTGATATGTAAAAAATCTAATTTACATGAAATCTTATGTGAATGTAAACTAGTTGAGAGTTGAAGTTCAGAATACGATTTATAATATTCACCACAACACGTTATTAAATGTTACTAGAAATGAATACATAAGAAGAATAAATTTGAGTTGAAGTTCAGAATACGATTTATAATATTCACCACAACACGTTATTAAATGTTACTAGAAATGAATACATAAGAAGAATAAATTTGTGTATCCAAGAAAATGGAGCCCATTTTGAGCAACTAATTAGTAGTTAGTTGACTTTTATTGTAAATAATTAAAATAATTTAAGATTTCATGGTTTTCCTTTCATTTAATTTATTAAGTTTGTTAGAGAGATTTCATCCTTATAATTGACCCGACCGATCTATGCAATAAAAATACAGGGTGTAATTTTTACAGATTTTAGTTGGATTCCCGGGTGTGGCAAGCGAATTTTCGAAAATCTTTGAATGCAGTTTTCTTTCTTTTCAAAATTAAAGGAATGTTTCCTTTTAGTATAATTTTCTATCTACAGTATTAAGAGTACTTTCCCTCCAGGTGGCATTACAAAATTCCACCCTGTATAATTCTTCTGTGAGTGTGTATGTCACTGAACTTCTCTCAAACGACTGGACCGATTTTGATGAAATTTTTTGTGTGTGTTCAAGGGAATCTGGGAATGGTTTAGATTCACAATTTTAACGACTGGACCGATTTCGATGAAATTTTTTGTGTGTGTTCAAGGGGATCTGGGAATGGTTTAGATTCACAATTTTGTTTAATTAACGCGTGCGAAGCCGCGGGCAGAATCTAGTATTATATAAGTGTGAATCTACGACATCATCAGCGTCAACAAATTTGTCAACGAGGAACTCTTCTAAACTGTAGTATGCCCTGTCTACTACGATTCTCTGTTTGTTCCTGAATATTGCAGTCGACGCGGCAATAGTTATAGAGTTCGGCAGATTATTGTAAATTTTCACTCCTATATACTTAGTCAATACTTTACAATACTTTACGACAAATCTTTCACTGTACAAGCTACCCGTCTATGGAATGCTCTCCCCCTGGACATCAGACGTGCCAAATCACTCCCTCTCTTTAAAAAACTGCTTCATCAGCATTATCTGTCCTTGCAAAGTTAAACAACTTTATTTTTATGTTTATGTAAGTGTATTATATTATTTGTAGGCTATATGTAGGTATTATAGTATGTAGTGTAAGTATTATTATTATTTTTTTTGCGTGCCACCGTCTATTTTGTTCTTACATGTCCAGTCCATCCCAAGGTTGCCTGGAAGAGATCGCTCATAGCGATAAGGCCGCCTTTGTACTTCGTCTACTCTTAGCATTTATTTCTGTATTGTTATCTGTCTTTGTGTGGTACAATAAAGTATTATCTATCTATCTATCTATCTATCAATTTTGTTTGTTTTGCTTTCGCTATTCTTATTTTGGGTAACTTTAGTTGATGACGATGTCTAGTGTGGAATAAAAGTATAATAAAAGTAAAATTGAGAGTGTATTCTATACCACAAGAACAGCTCTTCAATATTGTATGGAAACTGCATTAATTCTAGGTCAAGCACAAAATGATCAGGTCAAAATGTCAGGCAGATGCTGGATGCGGCAAGCTGCAGACAGGGAGCTATGGCGCTCATTAGGGGAGGCTTATGTCCAGCAGTCGACTAACATAGGCTGCTGATGATGATGATGATGAAGCAAAATTAATATGGCAGACGCCAGTGATGCAATTATTGACAGTAAAGATTTTATGGCTCATCTTCGGCGACTAGATAAATGTCTCACTCATTGCAGCAACAATTACCTAGGGCTTACACCATCCATACTACTTATTATAATATTATAAATTCGAAAGTAGCTCTGTCTGTATGTCGTTTACCTATTCGTACCTAAACGGCTGAACGAATCTTAATGAAATGCAATGATGAAAATGGTATCCCAGGTCGGGTATAGGCTACTTACAAAAGCCGTAGCCGCGGGCAGCTAGTTCTTGAAGTTAATGTCTCTTTTTGCCTCTTAACTAGGGGAATAGCCTTTATTCACAAAGAAAATTATACTTGTATTTACAATTGAAACAATTGAGCTAACTGCAGACTGTTGCAAATAATCTACAGGTAGCTCAACTGATCCATATCACCAGTCGGAAGCGTCCCCAAGACGCTGACTGCATTGCCACGCTGTATGGCAATGCTGATGCGGTGTGCCGAAGATCTCAAGAGGCGCAAAAATGCAGGTCTCGACAGAGCCTACACATTTGCTCCCCTTGGAGTCGAGACCCTAAGTCCGTGGGTTACCGAGGCTCATCGGGTTTTTAAAAAAATATCTAAGCGTCTGGTCGAAGCGACGCGTGACCCGAGAGCTGGTGAGTATCTGGCACATACAGCGTGGCAATGCTGCCTCTTAAGCCGTATATATACCCCGATACTAGCGCCAATACATATTTTATTTTATAATTACGTTATACAAAGGAATTATCAAAAAATCGGACCGCGCGTAGACGATTTATCTATCATAAGCTTTTTTTAAATGTATCTGTAAAAGTTATGTACTGTTTTATTTAGGCAGATACTTGTTTCAAGAGTTTAGTTCCTATTGGTGGCCATGGCCACCAAGCTCTCCAAACAAGGTTTTTGATTGAATAACACAAAACAAAACTATTACAGATACATTTAAAAATAGCTTATAATAGATATCGTCTACGCGCGGTCCGATTTTTTGATAATTCCTTTGTATAACGTAATGATAAAATAAAATATGTATTGGCGCTAGTATCGGGGTATATATTCGCCTTAACTAATTTCTGGGGTAGATTTCAACATTTATGCCGAGAACTTCTATCCTATTTTCGCTCTAACATTGAATATAATATGACACAAATGTCACCAAATTACCAGTCATTTCCACCGACCACCGGTCTGAATTGGAGCAATTAACACGTTACAAAACTATTCTGTTTTGTAAATGGCTGTTTTTGTTGTTTAGTTGTGGATTTGATACCTATGCCCTGCCTTACGCAAGGGTTATTATAATACGTAGATAGTTAGACATTTTATTGGTAAAAGCACATAATTTACAAGTCAATCAATTAGTAAAATTAAATTAAATTAATAATTTACTTATGAATAAAAAATATTACTTAATAGTTGTGACACACAATACATACTTAATGTAAAGATTTAATTCATAATAAGTAATAAGTAGAGTACACACTTTTCAGTGATAAGCATAATAAATAAATAATGCTGGACAATTCACACAGCATTATCTAGCCCCAAGGTAAGCAGAGCTTGTGTTATGGGTACTAGATAACTGATATACATATTAATATACGAGTACATAGATAGATATTTTTTATTATACATAGAAAAGATTGCAACAATTGAGCTAATAATAAATAATAATAATCTTGCATAGTCTTTAATTTAAAGAAATAAATAATGTTGGACTCCACACAGCACCTAGCCCCTCGATACACTGCCCAGCCCGGCGGCACGAACCGCAGGGGCTCGCCGCCCGCCGCTACACGGTGGCGCTGACCGACATGTGCGTCTTGGGCCATGAAAGTGGTAACAAATCTATTCATACAAGGTGTTACATCATACCTATGTATGTGAACTAAACTGCGTGATTTCGGGTTAAAACTACTGTACAATTTTTTTTAAATTTAATTGAAAACAATTTCCATAGATTTGTTGTGATTGCAGTGAATCAATGGAAATATCGCTATGGAATGATAGTCTGAATATAATAGTATTAGATTATAATTTTATTTAGATTAAATTGTATAATTGGAATAAGTATTATTGTTAGATCATTATTATAATAAGAATGCTAGACAATGTAGCAACACCGTCCGTGCATCAAGGATAATTGAAACTTTTTGATGCGTCCTCTGTGCATTATGTTAATTTGTCGTATGAATGAATATTTCGTTCACAATGTGCAGTATCCTTGTTTTACTCGAGCCGAACTGGTTATGGACGTTCGGGTTTTTTACTATTTTATAGGTTCTACTACTATTAATTCTCATTTTAAGTCGTAATTTCTATATTATATTCTAATTTCTATATTATTGTATTGTGCTATTGTCACTAACTTCTTGGAGATGGTGAAATTGCTGCATCTTACATTTACTGTTACTTTAGTTGTTCCTCTGATAACCTACTATTTAGCATGCAGTGTCCACCTATAACTGGTTGTGCAATGAACTATCTCATTAAGTCTGCATTTTATATTACTTATAAGAATTATTGTAACACCCACTGGTAGACCTAATAAATAAAATAAAATAAAATACAAGTAGTTTAGATACCACATAAGAAGATGCGGGTTCAAGTCCCGTCGAAGTCGATTTTTTGGGATATTATTTGATTTCTTAGCAGATAAGAAATTTTGTGCGCATTGTAAGCCATTTACTAAGAATCTTTGCTAAAATAATTGACATAATGTTGAAAAAAAAAATCAAAATCAAAAACTCTTTATTTCCATAAATACAATAAATGTACACTTAGAAAAGGTCAAAATATAAAACTAAACACTGACACGGAAATAAAGTGATATTTTTTGATTTCTGTCGCTTCGGTATGTAGACTAAAGTAAAGAAGCGACGAAGAAACCTTTAGCCTGTTAGTTGTTAGTTTTCGAGTTGGAGCAAAACCCGTCTCAAGCTTTTTATCCTCTAGATAATCTGATATTTTATAGTAAGCCTTTTTGCACAGCAAGGATTTGACAATTTGTTTGAATTTATTTACTGATAATTTTTGCAACTCACTAGGAGTTTTGTTGTAGAAGCGTATACATTGCCCTTTAAAAGATACATTTATTTTGTGTAGCCTAGTTGTGGGCACAGCGAGTTTATTCTTATTTCTAGTATTTATATTATGTATTCTATGTTTAGGGAATTGATTGATATTTCTATGAGTGTACAACAAGTTTTCAGTTGATTTTAGTAAGTAAATAATCTCTAATCAATAGACTCCAAAACGATAATTGATTCGTAGATTGTTTTAGCATGGGTTTATAGCAAATGCGTTGCAATGTGCACAGAACTTCTTATCTGCTATCTAAATTACTTATCATCATCATCATCAGCCTATATTACTTAGTCCACTGCTGGACATAGGCCTCCCCTAATGAGCGCCATAGCGCCCTGTCTTCAGCTTGCCGCATCCAGCATCTGCCTGCAGTCTTTCGCAGATCGTCATCCCACCTGGCCGGAGGGCGTCCTACACTACGTTTGCCGAGCCATGGTCTCCACTCAAGAACACGTTTACCCCAGCGGTTGTCGATTCTTCGCGAGATATGGCCGGCCCACTGCCATTTCAGCTTGCTAATTCTTTGTGCTATGTCGATAACTTTGGTTCTCTGTCGGATGTATTCGTTACGAATTCTATCCTTCAGAGAGACTCCGAGCATAGCTCTTTTGAACTGGTGGACCAGCCCTACCGTGAGTGTCCACGTCTCAGCTCCGTAGGTCATGACGGGTAGGACGCACTGATTGAAAACTTTCGTTTTTAAGCATTGCGGTATGGATAACGAGAAGACTCGACGTAGTTTCCCAAACGCTGCCCAGCCTAGCTGGATCCTCCTCTTGGCCTCCTTCTCAAAATTCTTTTTCAAAATTTCTTATAGAACCTAGAAATTCGTAAAAACCCGGTTATTTTTTCGTGAGCGTCACTCACCGCTCTACATTAATTGTCAACAAGCCCTCATACTTAACCTCACTTGACAGAATTTGCACTTTTTGCTAAAAAGTATGTCTTTTGTTCAGTTGAGCTGCCTGTCGATTGTTTGCAACAGTCTACTGTTAGCTCAATTGTTTCAATTGTAAATACTAGTTCTAATTTTTTCTTTGTGAATAAAGATTTAATAGTATTTCTCATACATGACGCTAAAATGAGAATTTACATTATTGAGTTGTATCCTTCTTATTTTATCTGCAAAATGGCTGAAGTATAGAATGTTTAGTAGAGTACGCGATTAACTCTAGTACTTTTGCACTTCCCCCCTTCTCGCCGCTCTCATACATTTGCGTGACTTTTGCACATAGCTCTTGTCAGAGCAGATCAAGCAGCCTACGTTAGAATCACGATTGACGTTAGAAAAATTAGAGGTAAGTATTAAAACTTCTTGTTCATCTTCTAAAAAAAAAATATGCTCCCTCTGTAGACTATACTTGCTCTTAGTCCTATATGTACCTTATTCCATGTACATGCCCAAGGTACACAAGGTACCTTGGGCTATAAATAGTCGGGTAACAACAGAACCGTAACTGCGGTAAAATAAATTACATAATCTAACTGGGTTCTGCGATGGAAGGTAATTTGCAATGCAATTGCTGGGACTAACGTTACGTTATCAGTTCGTGCAGACGGTGTCTTATACAATTGAGTTTTATCATGATATAGGAAAACAAGGTCTGACATTCCGAGATGTTCCCAAGCCTACGTCACTGTCCATTTGCCAAAAAAGGAGGTTAGGTTCATTTGCCGGTGACTATCAAACTTTTATTAACGCCGCGGGTGTGTCACTCGCGTTGTTGATCGGATAAATCTTTAAAATAATATGGGCGGTTACTCTATCCGTAACTGTAAGTGTGAAAGGCGGTAAAATAAGGTTTGAAAAGAACCTTATTTTACCGCCTTTCACACTTACAGTTCCGAAAAAAATTTGTTGTCTGTAAAGTCGGTTTACTGACGATAGTTGAACGTGACAACGTCTTAAGAAAATACTGATGGAATGGTAGCATTTGATACTCGATCAAAACATGTAAATGTACTATAGTATAGCAGCTGTCCACGCAGACGCATCGCTCACTCAAGTAGGAGAGAGACGGATGTCGAGCGCTCTCGCTTGCACTTCAAGCCTTACATGGAACGCCTCAGAGCGAGGTAATGCCGCATGACGTCATGTTTTTTCGTGCGTGCAGCCGGCTCTATCGAATTATAAGACGTTGTCACGTCAAAAAATCTGTGGCTGAAGAATGTTCCTGCGATTGAATAAATTTCATTTCAAGGGGAAAATTGATTTAACCATGCGCAGAGCTCATTAGCGTTGATCAAACTATGGGAACTAAGTTTGAAGAATTTCATGGAAAACCTAAAACCTAGATCTAGTTTCCCCAAACGAACAACCCTTGAAGCGATTTAGAAGCTTATATTTTTTACGGTTTTTGATGTATACAAACATAGATAATGACGAGATAAATTGATATTATCCTTAGTTTTGGATGGTCAACATCAAACAGCGTAGTACTAGTAGTTAAGTTACCCTTCCACGTGTGTATGGAAAGAGCGACTTCACCGTGCTACCGACGAACCCAACCTAACTATGAACCATTAACTATGACAAACAGGACATCCGTATGACGCTATGCATTCCATTCCAGCTGTTATAGCGATTCTGTTACCAAGCTATTGTTCAATCTATGTGACATGAACGTTTATAACAGAGGTACGGAATAACAATAAATATTACAAGTGACATGGTTTGTTACCAAACGCGGGAATAGTAGATTATCATATAAGAGCAATATAATATTTTTACGGCGAGGGCGCTTTTTTGAATCCAGAGCGAAGTGAGGGGTTAGGGTAGAATCCTGAACTAGCGAGGGATTCTAGAGTAGAATCCTGAACTAGCGAGGGATTATTTAGTAGTATCCTGAACTAGCGAGGGATTCTAGAGTAGAATCCTGAACTAGCGAGGGATTATTTAGTAGTATCCTGAACTAGCGAGGGATTCTAGAGTAGAATCCTGAACCTAGCGAGGGATTCAAAGTACGTCGTCCGAGGCAAAAATATAGAGGCATTTAAGAAGGTAGTTAGGTAATCTAATTAGGCAATTTTATATTACATAAGTCTATTGTTTACCTCCTCTAATTTTAAGTAGGATTAATTTGTGGGAGAGCGGGCGGTACACACGAATTACATTTTGTTGGATCTTATGAGAAAAGGTTTTGCGCGGAATTGTTACTAAATATTGTTTTATCATAATATTGTTCTATCACAATCGATAATTGAAACTTTAATAATTCTCCGGTACTAAATCCTCCGTCGCGCAGCCGAGTAAGTTCTTGAATAAAAGATGCATTTCCAAGCACATCGTGTCGAGAGGCGCCGAGTGGCAATCCTGCTGGCATATTCTCACAGCTCGCAGTTTCTACGGGAATTCACTGAGATTTTGAAAATGATGAGATGCAGCAGAAATTTAAGCATGGAAATTCAATTTATATGCATATGTAATTAATTATAGTATTTGTGAATTGTATTATAATCAGGCGCGGTCCCAGGGGGGGGGTCACGGGGGTCATGACCCCCCCCAAAATCTTAGTTTAGGTACTTAAAAAATTGCAACCCACAGTTTGATGATTATATTGTCCTGTTTACTTCCGTTACATTGATTATGGTTACCAACTGCAGCATTAAAAAAATCGCGGCTCGCTCCGCTCGCCGATATTACTGTTATTTGTGCTCTGTGTTTTGATTAGCACAGAGGCAACGTTCCCAATTTTTAAGAAATCAAATAATATCGCAAAAATTTTCGACTTCGACGGGACTTGAACCCGCGTCCTCCCCTCAGTACGGGGATGTGATAACGATTTTTGCGATATTATTTGATTTCTTAGAAATTACCCTTAGTGTGGGGTTACGCACTATAATAACAAAAAAGTTCCCAATTTTATTGGTTTGGCTGGTCTGCTATTGTCAGTTTGTATCAATCAATCCAACCACCACAATAAAAAGCACAAAATATAACAAATAATCTGCGAGGTCACTTTGTCAACCAGTACAAAAAATTAGACAACAAAATTTTCGCGTTTTGGTCTGGTCGCTGATAACATTTGTTCCATCTGACTATGATCCAAAGCTCAAAACCCGGCCCACTTTAGGTCACTTTGCCAAATTTTCTAAAAAGTTGCCCAAAATCTAACAAAAGCCAAAAATTGTCGCAGCTCAGCTCGCTCAACTTGCCGGCAACCTTACACTGTCTGCCTCTTGTCATGGGCTCATCCCTCGTTTGAGGTCAGTTTTCCAAACACTCCAAAAATCTAACGAAACCACTAAATTATCGCAGCACGCTCTGTTTGCCTCTGATAACATTCCGCTGTTTTGATAAGCTTCTGGCTTGCTCTAGTTCAGGACTTCTTCTCCGTTTCAGGCGAGTTTGCAACTGCAAAATATCTAATACCAAACCACTCACACGTACAGCCAGATCATAAAAATTTTCGCGGCTCGCTTCGCTCCCCGTTGATTCGAAAGGCTGCAGCTCATTCAGAGCTCGCTCTACTCGCTGTTATTTATTTTCTGAACCAGTTTGTGACAACCCGAAAAAGGGAACAAAAATTTCGGCGGCTCGCTCCGCTCGCAGCTACAGTTTTTTCAATGTTTTTTTGTATTTCTAATTTTTTGTTAATCTACTTTGCTCCGCTCGCCCCGATTTATATTCATAGCTTTATATCTACCACCGCTAACTTTTTAAAATTTTGGGGCAGGTTTCGCTCACTTTATTTTGTCATAGGCTTACTTTTCCCCGAACATCAGAAAAAATCCAACATTTTTGAGGCTCGTTTCGCTCGCCATTACTTACACTTCCTATTGTTGGGTTGGGAGTTGGGGGAAGGGATGTCATGTTTGCGGCCAATATGCAAAACACTGCAATTAGCGGCTCGCTCCGCTCGCCGATAGTATTTTGTCCTTCTCTGTATTTGGTCCAGTGCTACCCAAAAAAGTAACAAAAATTTCGGCGGCTCGCTCCGCTCGCCGTTACATTTTTTCAATGTCTTTTGTATTTCCGATTTTTTGTTGATGCCCTTGCTCTGCTCGCCCCTATTTATATTCATAGCCATATATCTACTACCGCAAGTCTCTAAGATTTTCTGGGCTTGCTACGCTCGCTATCATTTATTTTTTTATAGATAGCTATCAACAACAAAATAAATGATGCGGACGAGAGTAAGCAAGTGGACCTACTCTTGCTTACTTTTGCCCGAACTTCAGAAAACATCTAAAAAATTTCGAGGCTCGCTTCGCTCGCTATAACTTATACCTACCTACTATTGTTGGGAGTTGAGTATACATTTTCCGCGGCTCGCTCCGCTCGATAAAGTTTAGTGCTTATCGGTGGGGTCTGCAACCGCCTACAAGTACTTACATTTGGTGCTACGGCCCGCACCAAGTGTGACCCCCCCCAAAGTCTTGGGCTGCGACCGCGCCTGATTATAATATGTATGTATTTTATCCTACTTATTAAATAGACTATCGATTTAATAAGTAGGTTAAAATTAAATCTTAGATCCTCTGTTTTTGCACTTTTCTGCTCTTTTATAATTTCGTGAAGACGAACCCGCAACCTACTTACCCTCCTAAACGAGTTCATCTCCTCAACTTACGAAGTAACGTTATCTAATCTGGGGGTCTATTCGCTTTCGACGAAATCGACAGTTGCGTGCTGCGTTTTGTCAAATTGCCATTCTAATTCATCAAAACTCGAAGCTACGGCACGAAGCTTGAAATGGCGGCTTTTGCGGCGGCCACCTCTATTCTAATGGGCAAAATGTACGAACGAAACATTAAATTTGACAGCATTTTTTCAAGAACCACTGTCAATTTGCACGGTAGCTATAAAGCTACCTTTTCATTTTCGTAAGGTGTTTTTTCACCATATTTTGTCCATTTATCACAAAAATTTCAGTAGATTTATGATTGTTAAAATATTTTATACACGTAGCGTCCTAAATTATTGAAATTTACTCATGCTATTTGAAGATCACTCTCCGTTTCATAATTTTCAGAAAAGCGGCTCTACCGCCATCTCTTAGCAAAGCCTACAACTAACAACTTCCCCCAGCTGACGACGAAGTTCTTAATTTTACCAAAACTTGGCGCTAAAACCGCTCTTTTGAGGGTTCCGCACCTCGAATGGAAAAAGGAACGCCTATAATATTAATTCTTAATTTCAGACACAAGATCCATTTTTGAGGTGATAAAAAAGGAAAGTTAAATAAAAATCATAATATATTAAATATAAAATTCAAGGTACTAGGTTGAGTACTTATTATGTCAGGTGGCAATATTCACCCTCCGTCTGTATGTAAGGGTCCGATAACATCAGACGGTCAGATGGGCTTACAATAGTGTCATTTTTACACATGTCAACCTCTGGACGTTAATGACGCAATTCTCTTTCTTTGGATGGCATTGAAAGAGTCTACACGGGATATTATAGATTATAGAATCACTCGTGACAGCCTTTTACGTTTAAACTTAGCAAAGACCTAGCGCAAATAAAGAGGAATATCCGAAAACCTTAAATTATTTAAAATTACATAGGTAATTACAAAAATTATTTTTTGATGTTCGCAATAAAACCTATACGTAAGCCTTTAAAGTACTTCCCGTTGATCTAGAATCACGAAATTTGGCAAGAAGCAAGGTCTTACAGCACAAGGAAATGTATTTTTATCTTTAAGGGTCAATTCACACCGAGACGCGACGCGACGCGACGCGACGCGACGATACTCAAAGAGGCCAATGATTTCGCGCTACGCCGCGCGTCGTCGCGAGACGCATCGCGACGTCGCGAGGCGCATCTTAAAATCGTAGCAGGACGACGCCTCGCTGCGCAGCGAGATGCCGCGAGGCGCAGCGGAACGTATCTACTAGCCGCGGGCGCCGCGCGGCGGTGTGATGTCTTCTTTTTAATTTTATTTTTGTAAACTTCTTCCTCTTCATCTTCTGCAAGAAGTCCGATTATAACAAGATCCCAGTCTATCATTATATTTTCAATCGAGCACTCGACCGAACTGCATCAATTCTAAACGAAGTCTGAACGGAAATAGTAGAGAAGTCGCCACAGCGGCCTCAGGCTGCGCCTCGCGGCGTCGCGCGGCGTCGCGCGGCGTCGCGCGGCACCGTGAGACGCAGCACCGCTCTTGCACGCCGCGCGTACCGGCGATGCACCGCTGCGTCACGATACGTCGCGCTACGCCGCGAGGCACCTCGAGGCGCAGCGCTGCGTGGTTTAACGTAATCTGAATTCTCACAATGTAATGTGTATCTTTTCGTGTAGCGAATAAAGTAGGTATATTCTGAGTCGCTCTATGAAAAATGTGCGCGCAGCGTCGCGCCGCGTCGCGTCTCGGTGTGAACTGACCCTAAGTAAAGAGAAATAACCGAAAACCGTTCATATTAGCAAAATCACCAAAAAAACGCAGTGTGTCTGTGTAAATTATTCGGCTCACAAATATATATTTCCAGTATAAATGTAAGCGGGTTAACTTTGAACCTAGTTTGTGTTGGAAGAACACCAACGCTTCATCCCTTAACAAAGTATAATGAAGTCCTCATTAGGGTAAATATAAGTTTGTTCGGAACCCTCGCACAAGTCCTACTCGTACTTGACTTGTTTTTATTTAATCTGTCCAAGGTTTCTATGCTCTCTGGTGGTTTCATTCACATGATCGTTCACGAAGGTAGTTGGGTGTGCCCGGATCTCGCCCGAATGAAAAATGCCCACCCGACAGAGAAACAGAATAGCTATCGCTTGCGTGCGTCGGCCGCATGTCATCGGCATCGACAGTGTCGGTTGCGGAGAATTGTAATAGGGCCCCTGTGCCTCAACTGACTAGGTATTCGTTGACAGCATCGCCAAATTACACCATTTTGACGCTCTCATTTTTTAATTATACTCTTTGATTTTTAATTGCTATTATTTTGACTATTAGAGGATATAAATTTTTTTATTGTGACACGTCTATATGTATTTTAAACTTTACAATTGACCTAAGTATTATTATAATCTGTCTATGACTAAGTATTTGTTTTACAACTACTCATTATTTAATTTTAACTGGTAAGTAGGTAAGTAAATAATGTTTTGTGTAATAAGTATTATAATTTTATGTAAGTACTTTAGATATTGTACTTTATATTTTATAATAATGTTTGACGTTGTGGAATGTATGTAATTCAAGTTTGAATTAATAAATACTGCGTCTAAAGCGGACCTTCACCATCTGTGCTAAAAGGTTGTCAGGGATTAGCAATAGATGTATCGAATCTATACGGTGTGTGGTGCCGGCTTAGAATTTGCACCATCCCAACTCCTCCCGCGGGTGTCGTAAGAGGCGACTAAGGGATATCCACCGGGGGCGGGCAGCAGCGCCCCCTGCAACAATTCTACCACCGAACTGCGATCCCCAACCCGTAAGCCCTTTGTGGGGATTATGACCACTACCCCCATGAGATAAAAGCCAATAAGGCGCTTATCAGTTGGGAGGCCTGCAGTGGACCAATACAGGCTGTTGACCAATCTAGTCTAATTTCTACTATCGCTATAGATTATATCTACGGTGTTAGGCATATAGCTTACAAATGATCTCGGGCCAAATAAGGCTGGAACAATCGTATTGCCATATCCAGGCTTCCTGTGTACAGCGTGATGCAAATGTCTTGAGTAAGGTACGTACGCGTATCTACGGTGTTTGTATTGTAAGCCGCTATTGGCCGGCTTGTAGTACTGCAATATTTTTTTGTAGACGACTGCTGACTTCTTTGTCTAGCGGTCGCGTGATCTACTGCTGATAATGAGGTCTCGGGTTTAAACCCTACTAAAAACTTTTGGTTCGACCCGCGAACCAAAAGTTTTTTTTGGACCTCGGGAGTGCCTCGGAAAGCACGTTTAACCGTTGGTCCTGCGCCTGAACTCTCCCCGATCGTGTCGTTCTGCCGTCCCATCGTATTGTGGGAGTGAAGGAATAGAGAGTGCTCCTGTGTTTGCTCACACTCTTCACCTAGGATGACATCAACAAAGTTTTTTATTAATTTTTACTGTTTTATACAAAAACTTGATAATTTATTTAACGCAGTCCGTTGGATGTCTTAGCTAGTGGTAACTTCTAAGAGCTAAATAAAAAATGCAGAATACTTGATGATTCATTGATAAAAACCTGGCTGCGTCAATTTTTCATGGTAAAATTCGTCATCCGGTTTTAAGAAAATTTGTCATCAGCAAAACGCATTTTTGTTGAAAATTAGTAACCGCAACTGTTTAAAATTTATCCATCTGTTGATGAACTTGAGTTTTAGTGTATGAAAAATTTGTCAAAATCGTTAGTTGAAATTTATATGCCCAATTATCTTAAGCACAATTATCATAAAAGTTCTATTCAGTTGTTCCAAAAAATTTAACGTTAAAGTAAATAGGTCCCTTCCCTCGTGACAACAACTATAATTCCCACACCTCATATCATCATCATCAGCCTATATTAGTCCACTGCTGGACATAGGCCTCCCCTAATGAGCGCCATAGCGCCCTGTCTTCAACTTGCCGCATCCAGCATCTGCCTGCAGTCTTTCGCAGGTCGTCATCCCACCTTGCTAGAGAGCGTTCTACACTACGTTTGCCGAGCCATGGTCTCCACTCAAGAACACGTTTACCGAAGCGACAGAAATCAAAAAATATCACTTTATTTCCGTGTCAGTGTTTAGTTTTATATTTTGACCTTTTCTAAGTGTACATTTATTGTATTTATGGAAATAAAGAGTTTTTGATTTTGATTTTTTGATTTTGATTTTGACCCCAGCGGTTATCGGTTCTTCGCGAGATATGGCCGGCCCACTGCCACTTCAGCTTGCTAATTCTTAGAGCTATGTCAATTACTTTCGTTCTCTTGGATGCATTCGTTACGAATCCTACACCTCATATACTTAAGTATTTAATAAAACAAGACAAGGTCTAATTAAAACATAATAAGTACCTATCGCTATGCGTTTACTTGATGTGATGAGATGACGCATCGAGACGTGATTAAAGGCAGAGTTATCTGTCCTTGACAAGGGTTCCGTTTAAGTGACACGTACCTATGTTTACTTTCATTTTATCATCATCGTCATCAGCCCGTATACGTCCATTTTATTTTTATGATAGCAAAATTAATTAATACCTACTACTTACTTAAGTAATATTCTAAAAGATTTCATTTAAAGCAAAATTTCTTAATAAGTACTAATATTTTAAAAGGTCGGTCGTTTTTTCAATTATGTAATTGAAAAAAACTGAGCAGCAGTGCAAGTTGGTCTAATTTAATAAAATGATAATATTGGGAAAACGGAGCGATACATAACTGTCTTGAGAACAAATATTTTCCTGGGAAAATTATCATGGAATAAAGAAATAATTGGCAGCAAAAGTTAGTTTAATTTAATAAACGATGTATCTCGTTCTCATTTAACAACATTTTTGTTAATACCAATCAGATGTTTATAAAACGTGCCCGACCCTTGTAGGTACCAGATTACTTAGAAATAATGTGAAAAAACATTTTATCGAGGCTAAAATTCACTGCCAAGGGGCGCTCCGCCACCTGATGGAGCTGGAGATGGACATGTGCGTCGCCTTGGGCCATGAGGCCTCGGTCTCGAAGCCAGCGATTGCGGAGCGGCGGCGGCAGCGGCGGCGCGGGTAGCGGCGCGTTTCAATGCATATGAAACTGGCCCTGTAGGCCACGGGGATTGCTGTCTAGGGTAGAATGGAGAAAGATGACTATTGAATTGATGATTATTGAAGTTGAAGGAATTAATGTCAAAAAATTGCAACAGTCTGCAGTTAGCTCAAATGTTTCAATTGTAAATAGGTACTAGCTTAAGCCTTTATTCACAAAGAAAATTATACTAGTATTTACAATTGAAACAATTGAGCTAACTGCAGACTGTTGCAAACAGTCTACAGGTAGCTCAACTGATCCTTATCAATACCAGTCGGAAGCAAATACTAGTATAATTTTCTTTGTGAATAAAGGCTTCTGCGAAGTTAAAAAAAAATGAGAAATTTTTTACGCGTCCGATGACGATGTGACGTAATTTTTCTCCCATTCTCCATTCTACCCTAGAAAACAATCTCCGTGCTAGCACAGATTAGATAACGTTACTTCGTAAGTGCTAGGCCTTCTGAATATAGCGGCGCGGGGAGCGACGCGGGTCTGCGTTACCGCGCTGCTCCCCGCGCCCGCTGAATTCAGATCGGTAGCCTTAAAGTGCTGAAGTGTATATACTGCCGCAGTCAGCCTCGTAAATCAAATTTTATTTCAATTAAAAAACTTTCTAGCCTCCTCCGCTTCCAAGATTTCCGTTCAAGTCTTAATCTAGACTTCTATCTCGAAAACTAGAGCTCGTTATAATTATAATTAACATCGGTAATAAGAGTTTTATGAACCGAGAAAATTTTATGGACCGAGAAAACTAAGAAAAAATTGAGTTCTCGAGAAAATTTTGTTATTAGCTATTAAATCATTCGAATAGCTTATTCGTAATCTCATCTTTTTTATGAAACCGCATACGTATACTTATACAAGGTGAAAAAAAATGTACTACCACGCCGAAAAGGACCCCAGGTTCCGGTTTCAACTTCCGGACTCTGGGGTTTCAACCGAAACAACTGACACAGAACTCTTGGAATCTTGTGCGAAATATTAAATTTATTTCTTAAAATAATATAGAAAAAAATCCCTGCGACATTCACACTACCTCTTGTATTGTGTTAAACAAGACAATTTACTTAATTAAATTTAGTTTTGTAGACTAACGGAATCCTAAAATACCTTCTTAACAACAAAACGTAATCTCTAAATCGCCCAAAAACGGTTATAAGCTCCCCCGTTTTTACCCGTAATTGATTGAGTGAAAAGTACAAACGACCACCAGGTGACATTGCCCTTTCGGCCACCTCCACCTGCCCACTTAACCTTGCGGCCCTTCATTCGAACCCCTTCACCTTGAACGGAACGACAACGGAACCCTAAATTATGGAAGTTCCTACTTAAGGCGCTACCCCGACCCAAATCAGCGCCACCACCTATTTTATCTTATTACTAGCTGCGCCCCGCGGCTTCGCCCCCGTGGAAATTTATGTTTCCAACTTTCTTAATTTTTTCTTTCATAAGAACCTTCTCCTGACAATAACAAACACAACAAAGAAAGAATTAGCGAAATCGGTCCAGCGTAACGCGTGATGCCGTGACCAAGGAAAACGGGTTTCATTTTTATATATATATATAGATTCCATTAAACGAAGAAATTTTCAAAAGTCGATTGGCCAGTTTGTGAATTGACTCGCTTAATTGTTAGCTGTCAGCATAATAGTATAATAGGTACTTTATGCATTTATAATTTAGAAACGCCGAAAAAAAATTTTTTGATGTGCTTTGAAACGCGGACATTTTTTGGTATGAAACGCCGAAAATGAATTTGTGGTGAGAACCTGCGGTGCGAAACACCAACCCCCTCAACCTCAACAGTTTCTTCCACTGCTGGACGCAGGCCTCCCCCTGATAAGCACCTTATTGGCTTTTATCATATGGGGGGTAATGCCCATAATCCCCACGCTGGGCATGCGGGTTGGGGACACACCGCTGCACCGTTATTTCGCCCAAAATGTTATCCCACGAGTAAAGTAATAATAATAATTCTCATTTCAACCCACACTGCTTTTCTTCGTGACGAATTTACTTTGTGGCAAATGTACAAATTTTACAGCGTTGTTTCAACTCACTCTTAAGAAAACAAGCGACAATAAACCTACGCTTTAAAATAATCTGTAGTTTGCTAATGTTGATCTGACTATACAAAATCTCTTGATCTCTTTGTGGTGCGAAACGGAAACGAATTTGGGTAGAAACGCCGAAAAAATATTTTTTTTGATGTGGGTGAAACGCTGACATTTTTTGGTATGAAACGCCGAAAATGAATTTGCGGTGAGAACCTGCGGTGCGAAACACCGCTACACCAAAAATCAGCAAAAAGTATGGCAAAAGTGCAGTCAGATCAAAAAACATGATAGCTACTTTACTGCCATTATTTTTTTGACTGCGCACGCTCTTGGCGCTTGCATACCACATGTGGTGACTAGGATTCGTGAGGGATATGCAATGAGTAACAGAACTCGTGTGGCTTAAAATAAAGGGCTGATTTCACGCGTCGTTTCAAGGATCGGTGAGTCTTCTGATGAAAATATCTCAATCACTTACATTGTTTGCTGCTTTTGTGAACGTGAAGAAAATGATGGCGTTATATTTTGGTTGAGTTTATCAAAGTTTACTTAGTTTATTCAAAAACAATTTAAATCGTGTATGAATATAAGGCACATAATTAAATTAATAGCATGCAATTATATGTATATACTAGTTGACCTGGCGAACTTCGTACCGCTCTCGCCTTTTAAACCTTCATATTTTTATATTGTGAAAAAAAAAAATTGTGAATCTAAACCATTCCCAGATCCCCTTGAACACACACAAAAAATTTCATCAAAATCGGTCCAGTCGTTTGAGAGAAGTTCAGTGACATACACACTCACAGAAGAATTATAGTAAGATTCAAACTAGTATATGCCCGCGGCTTCGCACGCGTTGTTTCTATGGAAACGTTTAAAGGTGATTTCTATCATATGGGAACTGATTTATAGGATAAAAAGTAGCCTATGTTTTAGGCCAGGCCTAGAATTGCCTGTATGCTTAAATTTCAGTCCGATCCGTTCAGTAGTTTTGGCGTGAAGAAGTAACAAATATCCATCATTATTATTAACTAGTTACTTATTTTTTTTTTTATTTTAACAACTAGTTTATGCCCGCGGCTTCGCACGCGTAGTTTCTATAGAAACGTTTGAAGGTGATTTCTATCCCATGGGAACTGATTTATGGGATAAAAAGTAGCCTATGTTTGATTCCAGGATTAGAATTACCTGTACTTATGCAAATTTTCAGCTTGATCCGTTCAGTAGTTTTGGCGTGAAGCGGTAACAAACATCCATCCATCCATCCATCCAAATTTTCGCATTTATAATATTAGTGTGATATTCAGGAAATAAACAGCTAACTTGGATGAAGAGGTATGTAATTAAATACTGAGGGCTAATTAAAAATTTCCACAAAAAGCGACTGAAAATAATACTAAACAAACAGTACAGGACGACTACGGTTGAATTATCACACTAATATTATAAATGCGAAAGTTTGTATGGATGGATGGATGGATGTTTGTTACCTCTTCACGCCAAAACTACTGAACGGATCAGGCTGAAATTTTGCATACAGGTAAGTCTAACCCTGGAATCAAACATAGGCGACTATTTATCCCATAAATCAGTTCCCATGGGATAGAAATAACTTCAAAACGTTTCCATAGAAACAACGCGTGCGAAGCCGCGGGGTGCAGCTAGTTCTTTTATAAAAGCTTATGATGTAAATCTTACCCACAATAGCTAAAAAGCATGACAACCGACAAGAAGTCGTCCAATCGCCGCTCACGACGCCTTTGTCTGGGTGACTGATGGTGGTTTGAGTGAACAACCATTTGTGGTGGAAAGGAAAGAGCTAGATTTGATTTATTGTGGGGCTTGAAGAAAGTGCTTTGGAACGGTTTGTCGTAGATTGGTTTTGAGTGTCATGTTATATGTTATTTGGAGTATTGGTTTATGATTTAGGTTGGAATATGGTGTTTTTGAAAGCCTAAGCATTGCAATCATAACAGGACACTGCCCACTAAACAAACACCTATTTACCATCGGAGCGACGGATAGCCCTCTTTGCAGAGGATGCCTCAGCGACGACGAATCAGCTGCCCACGTAGTCCTGGCATGCGAAGGGGTAACAACACAACGAACAGAAATCCTCAACTTGCCGAGGTCACTCCGCGAAGCCTGTGAAGATCCCAGGAAGATCCTGCGCTTCTGGACGGAGTTAGGCTGGCTATGCTAGCAAATGAGACGCATAATGGACCAAACACGAGTCTAAATGCGGAAACAAGAGTACTTCCACCTAAGACCTAAGCCTAAGCATTGGTTTTTTATGACCACATCATGTTAAAAATGTTTTCTATGTATAATAAAAAATATCTATCTATGTAGTGTATTGTATTATGTATATCAGTTATCTAGTACCCAACACAAGCTCTGCTTAGCTTGGGGCTAGATAATGCTGTGTGAATTGTCCCGCATTATTTATTTATTTAATTAAAACCATTATCAGACGTCGCGGGAATCATGGCAAGTTAAAGTTATAACTATGATTCTTATACTAGATTGATTTCTGAAACATACATACACAACATGATTTTACAAAAGAGCAGTGAAAGCATAAAATATTTAAATTATAAAATGCAGTTAAAAAGTTGGATACATATACTTAAGCCGCATGTATGAATCAAACGCCGCTGCCTTTTCTTCTCAACTATTTTATGGGCATTAAAAAAAGCTTATGATAGGTATCATAAATTGTACAATGGACTTTTAAAAATTCATTTAATTAACGTAATTGAAAGAAAAGGCAGCGGCGCTAGTTGAGTCATACATGCGCCTTAATACAATAACTAATATTAAAATAAAAAAATCATAAATTTACAAATCATAAAAATTAACACATTTTGGCATTTTATTTTTTAAGAAAGTAACAATCGATGGAGGGACGCGTGTCAAGGTTAATAAATAAATAAATAATGTTGGACAATTCACACAGCATTATCTAGCCCCAAGCTAAGCAGAGCTTGTGTTATGGGTACTAGATAACTGATATACTTAATACAATACACTACATAGATAAATATTTTTTATTATACATAGAAAACATCCAGAACGCCCTGGACAAATGTCTGCAGATCGTACAAACATTTGTCCCGAGGCGGGAATCGAACCCGCAACCTCCTGCGTCTCAGGCAGACCTTCGCCCGCTGCGCCACAGAAGGAAAGAGTCAAAGTCAAGGTTAAAACCATTCTATCAAGCTTTTCGCGCAAATAGCACCGCATCCTATCTAGAGTTCCTTTCATCTATAGACGATACCGTTTTCAGTAAAGCTATTGGTTATCAGAATACGGCTCCAGTGTTATAGAGTTTTTTTTTATTGACGACGGTCAAGCGTTGCGCAGTCTTCTGGCCACCCTGACGATATCAACTGACCATGTGGCGGGTTGTCTACCCTCGAGGACGCCTCGTCTAATGAAGTAGAGTTGCTCTATCTCACGAAGTCCGTTGGGCTATGTATGTCACAGTCAATGCATGTACACATTGTTTTAGTGTGCGTAAGCTCAGAAGCAATCAGTCTCGCCCGAGACGCGGTCCTCACTAGTGCTCATTGGGCGTTTTTCCATTATCCGGCCCGGCACCGGCAAAAGCTTGCTACCCCGGCGACGGCGACGGCGCCGGTAGGACTCAATGCCGTGCCGGCGCCGGCGCCGGTAAGTCAAAAAGCGAGTCATACATTTTCATACATTTTTGCTTCCCCGGCACCGGCACGGCGTCGGCGCCGGTGCGGCCGGGCCGGATAATGGAAAAACGCCCATTGTATTCACGTCAAATTTTGGTAGCGAGTACCATCAGCATGACAACTAAGCGTAAAGTCACTACTACAACCAGGGCTAAACGGACTTCGTGAGATAGAACAACTATACCACCGCAGCTTTACGTATTTAATTTATAAAACGACGGAAAAACTTCACAGCTGCGTCACAGTTCCTGAAAACGTACAAAACATTATTTCTAATGAGACCATAATACAAAATAAACAACAAAGTGTCAACACTGTGCTTGATAATTAATTAGTTTAATCATAAAAACGGGTTAATAGGTCAATATCAAATGAACACCAAGTAGGTGTATGAGGCATAGTTTTTAGGTTTAAATATTTTTTCCAGTATTTTATCGCGTTTGACCTAATTCTATCTTGACATTAGCTTATTAGCAACTAGTTTCTGCTCGCGTCTTCGCACGCGTTGTTTCTATGGAATCGTTTGAAGGTTATTTGTAAGGGATTCGAATATGTTTTTTTTTAAACAATCAAATTATTTGTTCATCGGCTTGTAAAGTGTGCAATACATCGTTTTCTCACAACATTCTGGAAGGCAAAACATCTAAAATAGATGCAAAAGCTGGACTCTGCGAAGATTTCACAAAACCAGTTAATTTTCCAACTCGTCACTTGCAAAAAGACTAGTTACTCAGCGATTACGGATGGTCAATTTTTTAGCTGCTCACTCAACGCTCAGTGACTTTATAAAGTTTGTGGTTGTGAAAGGAGGGAGCGACGAGCGGTAGCGATTTGTTGTCACCGGCGGCGGTCCGGCGACGGCGTCGTCGCGCTGCTTTACGATAGATGCCGTTTTTCAAATTTTTATTTCCCAGGAAATAAAAAGAAGAAAAACTGCAGCTAAGACGAAGAAAGAAAGCTGATAACAAACAAACCTGAGTATTTTGTGAGATCGTAGTGCAGTGGGCGAGTGGCCGTTTGAATCGCGAAATAAAGACTCGATACATTAAACACCAAAAGTCTAGACTCGAGGTAATGTTGTTTATTTAAGGCATAAAATCCATTACACGAAAGAGAATAGGTATAAAGACACAAAAATACGTAAAATGTGTGTAAATGCGGGGTTGAAATCCGGGTCCAATATAGTTTTTCTTTCAATATTTACAAGCAAAACATACACACAACACTTTGCTTGCTTTTTTGGGGCTAGATGATGCGTGCTAATTGCCCGCCACAATTTTTTTAGTATTTTCCTGTAATCTGCCATCCCATTGTAGTTAAAACTTTGCATAACTTGGTCACGGTAATATTATAAATGCGAAAGTTTGGATGGATGCATAGATGGATGGATGTTTGTTACCTCTTAACGCCAAAAGTACAGAACGGATTAGGCTGAAATTTTGCATACAGGTAATTGTAATCCTGGAATTAAACATAGGCTACTTTTTATCCCATAAATCAGTTCCCGTGGGATAGAAATCACCTTGAAACGTTTCCATAGAAACAACGCGTGCGAAGCCGCGGGGCGCAGCTAGTAGTATAATATTACCGTGACTTGGTGCATGGTGCTGTGACAATAACACCATTGTTACAATTAAATTCTAAATCCAAAACACTATTTTACATCTTTTAAATGGACGGCCCACGCCCAATAATATTAAACTTTCATTCATTCCTATGAAAACGCTAATCGCTTCCGCTTACCACTCTCTCCCAATATACAGTTACGGTCCTTGACCAAATAGAGTCATCCGACCGGACGTTCACTTTAGCGCTTCCACAGAACCGAATATTCGTTCGCGGTTATTTGTTTACTTAAAAACTAGCTTCTGTCTAGAGCTTCGCACGCGTTTTCACCCGACTACCAACGGAGGAGGGTTATTTAGGAAATGGTAGCCTATTTGTTTCGCATTCGAAATAAACCAGCACCGACCTACTCGTAAAAACGAAAATTTCGGATTAGTTTTTGCGCAAATACTATCGTAGGTAATATATAAAAGTAGGTTGTGCTTGAAAACTGATCGGAATCTCCGCTTTTTGTTTTCTGATTAGGCCTTTTTTGTTTTTGAGGGGAAAAAAACGCGAACAGATAACTGCATGTAGAATAAAGTATGGTTATGTGGACCCACTACCCCCCCCCCCCCCCCCCCCCCCCCACTCGGTGGCAGGCCTCTAAGCGTCTAGGACATTTGTTTACGAATAAACTGGTCTGGGGGGACCAGAATTATGTCGGACTCGACGCCCTAAGAAGGACGTAATACCTACTAAAAACCTCTCCGGTGTCCCTCTCTCGCCATTTTCGCCGAACCACGGGAACATTTAAACATCCGCGGCCCGACTGGCGTCCCCTCTTCCTCCTATGCATGGCCGGCGAGCCCACCGATCCACACACTCGCCGACCCCATTCTTCCGTCACCTTTCCTCCCCCCGATTAGGACACAGACTGGACAGACACAGTTGAAACCGCAAATGTTGACCTCATAATCAATGGGTCTGGAAAATCCGGTGGAGATCTGATCTCCGATGGGATTCTGAGTGGCCTCTTGTATGTCGGCCAATTGGTCTACAACGCAACGAAGGCTGTCAGGCGTTTCAAAATTCTCTTACTCGATGAAGCATCGAAGACACACATCGAAGATGTCAAGGTGTCTTCGATGTCGACACTGAACATTCAGCGGTTTTGGTCACAGGTCACCATAATCGTTATACTAGTAAGACGCATTATGTACCAATTGAGGCGGGAATTGAACCCGCAACCTCCTGCGTCGCAGGCGGACCTTCGCCCGCCAATATGAACACGTCCAGTGATGAACATGGTTCGCCTAAAAGGGGGGTTTGGCCATATACTAGAAGTCCTTAGATATAGTTAGAAATAGATTCATTTAGGTGCCATTTGGGTTTACAAATACCACTTTCAAATGTCACCTTTTTATTTTATGTTAAGTCGTTATGGTCGATTTCTCATAATCACAACTTGTTTATGGCTTACCCCGCACTACGAAATTTTGCCACTCGATTATTCCAGCAGGTTTCTGCAGATAGCTAGATTATATTACAATCTATCTATCTATTCTTCAAAACCCTTTTCCCACATTATCTAATAAACTTTTCGTTCAATACAGCAGCTGGTATTTTAGCGACCCGATACCACCAACAGATGTTGCCTGTTCTAATGAGGTGGAAAAGTTGAAGCCCTTCCAATGTTTTTGCTAATTCCTTCTGTTTTCATTAACAGAACAATTACGCAGGTTGACACGTCCTTTGGTGTTTTCAATTAAGTTTCTTCTAGTAAAAGTCGCTGGGCTGCTAGAAAGAATGAAAATATGTCTATTTTATAACTCGCAGTGGGTTATTTAAGGGCTATGAATCGTACGTAATGATGATGAGGATGACATTTTGATCACATCACAGATAATGGCATTGTAAAACGTATTTGTAACATACTTATTAAAAACTAGCTGCGCCCCGCGGCTTCGCCCCCGTGGAAATTTATGTTTCCAACTTTCTTAATTTTTCTTTCATGAGAACCTTCTCCTGACAATAACAAACACAACAAAGAAAGAATTAGCGAAATCGGTCCAGCCGTTCACGCGTGATGCCGTGACCAAAGAAAACGGGTTTCATTTTTATATACTTACTAGCTGCGCCCCGCGGCTTCGCCCCCGTGGAAATTTATGTTTCCAACTTTCTTAATTTTTTCTTTCATAAGAACCTTCTCCTGACAATAACAAACACAACAAAGAAAGAATTAGCGAAATCGGTCCAGCCGTTCACGCGTGATGCCGTGACAACGCGAAACGGGTTTCATTTTTATATATAAGACTAGCTGCGCCCCGCGGCTTCGCCCCCGTGGAAATTTATGTTTCCAACTTTCTTAATTTTTTCTTTCATAAGAACCTTCTCCTGACAATAACAAACACAACAAAGAAAGAATTAGCGAAATCGGTCCAGCCGTTCACGCGTGATGCCGTGACAACGCGAAACGGGTTTCATTTTTATATATACTTATATAGATAAAAATAAATGTAATTGAATTTATCTTTACTTTAGCACTGTGTTTGTCTTCCTTTTAAATGTTTTTTGCAATTTGAAGCGAATATATTTATGTCTTTGGCTCTTTATTCGCCCGCCTCTGACTTTTTCTTGTTTCAGACCCGAATAATGTGCTAAAAATTCAATTCAAAAAAAAAAATAAGCTCGTACAGTCGGCTGCAAAAATATGTATACACTCCCAAGTTTTCAATTTGACTTAAGTAATAGTAAGTGTAAAGTAATTATGATAATTTATGTACCGCATTCTGACGAAGTACGATTACTACTTTGTACGAAAAACGTGTGCATGTCCTTTTATTTTAAAAGTTCCGAGTAAAATAAAAGTTAAACCTTGGAAGTGTATACATGTCTGTGCAGCTGACTGTACATAAAATAAGGTCATCATCACGATCCGCCTTATGTGAGTCCACTGGTGGACATAGTCCTCCCCGAATAATCGCCATAGCGCCCTAGAATTAGGATAAAGATAAATTAAAAAAAAAAATACTGTTCTTCATAAGTTCCTAAGCTATCGAAAGCCGTAAGACGACGAACGTGTTTACAGTAAACTTTGTTATGACAGGTGTTTCGTTCACGCGTCGCAAGCGCATAATTTTGCGATTTATGTAGCTAGTAGAGGACAGGTGCTGCCATCTAGTAGCGCACTGGTGCGACTGGCTGGTTACTTAAATTGCAATTAAAGTACAGAGAATATATATTTGGCATTACAAGAATACTGTAATCAGAAAAATCGCGGGACTTTTTTAATTCGTTTGTACGATCTGTAAATATCTGTTCAGAGTGTTCTGGGCATATTCTTAAAGGAAAAAATATAATAATATGTAATGTACTGTGTTAAGGTCAAAAAAAAGCTTATGAAAGGAATCACAAACAGACCAATCGATTTTTGAAAATTCCTTCGTTTAACAGAATAATAATGAAAAACTAGGTGGTGGCGCTGATTTTGGTCGGGGTATCAGTCATATTTCATCTAGTACCCATAACTCAAGCTCTGCTTAGCTAAAATTATCTATTTAAATAAGAAGTTGCATGAAATGAGCAAGCAATAGGAACATTAATTTATTTGTTCTATTGAACACGATCTTTTTTTGAATAAAAACTTTTTTAAGAACAAAGCAGCTCATCTATTGAAATTAAAAAAAAATCTATGAGTATAATCTCCACCACTTTATGAGCAAGTGTGTTGAAAATATTTATAATCTTTCGCGATCTGAGGGGGTGAGTCTATTTGAGGTTAGTAACGAAACGTGATCGTGACGTTTCCTTTTTGTATGGGATTTGCGTAGCTGCACGATAAAATCACAATCTCTTTATTTCCATAAATACAATAAATGTACACTTAGAAAAGGTCAAATTATAAAACTAAACACTGACACGGAAATAAAGTGATATTTTTGATTTCTGTCGCTTCGGTATGTAGACTAAAGTAAAAAAGCGACGAAGGAACCTTTAGCCTGTTATTTGTTATTTTTCGAGTTGGAGCAAAACCCGTCCCAAGCTTTTTTATCCTCTAGATAATCTGATATTTTATAGTAAGCCTTTTTGCACAGCAAGGTTTTGACAATTTGTTTGAATTTATTTACTGATAATTTTTGCAACTCACTTGGAGTTTTATTGTAGAAGCGTATACATTGCCCTTTAAAAGATACATTTATTTTGTGTAGCCTAGTTGTGGGCACAGATAGAGCCTAGACTAGATAGAGGCGCTGTACCAAATTGTAAGGAAAAAGGAGACGACATGACCACATGTCGTTAAGTCGATACATACATACATCACTAATAGTATTATTCAGAGGGTAATTTTTCGCGTTTAGTACCGTAAATATTCTCTCTCTCATTAAATAATAATATTTTCAATCTTAAGCGATCTGAACACATAATACGAGTCGAGTACAAGTCGACGACCACTGTGGCGCAGCGGGCGAAGGTCTGCCTGCGACGCAGGAGGTTGCGGGTTCGATTCCCGCCTCGGGACAAATGTTTGTACGATCTGCAGACATTTGTCCAGGGCGTTCTGGATGTTTTCTATGTATAATAAAAATATCTATCTATGTAGTGTATTGTATTAAGTATATCAGTTATCTAGTACCCATAACACAAGCTCTGCTTAGCTTGGGGCTAGATAATGCTGTGTGAATTGCCCAACATTATTTATTTATTTATTTTAATAAGTGTCATCCCGTGACCACGACAGTGTGTAATCCTGTTGAAACGTCGGGAAAAATAGGTAAATAAACGCGATAAACACCCGTTAAATAATACTCATTAAATAATACGAATAATAATAAATAAATAAATAAAATAAAAAGTTGATTGAGTCAGACATATTTGTATAATAATATGCCATTATACTCCAGACCAAAAAGATTACATACAATAAGTATGTGAAAGCCATGGAAACTCAAATCTGAAAACCATTAAAATGTAAACAGAGAATAAAGCGGGTAACGAACCAGCACGCGCTGGGCGGAAATTGTGCTGCATCGGGGAACGGGCGATGGCCTAGTTACTGATAATAATGCGCGCGCGGTCAGAATGGGAAGGGAACCCACGTCGAGCAATAGTATAGAATAGAATTATTTATTCAGGTAAAAAACAACATTACATTTCAGTTAGAGTTGCCTTAAGGCGAATAGTAGGGTGAATAGTGGCTCCACTACATATATAATTTTATAATTACGTTATACAAAGGAATTATAAAAAAATCGGACCGCGCGTAGACGATATCTATCATAAGCTTTTTTTAAATGTATCTTTAATAGTTTTGTACTGTATTATTTAGGCAGATACCTACTTGTTTCAAGAGTTTAGTTCCTATTGGTGGCCACCAAGCTCTCCAAACAAGATTTTTGATTGAATAACACAAAACAAAACTATTACAGATATATTTAAAAAAAGCTTATGATAGATATCGTCTACGCGCGGTCCGATTTCTTCATAATTCCTTTGTATAACGTAATTATAAAATTAAATATGTAGTGGCGCCACTATCCACCCTACTATTCGCCTTAAAGCCTATGTTAGGTTTAACTAGACACAGAGTTCTCACTCTAGGAGGTATTAATAAGTATATTAATCGAAATACTTTGGTTATGTACAATCTCTCAAGCTACCTATTTTTAGAGCAATTACAATAAAAACTAAGACAATCCGATGAATATCGGGTGCCTGTTGAGGAATATAACTTTTAACAAAGCTTATCTTACAATGCTTGATACTAGATACACATAGGTATTCATACATATATATAAGAGACAACCGTAGATATGCATGATTATTGATTACGCACTGAATGGTCCTTACTGTTGCGGTGGCCTGTTTGGGGTTGGTATTGAAACACTAAGTTTATAGTGGTTGGAATGTGAAACACTAAGTTTATAGTAAAACTAGCTGCGCCCCGCGGCTACGCCCGCGTGGAAAATAAAAATTATCACTTAGGGGTATGAAAAATAGATGTTGGCCGATTCTCAGACCTACTCAATATGCTCACAAAATTTCATGAGAATCGGTCAAGCCGTTTCGGAGGAGTATGGCAACGAAAACTGTGACACGAGAATTTTATATATTAGATTGTATTTCTTCAGAGCACAGCACATGTACATTGTCTCAAGAGTAAATCGGAAGTAGTTTAAGCGGAAACGGAAACCTAAAATATTTCCATAGAGTAAATAAATAAATAATGCTGGACAATTCACACAGCATTATCTAGCCCCAAGCTAAGCAGAGCTTGTGTTATGGGTACTAGATAACTGATATACGTAATACAATACACTACATAGATAGATATTTTTTATTATACATAGAAAAACATCCAGAACCCCTGAACAAATATCTGCAGATCGTACAAACATTTGTCCCGAGGCGGGAATCGAACCCGCAACCTCCTGCGTCGCAGGCGGATCTTCGCCCGCTGCGCCACAGAGGTCGTCGAGTCATTACAAAGCATAAAATTCACAGATAATGAATTTGATGTCATAGACAATTTTTGTATTTCCAACACTTACGAACTTCCAAAGGATAAAGTATCCACAGTTACTTGAAATAAATAATCTGAAGTATTGCCAGCAGCAATGTAGCCAACGTCTTGGGGCTTCCGATTGGTATTAATATGGATCAGTTGAGCTACCTCTAGATTGTTAGCACAACCATTTCAATTGTTAAAATTAAAAGGAGATGACAGAAGAATGGGGTCGGCGAGTGTGTGGATCGGTGGGCTCGCCGGCCATGTATAGGAGGAAGAGGGGACGCCAGTCGGGCCGCGGATGATTAAATGTTCCCGTGGTTCGGCGAAAATGGCGAGAGAGGGACACCGGAGAGGTTTTAGTGGGTATTACGTCCTTTTCAGGGCGTCGAGTCCCACATAATACTGGCCCCCCCCAGCCCAGTTTAGTCGCAAATGAATTTCCTCGCCGAATAAAAAAAAATTGTTGTCTGTAAAGTCGGTTTACTGACGATAGTTGAACGTGACAACGTCTCAGAGCGAGGTAACGCCGCATGAGGTAACGCCGCATGAGGTAACGCCGCATGACGTCATGTTTTTTCGTGCGTGCAGCCGGCTCTATCGAATTATAAGACGTTGTCACGTCAAAAGTTAGTTAGTAAATAGACCCATTTTATAAATAGATAAATAAAACCTATATGAATTGAATGTATCTCAGGGTGCAAGTATGTATGTGTGTGGCCAAACTCCCTTGTTTGGAGCAGTCATGTTCAGCCGTGAACGCATGCGTGCTGATGAACACAGCCGTGGGCAGGACCTACTATTTTAATAAAGCCACAGACATGACTAGCTCTCAAATTGCCCCATTTGACTCTATGACCGTCAAGGGGATATTAAATTAAAACCTAAAGCCTGAAGGAATTTAAATGCGAGACTTCACCGCCTCATAACTGCTTTCATAATGGCGGATCCTCCACCCGTAAATAGGCCAACCTAGGTACTTGGACGTAACGTAAAACTGTACGAATAATATGCATCCTGAGCCCTTAGTATGAGTTGTGCGTCACGATGACGACAAAAGTCTTCGTTCTTTTTTTTTTCATACACTTGGCGCCTTCCAGCGCCTCTATAAGATATAAAAACTGTCTTAGAGAACTCTAGTGTATTGATAATCCTTATTTAGGTTTTAATACTTACCAGAAAATATCTATTTTTTTACAATTTCTATCTGTAGGTATCTATACCGGACAACTATTTTTCGTAGTTGACAGCGGTTGAATAGTTGCATACGCAGTCGATTGTAGTTTTCAAATGGTTTTGAGAGATTAAACGGACCCTAATTTGACGGAGTATTGTATTTGTCTTATTCTTTTTGTACGTGTATCGAGCTTTTTTTGTTATCGAATTGACGACCGATGTGGCGCGGCGGGCGAAGGTCCGCCTGCGACGCAGGAGGTTGCGGGTTGGATTCCCGCCTTAGGTCAAATGCTTGTACGATCTGCAAATATGTGTACCGGGTGCTCTGGGTATTTTCTATGTATAATTTAAATGAAAATATAGATATAATGTATTGTATTAAGTATATCAGTCATCCAGTACCCATAGCATAAGTTCTTTCTGATTTCCTTGGTGCTAGATGATGCGGAGTGGATTGTCCAGCCTTGAAGGCTGGACAAATATATTTATTTTTCTCTCACAATAGAAGCTTTTTTGCTAGAATACATATAATACAAGTAGTATAAAATACAAACATGATAACTACGTTTTAGGTTCACAATAACCTGTATAACGGTCACCAGTTCCACTCTGTGCGCTAAAATATCTGAAACATCTATGTCTGTATATTTCATATTCATATAAATATTCTAGACGATCGCCTTTTGGTTTCACCCCCTTAGTTCCCGTTCCTGTGGAAATTTCGGGATAAAATATAGCCTATGTCACTCCCTAAAAAGTAAGCTTCCTAACGGTGAAAGAATTTTTCAAATCGGTCCAGTAGTTTCGGAGCCTACTCAATACAAACAAACAAAAACAAATCTTTCCTCTTTATAATATTAGTATATATGAAAATACATAATATGTATCATCATTATCGAACGACGACCTCTGTGGCGCGGTGGGCGAAGGTCCGCCTGCGACGCAGGAGGTTGCGGGTTCGATTCCCGCCTCGGGACAAATATTTGTATGATCTGCAGATATTTTTCAGGGTGTTCTGGTCGTTTTCTATGTATCATAAAAAATATATATCTATGTACTCGTATATTATTAAGTATATCAGTTATCTAGTACCCATAACACAAGCTCTGCTTAGCTTGGGGCTAGATAATGCTGTGTGAATTGTCCAGCATTATTTATTTATTATTATTATTGTGTAAACTCATACTACGCACACCTTGCACCGGTCTGAATGAAGTCCTATAAAGTGCAAGCATATCGTTCTAGTTTCAGCGTCTAGTTGTGCTATAAATTGTTGTAGACTCGTTCAGAAACCTCAGCCGTGGTTCATTTATAAATAATAAATAATGCTGGATAATTCACACAGCATTATCTAGCCCCAAGCTAAGCAGAGCTTGTGTTATGGGTACTAGATAACTGATATACCGTAAAATGAGGCAACTTCGCCTAGATTTGGCAACTATGCCATACAGTAAAAAAATCGAATAAATTTTAAATAATTCAAAATTCTATCCTTATGCAAGTTTGGTTTTTGTGGGAGAATATTTTTTGTAGTTTTCGGTAGCATTTGTTATATTTTTCACACTGGTAACATTTATAGTTATTCCAATATCGCGATTCTAAGCGAAGTGGTGAAAGCACGTGCATAAAAATTTCTTGCCAAATTGTGGTCGCAGAGCAGAATCTGCAGGTCTCAGGTTAGTGCAATTTTGATAGTTTACGCAGAAAATATCTAGGACCATGTCTGTAGATGCCAGGTATTGCTATTTCTTCATTTTATTGAAATATCCGCAAAGTAATGAAAATAGAGTGTGTCCGATGGCAACTTCCCCAAAACCCCAAACACGCTAGGGTTGTCAAAAATTTAAATACTAAAACTTCGTCATCATCATCATCATGTTTTATCTTGATGAAGTCTACAGCATATAGGCCTCCCAAAAATCGCCACTATGGAACCTCTTATTTTCAACCGACGAAAAACAAAGGAGGTTCTCAAGTCGACGCGTATGTATATTTTTTTTATTTATGACCACTAAATACACACAATAAAAAGAACTTGAATACCTACTTATAAAGTAGGTAAAAATTTATGTGCCGATTTTATTAAATTAAGGATAAAAGAGAAATACTCTTTATACAAATCTGTGCATTATTGTTACAAATATCAGAATTCCACCAAGAATGTGTTCTTGTTCTTATGCATGGTTGACACAGAATTTTTTATGTTTTTCTAAGACTTGTAATGAATCCATACCATTTTTAGAGTACGTAGTATGTGTTTTTTTTAAATTAAGGATAGGCGAGAAAATATTTTTGTATGTTACCTACATAAATATACCTGATGATTCTCGTTTCCGTGTTTGTTTTTGACAACCCTATGCATTAGGAAGTATTTGTATGGAAATTTTCAAAACTCCTTGGCAACTTTGCCTGCTGTCAGTATTGCCATTTTCTGTAATGATTTCTCCTTACCTGGTCTTTGCGTTACAAAATATACATAAATCTCCATGGTATCTTCACCCGGCGAACAATTCTACTGCAAAATTAATGAAATACTGAGCGTAGGCAGAGTTGCCAAAATTTTGGCAACTCTGCCTATTTTTTTAATACTCTGTAAGCTTTCATTGAATAGGGTTTTTAGAATGACACATGCATACAATGTTAGCCAAATATCTATTATATGCCATGCAAAAACAAATATTGTAATGCATCTGTTCATAAGGGAAATATTGAGATTCTTGTCCAAAAATATGGCTAAGTTGCCACGTTTTACGGTACTTAATACAATACACTACATAGATAGATATATTTTTTTATTATACATAGAAAACATCCAGAACGCCCTGGACAAATGTCTGCAGATCGTACAAACATTTGTCCCGAGGCGGGAATCGAACCCGCAACCTCCTGCGTCGCAGGCAGACCTTCTCCCGCTGCGCCACAGAGGTCGTCAATTTTTATTTTTAACCCCCGACGCAAAAAGAGAGGGGTGTTATAAGTTTGACGTGTCTGTCTGTGTATCTGTCTGTGGTATCGTAGCTCCCAAACGGATGAACCGATTTTCGTTTAGTTTTTTTTGTGTCATAGATAATTTTATCCCGAGTGTTGTTAGCCATGTTTCATGAAAATCTGTTTAGCCAATAAACGTCGGGCGGGTTTTTTAAATTTTAAATTTTATCTTGTCATAGAAATGTATGAGATCCGTTTTGTAAATAGACAGTGTATGTGGCCCACGTGTCTCGTCGCTTTACTTATTGGAAAATGAAATGTTAAGCATTATAATTTAAACTTCCGTTTTAACAAAATCTAATGTCCTAATAAGTTCTAATCTTATCTCTAATGCCTCTATCCTAAGCTGCCATATTAACCAAAGATTAATTGAGTGTGGGGTTACGTACTATAATAACAAAAAACCTTACAATTAAGCAACGCGACACCTATCGTCAAACGAACGAAATGTAACTTTAGTCTTTGAACAGGATTGGATAAACTTCAATGTTTCCCCTGTAGGTGGAGCTAACGGCGCTAGAGTCCGTAGGAAGTCGCAAAGATTTTCGACTCCCACGTCACTTGACCTCGTGGTGTAGTTGGTTAGCACATTCCTGTACTGAAGGAAGGATGCGGGTTCAAGTCCCGTCGAAGTCGAAAATTTTTGTAATATTATTTGATTTCTTAGAAATTACCCAGAGTGCTAATATGTAGTGGCGCCAGTATCCACCCTACTATCCGCCTTAAGTTCAGTTAACAAAAGCTACTATCCTCTTTGGAATCTATTAAAAAACGTATTCAAACAACGAACGCCTTAAAACCAAAATGAAGTCTTTACAATTTGCATCCAGCGCTGCCGGCGGTTTGCTTCCTTTGACGACAGAATCCAGCTATAAAAATTTAGCGCAAAAACCTTCGCAGAAAAACGTTTTTTAGTACATTTTTATTTACTAGCATAGTTCCTGCTCCACGCGAAAACTGTTGAACGAACGGGCTGAAACTTTGTTTACGTAGATCTAGTCCTGAGATATGGCTACTTTTAATAAAACGCGTGCCAGGCCACGGGCAGAACCTAGTAAATTATACGGCGAGTTTGGTTGAATACGATTGAACACATAGGGCTGAGAATTTGCATATATGTAGCTCTGGGCCTGGAATATTGGAGAATCTGCTGCCCTTCCTCTGGTAGCTTTCCTTAGTCGCCTCTTACGACATCCACAGCATGAGTTGGAGAGGTCAATTCTTACGTCGCGCCCCTTCCTCTTATCTCTGACATACGTAAATATATAATAGATTTCATGGTTTTCCTTTCATTTAATTTATTATGTTTGTTAGAGAGATTTCATCCTTATAATTGACCCTAAAGATCTATGCAATATAAATACAGGGTGTAATTTTTACAGATTTTAGTCGGTTCGATTCCCGGGTGTGGCAAGCGAATTTTCGAAAATTTTTGAATGCAGTTTTCTTTCTTTTCAAAATTAAAGGAATGTTTTCTTTGAGTAAAATTTTCTATCTACAGTATTAAGAGTACTTTCCCTCCAGGTGGCATTACAAAATTCCACCCTGTATATACAGTAAAACTTTACAAATCCAAGTTTTCCTAGCAATTTCCAAGGCACATCCAACAAATCGTAGTCCAATCTAAAAACTCTACAACTCGTACCGTGCCCTACTTGCAGACGTCTTGAAATATATTTGCATGCTGAAATACGCCGTTTTATGCAAAAAGCTTTTTCCTACTATTTTAAATTAAATCCAAGCTGTAAGCTTTGCTTTTTACTGACTTGACGACCTTTGTGGCGCGGTGGGCGAAGGTCCGCCTGCGACGCAGGAGGTTGCGGGTTCGATTTCCGCCTCGGGACAAATATTTGTACGATCTGCAGATATTTGTTCAGGGTGTTCTGGTCGTTTTCTACGTATAATAAATAAATATCTATCTATGTACTCGTATATTATTATGTATATCAGTTATCTAGTACCCATAACACAAGCTCTGCTTACCTTGGGGCTAGATAATGCTGTGTGAATAGTCCAGCATTATTTATTATTTTATTTATTTTTTACTGACTTACTTGGGTATAGCCGTGGGAACTTTGCTGTGATAATAATGTCCTCCTAGCCGAATTTCGACCACGGCGGCCAGTCTCATCGAAGCCAGATGCGCAGGACATATTATAGCGCACTAGTGTGTGCGCAAACACAGGTGCACTCTCTATTCCCTCACTCTCATAATCCGATGGAACGGCAGACCGACACGACCGGGGAGAGGTCAGGCGAAGGACCAACGACTTAACGACTACTTAAGAACATATCGTTCGTCCTTCGTTTTTATGTGATCCGCCATCCGTCAACTTTGTAATTTGTTTTTCTAACAAGACTTTTACTAACACGTTTTCTAACAAGACGTTGTTTACGCCCGTTGCTATGGAAACCATTAGTTACCAATGATTGTGAAAATCATCATTTTGTGATCATTGATATAAGTAAAATTCTGTAGATATAGTACGTTCTCCCAGCGCTATCACAATAAATGGCCTGTGTTGTGTTACCTACAACTAAACACAAAGACACGCTATTTCCAATCTATTGCAATACCTAACTATTGTACAGCAATGATGGAAAGACGTATCTAGACCTAAGGGCGATCGAGACAACAATACACGCGAAACACGTACGCCGGCGGCGCCGGTCCGACTGTGACTGAGGTGGGTGGACCTAATTGGACTCAATTTGAGCGTTCCACTTTCGAGAAGCCAGTGCCCAATCTTCCAAATTTTACTTACATCGATGTTAGTGATGATGTTTTATATACAGGGTGTCCCATAATGAGTGGATAATCTTGAAACGGCTTGTGCGGGGGCCCAAGGCCAATCCGAAACATTTTTTTGTTTTTTTTTATCTTGACCCGTTCGGAAAATATTTAACATATTGTAAATTTGGAAAAAATTGTACCTTTGTTCACATTTTAAGACTTGGTGCCTACAATTTTTTTATTTTTTTTATTTTTGTATTTGGAATATATTAAGAAAATATAGCGTAATTGAACACCGTTTGAATAATTTTGGTAACTAGGAGCAGTAATTTTCAAGACAGTATTAAAGTGGAAAATTGAAATTTTTCATTTAATTTTACTAAGTTTAAGCATCTGTGGTTTAAAAAAAAGGTATGAAAACCTAAGAAGCCATGTACATAAAAAACATGTCCATTTCAAGAGGATTCTTAAATGATAAAAAACTACGAAATATTATAGAATGAAACACTGAGATATCGCCACTTTTGTGTAAAAAGGGGCCATTCATACTAGAAATAAAATTGAACCATCACACATTAATAAAACATCTTTACGCCACTCTCGTTCTGAAACGGTAACTTTTCTACTTAAAAACACAGAAAATCTATTTTTTCTTAAACATGCTTCTTATATTCAAAGAAATAAATAGTAATCTAACCGAAAGTAAAGAGAGCAATTGAAGAAGATGCAACCGTATCAACAAGAGATATTCAGCGACAAAGAGGTATACCCAAGTCAACAGTTCACAGGATTTTAAGGAGAAATCAATTTCATCCCTATCATGTTACTCGCGTTCAGACTCTGCAGCCGAGGGATTACCCAGCAAGAGTTACTTTTTGCCGAGACATGTTAGGCAAAATCGAAAGGGATCCTGAGTTTTTTGCGAAAATTCTCTGGAGTGATGAATCCTCTTGCAAAAGAGACGGCTACTTAAACCTGCACAACTTACATAGTTGGCAGATAACTAACCCGCATTTAATGCGCGAAGAAAGGTCCCAGTACCAATTTAAAATAAATTATTGGTCTGGGATTTTAAATGGAAAAATCATCGGTCCATTCGAGCTACCGGGAAATCTAAATGGATCCAGCTACTTGGATTTTCTAACCAACAACCTACCTGGGTTGTTAGAAGAAGTGCCACTAGCCACACGGCATAGAATGTGGCTACAGAATGACGGGTGTCCGGCACACTACGCCGTACAGGTACGGCCGTATTTAGACGAAGCGTATCCAAACAGATGGATCGGGCGTGCTGGCGCAATCCAGTGGCCAGCGCGGTCGCCGGACTTGAATCCATTGGATTTCTTTTACTGGGGCAACTTGAAGGAACTGGTGTACAAAAAACCCATTTCCTCAATAGAGGAACTTCGACGTCGAGTTCAAAACGCTGCGGACAAAATTAACGAACGCAACTACGGAAGTTTGCTAAAAAAATCCTTTATTACAAGATGCAGAGCATGCATCAGAGAAGCAGGACACCAGTTCGAACATCTACTGTAATAAAAAAAATATAAAATTATTTACAATTATGTTGGTTTAATTTTATTTTTAGTTCGCAATTCTAAAAAAAGCAGTTATCTTGTACCCATAACACTAACTCCTTTTACTTTCGGCTACATTATTATTTGTTTATTTACGTGTTTTCCGTGTGCGAAGCATACTTTTCACCGTTTTACAACGAGAGTGGCGAAAAGATATTTTATTAATGTGTGATGATTCAATTTTATTTCTAGTATGAATGGCCCCTTTTTACACAAAAGTGGCGATATCTCAGTGTTTCATTCTATAATATTTCGTAGTTTTTTATCATTTAAGAATCCTCTTGAAATGGACATGTTTTTTATGTACATGGCTTCTTAGGTTTTCATACCTTTTTTTTAAACCACAGATGCTTAAACTTAGTAAAATTAAATGAAAAATTTCAATTTTCCACTTTAATACTGTCTTGAAAATTACTGCTCCTAGTTACCAAAATTATGCAAACGGTGTTCAATTACGCTATATTTTCTTAATATATTCCAAATACAAAAATAAAAAAAATAAAAAAATTGTAGGCACCAAGTCTAAAAATGTGAACAAAGGTACAATTTTTTCCAAATTTACAAAAAGTTAAATATTTTCCGAACGGTTCAAGATAAAAAAAAAACAAAAAATGTTTCGGATTGGCCTTGGGCCCCCGCACAAGCCGTTTCAAGATTATCCACTCATTATGGGACACCCTGTATGTACGTTTTTCGGCGTACATCATCAATTCTTCGAGATACAACTTTATGGGACCTAAAAATCAACCTTCATACACCACCAAAGAAAGCGCCACGAAAGAAGCATGAAATTCTAATAAGAATTGGCGAAGATATCACCAAAATTGTTGTAGCTAGTCGTGTTTTTTCAAAAGTATTATGTTGTTTTTTAAGCTTTACGGGATAAACACTTATGTCTCGCGAATAAAATTATACTGCCGACGACGGGACTAGGTACTTTGAGATCATTCTCTATACAATAGTGGAAGAATCTGCAAAATCAGTTAAGGCGGTACCCTACCTCGTTATTGTGTGAAGAGGATAGGCATAGGATTTCGCGTTCACAGGAGCGGGACAGAGCAAAGCGGCGTAAGCCCAAAAATCAAGTTTTTAGTAGTTATTTGCTCCCCACAAACATTAGAATAGTTAATTGAAAAAAAGGCAACATATAAAATGTTCTTTATACTTAGCTCAATTACTATGCTTAATCTCAAGATCGTATCATCTGTATTTATTGAGAAATTAGGGTTTTAGTAAAAAATTAGAGGTAACTTTGCGATTTTTTTCTATCGAGAAAATTTTATGGAATCGTGTTTTCGAAACATATGATCGATAGAATAAGTCCTGAACTTTACCATATATAAATTTCAAAGATAAATATTCAGTAGTTTGGAAGGTATGGAGGTCCGACGGAGTTGAAAATAAGCAATTTGAGGGTAGGTACCCCCTGAGGAGATATCAATTATCATACATACATCAAAAAAATAAACATACAGCCGAATTGAGAACCTGTTGAAATCGGTCAAAAAGACTATCTATCTAGGTATGTCTAACTTATCTTTTGGTTAAGATGATGTAAATAATGTTAAAAACACAAATAATATCTAACTAGGTAGTAGCTAGTTAGATATTATTTTTGTATTTAATTGAAATCTTTATTTCAGACAACAATAATGATCCATCTATATCATAATCATAATACTAGCTGCGCCCCGCGGCTTCGCTCGCGTGGAAATTTATGTTTTCCACTTTCTTAATTTTTTCTTTGCTATAAACCTCACGGAGCCCGAGACCTTTCCAACAAATGCAAAACCGTGGAAATCGGTTCGTGCGTTCTAGAGTTATAGCGTCAGGAAGGAAAACCCGACTTATTTTTATATAGCAGATCAATTATAAAGAGGAAAGATTTGATTGTTTGTATTGAATAGGCTCCGAAACTACTGGACCGATTTGAAAAATTCTTTCACCGTTAGGAAGCTTCCTTTTCAGGGAGTGACATAGGCTATATTTTATCCCGGAATCCCCACGGGAACGGGAAATACGCCGGTGAAACCGCGAGGCGATCGTCTAGTAAGAATATAAAATTGGTCCATTCCACTCTAATCCACTTTGCTAATCCATTAATGGATCCGTTTCCTCTCTTTTTCTCTCTGATCTACCGATGGATTTACACAGATAGTCACAATAATGTACAAACAAATACATACAATAGTTTTCGCTCCGGCGAACATTTAGAATCAAAAAAATAGTAATTTACCGTTGATTAGGGGGCGTCCATAAATTACGTGAGGTGTTTTTTTTTAAGTTTTCTGTCTCTCCCTCCCCCCTAGTGAGATGTCGTGAGATTTTATTCAACCCCCTCCCCCATCCCCCAATCTCACGTGAGATTTTTCAAAATGTGAGTTTCTAACGTCGAAGTATGAATGAAATAGTTTTCTTTCGAACGAATTAGTGAATGATCTTAATCGTATTACGATTACGCTCAAGATTAAATCTTAAGCATGTACAATCTGGATTAAATGGACCAAAATAGTATAATTATTTTTTGTTTCAAAATAATTGCGTGATATTTGCCGAGACCCCTCTCTCCAACGTAAGATTAGATGAGATTGGACTCGACCCCCTCCCCCCTTAAACATCTCACGTAATTTATGGACGCCCCCTTATTGTAATTTCCATTCATTTTTAGGTACACGTTGGTAGGTTTAAGATAAATAATATGTGTTGTTGATTAGGGATACCACTACTACTACTAAAACAACGATTTTAAAACGAATACATACTTTCATTTGTAACTGACTGTAGAGTACATCGACGTAGAGACACTAATTAGCATAATATTTAATTTGCATAACAATAGATTTTATACTACACCTGCTCCGAAAGTTGCCTACCTATTCCTTTTCCATTTATAGAATAGAAAGTATGTCTTTGCAGGCCTATAGGAAACCGGGAGGAAAAACTCTATGGAATTTCATTTCTCACGTGTTTTAGCGGGAGGAAAAAGTGTATGGAAATCCATTTCTAACGTGTTATTTTTTTTTAATTTCCTAAAAGATCGGCCGGTAGCTATGGTTATTTTCGTTCGGTCAAACGACAAAAAGTTTTTACTCCAAGTCCGTTAGGCCTCCTCCGATTTCCGAACAATATTTTGAAAAAAGAACCCAAAGGCTGGCGCGGTCAATGAGGTTTTACCAACATCATTGGGCGCGGTTTCAATTAATAATTAATTCTGCTTTTTATTTTCCTCGAAGGTGGAGTATAAAGCACTATTTATCACTCGGCCAAAACGACACACTCGGTAGGAATTGATCACTTTCTCGCCTTGGTGTAAAATGCACTATTTATTTTCGACGCAGAGCCAGATTGTCGCAGAGGAAACCATTCGTATTAATTACTTACGTTTTTTTTCTCTTTTTCAGGTATGTTCTTCTGGTGATTTCGGCCGCAAGTTTCGTAAAATAATTCGAATCTACTTGTAAGCACAGCTAAGTGAGATATGATGATAATTCATCTTATTCCATTATCATCTTGAATTCTTGACTGACTATTCTCTGAAGTGGAGAGAAATCGTTTCCGCTTTAGTGGAGGTTTTCGAATTAGTACACGTGTATTTCGAATTGAAATGCTTTATTAAAGAAAATAAGAATTCAAATAATATCCCAAAATATTTTCCTAAAAAAATCGACTTCGACGGGACTTGGATGCGGGCTCAAGTCCCGTCGAAGTCGATTTTGTGGGATATAAGTAATTTCACATTTTATTTAATTCTTAGATATGTCAGTAACAAAGAAAATTACAATCAAATGATAGAAACAAATTAAAACTAGTATTTACAATTGAAACAATTGAGCTAACTACAGACTGTCAGGTAGCTAAGCGTCCCCGCTACGCTCTGGCTGCACTACCCCTCTGTATGGCAATGCTGATGCGCTGCGCCAGATACTCACCAGCTCTCGGGTCACGTCGCTTCGACCAAAAGCTCGGATAATTCATATTGGTTATTGTTTACGGGTATCCGCTATGCTCCGAATTAATGAAAAACTTCGATTCAAGGGCAAAGCTTCCTTTAAAATGAATTAAATTCGTTCATTCATTCAAATACCAAAAAAATAATGGAGACTGATATTAGGGCCCACCCTCCATGCAAAAATCACAATATAAGTTATGTAAGTATAATATGTATTAGGATAGAGGACACTAAAACAAATAAAAAAATTACTCGTACTAAAACAATTAAAAAAACTAAAAAATTACTATACTCATTTATTCGCCTTAGGAGCACAAGGAATTGATATGTCAATTTAAACATACTTACATGGGTTACAATATCTGCTATGTTATAATTCAAGGCCATAAAACAGACAAGACAGAAAATAACCAAGGAACTTGGGAATATTGGTACATACAAAAATAGATAAATGGATCAGCTGTAAATGGGCATCGTTAGAGTCATGTAAACAAAATAATAATACTTAATTATATATTCATATTTAATGTCTCATGTATAATGTATATAATATATATAAGTGTGTATATAATATAATAATGTCCTAAGCATCAGGTTTCTGAGATGAACACACTTGAAGAAAAAAACATACCAAATAGTTTTCATCTGAGAATATCTCAGATAACAGACGCCTTAGAACATTATTTTTATAAGGCACTAGCTGCGCCCCGCGGCTTCGCCCACGTGGAAATTTATGTTTCCAACTTTCTTAATTTTTTCTTCCATAAGAACCTTCTCCTGACAATAACAAACACAACAAAGAAAGAATTAGCGAAATCGGTCCAGGCGTTGTTGAGTTATGCGCTTACCAACACATTTTGCGATTCATTTTTATATTATAGATTTGTTATTCGTTTTAGTGTCTTCTATTCAAATAAGTATATGGTCTTTAATACACGCGGCGATTTTGAAAAAAAAAACAATGGTGACCGAGCTAGGGCCAAAATCGTCAAACCCCTTTCGAAATTATTATTTCGAAACCACAAATAAATCGTCACTAAAAACCAAATCACTTTTTTATACCTTTTTCTCCATCCCAAGGTTGCCTGGGAGAAATCGCTCTCAGCGATAAGGCCGCCTTATGCACTATGCTTATTTCTCATACTAGACTACTAATATTATAAAACCGAAAATTTGTGAAACCTGAATTTTTGTTACCTAGGATCTCCAAAACTACTGAACAGATCAAGATGAAATTTGGCGTTCGTTTAGAGCAAAGCCTAACTTAGAGAATAGGCTACTTATTATACTGAAAATACGCGTGCGAAGCCGCGGGCAGAAGCTAGTTTAGATAATTATAAGACTTTATTAATGTTAATTAATAGTACAATAAAGTGTTCATTCATTAAAATCACGTCGGTGCAACAAACAACGTAACTACAAATTGCGGCCTCCCACTGCTTAGTTTTTGTATCCGCACCGGCTGGTCCAATTATGATGTAATTCGAGGATACAGCATGAACTGCATCCCACCAGTGCCGTGTCGTTGACCCACTTACCTGGGGTGTACTGTGAAACGTGTTGTCGTTTACGTATCGCTAAACATACGGCTTGGTATCGCTAAACCCTTGGTGTATTTGGCAACGATCAGCAAAATTGCACAAAATAAATAAATAAATCATTTATTTCAGACTTAGAACAGAATCTGTTCTAAGTAGTTTTTTTTTTAATTTTTGTGTTAATTAAGTTAATATCTTATGTAATAATAATGGTGGAACACACAGCATCATCTAGCCCCAAGCTAAGCAGAGCTTGTGTTATGGGTACTAGATGACTGATATAAATAATATACTTACTTAATACATTACATAATAGATTATTTTTTATTATTCATAGAAACGACCAGAACACCCGGAACAAATGTAGCATCCTTATGCTAGTTTTAAGGTATATTTTACTACGGACCGCAAAATAAGCTCTGTATAAGATACATATTTATATAAGATACTTATTTAACGGTTATTTAAATAAAAACTTAATTTATAACACGAAAATTATTACAACAATGCACACATCGATTTGTACAAAGGGCAGCTTTGGTAGAAAAGGGAACTCTTCTAGGTATTCATGTCATACGACCTCTGTGGCGTAGTGAGCCAAGGTCCGCCTGCTTAAACGAAAGTCGCGGGTTTTATTCCCACCGCGAGACAAAATGTCTGCATTAAACTTTTTGTAAAGTAAATTAAATATAAGTGTTTTATTTTATTAATCCAAAACGAATATGAAACCTTTTAATACGCCATTATTTTCTATTGTTTCTCGACTAAATAGTTTTTCCATTTATAAATGTAGGTACCTAATTTAATTACTTAGCTCTTTACTCAAGTTGCTAAATAAATATGTTTAATATTTATTTTGAAAAAATATGTGCAAGTGATGCGATGTCGAATAAATAAAACTCGCTTAGCATGGCATGTTAGACAATGCTTTTGTCTAAAACAATAGAAAAAAATGCGGAGAACGTTTAGAATGTGGTCAGTTCATGTCCGTTCAAAACAATTATTATTTAAAACTACGCCATTGGTTATCATAAATCAACATAATAATATAAATAGAAAAATTCTGGTATAAACCTTATTTTATTTTCTTTATTCTTATCGAAGCGTTTGTGTAGCGTGGTCTTTTATAAAAATAATGTTCGATACCATACAATTAAAGGAAATAAACAATTTCTTTTATCATCATCACCGACGACATCAATCGCGAAAAACGAGTCATGCAGTACTCGTACCTCGGTACTTACATAAGTAAGTTTAATTTTTTTATTACCTATTTACTAACGACTTCAAATTAGTAATTTGTAAATTGGTTTTTGGTTATTCGAAAGAAAAGAAAGAAAGAAAATAATTTTATTTTAGATTAATAAGTTGTTATTATTTGTACACAGACATTGCACACCGTAAAACCGGTAGGAATACATTGACTCGCATAATCGACATAAAAACACCTGTACCCACATGTATTTCATGCAATAAACGATACTTTACTTTACTTACTTTTCCTTACATTTACTACACATCACATTAACTAAGTAACTAGAGACTAAAAAAATCTTAGATCCAATTTTTGTGCGTAGCAGGATTAGGGCAAATATGGCGTTCGCTCAGCACTGTGCTGAGTAGACCTGGTGTATCTACCCAGTGCTGGTTTTCAGTGCAGGCCAAAGACAGGTCACGTCACGACTATCTGTGGTAGTGTATTCGATTTTTTCGCTAAATGTTACTTATCTGATTTTGATGATTCATTCGCTTTTGTATAGAAAATGATCCCTTGATGGTACCTTATATGTTTTATTTCAGAAGAATTAGTTCCGTAAAATTCACACAGAACATATTCAGGAATTTGAAGTCTATTTTTAGACTGTGTAAAAGAACATCTCCAAATTTTTTGTTTCACAGTAGTCCCCCCAACCATCCACTATCATTTTGAACCCTAACTCGATTGCCATAAGATATATTTCTTGCTACAAATTTCCCAGCGGTTATCAGGCGTTATCGCATAATAATGTTGTTTTAATAGGTTTGTTTAAGATAATACTTGCTTTTTACTTAACGAGAGATTAATGAGTTCAGAATACTTTACAAAAGGTTAAAGGAACTAAGTAAAAGGTTAAGGGTTAAGGGTTTATAGTGTTGCGTGATGTCAATTTCTGACGACCTCTGTGGCGCGGTGGGCGAAGGTCCGCCTGCGACGCAGGAGGTTGCGGGTTCGATTCCCGCCTCGGGACAAATATTTGTACGATCTGCAAATATTTGTTCAGGGTGTTCTGGTCGTTTTCTATATATAATAAAAAATATCTATCTATGTACTCGTATATTATTATGTATATCAGTTATTTAGTACCCATAACACAAGCTTTGCTTACCTTGGGGCTAGATAATGCTGTGTGAATTGTCCAGCATTATTATTATTATTATTATTATTAATTTCGACCACGGCGGCGGCCAGCCTCATCGGAGACTAGCTAGATGCGCAGGACATATTAAAGTGCACAAGTGTGTGCGCAAACACAGGTACACTCTCTATTCCCTCACTCTCATTATCCGGAGGGATGGCAGACCGACACGCCCGGGGAGAGGTCAGGCGCAGGACCAACGGCTTAACGTGCTTTCCGAGGGTGTGTAACACCGCCAACTTTCTGAATCCGGGCTGGTACCGTGAATTTTTCTTGCTAGAAAAGCCCCTTTAACAGCTATTGGCCCGATCCGGGATTTGAACCCAGCACCTCATAATCAGCTGTTGAACAAGCTGACCGCTAGACCAACGAGGCAGAGTAATTGTTATCAGTTATCCTACTAATATTTTAAATGCGAAAGTTTGTGTGAATGTTTATAACCACGTATCTCGTAACTACTTAACCGATTTAGATGAAATTTGGTATGCAGATAGTTTAGGTTCTCGAATAACACATAGGATAAGCTTATGATAGGTATCACAAACTGGTCAATCGATTTTTGTAAATTCCTTCGTTTAGCAGAATAATAGGATAAAATACGCTGATTTGGGTCGGTGTAGCGCAATAAAGTAAGTTGGTTTAACCTTCAATAATAAGCCTTTATTCACAAAGAAAATAACACTAGTATTTACAATTGAAACAATTGAGCTAACTGCAGACTGTTGCAAACAATCTACAGGTAGCTCAACTGATCCATATCAATACCAGTCGTCGCGTCCCCGCTACGCTGGCTGCATTGCCCCGCTGTATGGCAATGCTGATGCGCTGCGCCAGATACTCACCAGCTCTCTGGTCTCGCGTCGCTTCGACCAGACGCTCAGATAATTTTTACCTTCAATTGTATTTCACACATACAACATCAAAGTCAATACCTATCAACCGTATCATTACCAGCGAGATCCTGATTACATAAATCTCATATGACAGCTATATCCACCGCAGATCCATCTTAATAAAGTAGGTACATGTCGTTTGATGTAAACATTGCCATAGATGAGGTTAGGTTGAACTATCAGACAGATGGTACTAGAGGGAATAAGTTGCCTACAAGGATTGATCTGCAGATTCTGCATAGGCGCTATGCAACAAAACAAATTGTCACTTACAACGGGATATTTATCACGATTTATCATAAACTAGGTCCTGCCCGCGGTTTCGCACGCGTTGTTTCTATGGAAAAGTTCAAAGGTAATTTCTATCCCATGGGAACTGATTAATGGGATAAAAAGTAGCCTTTGTTTGATTCCAGGCTTAGAGCTATACCGATGCAAATTTCAGCTCAATCTGTTCAGTACTTTTGGCGTGAAGACGTAACAAATATCCATCCATCTATCCATCCATCCATCCATCCATCCATCCATCCATCCATCCATCCATCCAAACTTTTACATTTATAATATTATTGTGATGTGATGACTTTAATGAAAAATAACCATGATGGATTTAAAAGTTTTAACGCATTCACTGCCCAGCCTCGCCACACCATGATCGAGAGTCTCGTCTGCGTCTTGGGCCATGAACGGGTTAGAGCAACTTGTTCCGTCTATATTGTTCTCTTATGTCCAGTTCATTCCAAGGTTGTCTGGAAGAGATCGCACAAAGCGATAAGGCCGCCATTTGTACTTCCTTAATTCTCAGCATTTCCTTCTGTATTGTGTTTTATGTTTGTGTGGTACAATAAAGAGTTATCTATCTAGTTAGATATCTCTTGATACTAACGATAATTCTCGATAGATAACTGAGCGGTGTACCACACAAACATAAAATACAATACAGAAGGAAATGCTGAGAATTAAGGAAGTACAAATGGCGGCCTTATCACTTTGATTGATCTCTTCCAGCCAACTTTGGGATGGACTGGACTTAAGAGAGCAATGTAGACGGAACAAGTTGCTCTGTTGCATAGCGCCTAAGAGATTGCAGATAGTTTCTTCAATAAGATAAATAGATATCTATATTTTTGAAGAAACTGTCAACTTTTTAAACTTTTACTTAAACTGTGCCTTAAAGTAACAGTTTAAGAAGTTTGTAATGTAAACAGATAGTTACCTGATGCCAAAATAGTTGCTCTGTCTGCCTAGCGCCTTTTCTTATCTTTATATCGTCGTTAGGTTAGGTTGAAGTATCTGAGAGAGAGGCACAAGAGACAAACATTTGCCTATATATACAGATTGATCTGCAATCTCTTAATCTCAATCTCACAGACAGGTGGTCCAAGGAAACGTTCCTACAAAAATAGAATAGTTAAGAAAACGTAGTGAAATGTTGAAGTTAGACTTGAAGAAGGTTACATTAGTATTTTAGACTCATTTCAATACATTCTAAAAAGAAAATAGCCTTTTAAAAACTTATATTAGAAAATTAAAAAAATAAATTATTTACAATTGAGCTAACTACAGACTGTTGCTAACAGTCTACAGGTAGCACAACTGATCTATATCAATACCAGTCGGAAGCGTCCCCAAGACGCTGGCTGCATTGCCCCGCTGTATGGTAATGCTGATGCGCCGCGGAAGATATTCACCAGCTCTCGGGTCACGCGTCGCTTCGACCAGACGCTCAGATTAATTTTAAAAATAAATTTCCTTTCCAAAACTTGTTTAATGAGCCCAGCTCTGTTTAAATATAAATTGTGAAACCTTAACGCGAATAAAACAGAGCTCACGTCATTAAAACTGAAACTTGTTTAAACAAATCCCGCTGTCATTGTGGAAATCCAACGTTTTAAACTGAATTAACTTGCCTCGTTTAAAAGTATTCAGTTCGCAGTGAGTTCGCAATGTTCGCATACATCATATAAAGTTAAGCTAGACAGCCGTCAGAAGGCGACGCGGTATTGTGGTTTTATACTAGATTAACTAAAACTTAAATGCACGATTTCTGGCTATAAAACAACACTCGCATCTAATAGTTTAACCTTAATTATGAGCAAAATTATTTGTCGGGCAGTTTTGTGTCTCCTTAATCTCTTTTTTATAATAATGGTGAAGATTCTTACTAGGCCTTCATCTTCCTCTCATTCACTCTATAAATATTTTTCATGACATCTCACAACAAACAACCAACGACTAAGCGAGTAACCAACGCAGTCTCAAGGAGTTCCAACTCGTGTAGGCATTCTTTTACAACCATCTGTCGCCTACTCTCAAACACCACAGCAAAAACAAATCACTATCCGTCCCTCTCGCTCTAGTTCCTTCAGTAGCTCGATCGACTCCCGCGCATGTCGACGTGTACTGTGGATCTATAGATCTTTTATGTAGATCTATAGATCTTTCATATAGATCTATCGATCTTGTACTGCAGTTTATTGTGTGACAATTGTGCTATTGTGTACTTGTTACGGTGTTGGTGCATTCCAAGTTTTTATTGATCGGTTCTTGACGGAATTACTGGTAATTTTGTATTGCGGAAATTGTTATTATTGTTTTTTTTATCTTTTTAATTCGAGTAATCACAGATTTATTGGTTATTTATTTAGTAATCAAAATTGACAGCCCTTAAGAACTAAAATTGACAAAACATACGGCTAATAAAGGATTTACTTCTTGTAAAATTTAAAACAAATTGACTATCACTATAAACGGAATTAAGAAACGCTAAAACATTTATCTATAAAAAAGTTTTCTCGAATGACGACCTCTTTGGCGCAGCGGGCGAAGGTCTGCCTGCGAGGCAGGAGGTTGCGGGTTCGATTCCCGCCTCGGGACAAGTGTTTATACGATCTGCAGACATTTGTCCAGAGCGTTCTGGATGTTTTCTATGTAAGGTCAACCAGTCTAAATGCGTCTATGGGGAAAATGCGTCTTTTTGAATTTATTCGAAAACTGTTCAACATACGTTGACTTCTGCCATCTAGTTACATTTGTTTGAACTAAATACTGAACATGTAGTTCGTGCGGATGGCGTTGCAGTTCACATATTCGAGTATTTGGCCATTTTGAAAATTGCACGTGGCTGAACAACTTGTGACTGCGGGAGGCGAGTTGCTAAATCCATGTTAATCATTAATTTTATTCATTTAACTGATTTTATTCAATAATAATTGTAAGGAATAGCCTATGGGCTACCTACACAGACAGTTATTTTTAGTGAAATAGCTTTATTTATAGAAATAATAATGTCTCCATTTATAAGGTTAGGATTAATTTCTTGGGGTAAATGCGTCTGCTGTTATGGGGCAATTGCGACTATGGGACGCATTTGCCCCCAAAACATATATCATCAACCTTTTTATGTCGGCACATTTTAATACGAAAATCAAATGCTCATATCAATGTATCAGATAAATCCGTAATTTAATTTAATAATGCTGGACAATCCACACCGCATCATCTAGCCCTAATCTAAGTAGAGCTTGTGTTATGGGTCAGTCATCTAAACTAATATACTTAATACAATTCATTTTAAAGATAGATATATACAGGTTATATGTAATATAATACAGGGTGTTTGGTGCATTGTTTGATAAAATATAATGGCGTTGGTATCTTCTGAACCCCCTTATAAAATTTCTGGCCCCATGGAGGTTTTTATATCGATTTTGTTAAATTATTATTTGAAAATATACAAAAGTCTGAATATACTTAAACTTAAATAAAAAAAAATGCGGTGTAGCCTTCAAATTTGTGTTTATTGTTCTACGGTTCTATCAAAATCTCACGCGTAGAAATTTGTCTACTATCGTCCCATCCTATCACTTACATTTGTTCTTGTTAGACCACCCAAGTAAAATGTTGACAGCATCTGCATTTGATAAGGGGCTAATGCGTCTATCAAAATATAGGCGCATTTGCCCCATTTTTACTAAATTGTCTCTAAATGCGTCAATTATTCTTTTTGACTAGTTTAACTATCAGCCTATTGCAAAGAAATTTGAACCAAAAAGTAATACCTAGTTATTATCACGAAAAGCTTACCAATTAAGTTTTTATTCAATAAAGATGCATTTACCCCAAGCGGGGCAAATGCATCTAAAATTCCAATTTAAAATAAATAGCCAATTTAAAACATCTGTAAAGCTCCGGCGAAGATATCGCTGCTTGAACTTTGTGCAGAAATAGCCATAATATTGGACTACAGTTTCAAAAAGTGGATAATGCCATACATTTGATCACAATGAGGCGATAACTTGAAGTGATCGAGAAATATGACGCATTTGCCCCGGTTGACCTTATAATAAAAAATATCTATCTATGTAGTGTATAAATTTGTTTTTTTTTTAAGTAATAAGACATTTATTCACAAAGAAAATTATACTAGTATTTACAATTGAAACAATTGAGCTGTAGTGTATTGTATTAAGTATATCAGTTATCTAGTACCCATAACACAAGCTCTGCTTAGCTTGGGGCTAGATAATGCTGTGTGAATTGTCCAGCATTATTATTATTATAAAGTATGGTTTTGTCAAAAGTATGAGCTGCAATACAACAAAAATCTCTCAGGGAATTCCCTATTCTTTAGTCTACAAAATCTAGATATACGAGTATCTAGATACCTATCTAAAGTTTCTTGTAATTAAATGATAATCTATAAGGTATACTTAGAACAGTCGCTCTTTATTTATATCATGTAGTCCTAAAATGTAGGTACCTAATCACACTAATATTATAAATGCGAAAGTTTGGATGTTTAGATGTATGGATGGATGGATGTTTGTAACCTCTTCACACCAAAACTACTGAAAGGATCCGGCTGAAATTTTGCATACAGGTAATTCTAATGCTGAAATCAAACATAGGCTTCTTTTTATGCCAGAAATCAGTTCATATGGGATAAAAAACGTTTCCATAGAAACAACGCGGGCGTAGCCGCGGGCAGAAACTAATTATTTATATTATAGACGTCCTCGGTGGCGTGGCGGGCGAAAGTCCGCCTGCGGCACAGGAGGTTGCGGGTTCGATTCCTGCCTTGGGACTAATGTTTGTACGATCTACAAATATTTGTTCCGGGTATTCTGGTCGTTTCTATGTATAATAAAAATATCTATCTATACAGGGTGGAATTTTGTAATGCTACCTGGAGGGAAAGTATTCTTAATACTGTAGATAGAAAATTATACTAAAAGAAAACATTCCTTTATTTTTGAAAAGAAAGAAAACTGCATTCAAAGATTTTCGAAAACTCACTTGCCATACCCGGGAATCGAACCGACTGAAATCTGTAAAAATTACAACCTGTACTTTTATTGCATAGATCGTTAGGGTCAATAATAAGGATGAAATCTCTCTAACAAACTTAATAGTTTTTATGAGAAATAAAGATTCTTTAACCTCAATAAATTAAATTAAAGGAAAACCATGAAATCTTAAATTATAAATTGAATGGGTCAAGTTAAGCATTTTAACTTAAAGATCCATCTGTTTACTAGTGTCAGTAATTAATAATTATCATTGACGTCATTTATCCATTAAAATGACGAATTGATATTTAAATAAGACTATTGAAATTTGCACGTGTTTGTACTTAATGCAGACTCTTCTATCTTGAAATACTGGATCTCTTAAGAAATGAGTTAAATGGTTTCCCCGAGGCGGAGCGAAACCAAATAATTCTACAGCAAGATGGTGCTCCAGCCCATAACAGCAGAATCACTACTGCCTACATTAATAACCATTTTAATACCTGGATTGGTACCAACGGCACAATCAGATGGCCTGCGAGATCACCAGATCTCACCCCTTTAGATTTTTTTTTGTGGGGATATGTAAAAAATCGAATTTAAGTACATGAAATCTTATGCGAATGTAAACGAGTTGAGAGTTGAAGTTCAGAATACGATTTATAATATTCACCACAACACGTTATTAAAAGTTACTAGAAATGAATACATAAGAAGAATAAATTTGTGTATCCAAGAAAATGGAGCCCATTTTGAGCAACTAATTAGTAGTTAGTTGACTTTTATTGTAAATAATTAAAATAATTTAAGATTTCATGGTTTTCCTTTCATTTAATTTATTAAGTTTGTTAGAGAGATTTCATCCTTATAATTGACCCGACCGATCTATGCAATAAAAATACAGGGTGTAATTTTAACAGATTTTAGTCGGTTCGATTCCCGGGTGTGGCAAGCGAATTTTCGAAAATCTTTGAATGCAGTTTTCTTTCTTTTCAAAATTAAAGGAATGTTTTCTTTGAGTAAAATTTTCTATCTACAGTATTACGAGTACTTTCCCTCCAGGTGGCATTACAAAATTCCACCCTGTATAATGTATTATAATCTAGTACCCATAACACAAGCTCAGCTTAGCTTGGGGCTAGATGATGCTGTGTGGATTGTCCAGCATTATTTATTTATTTATTTATATTTTCTACGTTTAGTTTGTCAGTATCATCACCATCGTTTATGATCATTTTCGAAGACCTACCCTTCAAATTAAAAAATCTTGAGTATACATAGTCATATCCTCCCCTCAAGGATCATATCCTTCCCAGTCTTTAAATTCACCCTTTCGTCCGCGTCCCGATCGGGCATCGAGAGGCCCCACTATAGGGTGTGACGGTAGAGGCTTGACAGCAGAGGCTCGACAGCAGAGGCTTGACGGCAGAGACTTGGACCGACGAGACCGCTTGGTCGTTTAAGGATTAAAGTGAGTATCTCAACCTCAACAGCCTGTATTGGTCCACTGCTGGACGCAGGCCTCCCCCTGATAAGCGCCTTGTTGGCTTTTATCTCATGGGGGTTGTGAGATACAGTGTAATATTAAAGGGATTACGCCCGAGGTACCCTCACGTCGCGCAGTCCGCACGCGGCGATGTGCGCGTGCGGTGCTCTCGAGTGCGATCCATTAAAACCTATTCGCGTGTTTCTGTTCCCAGTTCCCTCCCTATAGGAGTGACTGAATCCTACAGGGGTAATGCCCATAATCTCCACGCTGGGCATGCGAGTTAGGGATCTGGAAGTTGGTATCTATCTAGTACCAAAATTCTGAGTAAACATCCTTTCTACATAATGTACACAAATATGGAAGTCTATTAGACAGATAAGAATAGAAGCAATATTATATGTGTTTCGAAACGGACAGCATGGTTTGAAGAATTGCAATTTGAAATATGGATGTATTTATGTGCTTTTATCGTCTTTTTGTAGTCATGCTGTGTGTTTTTCCGTCAAAGTCAAAGCAGCAAGTCCCTGTCATTGTGACAACTGTCAATGTCAACTCATAGCGTTTGAAATTTTCAGCGGTGTATGCAGAAAATTTTGTGTTTTTATGGTTTTTTGGTGAAAAAACGATGTTTACGGTGAAGTACAAGCATTTACTTTGTGCAAAATTCGTGCCCATCTCTCCGAGTTATAATCCCGACCACTGACTATGAGGTAAGCGTGGAAAACTCATAATAACGAGCCTGGCACAAAGTTCCCATCGGATGGTAATACTTTGTATAGTTATGTCGCCGGTACCATCAGGCCGGCGGTACACACACGAGTGTGATCCTTTAGTACAGCTTGTCTTATCAAGTTATTGCGATAATAACCCAGGTTGAAGTACATAACCTATAGACGGAAGGTGCGGTGCCACCTTTTAACACCCTAGATCATGTTAAATCATTTTGCAATCTCTAATTGAGTGTTACAAACATACTTTTGATGAAAAGATGATGAATTAGTAAACTACTATTATAAACAGAGTTATGTGCATGTAATAGGTATGAACTAATTGTTTGAAATAAAAACATCATTGACACCAAAGTTTGGCAGGGCAGGGCAAATGCCTACATAAATAACAGATCGAAATCTTCGTAGGCTACCTGGTAGTACCTACCTACCTGGTTTGGTAAATAAAAAGTTGACACATTAATGCAAAAAGCTGTCATACTAAACACTTGTAGGATTGTCAGAAAAATCCTGCAAAATGAACTACCTAGCACCTGAAGTGCACTTGCCTTAGGCCCATGTGCTTTGTTTTTTACAGGTTTTTTCACAGAGAAGATTTAAACCTTAGCACAATAATAATAATCATAATAATAAGTTCCCAGGTTCGGTTTGTACTGTTCGGGGCAGAATCACCACTTTATTTTGAACAATCAGAATTTAGCTAGGTACTTATTTCATTGTTACTGGCAGACAGAGTACAGAGAGTATATCAGAACAAGAGCTGATTTTTGACTAACTAATCTATATTGTATTGGAAGTTAAATATAATAATAAGAAAATGCCCTAAGTAGGTATATAATTATAGCTTTCTTTTGCTTAAATTATTTAAAGAACAGTACCTACCTTAACCTAACCTTATAACTAATAAGTTAAAAGGTTCTGCAAATTGACCTTTCACATTACAGCTTGTAAATAAAATTACCTGCAGGTATGTTTAACACTTACTCGGAGTAAGGTGCCAAACATAAAAATACTTTGTAGTCTCTCATTATGTTACTTTCATTGTATTGAAACTGAATATGCTCTAGATCATTGTCATGGTGATCTCCGACATTTTGAAGTACCTATCTAAAACATGATTTACTTCCAAGATCTGATGACACCAGTTGGAATGAACATCACATGTCATATTGAACCTAGTTTCACATTCCCAGAATCATAGGTTATTTCCACAGTTGTTACCTATGGCTTTTATAGAACAACTTTATTTAATAGTAAGTACCTAAAATTATTTCTTTTATTGACCCCGCATTATTCTGAAAATCATTTAGACCCAAAGTCTGAAATAATCAAAATTAAATTCTCTGCAACAAACTAAAAATGATCAAGACAAACAGATTACTATTATTAGCCTAGGATGTCCAACAGCAGGGCAATGGCATTCCTTTAAATTAAAGACAATTTCCTACTGCTATTTTGTTTGAGTTAGTGCAACTCACTTCAGGTGAAGGTTAGTGCACACCAACACACCATCAGAATCTGGTATATTAAATTTTTATTACAATATTCAAGAGTGTGTAAGTCACAAGAGCTCAGTTTTTTTTTCTTAGCTTTGTTAATTAAGTAGCAGAGGATCATTACATAATTATGTGGTTTACAATAAATACTTTGAAACCTCATAGATAACCAAACCTTCACAGTTGGTTTCACTCGGATGTGATCCACATTTTGACGAGATGCATCGGATGCACTCATTTGAACGAGAGGTTCCAGTCAGGTGGGCAGTGACCCTATCAAATATCTGACACTCAAGCCAATATGTGGGACTATACCATTTCATACCGGTAAACGAAACTTATTATTTTATGTATAAAATAAGGGAAACTTTATCCTGTCGTCAGAAACAATGTAACTGGAACTAATAATGGTGATGTTCATGAGAGAGTTATGTTATAGTTTGGCCAACTAACAGTCAAATAATCAACATAATACCGGTATGGTACTTATTGCCCCTGGCCTCGGAGGCTATATCCTAAATTAGGGGCCATCGCATGCTTACTTGGGCTAGGCGATGATGTTACTGGAGCTGTCTTGACGACGATTCAGGACACTACTACGGCAGCATGCCTCTCGGGGAGGTATAACGGCATGGCCGTCTGCCAGCCAAATAATCTGAACAGAGTATCGGAACGGTACTTATTGCCCCCGGCTGCGGAAGCTGTATCCGGAACATGGGGCGTGGCATTATAGACATGAAATGAAGGCTATTACAGTAAAATAGTACAATACTTCTCATTATTATATTTCTTCTCATATTAACCAAGTGTGCCTTGTGCTCCTATGGCGAATAAATTTATGAGTATGAGTGTTACCCCATCCATGGCCTAGACTCTGCGGTGTGACCCGCAGAGGTGGCGACTCTGGTGCCCCGTTGCTAAACCTGATAGGTTAAACTAGCAGATGGACACTAACAATATTAACTCCAGTGCGGAGGAGATACGGATGCGATTTTTCGTTTAGCCTTCAAAGGCGCGAATGGCTCTTAATACCTTTGGCCTCGGAGGCAAACTAGCAGAGGGGAAATGACAATGTTAACTCCAGTACTGAGGAGGTACGGATGGCATTTTTCGCTACGCCTTCAATGGCTCGAATGGCTCGATCATCATCAGCCTATATTAGTCCACAGCTGGCTATAGGCCCTGTTGGCACTTGGTCTTAAAAGCGATACCTCGCTATAACAAGGTCAGGTCGACTTTTATAACACCTTCAGTCGAAGTGTGATCAGTTTTGTCTGAATATACACGTCGCCCTCGGAGACTGTATCCGGATGATGGGGCATACATACTAGGCGATGGACGCCCCAACAAAGTGCCTGACATTTTGCCAATATATTCGAGCCTGAGAAGATAGCACACAATCTATGATAAATATGATAATGCTTCTGGCTTATACATTTTAAATCTTGTATTGAGGTTCTGTCTGAGCTCCTTTAATGTTCTCTCCCCAGTGAAGTCCCTCCTCAGATGGAGACACTGGAACTTTTGGTAAAAAAGTGGGGGGGGGGGGAGAAACGGTACGGTGAAGTAGACGAGTGGTAAGACTAGGCACGTCACCCACTGTCCTGTATCAGATTGTCCATCATTATCACCAACCAAGGTACCATTACCCTTTACCGTCGGATATGACAGGGTTCTCCGCAATTAAATATATATCGTCTAGCGGGAACACCATGGAGTTATGGTGTCAGTGGATTCATAACCAAGTATTTTTCATGAAAACAATAACATACCCAAGCAGACACCTGTTTTGGTGTTTTCTGCAACTGGACCTGATTCAAGTACTTATGTTGTTCAGTTCAGAGAACTAACAAGCTATATGTAGATATCATTAACTACCATCTTTATATTACATACAAATACCTATAATTACACAGCAAGGGTTATAGCGAAATAACCCCTTGTAAATAAGTTATCCATACCATAACATATTTTATTTTATATTTGTAATGTTAAAAGTCCTATTTGAACTAAATTCAATTATGGACAGTTAATTAAGGATATACATAAGAAGTAGGTACCTATGTTCATGTGAATCCCAGATCTCATAATAGCAAGATCAATTAAATTTATTAATTCTAAAAATGAGCACATTACCAAGCATGTGATCAACAAATAAATCCTGAATTAAATAAAATTAAAACTATCACATTCAAACTGAAAATATTCTACTAAGCAGAATTCCATTCATTGAAATATTAGACCTTGCATTTTAGAGCTTGCATTTTAAATCAGCAAGATTTTATGAATACCATAATCCTATTTAATAAATTGATGAATCTAAATGGTCCATAGTAAAGTTTCAAATAGAAACCAGAACTTTACTCATTTAAATAATGAAATACCTATATTACCTATACATTCAATATTTTCATACTTAGATCACTGCCTTTTACCCAGTTTATGACAGTTTTAAACATTGTCCGGCCCCACGAAGCGATCTGCTGTACAGCGACAGAACTGCGGCGTCACCGGCTGCCACTATCCAGACCTAAGCCCCAACGAAGTGACCTGCATGACGGCGCACAATACAACTGCAGAACGGCGTCGCCGGCTGCCACTATCCACATCCAAGTGTACATAAATGTGCTTCAGGGGCACTTTGTGTGATGCTAAGTATCGTTGATTTCTGATCAATTAGATTTGATAAATACTCAATATTTTGTTTTACACAACTTTAAAGTCTTAGAAGTTATGTCCTAAGATCTTTGACTTTGTTATTTATGTATTACATGTTAGTACCTACTTAGTTACATGTCATACATTTTATTTTCACATAGCGTTTGTCCGTCTTTCACCAGCAGATAACAAACAGGTCTTCAAACCATGCTGTCCGTTTCGAAACACATATAATATTACCGTTTTGCACAAAAACAAAACGGATATTATGTGAGTGGAGAAACGGACAGCATCAGCAAGGTACTTGCTGGTGTTGATGACACTATGAGTTGACATTGACAGTTGTCACAATGACAGGGACTTGCTGCTTTGACTTTGACGGAAAAACACACAGCATGACTACAAAAAGACGATAAAAGCACATAAATACATCCATATTTCAAATTGCAATTCTTCAAACCATGCTGTCCGTTTCTCCACTCACATAATATCCGTTTTGTTTTTGTGCAAAACGGTAATATTATTGTCTACCCAACCTGCATAACTTTAAATATTTGGCTACTAATTAGTTTGCCTTTTTATCACGTCATAACGACACACTACACATAAGATACTTCAAGTCAAACATCATCATTATCAGCCTGAGATCACTGTTGACGTTTAGTCCTTCTTTTGCTTCTGCCAGCTTCCCCTATTCTCTCGCATTTCCCATTTATTATATTTTTATTTGTTTATTGGTTCACAAAACAGAGTAAGATCTTTTATACAGTAGGTAGATACATTGTTGTTACGAACAAGATTTTACCCAAATATGCAAACATAACAAGCGATAAAAATGTTGCAAGCTAAAGTTTAGGATTTACCAAAAAAACTCGATATTTTTCATAACTAAATTTGTTACTAAGAAAAATAAAAATAAACACAAGTGACTTAGGAGACAAAATAGATGAAACAAATAATTTAAACATTAATTAACATTGTTATTGAACACTATATAGCAACCTAATTAGGCATTGCTTAAATTTATTAATATTACTATCGAAAATGTCCACGTCAGTGTTTTTGGAAGCCAATGGATAGGTCATCCCACTGCTGATAGTAGGATAAAGCAATGTCTAGTAAGAATTTTGCGAAAAATCTTCTCTGATAAGATCCAACAAAATTCAATTCGCGTGCATATCCCGTCCTCACAAATTAGCATGCCATGGAAGCCAATGGATAGGCCATCCCACTGCTGATAGTAGGATAAAACAATATCTGGTAAGAATTCCGCGAAAAATCTTCTCTGATAAGATCCAACAAAATTCAATTCGCGTGCATATCCCGCCCTCACCAATTAGCATGCCATGGAAGCCAATGGATAGGTCATCCCACTGCTGATAGTAGGATAAAAAATATCTGGTAAGAATTCCGCGAAATATCTTCTCTGATAAAATTCAAGAAAATGCAATTCGCGTGCACCGCCCGTCCTCACAAATTGGCATGCCATGCAATCAGAGAAGGTAAAAACAGAAAAACTTGTCTGATTGCATTGCATGCCAATTTGTGGGCGGTCGGTGATCTTATCAGAGACGGTTTTGCGCGGAATTGTTACTAAATACTGTTTTATTCTAATACATATTATGCAATGGATTTCCGCAAAGTAACGCCTGAATCTTTGACGACGTCTGTGGCACAGCGGGCGAAGGTCCGCCTGCGACGCAGGAGGTTGCGGGTTCGATTCCCGCCTCGGGACAAATGTTTGTACGATTTGCAGATATATGTTCAGGGTGTTTTGAATGTTTTCTATGTATAATAAAAAATATCTATATGTAGTGTATTGTATTATGTCTATCAGTTATCTAGTACCCACAACATAAGCTCTGCTTAGCTTGGGGCTAGATAATGCTGTGTGAATTGTCCATCATTATTTATTTATTTGTCTATTACTAGCGACCCGCCCCGGCTTCGCACGGGTCCAATAAAATACTACTATTACTATTATTATTATACATATAAATATAAACCTTCCTCTTCAATCACTCTATCTGTTAAAAAAAACCGCATCAAAATCCTTTGCGTAGTTTTAAAGATTTAAGCACACATAGGGACAGAGAAAGCGACTTTGTTTTATACTATGTAGTGATTTATCCCAATGCTGGGCTAAAATAAATAAAATAAATAAATTAAAATCATTTATTTCAGCACCAGGTACCTTTTCTTCTTTGTTATTTATTCGTTCCTTCTTCTAATAAAGGCCTATTCTGTCCAGCATCGCGAGCCTAAGTAGCCTCCGTCCAATCAGCCAGAAATTTGTTCCATTCGTCGCGCTACTTTCGTCGAGGTTGGTTGCGTCGCTTTAGGTGATCTAGAAACATTTGAAAAAAAAATCCATTGATTCTTTTTTTCATTATTTTTTAAAAAGATTTTCGATTAATTTTACTAACCTTTTTCTTATCCTATTATTAAAATAGCGGATTATTATTCTTAACAGCGTGTATTGTATTGTATTTCTGTAAGGTCGCGTTGCATCACAAGGTAAAAGATTATTAGCTATTATTGTTAATGATCCAATACAATAATAATATTCAGGGAAACAGTGCAATTTTTTCCTATTACACCATAGCCCTTAATAATATTTATAATATAATATGTAAATACCATATTGAGTGAAGTAAAATAAATAATGCCTATACTTAGTAAGGTTTTTGTTATTATTTAATTTTTTTTTTTTATTATTATAGTGCGGAAGGCCCTCACGCTCTGGGTAATTTCTAAGAATAAAATAAATATCTCAATAAATTTTCGACCTCGACGGAACTTGAAGCACCCCAAGTCGAAAAAAAAATGGGATTTTATTTGATTTCTTATTTAATGATGACAGTAACGACAGAAATCCGGACTTAACTTGTACTCAAACTTTCAAGAATTCGCTAGCGCTCCTAGCCACCTAAAATTGACCCCCATTGTTTAATTATTGAAACCATGTCGAATGAACAGACGGAAACTGACGGAAATCTATTGTGTCGCAAACGCTTTTGGTGAAAAAGAAAATAATTTAGTGGTCCTAATTCCAAAATATACCAAGACACTTTAACTTGATAATACTCAAAATAACTACTTACTATAATCTTTATTAAGAAAGAAAAATTACAATCAAATAATAGAAACAAATTAGAACTAGTATATAGATGGGTACTATTATGGGTACGCTGTTATGGGTACTATTTTAACCTTACTAGATAACTGATATACTTAATACAATACGCTACATAGGTAGATATTTGTTATTATACATAAAAAAACATCCAGAACGCCCTGAACAAATATCTGCAGATCAAACATTTGTCCCGAGGCGGGAATCGAACCGCAACCTCGTGCGTCGCAGGCGGACCTTCGCCTGCTGCGCCACAGAGGTCGTCAAGTGAGATAACTGCAGACTGTTTCTACTTACTTAATTCTACCTTAATGGTGTCGATTGGATTGTACTGTTCGATTGGGTTGTATTGTTGGTGCCAAACAACAATAACAACAACACCAGCCTAATAACAATACACTGCTCTGACGACCTCTGTGGCGCAGCGGGCGAAGGTCTGCCTGCGACGCAGGAGGTTGCGGGTTCGATTCCCGCCTCGGGACAAATGTTTGTACGATCTGCAGACATTTTTCCAGGGCGTTCTGGATGTTTTCTATGTATAATAAAAAATATCTATCTATGTAGTGTATTGTATTAAGTATATCAGTTATCTAGTACCCATAACACAAGCTCTGCTTACCTTGGGGCTAGATAATGCTGTGTGAATTGTCCAGCATTATTTATTTATTTATTTATTACTGCTGTACCTAGGGCTCCCCTAATAAACTCCTTTTTGACTCTTGTTAGGTTATGCCATAATTCCCACGCTGAGCATGCGGGTTGGGGATCGCAAAGCATAGCTTTTTTTCGGAGTTCCGACACTGCTGCCTGCCGGCCAAAGGATTAACGTAGCTAGACTTTATAGGCTGCGCTATACCGTAATCAGTCGGTCGAAAAAAAGTTGTCTAAAAGTTATCTATATATATAAAAATGAAACTCGTTTTCCTTGGTCACGGCACCACGCGTGAACGGCTGGACCGATTTCGCTAATTCATTCTTTGTTGTGTTTGTTATTGTCAGGAGAAGGTTCTAATGAAAGGAAAAATTAAGAAAGTTGGAAACATAAATTTCCACGGGGGCGAAGCCGCGGGGCGCAGCTAGTAATCTATATATCTAAAAATGTCACATTTCTTATTATTAGATCGCAAATCGCTAAGAAATCATCTTCATTCTTATCATCTTAAATCTTAAACTAAAAGAAGAAAACGGACCATCAGATAAATGCAAAACTAACACATTAAAACAGCCATGTTGATTGATCTAGGTATGACGATTCCTCAATGTCGCCCGCATTTTTATCCGATGGTGAAGTCTGTAACCCGATCACCGACATATTTCTGCTCATATAAGGGTAGCTTGCTTAAACATTCCTTGTTAATTTATTGTAAAGGCCATGTATTGGTATAGCAAATTATAACGCACCGTTTCGGTTTATGTTTTGTCTGATAAGGATTACAAACTATCACAACTTCTCATCATTTTATTGCCTCTTCTGCGGGTTTGGTCGGTATATTTCTTTTTATATAAATCTTATATTCATCATTCTTTCCAACTTACCATGTCATGATAAGCCATCAATCTTTCATGCATTATGTTGACAGTTTAGAGCACTGACAGTGTACTTTACAATATGTACAATACGGTTAGAAATGCATAGTTTTTCGCAAAACGGCTAGCTTTAGATTTTATTAATGTACTCCCTATTGTTTCATGTGTTCCAACTAAAATAATTCTTCATTTATGATGACAATTCCATAAAGCGAATATAAAAAACGTAATACATAACATATATGGATATTTTATATGCACCGTAAGCCACCGAATAATTGCGCTTTCATAAGTCTTCCATAACACTTGCCCATCATGTTTCTGCTGGCAAAAAACACGAAAGTCTTGACCCCATATGGATAACCAGTATTTTTTGCTAGCACAAAAACAGTTCCACAGTTTTGCGGCGCCATATCGTAGATTCAAATATCCTAAGGGACTAACGTAGTAGGGTAGGGTTGGACTTTATATAAGTTGTTTAGTGATATTGCAACGTGTCGACGTAAAAGTTGTCCCAAATTTCTCAATCAGGGCCGAGTTAAAGGATTTCGAAGGTAACATTTTAAATGTTGCAAAAACGTATTGCATGCATGTAATTTTGTGTTGCACCATCTGGCATATTAATCTTTTATCTTTGACATATAATGCGAAATACTTATTGGGTGGCTAAGTAAAAAGCACCCCTATCTTCTAAAAAGAACTTCTCAGACTAAACTGGATCCCAAGGACATGAACACAGAGACATCGATGAAATATAATGACACATTATTTATCGAAACACAATAGAAAATAAGTAAAATTAAGAACAGCTTCTTAGCTAATCCTCTATCGGAGGAAGCTGGGAAACTGTGCAACCTGTATCAGCTGGCAATTAAAACACGTGATTAAGGTTTTGTGCCATTTTTCCCTTTTGTACCTTACTTATTCGTAGTTTAATTTGTTTCTCTAACTGTTTTTTCTGGTGTCTTTTGTATTATTATAATTTGTGTACTTTTCAAGGGTGGCATGTTCAAATAATTGAACAAACCCTAAATAAATGATTTAAAAAAAAAAAAAAAGTAAAATTAAGAAATGGTTCCTAAACCCTACTAACAGCCAGTTTTCTGGACGTTCATAAGTTGACCAATGATTAGAGAACCACGTCGCCCTAGAAGGCTTATTCTAGAAAGATCCCCAAAATTCTAATTGACAAGAGATTTTGAATATCCAGCATTTATTTGACAAATAAACTGAGTAGGTGGTCATCTCATCCAAAACTCATCCACTTCGGATGAGTTGACTCCTTGAATAATTAAACTGATCGAAATTAATTTAATAGATGATCTGTGTCCGAGAATCCTAATTATCGCTTCTTCCATTTGTGGGCAAAAAATTAAGTGAAAATACTCAATTAACATCTTTATTCACAAAGAACATTACAATCAAATAATAGAAATAAATTAGAACTAGTATTTACAATTGACACAATTGAGCTAACTGCAGACTGTTGTAAATAATCTACAGGTAGCTCAACTGATCCATATCAATACCAGTCCGAAGCGTCCCCAAGACGCTGGCTGCACTTAAGATTTTTGTTCAGATTAAAATTTTACTTGTCTGAGCTTGTTTACAAACTAAAGAAATAAAAGTTTTTTAATTTGATTGATTTTCTGTAAAACTGTCAAAAGGTTTGCTCGAGATAGGAAATAAATGCTAGCTAGAGATAGCTTGCATATTTGAGGATATCTCCTATTTAATGAATCCTTATCATTTTTTTTCCTTATCATTTGTGTAACGAAATCGGTCGTTTGCCGCCAGTAATGAGGGCACAGATAGTGGCATAATATTTCGCATAGATAACGTATCAACGGTGGGTGTAACTAGCGAGTGTAGTGACGTAGTCATTCAGCTAACTTGGAGTAATTAATAATTACTAATTAATTAATTAACGGACTATTTATTAATGTTTGTAGGTTATGTAGGTAAAGTATAGGGACCGCGGTCCCATTCGCCGGATTGATTTAATTGTATTATTTTTCTTCCGGCGAATGGGACCGCTCTCGAAATGATCGAAAAATCTATTGTTCAAGGCAAATAAAGTACAGTCAAAGGAAAAAGTAGGTATAGAAAGTAATATTAAAGAACAAAACTCTTTAATTAAAGATTGTATTCATTAAAAAAAAAAAAAAAAAAATTTGTAGTGTATTTCGTTTCCTTAGGTACCTATCTAAATAGATTTATTGAGTGCCACCGTCTATTTTGTTCTTTTCATGTCCAGTCCGTCCCAAGGTTGCCTGGAAGAGATCGCTCTCAGCGATAAGGCCGCCCGTTATGTTATGTATGTTACATTTATTTTTTATTTTTATTTTCAACACCCTGTAAATTGTCCGAGTTAAAAATGCTCGCCCAGTACCCACAGTCACCGTAGCCGAAATCTTGGGATACATCATCATCATCATTTATTTAGACTAATTAAGAGGGCGCATAACGCGTCATTTTGTGAAAAGGCATAGGATTTCGCGTTCATAGGAGCGGGACAGAGCATATAATTTTGGAAGGCGGTTTAAGCGAAAAAAATAAATTTCGCTTATTTACAAGAAAACTACACAACTTACGAAGAAACTGGTTCAAATAACCAAATAATTTGTAAGTAATGTAATAAATAACCTACGAATCAAAACATAAATCATTTCATAGACCGCAGGGTTCCTGAGATCTCGACCAAATTATGTGCGAAACAGTTCATTTTCATGTTTTTTTATCGTAATTTTTTTTCGCAATCGTGTTTTTGCTTTCAAGGAACCAAAGAAAAAATGTTGAATTAAATGTAATTCCAGTTTTTTACCACGGGGATCCCGTGAGTACTGAGATCTAGGCCTCGCACTCTGGCTAATTTCTAAGAAATCAAATAATATCGAAAAAAATTTTGACTACGACGGGACTTGAACCCGCATCCTTCCCTCAGTACGGGAATGTGCTAACCAACTACACCACGAGGTCAAGTGACGTAGGAGTCGAAAATCTCCGGGACTTCCTACGGACTCAAGCGCCGCCGTTAGCTCCACCTACAGGGGAAACATTGAAGTTTATCCAATCCTGTTCAAAGACTAAAGTTACGTTTAGTTTTGTAGTGTAGATAATGATACGCGTATATCTTTCCCGCGAAAGACCATCTTAACGGGAATTCGAAGGACCAATTTAGTTACAGTCTGCAGTTATGACAACTGTTTCAATCGTAAATTTGTTTCTATATATATTATATACTAGCTTCTTCCCGCGGCTTCACACGCGTATTTTCGGTATAATAAGTAGCCTATTATCTAAGTTAATAAGCTTTGTTCTTAACGTACGCCAAATTTAATCTTGATCTGTTCAGTAGTTTAGGAGATCCTAGGTAACAAAAATTCAGATTTCACATACTTTCGGCTTTATAATATTAGTAGGATAGGCATTAATGTTTTTGGTACATAGTCCATCATCCTCAGATTATTTTAGTCCACAGGTGGACATATGCCTTCCATAGGGCGCTAGACCCAAATCAGCGCCACCACCTATTTTATCTTATTTATGTTACACAAGGTGATCGTGATGTCTGGAGAGAGTGGGGGGAGGCCTTTGCCCAGCAGTGGGATAAATTCGGCTAATAATAATAAAAAATAATAATAATAATTTGTTACACAACTAAATCTGTCAGAGATCTCTTACAGCGATAAGGCCGCCCTTTATACTTCCTTTTTTTCTAAGCATTTTCTCTGTATTGTTTCCGTGGTATAATAAAGTGTTTTCTATCTATCTATCTGTTTCGTCATTATTAAAAATACTGTTCACATATTTTGATTTTCTGATCGATTTGTATGCGGTAAGTTCGTAGTTTTCTTGCTTCCTTCCTTTTGCTGAACTGAACATCCTATTTCTTTTGCGCAATCAGACGTTTTAAAGTGCAATAAAAAGAATCCCCTTGCTTGTTAGCGCAAATTAAACTTTATGTTGATAGATACTCACACATAGAATTCTTCAACTACTTCAACCTAGATATAAACCTAATTAATAGGTTGGAATCTAGACAGGCTTAATGAAATAACCGTTCCGCGAATGCTATTAAATAATGAAATTAAGTTGTAAAGTTAAGTAAAATCGCTAGAGCATGGAACACGCAAAAGTTTACGCACTAGTATTTTAATGGAGCTTTTTTATAGGTTTCTGTGGTTTGGTTGATTCGCTTGTTCCGCCAATTAAGTATTAGAAAGAAAGAAGAGGAAGAAAGAAAGAAAATACATTTATTTGGACTATGCATAACACAACACATTACAATAATTAAAATAAGTTCTTTATACCAAAACATTAAACCTGAAAATGTCGCCGTGTTCCGCTCTGATCCACTGAACAAATCCATTGATGGATTGTTTCCCATACAATACTTACAATAAAATAAATTAAAATTCCTTACTATTGCTAAACTAAAAGTAATATATTATAATATTATATTATTCCTTATTTTCTATTTTAAATAATATGTATTAGTTTAAATATAACAGTAATTTTTAGGTAAATTTTTTAGGGAAATTGTTTGGCCATGTTTGCAACACTTTTCTAATCTTGTTATGTTTACATCTAGGTTTACAATCTGGTTCACTTCTGTAACTATATTATAAAGTGTATAAATTTGATTGAAAACTGCTTTGTGAACTTATTATAATAAATAAATATAGAATAACAACCAGCCAGCGCGTCTTGAGGTCGCAAAGACAATTTAACCACATGTCTTTGGGTCGCTTCCGACTGGTGATTGTTTGCAATGCCACAGTCTGCGGTTAGTCAATTGTTTCAATTGTAAATACTAGTTCTGATTTGTTTCTGTTATTTGATTGTAATTATGTTTCTTCATAAAGAATACAAAATATTTTAAAACCAAAAAGTGGTAAACCCAATGGTTTACCACTTTTCACTGCTCTTCTTCGCTCCACTCCGCCCAGCTCCGCGTCAGAAACGCATCCATAGACTCTGCAACACATCACATCGCATGTAGGTATGTGTGTCGGTCTGTAGCGCTGGTGAGAAGCCCTCCCACGGTCCACAAACTCGTGGTCTGATTAGCCGACCCTAATGACCTTGAAATTGTTTTTACTGTGGCCTGTGTGTAGGTCTAGTCTTGACTTGATTTATTATGGGAAACTGACATTCGTAAGTGTATCGTATGAGCTATCAGTGGACTTGCCGCAGGACCGTATAGGTACTTCGGGAGGCCTACGGTACGACACAGGCGGAGGAGGAGGTGACGCAGATTATTGCGCCTTCCCATCTTCCGAGGACATCCGTGAGGGCGGGTGCGGCGGCAGATTTGGCCGAGAATCTCAAGAGGCGCAAATGCAGGTCTCGACAGAGCCTACACATTTGCTCCTCTTGGAGTCCAGACCCTAGGTCCGTGGGATACCGATCTTTTCGGGTTTTTAAAAAAATATCTGAGCGTCTGGTCGAAGCGACGCGTGACCCGAGAGCTGGTGAGTATCTGGCGCAGCGCATCAGCATTGCCACATAGCGAGGCAATGCAGCCAGCAGCGTAGCGGGGACGCGACGACTGCAGACTGTTGCAAACAATGTACAGGTATGTAGCGCAACTGATCCATATCAATACCAGTCGGAAGCGTCCCCAAGACGCTGGCTCCATTGCCACACTGTATGGCAATGCTGATGCGCTGTGCCAGATACTCACCAGCTCTCGGGTCAGGCGTCGCTTCGTACAATATATTAAACAAGTCATACGTCGATACATCACAAAAAAATTAGTTCTATTCTAATTTCAAGGTCAATGAAGACCTAAATTCCCTTAATAAAAACGCCCTTTACCGAAGGACGCACTCAAATAAATTGTCCATCAAGGTAATTTGCATCAATTGATTGCCAACGCACTATAAATTTCATAAAGCAAATGGTATGCTTAACCAATTGACCTTCAATGTCGTTTAGGGCCGAAGTGATACACTTACGGTCAGTCCACTTGGACGAGTGATCACAACACCCACCATACCGCACCGTCCTAACCATACCATACGCCATACTTCTAAAATAGTATTGTTCTAGTGCGAGATTAACTTATGAAATATACGTTTCTACTAGGGTGATGATGATCAGTCTCAAATAATAGATAGATAGATAGATAGATAATTCTTTATTCATCACCTTAACAAAAAACAAATTTTACACGGAACATATAGAGAACAGCAATCGAACTGGCGGCCTTATCGCTTAAAGCGATTTCTTCCAGGCAACCAAAACGATGGGAGAAAAATAAAGAATGGCGGTGCTTCTTATCATAAACTGTAAACTACTTATTAATACTAATACACATAATACCTACTAAACTAATACACTAATACATACAATAAAATAATTATATCTACTTAGTAACTATATTGGACATGCTGAATAATCTAGTCTGACGTATAATAATATATAATAATATAATATATGACGTATAATATCAGCCAGGTGCACAGGACATAGTGGTGTATATCGCCAAAACTAAACTAATTTCACAGCACTAAAAAGTTTGCCTTCTCTTTCATAATGATCGAAATAAAAAGGATGGCATAATTTTTAGTTCTGTCAAATTAGTTTAGTATAGTTTTGGCGACATTTGAATTGACACCAGTATGTACTAGGGTTGCCCATGGGCGCGGCGTAAGAATCGACCCTCGAACTCAAACTAATAGTTAACTACAATAATATGGAACTTAATATCTATCTTTGATTGAATTTCTCTTTGACGACCGATGTGGCGCGGCGAGCGAAGGTCCGCTTGCGGTGCAGGAGGTTGTGGGTTCGATTCCCGCCTTGGGATAAATGTTTGTACGATCTACAAATATTTGTTCCGGGTGTTTTGGTCGTTTTTATGTATAATAAAAAATATATAGGTATCTATGTAATGTATTATATTATGTATATCAGTCATCTAGTACCCATAACACAAGCTCTGCTTAGCTTGGGGCTAGATGATGCTGTGTGGATTGTCCAGCATTATTTATTTATTTATCTTATCTACACACCAATCCAATCTAAAAATTCAAATAGCTTTTTCGATTTATTCGAAAACTCGGTAAATCCCAATCAAACAAACTTTCCCTTTTGTAACGGAAGAATCTACAAAATATGGTGATTGAACAAATTGATTCGTCTCATCTTTGCAAATATATTGCGATGATAAATCAATCAAAGACTTTATGAATATGAACGTGCCGTTATTTCCATATACACCAAATAAGTAAAGAACCTGTAAATTAAAGAAACAAATAAAATCATGGCACTCTACCCACGCTTCGATTTATTTGTTGATGTGGGTAGCCCGATAATCGAATTTGAATTTGGAAGGTGAATGTGTCAGTCGTGCGTTGGCGGTGAAGATGGCTAGACGTTTTTATGAGATCGCTTATGGATTTATTTGATTAGCAATTCCAAATGAAGAGCTCATTTCGAAATACATTCTCTGAATCGGACTATGATTACTTCACTTTAGAATCTGAGAATTGGTTCAACAGAGTAGGCGGATGGTAGACAGGTATCACATATTTTCATTCTGAAAGTCGCGGGTTTTTGACATCGTTGTAAGTAGATTTTTGACCAACGATTGTATTGGCAGTCAGCGCATATACTTTCCTACTCGTGGACTTATGCCAATGAGCCATTTGCTATGACATCAGATCGTTTTTATTCACTTGACAACAAGGACAACTTATGCTGAGTGGTAACGTTTTTCGACGTCCCATAAAATCTTAACAACCTAACAAGGTAAAGGTTTCTTGTTCACTCCTTTGCTTTACCTTAAAAAAGATTGAAGTGGATAAAAAAATCAATGTGATCATCATTATGTACGTACCTACATAATTTTAAATTTCTGACGTGTCTAAAAGTCCTGTTAGGTTAAAGGAAATAAGTTTTAATATTTAAAAACATTTTTTAAAAATTTTAATGCATTGTCATCAAAACATCTCTCGGTAGGTCGTATAGGCTGAACTGAGTATGTATAATGTTATTCGAGCTGACTATATCACTCATTATAAAAATGATTACGACATGGGAAGGTTGCGAGATGAGAAAGAGCCAACTAAACGCGTATACAAAATTTCACCTCAATCGATTGAAGATGTCTGCTTCAAAATTGAGTTTCACGATTCCACCCGTACAAATTTAGTTACAAACATTGCAAGTTTAATAAAATCTTGTAATAAAGCACGATTGTATTAATTTGTGGGTTGAAACGAAAATTTAAAAACAGCCGCCGCCGCCGCGCCGGTGAGAATCTAAACAATTATGATAACTTTTAGCTTGTGGTGCGATACAGCGCTATGATTTCATAGGTTTTTTATTTGACTCCAAATTAACATTTTCTGTCTTATTATCAGTTAGGTTTCTACTTGTAGTGTAACCTTACAGAATCTCGAGCTCATTATAAGTCAAGTAGAAACTATCCGCTCGATGCAGCCGTCTAGACGCTTTATGTAGACTGGGCTAGACTTTCGTTTTGCACTAGCTGCAGTCCGCGGTTCTGTTCATGTTGGTTGCGATTAGCTTTCAGTTACACATTTAGAGGATACGGGCAAATTTTCGTTTCTCAAAAAAAGTGGAAAGCAGAATCGGGCGCGGAATATCAGCTTTCTAGGGTGACGCGCCGTGGGCAAACCATGAAAGTCTTTACGGTTGTAAACGGGTTGACTTCGAACCTTCTTTGTCTTTGAAGAACAACAACGATTCATCCCTTAACACATTCATGGCCCAGGACGCAGATGCCAGTATCCGTCCGCGTGTTCCTCCCGGGACGCAGAACTCCCCCTGATAAACGCCTTATTGACCTTTGTAACAGGGGGGGTAATGCCCATAATTCCCACGCTCGGCATGCGGGTTGGGGATCGCAGTTTGGTGGTAAAATTGTTCTGTAGGAGGCGCTGCTGCCCGCCCCCGGTCCTTTAATCGCCTCTTACGACACCCGCGCGGGAAGAGTTGGGGTGGTGCAAATTCTTAAGCCGGCACCACACGGCCTAAGTTCAGCTTGATTGAGTTCAAATTCGACCTATTATGACCTATTATGTGACATTACAGATTTTGAACTCCGTTTAGCGCTTGAACCGGATCAACTTGCAGCCAGCGTCTTGGGGACGCTTCCGACTGGTATTGATATGGATCAGTTGAGCTACCTGTAAATTGTTTGCAGCAGTCTGCAGTTAGCTCAAATGCTTCAATTGTAAATACTAGCAACGATCATCTTCGTTATCAAACCCGCTCACGAAAGCTTCTCGCCCACTTCATCACTGAAACTGGCAGTCTGAAGTATAGTTTTTAACCGCAACGTAATCACAATACCCTTTTCAAAGCTTCTGGATTACCAACTACCACGTTGTCCCGGGAAATTCAGCTAAATCGGAAGAAACTCAACTCTGTCTCAAAGGGTATAAGGGTTTGTCTGCAGTGGTATTGGATAGGGTATGCAGCATCTGTAGCGGAACAGAAGTGACTTAAATCTGGTGCTTTCAAGCGAGACTCGTTTGGTACAAATTGTGAGAGGAAGCTTAGGGAAAACTCAGGGATGGAATAAAAAACAATGGCTGACTTGACAGGATTGCTGTCTGACTATCATTTTTAATGACAAAAATCCCAATAACAACTAACAATTTCAATTTATTTATTTAGTTGAAACGGTAATTGAGAACCACTTACACTAACTAATTAAAATTAAATAGTATACAAATTTCACATAAAAAGTTGCAATACAATCTGGATTCAACAACAAACATGAAGAACAAATCAGATGCAAGAAAATTTCACAGTAACAGCCAGTCAGGAAATTGGCGGTGTTGCACCCCCGTGCCTCGGATAGCACGTTAAGCTGTTGGTTCTGCGACCTCTCCCTGATCGTGTCGGTCTGCCGTCCCATCAGATATTGTCAGTCAGGGAATAGAGAGCGCACCTGTTTTTGCGCATACACTTGGGCTTTATAATATTATATCCTGGCTAGTCTTCGACTGGCCGCCATGACGATTTAGGATGATAGAAGATTCGGATGGGAGGACATCGTCATGATCGTTATACATGGGGTATAATAATATTGGGTGACGGTGCGACTCAGACACACATTGCTTAGACTGATCAGTGGTCCTATAAGGAAGATATGGAGAGGTGAAAGGCAGGGCTAAGCCTAGCAGTAGGATCCAGCGACCTGATTAAGGCCGATGATCACATAGATGGCCATCGATGTAGGTAAAATTCGGGAGATTGGGTACACTAGCTTTTCGAAAGCGGAAGGCTTAAATCAGGTCCAACTAGCTCCACCCACCTCAGTCATAATCGGACCGGTGCCGCCGGCGTTCCTGTTTCGCGTGCGTATTGTTGTCTCGGTCGTACTTCGGTCTAGTCTTTCCATCTTTGTTGTTCATAAGGTAGGTATGTTGCAAAAGATTGGAAATAACGTGTCTTTGCGTTTTGTTGTAACACAACACAAGCCGTTTGTTCAGTTAGCACTGGGAGAACGTACTATATCTACCTACAGAATTTTACTCATATGTGTCTATCTATGTAGATGGGTATGTTAAAACGTGGAGCTGAATAAACTGAAATCAAATTATTAAACCAAAATTAGTAGACCTTACAGAAATCAGCGCAATGATAAATGATTTTTCTAGCTAGTCTAGCCCTACCGGCACTAATTTGGGCGTGAATAAGTAACATACATCCACCCAGACTTCCAGTTATAATATTAGTTTTGTTTTCATTCATTATTTCAATTTTCTGTATATCCCATTCCCAGATTAGTTTCATTCCAAGCTTCGATAATATAATTGCTCCCACTTCTACCTTACACCGTTAGTCGACACAATGGAGGTTTTTTCCCATAGTTTCGTTGGTCACGCTGGATTCTTGAGACTGGCATGTTGTGTAAAACAGATTATTTCATCATTATCTATTAGTCTCAATCTACTTATTCACCAATCGCAACAACAGTAGTCGGGATTTAAAAAAAAATGGAGGAAAACCTAGCTCTTGCTTTGGCTTTGAAAAAAACACAGCCATGCGTTTAATTAAATCCAGCATAGAGATGCGGAAATCTTTATCCTGCTTAAAAGAGTTCGGCTATGTATGAATCTGGAACATTAGGCTTTACCCTCCGCCCTAAAGAAAACTTTTTAAAGTGCTTTATTCCAACCACTCATTGGCAAATTACTTTAGGTATTAAAAACATCTTACAATCGACTCAAAAATCACTTTTAACATGTGGTGTCTCAATGCTGAGCAATGGCCTCCCCATCTTTCGGTATTCTGTGTTAGTATTATTATCAGGGGCAACGGTAGTGGCCTTGCCAAGTCGAGTAGACGGTAGTGGTCCTACCAAATCGAGTATACGGTAGTGGCCCTGCCAATTCGAGTAGACGGTAGAGGCCCTGCCAAGTCGAGTAGACGGTTGCCACCGGGAAACCCTTTTCTAAAAACCATTTCGAGACACTTTTCAGCTGTTTTATTCTCTGATTTGTAAATAGGGGGCCATTCTTTCTTCATATGACGTTAAATTCAAAGTGCAGCAAATAATACCAGAATGACTACTATTCCTCAAGCTCTATCTTCTTCTTATATATAAAAATCAATTGCTGTTTCGTTTGTCTCGCTAAAACTCGAGAACGGCTGGACCGATTTCCCTAATTTTGGTCTTGAAATGTTTGTGTAAGTTTAGGGAAGGTTTAAAAGGTTAGAGCGGTACGAAGTTCGCCAGGTCAGCTAGTCCACTATTATTTTTCTTCTAGTGAAACCAGGAAATATATAAAAGGAATAGACACTAAGTCCAACAAAGTCTCCCAATAATTTATGCGACTGGCAAATAGATCTATCTGAGCAAATCCAAATTTGTCTGATGTTTTCTTTAAGATACCATTCCATCAAACTTAATACCTGTAGTTTCATTCTGCTACAAGTATGTATATCTATCCAACACGATCGTCATTCTGTGTTCTGTAACTTTAGACATGCTGGATTCCAGGACTGCTATCTAACCTGTGGCATAAGGTGGCGCGACTATGTATCAAGGACGCTTTTCAATCAACATTCCGGTAAAATAGACTTTGTCAACGACAAAATTCTATTATAGGTATAGGGTTACCAGACGTGAGGATTCTCAGGCATTAGTCAGGATTCCGGGGGTTTTTCAAAAACGTCAGGGTTTTTGGTAAAATACGAAATAAGTTTGTATTTATTCTAATCCATATTACCATAAAATTCACAGACATTTTTTGTTTAAAGAACTTTATTTCTCATACAAACACAGGGTTTACTTAAAATGAGATACATAACAACAAATTAATCTAGGTTTAACAATATTTATACTAACCTCTGGGACCTAAAATAAGTTAGAACTAAATTAAAAACAATACGAAATTCAGATATGCAAATTAACATAAATTGCATTGTACAACTTACTTGCTAGAGAAGTCCCATTTACTAAATGAACACAGTTTTTTGCTGGCGGCATCGTGATATTTTTATTAATTAATTAATCAGATTAAATTGTGTTGTGCAAGTTATTTACACTTACATACACAATATAACATAATATACGATATGTAACAGTGTTTTGTAATTTTGTATTTTACATTATAGACCTGTAATTATGTTACCAATAAAGAATCTTAGGTAATATTTTTATAGAAGTCAGGCTTTTTGTCTGGATTTCCAGACATCTGGCAACCCTAGTTGTGCCCTCGGGTGAGGTGAAATAGGCTGTAGACGACAAACTTCTATTTGACTGACTCTGTAGCTTCTTGGTGACATGACTTGGAATTAATAATTAAGTTTTCTAGGATAGAGTCAAGTGAAGGTGGTATAAAATTGCGTGAATTTAACAAATTCCGAGCTATTTATGACTAAACATTAAAGATATCTTGAACGTCTCAAAGAAGATTCCATTTCAGTTCGTTTTTAATGGCCTTTTCAAAGTGAACTATAAGAGTAGGTAGGGTCATTATTACCTCAACCTCAACAGCCTGTAGTGGTCCACTACTGGACGCAGGCCTCCCCCTGATAAGCGCCTTATTGGCTTTTATCACATGGAGGGTAGTACCCATGATCCCCACGCTGGGCATGCGGGTTGGGGAACGCAGTTCGGTGGTAGAATTGTTCTGCAGGGGGTGCTGCCCGCCCCCGGTGGATATCCCTTAGTCACCTCTTACGACACCCGCGGGAAGAGTTGGGATGGTGCAAATTCTAAGCCGCCACCACACAGCCATTATAACCACCTAGGTATAAAGTCAATTAAAGTTATAAATAACAAACCTATACACAAGACATCCAACATCTCAATTAACAATTTCTCTAAGGCGTGAACAAGATATTTACCACACTGAACAAACTAATTCTACAATTAGATACACGAAGATGATTTCCAATCGAAAGTGTGGACACGTATCATTTAACTTGACGAGTATGGCTGGTTCCCGACTATTACATTTTGAGTTTTCTGTCAAGCTTCTTTTATATTTTATTTTATATTATATTCGACGACCTCTGTGGCGCGGTGGGCGAAGGTCCGCCTGCGACGCAGGAGGTTGCGGGTTCGATTCCCGCCTCGGGACAAATATTTGTACGATCTACGATATTTGTTCAGGGTGTTCTGGTCGTTTTCTATATATAATAAAAATATCTATCTATGTACTCGTATATTATTATGTATATCAGTGATCTAGTACCCATAACACAAGCTCTGCTTACCTTGGGGCTAGATAATGCTGTGTGAATTGTCCAGCATTATTTATTTATTTATTATTTATTATATATTTTTGGTTAATCTCCTCGACGAGGTTTTGATAAAACTCCTATTTTTATTTATGAAAAAAAAAATCAGAACCCAAAAATATTCGACAGTAAATAGAAAAAACCTCTACGTCTACCTTTTACGGTTCATGAGATACAGCCCGCTGACAGACGCACGGACAGACAAGACAGACAGCGGAAGCTTAGTAATAGGGTCCTGTTTTCATCCTTCGAATACGGAATCCCAAAGAAGACTGGCCTAGAGACGCACAAAGTAGTCTAGAAAACGAATTCTGGACTAACCTCATTATTTTGATCCAGCCTGAAAAGTCTATGCTAGTCCCCAGTCGTTTATCACAAACGGTGCAGCCAGTGCCACAAATCATATTCGGTAGTGCTTACCCGTGTAAGTTTTGTCATATCATAACTCATATTTTTAGTTATGGTTATGACATATGACTATCTATCAACCCAATGTTTTTAACCCTTTAAAACGTGGAAGAGCGAAAGCACCTATCACAAGTATTTCCATAATACTTGAAAGGTGTTTTCATCTATGAATAAGACTTTGTATCATTTATTACTGAATGAAACATGATTTATTATAATTATTACAGAAAAGCGCTATTTTGGCCTGTCCTCGGAAATCAATATCAGTAATTTTCCTTGGATTTCTTTGAAGAAGGCATATAACGCCAAATATATCAACAGATTAGATCTAGAAAAATATTTTAAAACTAGATGACCGCCTCGCGGTTTCACCCGCGTATTTCCCGTTCCCGTGGGAATTCCGAGATAAAATATAGCCTATGTCACTCCCTGAAAAGTAAGCTTCCTAACGGTGAAATAATTTTTCAAATCGGTCCAGTAGTTTCGGAGCCTATTCAATACAAACAAACAATCAAATCTTTCCTCTTTATAATATTAGTATAGATAAATCACGTGTCACGTTGTTTGTCCGCGATGGACTCCTAAACTACTTAACCGATTTTAAATTAAATTTGCACACCATGTGCAGTTTGATCCAACTTGAAAGATCGGATAGCTTATTCAGGGAAGGTTTAAAAGGTGAGAGCGGTACGAAGTTCGCCGAGTCAGCTAGTAATATTATATTTTAAAATGTCTCATCGCATCTAGCTTCAACTGGCTCCTAACGACAAAATAACCTGCTGACGAGCTTAAATTTGAGAGTCTTATGTGGTAGATCTCTGTAAAATTGGAGTCTGGAATGTGTGAAGAGGAAACCATGCCTTATTTGCGGTTGTGTCCTATGTCACTCCAAGAAATATTGCTTGACACGTCACGTTATTAACTGTAACGGTTAACGTCAATAACTTGTCAACATCGTGCTTCATTTGTTTGTCGCATTGTTCCAAATTCTAAATCCATCCTTTTTTATTAAGGCGAAAAGTAGGGTGGATAGTGGCGCCACTACATATATAATTTTATAATTACGTTATACAAAGGAATTATCAAAAACTCGGACCGCGCGTAGACGATATCTATCATAAGCTTTTTTAAATGTATCTTTAATAGTTTTGTACTGTATTATTAAGGCAGATACTTGTTTCAAGAGTTTAGTTCCTATTGGTGGCCACCAAGGTTTTTGATTGAATAACACCAAAAAAAACTATTACAGATACATTAAATAAAAGCTTGTGATAGGTATCGTCTAGCAGCGGTCCGATTTTTTGATAATTCCTTTGTATAACTTAATGATTAAATTAAATATGTAGTGGCGCCACTATCACCCCTACTATTCGCCTTAAGGCGCTAACCTGACAAAAATCAGGTCCACTACCTATTTTATCTTATTACTAGCCCTCGTATTTTACTCACACGCGTATTTTCGGTATAATAAATACCCTATTATCTAAGTTCGGCTTTGCTTTAAACGTACGCCAAATTTCATCTTGATCTGTTCAGTAGTTTTGGAGATCCTAGGTAACAAAAATTCAGATTTCACAAACTTTCGGCTTTATAATATTAGTAGGATTATGTTAAAGGAAGGAATTTTCAAAAATCGATTTTGTATTTTGTGATACCTATCATAAGCTTATTTCTTATGCCTCTGTAAAAGTTTTATTTTGTATAGTGTAGGCAGAGATGCGAAGTTACTCTTTTTAGCTACGATGGTGAACAACATCCGAACATCTCTTTTTGTCGACAGAGCAGAGAAAAAGACAGGAGCTAGACCTTCGTGCGTGATACATCGTCGGCCAAATCGTAAACGACTAGACATTCGTTCACGATTTGGCCGAATAGACATTCATCGAAAACAAAGAGTTTTAGAATAAATTCTTTGTGGCACAGAGTCGGGGCCCGAGAATCGGCTCGCTCTGTTAAACCGAAGCGGCGCTAATTATGAAAAGCATGACATAATGCCTTGTTCAGTGATGCGGCCGGTTCACTGACTTGATACCCAGTTCAGATTTGATTTTTCCACCTAAATGGTATTACAAAAATATCTTCTATCCAGCCTTCGACTCATTGACGGGTATCTAAGCAGCAATACAGCCTACCTATATGCATATAGTCGTTTGACGAAGGCGTTTTGACGTGGTTTTGACAGGTAAATCGTGCGGGGGGCAAGGAACGGGACGGGGGAGGGACGCTCCCGAGATGCATATGATAGACATAGGATTTCGCGTTCATAGAAGAGCGGGACGGAACATAGGTTTTTGGAACGGCGAAAGCGCAAAAATTATGTTTTTGCTTTTTTACAAGAAACTACACAACTTATGAAGAAACTGTATTATGGAACCAAAGAATTAGTAATAACCTACGAATCAAAACAAAAATCCTTTCTATAGATCGCAGGGTTCCTGAGATCTCAACCGAATTAGGTGTAAAACAGTTCACTTATATGATTTTTTTATCGTAAATTTTTAGTCGCAATCGTGTTTTCCAATTCAAGAACCGAAGAAAAAATGTTGAATTTTATGTAATTCTAGTTTTTTACCACGGGGATCCCGTGAGCACTGAGATCTAGGCCTAGTTTGTTCGCAAAAATAAATACTTGAATATGATTCCATTCCCCCCTCCTGCGTCACAGGCGGTCCATCGCCCGCCGCGCCACATCGGTCGCATGACGGTTTTTTTCTTATTAAAATTCATTGCACCGTCTCTTTATCATCACTCCCTCCACGTCTATAGAAAACCACCCCATTCAAAACAATTATGAATCAACCACGTGGTTCGTCTGAGCTTTACCCTCAGATATCGATTTTCTACCCCCTCATTCCAACTCCCACCTAACTGTAGAATAATCTAGATTCTACCGTCTTCGTCTAGACTAGTACCTAGATTGCTAAAAGGCGCCATCTGTTGAATAATTGTGGATTCAAGTCATGCAGATTGCATTTTAAACCCTTGGGATACCCGGCCTAACAATTTACAACCCAGATAGAATTAACTAACGCCATCTAGGGAGAGTAGGGACAACTTAATGGTTCAAACAGTTTCGGAGTTATGCCACCTAGGGAAACTAGTGATCAATGTTTTATAAACAGAGGTAGTTTTTCGTTTTGCAACACAGTACTTGCAATGAATCCAATGTTTTACATTTTGAATAGCGCCACCTAAGGAAACTATTTATCTAGATATAAAAGCATCGGGTAAGTTCCGGTGCCTCGTCATGCACCACTGAGTTAAGGCGAATAGTAGGGGTGATAGTGGCGCCACTACATATTTAATTTAATCATTAAGTTATACAAAGGAATTATCAAAAAATCGGACCGCTGGTAGACGATACCTATCACAAGCTTTTATTTAATGTATCTGTAATAGTTTTGTTTTGTGTTATTCAATCAAAAACCTTGTTTGGAGAGCTTGGTGGCCACCAATAGGAACTAAACTCCTGAAACAAGTATCTGCCTAAATAATACAGTACAAAACTATTAAAGATACATTTAAAAAAAAGCTTATGATAGATATCGTCTACGCGCGGTCCGATTTTTTGATAATTCCTTTGTATAACGTAATTATAAAATTAAATATGTAGTGGCGCCACTATCACCCCTACTATTCGCCTTAAACGGTGCATGGTTCTAGGGCGTAAAACGTTACCTAGTAACGCCATCTAGCTAAAACTCAATCAACCGCTGCAGTTTGGATAGAGAATGCAAGCAAGCGGGTTGGAGTTCAGATTTCTAATTTAGTCACGCCATCTCCTGGCTGTTTTTTGAAGCATTTGATGCTTGTTGCAAGGAAGCTCTTGGATTGCATGCAGGTTACCCTTTATAAATAAGTTGTGAAACACACTACAGGTGGCTCTCAGGTCCTCAATATTTTCTAGTAACGCCATCTAGCTGCAACTCAATCAACTTAGAGGTTTGGCTCTCGCTGCAGTTTGGTTAGAGAATGCAAGCAAGCGGGTTGGGGTTCAGATTTCAAATTTAGTCACGCCATCTCCCGACAGTTTTTTGCTGCATCTGATGCAAGTATGCTTTTGGATTGCATGCAAGTTACCCTTTCTTAATAATTTGTAAAGTACATTACAGATGGCTCTCAGGTTCTCTTAGTGTTACCTGGACCTATCTAGCGTCTCTTTCCAGGGGCGTAGCCTGCTGTATTGATTTTATACCTCAACTTTGCGAAGGTAACTGCGAGAATTGGAAAACGACAGCCATTTTGAATGACCTTTAACAGCGTAGTATTTGGACAAACCACATTGCATCTATCACCTAGACATCATCAAATATAAACTGTATTAACAAAGAAAATACAATTAGAGAACAATCAAAAAAGAACTAGTATTCACAATTGACATTCACATGATACTTTACTGGGTCGGTTGAGCTAGATTGTTTGCAGCAGTCTGCAGTTAGCTCAATTGTTTCAAGTGTACGTTCTAGTTCTAATTTGTTTCCATTATTTGATTGTAATTTTCTTTGTAAATTTTTTATTTTATTATTTTATTTGAGGGCTTTATTGCTTAGCGATAACATCGCCCAAAAAAATAACCAAAATAAAACTTATTGTTTAACTAAACCTAACTCTAAAAAGATTGTTTAATTGTTTCAATGGACACTAGTATTTACAATTAACAGTTGAAGCAACTACAGACGGTTGCAAACAAACTAGAGGTAGAGATAAACCATTCTTAAAATAAACGCCGATTGTATGACGTTTAATGGAAGGGGCGTGCATTTTTAGAATGGTTTATCTCTACTCAACTGATACATGTCATATTAATCTACCAATTCGAAGCGACAAATATATTTCATTCTTTCAATTTGTTATATAACTTGGTGGTACAAAACAGCTGTCAATAGAAATAGGTCGATTCAATTGCAAAAAATATATAAATTCGAGTAAATTCAGCAGAAATGACACCATTTTTTACGCTCAGATTCCCAGTCTTAGCAGACTGGTCAGTCTTAGCAAAGCTGTGTCAATGAGCTTAAAACAATTATACACAGGAAATCCAACTGCTCTGGACACAGGAAGTGGGCAATCTTGACGCCTAGGTAGGATGGGTTGTGTAGGTTGCGTGATGTGCTGATACAGCTAGGCTAGGAGAGATAGGTTAAATAATAAATAAATAATGCTGGACAATTCACACAGCGTTATGTAGCCCCAAGCTAAGCAGAGCTTGCGTTATGGGTACTAGATAACTGATATACTTAATACAATACACCACATAGATAGATATTTTTTATTATACATAGAAACATCCAGAACACCCGGAACAAATATCTGCAGTTCGTCACAGTTCAGATGTTTTCTATGTATGTATAATAAAAAATATCTATCTATGTAGTGTATTGTATTATATAACAGTTATCTAGTACCCATAACACAAGCTCCGCTTAGCTTGGGGCTAGATAACGCTGTGTGAATTGTCCAGTGTTATATACATATTTATTTATTATTGGTCTGACTATCTCGTTGGTCTAGTGGTCGCATGTTTAAATCCCAAGCCCTGGGTTCAAATCCCAGGTCGGGCAAAAGTTAGTTAAAGGGATTTTTCTAGAAAAATAAACAGTACTTAACAGACTATATTTGCGCACACACTTGTGCACTTTAATTTGTCCAGTGCACATGGCTATTATAGTAGCTAGTATCTTCAATTCCACAAAGTTCAACGAGTTGAAGTAATTGAATTTTTTTTTACTTATTTTAACTTTGTAACTAAGTAGGTACATACTTTGTGAAAGTTGAAAAAAAAGGATAATTTTAATCCAGTAAGTTTAATTGAAATAAAATAAACGTTCCTATAAAAAGACTTTTGACTTTTATAAAAGGACTGCTGATAAAAAAACCTTCAGGTTTTACCTGAAGGCACAATCGAGAGTGAAATTTACAGCAAATTGAGACTGACCGCCTTCAGATTCAGATTATTTATTGTTCACGCTTGTTACATGACATATAAGTACAAATATTAAAAACTAGCTTCTGTCCGCGGCTTCGCACGCGTTGTTTCTATGGAAACGTTTTGAGGTTATTTTTATCCCATAGGAACTGATTTATGGGATAAAAAGTCGCCTATGCTTGATTCCAGGGTTAGACTTACCTGGATGCAAAATTTCAGCCTGATCCGTTCAGTAGTTTTGGCGTGAAGAGGTAACAAACATCCATCCATCCATCCAAACTTACGCATTTATAATATTACTCTGATTAGTTCACAAGTCCAGCTTGATAAAAAAATTCAATGAAATAAAAAAAATACATTGATTATCACATCACAAATAATAAATTCTAAAATAGATTTACATAAAATTTAAAAATAATAATTTTAAATAACCAATAAGGTGTAAGATTTACATCTTACACCGTAAATCCCGCCGCCGCGGTTGAAATTCGTCTAGGAGGACATCATCAATAAACATTCCAAAATCATAACAAAAAAAACCGGACAGAATCAACTGCCATTTCACCATGGACATCCATGTTAATTAGCGTCCAATGGAAGATTGTCGACTTCCGCCCAGCTTGGTTTCCGGCTTGTAATTGTCTGGCGGAACTGCTTATTGACTTTCTAGCTGTACTTGTCTGGGATTTAGATGATTCTGGGATATTCGACCTGGTTTTAAGTAAGTCACGCTGTACCTATACGTACTGGGTTCTAAAATCCCAGATATTTTTATTGTAATCAAAGTGGTTATAAAACAGAAATAGTACCTATTAGTTGAAAATATACAGGGTAATTTTATTTGGTATTGCGACCAACATAGATTTGTTTTTTTGCTGATACCTTTCTTGCTGTTATCAGTTCTCGTTAAGTTTTTATACTATGTAGTAGGTAAGTACAAAAAATATCTTCGATTCTAGAACGATTACCTATTCCAAAACATTATTTATTCGTGATTTCACGCAAAAATTAAAAAAGTGTAAAAATTAAGGAAATTCGGAAATTGTTGGGTTTTAGTTTGTTAAAACACATTATTTTATAATTAATAATAATAATAATAATGCTGGACAATTCACACAGCATTATCTAGCCCCAAGCTAAGCAGAGCTTGTGTTATGGGTACTAGATAACTGATATACTTAATACAATACACTACATAGATAGATATTTTTTATTATACATAGGAAACATCCAGAACGCCCTGGACAAATGTCTGCAGATCGTACAAACATTTGTCCCGAGGCGGGAATCGAACCCGCAACCTCCTGCGTCGCAGGCAGACCTTCGCCCGCTGCGCCACAGAGGTCGTCAATTATTATTTTTAATTATTATTGTTCGTGTGTATATTGGTCAATGTAATTAATAATCGAATATGCAAGTTCTAACATAGATAGTAAATAAATACATTACACTGTTACTCAGTCCTTATCATGTTGCCACATTTGATTTCCGCCTGTACCGTTATGATAATAACAAAAATGTATGACACGACTGCATACAAATAATTTCCAAATAACACGTTATCCTGTTCTTACTTCATACAATTTATAGAAGTTGACTTTACCAAATTTTACTGTTTGCATTTTTATCTTTATCTTGATTTCTATTGAAATCACTGCGACATGGTAGTTTTTAATACGAAATATAAAAAAAACGGGACGTAGTACGAGCAATGTGTTTATTTACCACTAGACGATCGCCTCGCGGTTTCACCCGCGTAGTTCCCGTTCCCGTAGGAATTCCGGGATAAAATATAGCCTATGTCACTCCCTGAAAAGTAAACTTCCTAACGGTGAAAGAATTTTTCAAATCGGTCCAATAGTTTCGGAGCCTATTCAATACAAACAAACAAACAATCAAATCTTTCCTCTTTAAAATACAGATGAGGCGTATACCCGACCCAAATCAGCACCACCACCTATTTTATCTTATTATTATGTTAAACCAAGGAATTTTCTAAAATTGAAATTGCAGTTTGTGATACCTATCATAACCTTTTTTTGATGCCTCTGTAAAAGATTTTTTTTGTACACAGCTTCAATAGCAAATATAGAATAATAATCTTAAATCTCTTCAAGGACTCAGATTGATTCATCAAAACCCGTTTGAAATTCGTACAGTATGTGAAATGTTTACAAAACTAAAACGTTCCGTATTGCATTTATCTTTATCTCGATTCTATTGGAATATAATATGTATCACGGAACTTCACGGAAGTTCCGATTAAGCTCTGATTCATGAAAATATCGATCGCGATTTATGATTCACCATCGACTCCTATTATGTTAATGACATGGAGTTTTCTGAGAAATAGTAAATCTCGCCAAGGAAATACTATTAGCTTAATTAGCCAATATTTCTGGCGTTATTTTCAAGTAATTGACGAACGTAACAAGCACTGGCTCACCTGCCTAAATGATGGTACATGGTAAGCCAATGCCAAATAAAAAACCGCAGAACATTTAAGCGCCCATTCGAATAAAACTTTGACTTGGCAAACGTAGTGTAATGACGACCTTCGGGGTCCTCCAGGGGGATTACGATCTGCGAAAGTCATCTGTCGGGAGCAGTCCCATCAGATTATTGACTACACTATTATAATAATTTATATCCTGCGCTTTTGCTAGTTTCCGTCGAGACTAGCGGCCGTGGCTGAAAACTCGGCTAGGAGGACAACGGCATAGTCTGTTATCGAACCTTTTATCACTATCTATACGTCTGTTAAGGCGAATAGTAGGGGTGATAGTGGCGCCTCTACATATTTAATTTAATCATTAAGTTATACAAAGGATTTATCAAAAAATCGGACAGCTGGTAGACGATACCTATCACAAACTTTTATTTAATGTATCTGTAATAGTTTTGTTTTGTTATTCAATCAAAAACCTTGTTTGGAGAGCTTGGTGGCCACCAATAGGAACTAAACTCTTGAAACAAGTATCTGCCTAAATAATACAGTACAAAACTATTAAACGTATATTAAAAAAAAGCTTATGATAGATATCGTCTACGCGCGGTCCGATTTTTTGATAATTCCTTTGTATAACGTAATTATAAAATTAAATATGTAGTGGCGCCACTATCACCCCTACTATTCGCCTTAAAAGATCAAGCCCAGATCATCACGGAATGCCCCCATTAACGATCTTATCAGTACCATCAAGCGGCTTGCCTAATTGGCGTAGATCAGAACTGAACACTTGGGTTGATCAAGACGTTCATTCGCTCATGCAGAACAATTTCGATGAATAGATTGCGTGAAAGTGAACTTGATTTAAGCCGGTATTATTAGACTGATTGTTGCTTAGGACTTAGTTAACTAGGTGATTTATAAAGCGTCAGCAGCTTTATAGTTATTGGAATAACGGGTTTTCTAAGAACCTTTATTGTTGAATAGCACTAACGTTTTAAATAGGTACGTTGGACATCATTGCAAGTAGTGTATTCGTCAAACCATGAAAGTTATAGTATTAGGAGAATCTCATTTCTTGTAAAAATCTTATTTATTAATCGGCTAGGTACGTTGGACATCATGGCAAGTAGTGTATTCGTCAAACCATGAAAGTTATAGTATTAGGAGAATCTCATTTCTTGTAAAAATCTTATTTAGTAATCGGCTAGGTACGTTGGACATCATGGCAAGTAGTGTATTCGTCAAACGATGAAAGTTATATTATTAGGAGAATCTCATTTCTTGTAAAAATCTTATTTAGTAATCGGCTAGGTACGTTGGACATCATGGCAAGTAAGTAGTGTATTCGTCAAACCATGAAAGTTGTAATATTAGTAGAATCTAATGTCTTGTAAAAGTCTTATTTAGTAATCGGCTAGGTACGTTGGACATCATGGCAAGTAGTGTATTCGTCAAACCATGAAAGATATAATATTAGTAGAATCTAATTTCTTGTAAAAATCTTATTAAAATTTAGTAATCGGCTTTTGTTCTAAAGTAATTTACAACGAGATATTTGCCATGATTTCAGTTTTCAGCCTTCCAATATTTCGGCACAGTTTCATCACGGAATAACTGAAGTCCTTGTGTGTTAATAATAACCATGATAATTTAAAAGTTTTATCAGTATTGTTTTCTGCATGCCGTGAAAAAACTCAGATGATAAAACTCCATATTTCAATAACTCCGAACAGACCTAAAGTGTCCATGTCTTGCAGCAAGTCTTTCTAAAATAGCTACCTTTTAAAACCTAAAACGATCCGATATCCTTTCCCTTGTTTCAGTAGGTAGCAATTTCAACCCAAACAAAACTTTCTCGGAAAACACTAATCCAATAGTAAAATTACGCGAATCTAATCTCTAATCCCTTGCAACATGATTCACAGAACAGCATAACTAGCAATTGCAACCGATCCGTCATTGTCCCTTTATACGACTCTATTACTAAAGATCTTAGCCTATTATGCATAGCTTTTATGTTATGAGTCGCAAGGTTCACAATGCGCCTTTGTATCGCCTGCTAAGTGAAAGATAACGGAGCATCAAGGCTGCCTTCTGTCTTTCAAAGAGTGATAAAAACTGTGCCATGCCATGCCATTCGCGCTGCGTACGCGCGCGCGCACAGTTGTCTTATTGCGTCATATCGTGGGTGGCAGGAAAGCACCATATTTGTAGTTATTCATTTAGCGTTTGAAATAATAAGGAAACTGATTCTGTATAGGATGTTTTGTGTGAATAGTTCCGTAAAATCAAAGGGCAGTCAGTGTTTGATAAACTACCATAAATGGTGTAAGGAGTGTTGGTTTTTCGCCAAGAACCCGTCAGTAAAATCAGTGTCTGTGATAGCTCAAGTGATCTGTGATAGCGACATTCCAAAATGCGTCGCTCAAAATTAAACATAGATCCCGATCTTGGAGATCTGGAGGAAATGCTAGCGAACGTGCAAACCCAACTCGAATACGAGATAGACATGGAAAAGGACAACAAAATGCCTTCCTTAACCAGCGTCCAGGAATCCCCGAAACTACCTAAACGGAACAAAGCGGACACTTTCTCCTACCGTCCGAAGAACCGTCCACCGCTCATCATGAACGATGACCACCACTACGCGAACAGTTACAGCGAATACCAGCAGCCGATGATCAACCTCCGTGGTTCGCAAAGCAGTTTGCTGTCCGATGAGGTTGGATCGCAGTGCAGCCTGCAGTCTTTTCGCTCGGAACCTGCTCGGAACGTGGAGAGGTTGTCTATGGCCAGTATGCCGGAGAAGCGAGGGTCGGCGTCGTCACTAAATGGAAGGTCTAGGACTGCTACGTTGCCGAGAGGGTACGGCTCAAGTAAGAAGCAGGAGGAGCCAAAGAAAAGCTGGGAAGATTATTGGGCCAAGTAAGTCTTAGATTTAACAATCTCAGTGATGTAAAGTATACTTACAATATGATAGATTCCCACAAACAGCACAGGAAAAAACAAACAAAACAGTAATTTAGGTAGGCATAAAAGGAAGTAAGCAAGAGGTGAAAGTTGCAAGTACAAAAATGACGGCATAGAAGAGAGTAGAAGAAAAATACATGTTGTGCCGTCACCACCTTACGTGATGATGATGATGAAAAGGAAGCAAGCTGAGCCAAAAAGGGTCAGTCTTGGCTATAAGCTGTTCTGCACCTACTAATGTCTCTCTGGGGTGGTTCTCCACGAGAGCTAAGATAAGATAGCCCAACCAAAGGGCTCGCTCGGTTTTCCTTACTGCTGTTAAGCTGTCTTTCCACCAGAGATGTGCTACGTTGCTATGTTTCCAGCCAACCAATAGGATCCCTCCATTATCGCGTAATTTTCTTAGCTAACAATAATGACGCGATAATGGATCCTATAGTTCGGCTGGAAACAAAGCAACGTAGCACATCTATGGTGGAAAGGCAGCATTACACATTTCGCCGCTTTCTACGCAAGCTGTTGGATCTTGGAAGAGTACCTAAAACACATAGAGTGCCCATGACACACGTCCCTTCAATAACCGCCGTGTGCAGCGGCGTTGTTAAAAGTCGTAAATCTAACAATAATACTCGCAAAAAATGATAGAACACAACTAAGAAACGAACACATCCATTTCCCAAATAAAATATATTCCATTTTCCCCCTTGACAAATTTGTTCAAAAGTAAAAACTGGTTTTTTTTTTAATTCCAGTTTTCCCCTTGTGAGGGATTTGTCCAGGGGAGAAAATTAGAACAACCCCTTATTTACTAATAAGTAATACAATTTTTTTTTAATTCCAGTTTTCCCCCTTGTGAGGGATTTGTCAAGGGGAAAAAATTGGAACAACCCCTTATTTCCTAATATGTATTATAAATCCCAATGAATTTACTAATATAAATGAGAAAGTAATTTGTCTCTTTGTCTGTCTTTACGTTTTAACGATGAAACCGCTAAACGGATCTCAATGAAATTTGGAGAAGAACATCTAAGCTACTTTTTATCCCGAAATCGAGCGGGCAAAGCCGCGGACAGAAGCTAATTGGCTATAACAATACTTTAAGGTATTTATATATACCTATGTAGATTGTTTACAATAATTCCTTTGAATATTGTGCAGCATTGCGCTTGATTAGGTATATTGCTATTTATAAAATTTAACAGGAAAATATATAAATAAATAATATATTACTACTTCGAATATAATAATATCTTGCGTAACAAATAACAAAAGGTAAATATTGTAAACAATAAGACCACTCAAAGTTAGTAAAAATAAACTCAAAATACGTTTATTTTGTTTAAATTGCTCTGCAGTAATGCAGCTTTTTAAACGAGGATACAGGCGACTGGGCCCATACATAACTAGGACCGCGGTCCCAGTTACCTGATCACATTTAAAACTTGTAACAAAATATCTCAAAAGATTTCCTTGATTTATCTGCCATCCACAGTTTATCTTAACTTGTAACAAAAATATCTCATAATATCTCCTCTTCATTATCTACCATTCACATGGTGATTTTATCTTTCTCTATCTTGAGTGATCTAAGGCCTACCTGCTCAATTTATCTTATGTTCGAATAACCTTAGATCAATTTTAATGTTCACCCATCTTAGAATCGCATCAATAACTATTTATTTTTTTAGGCTTATTAAAAATGATCGCACTTACGTTAAATGAACAAAATATTATCAATTCGGAAATAAAGTGTTAAGGGGCATCTATGACTCAAACTAGCGCCGCTGCCTTTTCTTTCTTATAATTAAGTTAATTAGAGGAGTTTTTAAAAGTTTATTGTACAGTTCATGATACCTATCATAAGCTTTAATTTAATCCCTCTGAAATAGTTTTGTTTCGTATAATTTAGACAATGAAGCGAAAACACTGTTCGGTGGGCACCAAGGACAACTTCGCTATTCTGCATAAAGGAAATTATTTTATGGGCATCAAAATAAAGCTTATGATAGGTATCATAAATTCTACAATTGACTTTTAAAAATTTCTTTCATTAACGTAATTTTTATGAAAGAATTTTATATTTTATGAAAGAAAACGCAGCAGTGCTAGTTTGAGTCATATATGCGACTTAATGATGCGTAGTTAATGATTATATCGGGTATTTATCGCGTACCTTTTGTTTTATTTCCCCTACGTTTCTACCGCGTTACAGCGATCGTGGTCACGGGGCGACTGAGTCGCCCGAGAAATAAAACAAAAGGTACGCGATAAATACCCGATATAATCATTAACTATGTTAACAAATCGCGAAAGTTTAAAAAGTTTTATTAATGATGCGTTTTCATATGTCAAAAAATACCAAAAAAATAGTTGACTGTAAAGATGGCGCTTTTAGTTTGAATTTAAATGGCATAATCAATAATATCAAGTTGTAAGTTAGATTTAGTTGCTCATACCTTACTTAACTTCTAAATCCTGTATTTATCAGGATGGTTTTGGTTTCCCAATCACGCCCTTAGATCACTCTGGTATCTTTTTGGATTTTTTTTTATAAAATCGGAAAGGTTTATGACACTTAACATTACGGACATTGGCAGACTTGTGCCGACCAGACGCAGAGCCATTAACCAAGAATTGAATAATAATAATATTAAATGTTTATTCACTAAAGTAGGTTTACAAAGTTGGTCCTTATAGTCTATTTTGAAGGTCCGCCTGCGACGCAGGAGCTTGCATGTTCGATTCCCGCCTCGGGACAAATATTTGTACGATCTGCAGATATTTGTTCAGGGTGTTCTGGTCGTTTTCTATGTATAATAAAAAATATCTATCTATGTACTCGTATATTATTATGTATATCAGTTATCTAGTACCCATAACACAAGCTCTGCTTACCTTGGGGCTAGATAATGCTGTGTGAATTGTCCAGCATTACTTATTTATTTATTATTTATTTATTTTAATCTTTGTAGTATAAGCATACTTGTGTTAAGCCTATCATGGTCAAAGATATTGACACCTCGCTCTAACTAAGTTTACATTAAACTTGTATTTCACACGAGGGCTCAAACCTCCGGCTACTTTAATTTCACAGATGCCTGAAGCTAGAATTTTTACAACGAATTAAAAAGAACTCTATATTACTTGTGCAACCCTAACTATAATGTACTTATATTATCATATTTTAAGTAAAGCTAGAACTTATATATTAAACAGATACAAATTATATCGCAAAAATTTTCGACTTCGACGGGACTTGAACTCGCGTCCTCCCCTCAGTACGGGAATGTGATAACCAACTACACGACGAAGTTAAGTGACGTGGGAGTCGAAAATCTTTGCGACTTTCTACGGAATCAAATAATATCGCAAAAATTTTCCCGTACTGAGGGGAGGACGCGGGTTCAAGTCCCGTCGAAGTCGAACATTTTTGCGATATTATTTGATTTCTTAGAAATTAGAAATTTTCCAGAGTGCGAGGCTTACGCACTATAATAACAAAAACGTTAAAACAGATACAGTAGAAAATACATTATAACATAGATAGCTGAAAATATACATAAATTCACAAATCTATAATATAAAAATGAATCGCAAAATGTGTTGGTAAGCGCATAACTCAACAACGCCTGGACCGATTTCGCTAATTTTTTCTTTGTTGTGTTTGTTATTGTCAGGAGAAGGTTCTTATGAAAGAAAAAATTAAGAAAGTTGGAAACATAAATTTCCACGGGGGCGAAGCCGCGGGGCGCAGCTAGTACATAAATAGATTTGACCCTGCACACGTTGACATAACTCTCTTCCACAACCTGTATTCTTCCGAGAAGATCCTTAGGGGGCGTCCATAAATTACGTGAGGTAATTTTTTTAATTTTCTGTACCTCCCTCCCCCCCTGGTGAGATGTCGTGAGGTTTTATTCAACCCCCTCCCCCATCCCCCAATCTCACGTGAGATTTTTCAAAATGTGGGTTTCTTACGTCAGTAGATGTATAACGTCGAAGTTTAAATTTACCAAAATAGTATTTTTTTTTTGTTTCAATCAGAAAAAAAATTGCGTGATATTTGCCGAAACCCCCCTCCCTCCAACGTAAGATTAGATGAGATTTCACTCGTCCCCCTCCCCCCCTTAAACATCTCACGTAATTTATGGACGCCCCCTTACCTATCTATTGAGTGGAAACGTTTTCCATTTTTGGAAAAGGCCTCACAGACGTTCTTCCAGTCCAGTCATATAAGAGTTTGACCTAACGATTGCGAATATTGTGTTCGCTTCGTAAGTTATTCAAGGTATCACAAAGATTATTTTTCGCAATTATCTAGGTTTCTATAGCACTAATGACGTTTACATCATCACACTAATATTATAAATGCGAAAGTTTGGATGGATGGATGGATGTTTGTTACCTCTTCACGCCAAAACTACCGAATGGATCGGGCTGAAATTTTGTATACAGGTAAGTCTAACCCTGCAATCAAATTTAAGCGACTTTTGACGTGACAACGTCTTATAATTCGATAGAGCCGGCTGCACGCACGAAAAAACATGACGTCATGCGGCGTTACCTCGTCATGCGGCGTTACCTCGCTCTGAGGCATTCCATGTAAGGCTTGAAGTGCAAGCGAGAGCGCTCGACATCCGTCTCTCTCCTACTTAAGTGAGCGATGCGTCTGCGTTGTCACGTTCAACTATCGTCAGTAAACCGACTTTACAGACAACCAATTTTTTTTATTCCATAAATTAGTTCCCATGGGATAGAAATCACCTTTAAACATTTCAATAGAAGCAACGCGTGCGAAGCCGCGGGCATAAACTAGTAAACTAGTCACACTAATATTATAAATGCGAAAGTTTGGATGGATGGATGGATGTTTGTTACCTCTTCACGCTAAAACTACTGAACGGATCGGTCTGAAATTTTTTATACAAGTATTTCTAATCCTGGGATCAAACATAGGCTACTCTTTATCCCAAAAATCAGTTCCCATGAGATGAGATGAAAACGTTTCCATCGAAACAATGCGTGCTAAGCCGCGGGCGGAAACTAGTCTATTATAAAATTGGAAAGGAATGGGTCTTGACTGCCTCGTTGGTCTAGCAGTCAGCTTGTTCAACCGCTGATTATGAGGTCCTGGGTTCAAATCCCGGATCGGGCCAGTAGTTGTTATTGGGGTTTTTCTAGCAAAAATAATTCACATTATCAGCCCGGAGTCAGGAAGTGGGCGGTGTTGCACCCCCGTGACTCGGAAAGCACGTAAATCTGTTGATCCTGCGCCTGACCTCACCCCGGTCGTGTCGGTCTGCCGTCCCATCGGATTATGAGAGTCAGGCAATAGAGAGTTCATCTCTGTTTGCGCACACACTTGTGCACTATGATATGTCCTGCGCATCTGGCTAGTCTCCGATGAGACTGATCGCTGTGGTCGAAATTAGGAGGACATCGTCGCAGAGGTCGTCGAAGAATAGGTTATTTTAGCCAGTAGAGCAAGCACGGGTATAGTTGTCTAGGGTAGAATAAAGAAGAATGACATCGCATTGTCATACATTGCGTAAATTATTGAAGTTGAATGAATGAGTTTCAAACATTACGCATTCGATGACGATGTGACGTAATTTTTCTCTATTCTGCCCTAGACAACAGTCTCCGTGCTAGGTACCCAGTTAAGTCTTTCGTATTATAGACTCTAGTCGCTAGGCCATCTGAGGTTCAATCAACAAAGCCTATCAGTTTACTGTTTTGAACGTGAGCCGCGAGTTTGATAAACATATTCGTCTCATGTTTACAGATCTAAGACCTATCACGATTGATAGAGGAGTTCATATCATAACAGTATTGTGTCTAGTTATACCTCTTATGGCGTATAGATCTCAACATCAACCGCCTATATTGGCCCACTGCTGGATGCAGGCCTCCCCCTGATAAGCGCCTTATTAGCTCTTATCTCATGGGGGTAATGCCCATAATCACCACGCTGGGCATGCGGGTTGAGGATCGCAGTTCGGTGGTAGAATTGTTCTGCAGGGAGCGCTGCTGCCCGCTTCTGGTTGATATCCCTTAGCCGCCTCTTACGACACCCGCGGGAAGAGTTGGGGTGGTGCAAATTCTAAGCCGGCACCACACAGCCGCACAGCAAATAATAATATAAGAGATGTATTATTAAAATTCAACATATTTACCAAAAGCTTCATCATACTTTATCGTAACATCATCACGACAAACTAAGTGTGATTGTTAAAAGTATTTTAATATACCTATTTAAGTTATAACATGGATCTATAGTCAATAGCATATTGAGTGATTTGGTTCTTACACTGTAAAAAAAAAAAAAGAAGATAGAAGATCTTCTTTAATTAATAAATAAATCATATCAGTAACATGGGTTCATTAAAAATGGTCTGCGATTTGTCAAAAACTACTTCTGGTATTATAGTTTAGTTCCTTGCAGAACACGAGAGTATCACGGGATAAAATATGATGTGATAAATATCACAAATATATCGAGTCCCGCCAAAAACTGCATTCTCGTGCGACTTATCGAGCAACTTATCGAAGAAAAGCCAAATAAATATCGAATTGTAGATTTTGAGAATACGCGTGTTTGCTACTAAGCAATTACTCGATATTTTTACAGTTCTTGCCATATTAAACGAGGGTTGTTGGACATTTGCCACAAAGTAAATTCGCCACGAAAAAAAGCTTGTGTAAATTCGCCACAATTCTATTTTTCTAAAAAATCCTTTGTTTATTAATTTTGAGTATTGTTAGTTCGGCACATTGCTTTCCTCATAGACTGCAGAAAAATCAAACAATAACTAGAATAAAATAAATTTCAAAATAAAAAATAGTCCCTAAATTATGTATATTGCCAGAACTGCCCTCCAGTAGCTCAATTTATTACACAACATTCAATGGTCACAAAGTCACAACATCAAATTTATTGTCTCTGAAGACGTGAGCTCAATGACAATAGAACTTGTCATGCTTTTGACTTCTAAACCGGAACAAGCTCATTCAAAGTTTGTCGTCTGTAACTTGTAGTTTTTGTTGTGGATCGTGGTTACAGTTGAAACAAACTTAAGGATCGTTTCGTGTTGGCGCGAGAATTTTTTTTGTTATTGGTCGCAATAATGTACCATATTTAAGTTATACATTATTACCACTGTTATAATGTTTAACTTAAATGAATAATGCTAACAGTGGAAACTTCATAAATAGCCCTCAGTTTAAGTACATGTAATTTTCATGTATTTGTACTAATATTTCATATTTTGTAATTTTCTAGCTGTAAGTTTTCCTAAAATTCTAAAATAAAATAAAATCGTATTCCAACAGCAAACGAACAACCTCGCGATCGGTCGCGCGGAATATTCAAAAAACCAGAAAATTTTTGCTATTTCGCTCTAGACCGGTGACGACCATCTAAATTTTCCATTTTCTGAGTTTTTTTTTATTTTAGTCAAAAATATCGAACATTAAATGTTACTATGCACGTTGGATAGCAAAGCCCATTTTTGGAAATCCATTGCAGTTTCAATTCTGTCTGACGTTTTGAACTTGAAGAGGTACGAAATGGGTCGAACAAAACAACAACTGTTAAACGACACTATGGAAGGTGTTTTTTCACATTTGTTCCCTCTTGATTTAAAAAACTGCAACTCATATTAAAATTCAAGGTGTTATATCATTATTATTAAAGACTAGCTTCTGCCTGCGTCTTCGCACACGTTTTTTCTGAAGAAACGTTTAAGATGATTTCTATCCCATGGGAACTGATTTATGGCATAAAAAGTATGCCTATGTTTGATTCCTGGATTAAAATTATCTAAATGCAAAATTTCAGTCCGATCCCTTCAGTAGTTTTGGCGTAGAGGTAACAAACATCCATTCATCTATACATCCATCCAAACTTTCGCATTTATAATATTAGTGTGACTAGTTTATACACGTTTTTTCTGAAGAAACGTTTAAGATGATTTCTATCCCATGGGAACTGATAATATGGCATATTATGGCATAAAAAGTAGCCTATGTTTGATTCCAGGATTAAAATTATCTAAATGCAAAATTTCAGTCCGATCCCTTCAGTAGTTTTGGCGTAGAGGTAACAAACATCCATTCATCTATACATCCATCCAAACTTTCGCATTTATAATATTAGTGTGACTAGTTTATACACGTTTTTTCTGAAGAAACGTTTAAGATGATTTCTATCCCATGGGAACTGATAATATGGCATATTATGGCATAAAAAGTAGCCTATGTTTGATTCCAGGATTAAAATTATCTAAATGCAAAATTTCAGTCCGATCCGTTCAGTAGTTTTGACGTGAAGAGGTAACAAACATCCATCCAAACTTTCGCATCTATAATATTAGTGTGATTTGAAGAAAAACGGTACTTACCGTGAAAAGTAAAATTTCCAGAGTCACATTTTTATCTTACCTAGACAAGAGATGGATGTTAAGTCCCCTCTCTCTCCATATATAATGTTGTGTGCCCAGCAGGGTCTCTAATGATACTCAATTAGCTAGATTATAAACACCTCTGTACACCTATATAATGCAGTAAATTATTTGATAATTTACTATACAGAAACGACAAAACATCAAAAAAATCAATGACTACCTTCATCCCCAACGATACGAAACAAATTATAAAAGGCTAAAATTCTAAAAAAAAATTATGAAGTTAAAGCCAGTTAAAGTTCCGCTTGACGTCACACCTTGCGACACTTTTTAGCAAGGTGTGACGTCACTAGCTCCCACTCCCAAACTTTGACGCGCTTTATTTTTGTCATACTTTGTTTGATTAACAAAAGAAAAAAATATGTGTCCAATATCTTCTAAGTTGTAATCGGGGTTTTTCTAGCAAGAAAAATTCGCAGTCAGGAAGTTGGCGGTGTTACACCTCCGTGCCTCGGAAAGCACGTTAAGCCGTTGGTCCTGCGTCTAACCTCTCCCCGTTCGTGCCGGTCTGCCCCATCGGATTATGAGAGTGAGGGAATAGAGAGTGCACCTGTGTTTGCACGCACACCTATGGACTATAATATGTCCGGCGAATCTGGCTGGTCTGACCGCCGTGGTCGAAATTCGGCTAGGAGGACATCATCATCAGTTAAAAAGTCTTACCCTTGAACTTTTTGGACGAAATACAAAAAAGTAAACAAAAAAAAAGTAAAAAGATATATTGCAGCAAATACTTACACACACAAGAACCTAAATCACATTTGTGCACAGTTTGCTGAGCTAATCTCAACAGTGATTTTCGTTGGTTACCTCACTAGTCTGGACGTGTAACGAGGAAGCCACTCTTATATCCCTAAAATTATTCGCCAGGAATTTAATAATTTCTGTCCATCCACCCTCGTACCAACATCAAAGGGAAACAAGCAAACAAAAAGGGAGAGAGATCAAATTAGTCAAGTCTAGACGTATCGATCGGCTGGGGGCGGCTGGTTTTGGAATTTCCTATCTGCTCGTATCGTTAAAATTATTTATCGTGTAATATTTTATTCTTACCTGTACCCAAATTTGACGAAATGCGTTCATGACTTTGAGAAAACAGTTCAATATTCTTTTTTAGTCTTAGCCCCCGGTGTCTTAGCCCTACGTTGTGCAAGAGCACATGGTTTTTAACTGTCTAATTTTATGTTGTTTTTTGTTACCTAGGATCTTAAAAACTACTGAACAGATAAAAATGAAATTCGTCATACATCACACTAATAAACACACACAATTCACAAAATGCGAAAGTTTGGATGGATGTATAGATGGATGGATGTTTGTTACCTCTTCACGCCAAAACTACTGAACGGATCAGGCTGAAATTTTGCATACAGGTAAGTCTAACTCTGGAATCAAACATAGGCGACTTTTTATCCCATAAATTAGTTCCCATGGGATAGAAATAACCTCAAAACGTTTCCATAGAAACAACGCGTGCGAAGCCGCGGGCAGAAACTAGTTTATAATGTAGCCTAACTTAAACAATAACTAAACTTAAATAAGACTTATTTTAGGGTTTCGGCCCCTATTTAGAATTTAAAGAAAGGTTTGATATAATTTACACATCACGTCCAACGAGAAACCAAAACATAGATAAAAAGTCCGTCTATGCAATGTTGTCTATTTTTGTCAAAATAGTGATTAGATAGATAATTAATTGCATTCTATGGATAACTAGCTGCGCCCCGCGGCTTCGCTCGCGTGGAAATTTATGTTTCCCACTTTCTGTTTGCAAAATTTAAATTAGATTTCTCTGTTAGTGAATGTTAATTCAATAAATTTTTTCTTTGCTATAAACCTCACGGAGCCCGAGACCTTTCCAACGAATGCAAAACCGTGGAAATCGGTTCGTGCGTTCTGGAGTTATAGCGTCAGGAAGGAAAACCCGACTTATTATTATACCTCTATAGTAGATTAATAATTAATGCTTCGTGTATAAGAAGTCACAGATGTATTCGGTACTTCTATTCAGATGTTTTTTTCCGTTCACTGATGTGTCCGTTAGTAAGGTAGGTATGGTTCGGTCTTGGTACCGTGGACGGAAGAAATCGCTCCCCAGGGTATATAAATACTCCTTGATCGTAGCTTGGTACATATATAGTGATCTGTGGTTCGGTCTAATTTCTTTGAATGAAAACTCTTTGCTCTTTGATTGAGAAATCATAATATGTATAATAATAGTAATAGTAGTATTTTATTGCACCCGTGCGAAGCCGGGGCGGGTCGCTAGTACCTAATAAATCTCTAATATTTAATTCATCATGTCGTCCGTGTCGCCTTGCAATAAATCAATAGACTGCATTCATGCGCCGTACGTACCACGTTGGCTGAGCCTTAGTGTTGCCACAACGGAGTTTTGGCTAGATCTAGCGAAATTTGAAAGGTGTAAGGAACTTGTGTGATTCGGGGGGATGGTTTAGTAAAGCGTTTTCTGTGTTACTTCACCTTCGTGTAAGTATACAAATTTGATCAGATCTTGTGAGGTTTTGTAAGACTTCTTTAGGGAGAAGGTTGACCTAAAGGTACTGATGGAGAATAAAATACATTTATGATTGTTCTAATATTAAAGATTAGCTTAAATAATAAATGCGTTGATGATGTTATGCGTTCTTTTTTTCATCTTTAGATCAGATATTTTACAAAGTGAAAAAAATATTGATGAGCATTTTCATGTAAAATGTTTTTAACTTGGATTAATTCATCATTAATAGCTTATTACAAACGTAATAGTGATCTATTGTCGGGTTTTCTTATATTTTCTAGTACTCATTTTATATTTCAAAGTATTAAAATTTAATTTATTACTTAAATTCTCATAAGCACTCCCCGGCGGCAGGGCGGGCTATTTTTTGCAAGATGTAGCGACTAGCGAAAGCCGTGAGCTAGAAACACCGCCGCCCCAATTTCAGTGCATTCTCAACACGAGCCGCCACCGCGCGCGTATTGCCAATTAGCATCGGTTTTAGTTTGCGCCTACAGTTACATTCACAATAATTAACAACGTGTTTAGGTTCCAAAAACGATGATATAAAATGGAAGACAAAAAACCAGTTTTAAAAAGATCAACTTCTGCTCCGAATCTCACGTGTCTCAGTGCTAGTGAAGCTTTATTGAACAACACAGAAGACCTTGCTGTGAATTTGGCTGGACCGTCTACTGCGAATAACGACGGATTATCAATATCTTTGGATGTACAGACTCGGGCTTCTTATGTCAGATTATCACATTTGTACTCTGGACCCACACCTTTAATTGAAAATGCTTTAAACCAAACTTTAAGTAATCCTCCACAAGAATCGAATGCATCGAATAATACAGTAAATTCCACTGTCACAGACACCCCGCCTGCTCAAGAATTAAGGCTGTCGTACAGTATTTTTACCAGTTTTGATTTAGACTGTGATCCAAGTCTTATACCAACAACAGCGTACATACCTATAGACGAAATTTTAGCAGAAATACAAAGAGTCACTCTTGAAAGGACACGGCACTTTTTCATAGCCCCGGGGTTCATTATGTCGATGTCGTTAGTGAATCGCGATAATAGTCAACAGTCAGCGAATACGACGGCACCGCCACAAAATGGCGGACGAGGTGAGGAAAATGGCGGACGTGGCCAGGAAGATGGCGGACATCGCGAGGCCACTGGACAATCAAATTGCACCTGCGTGAGTTTCACAAATTATTTTAAAATATTATACCTACAATGTGTCTAGAAAATCGCGCGCGGAGCAACAGACAGTTTTCGCAAAATGGTAGCAACTTATCCCTCGCCCGTGGGGAGTCTTAGAGGCGTATTCATCCATAGTTAGCAGATTTAGTAGCAATGTGAATAATAATCTCTTATATATTACGCTAAACGCGTGTAGGTATAGGCGAATGCCTTGATGTTGCTAAAATTTATCGAAGCGTATTATGCTCGTAACACCATTCGCCATTTTGACAACTGTAGAGTTGTGTTCATGATTATTTATTTCACTTACTCTACTTTCAAAAGTATCTCTCTCTGGCGCCTTCGTCTACTTGGAATCAATCATTCGGTATATGCGTGCTAGCGTTAGTGTTTAAACAAAGAACTTTTTTCATGAAAAAATTAATACTTATTAAGGTTACCGTATTAGTAATTAATAGTAACGAATATTTCTAACTTGGATTAATTCATCATTAATAACTTATTACAAAAGTAATAGTGATCTATTGTCGGGTCATCTTATATATTCTAGAACTCGTTTTACATTTTAAAGTATTTAAATTTAACAACTTTATTTTCATTTTGTCTCATTACATAAAATATATATACCTACGTTAATTCTGTCTCCTCACCTTGTTCAGTTTACGTCCGGAAACGGCGGCCATCTTGGCTGAACCTGCATAAATCAATCACCTGATGCATGCGCGTTACAGCTCTCTCCGGACTCAAAATAACCCATTACGGTGTCTACTACCCTAACATATAGACATGAGAACAGTTGTAAAAATTTTAAAATGTTTTTAGCTACTAACGCTAGACAATTGTGTAATTGTTCGCCTAATCCTTTTGGTAACGCATCCGATATCTCAATATCGGATGTCAACAACAACACATTTTCAGTAAGTCAAATATTTGTTTTTTTATGTTTAGGTAAGCATGTTTGTGTCTATATCTATCATATTATATTGTAATTATAATTTGTATTTATTTTATAAATGTAGGTTGCCTAGCATGATTGTTTGTAATATTACCGTACAATGCCATTTGCAAATGCTTTTTATTCGTTGTTTTGTTCGTTTCGAAATTCTTTATAGCGTTGGTATTTGACGACCTCAGTGGCGCAGCGGGCGAAGGTCCGCCTGCGACACAGGAGGTTGCGGGTTCGATTCTCGCCTCGGGATAAATGTTTGTACGATCTGCAGATATTTGTTCAGGGTGTTCTGGATGTTGTCTCTCTGTACTAATAAAAAAATATATTTCTATGTAGTGTATTGTATTATGTATATCAATTATCTAGTACCCATAACACAAGCTCTGCATAGCTTGGGGCTAGATAATGCTGTGTGAATTGTTCAGCCTTATTTATTGTCTATTTTGTCCTTCGCCATACGCCTGGGCAAAGGTGATTTTGTAGTGTAGTTAAGTAATGTTTTTGTATATGCCCCTAATATCGAAACCCGGGAGAGTGATAAAAAGAAAGATGGTTGGGGGTAGAGTGCTTTCTTATCTGATACACTTTCCGATTTTTATCAAATAAACATAGGTACTTGAACGTACTTAAGTGGTTGGATTAGCGGCAAGAAGTGGGCGGGGAGGGGGGTATTTTCGAGTTTGTTAAAGTAGAATTCGTTTCTCAATTCAAAACTTGATTTTTTTATGTCTTGTAAATTTTGACATTGCTTTTTTCTCATTTAGATCCTAAAGCATGAACTCCTCTAGTAATAAATTTGTAATAATTAAGATATATACACAATATAGATTTACCCTGCAGCGGGGTGACATGGGTTAAAATAAATAAGATAAATTTATATAATCTAACGAACTGAATTACATAAATAAAAGCCAGTTTTTATAACAACTTCAACGTCAAGTAGTCAATCAACTCTTACCATATGCTACATACTCCGCCATTGGTTTCTCGCACGCTAATAAACAATCGTATATATGAATATCGACAATTCAGTCGGGTCTAAGCAGCAAATTCTATTATAAATAAATAAAAATCTTTTATTCCCATACCCATATGGCACCACACACATAAAAATTTATTTAAATAAAATAAAAAATTAGATTAAATAAAATAAAAAATTATCAAATCATACATAAAATTCATCATCATTGAAAACTACTATAAAATATGAAAATATGAATATATACAATAAACAACGACAAAATTTTAAAAACAAACCTATACAATTAAAATTAAGCGAATTAAAATTAATCTTTAATAATAAAATAATAATTATTAATTAAGATTATATAAGCGGGGGAAAAAATGTACATATCCTAGGTTCTACACACAATACATACTCAAAATTCATAATCGTTTATTTGCAAGAGCAGCAAGTCTTACATTTTTAAGGTCAGATATTTTCTTTATGTAAAAATTACCGTGCATTCGATAATAACATTGATAAAAATGTAGCTCTTTATTGCTCGAAAGGCGTCAGTCCTGGGGTTACGCAAAATAATGATGAAGGCGACGTTAAAAATTACCGTGCCTACAATAACATTGAGAAAAATGTAGTTGCTTATTGCTCGAAAACCTTTAGCCCGGGCGGGACGTTACAGGCAGAGAAGGGGAAATCAAAAGCTAGCAAGGTAGGTTCGTCAACAGGAAGCCTAAAAGGTCACAGGGGAGAAGGGCCTGGGGGGACCTAACTGCGCGATGGCAGATGCGCACAAATCAATGCTGCAGATGTATTTTCCCAGAATTAACTGATGGTCCCAGGCGGGACGTTACAGGCGAGCGGGGGAAATCATAAGCTTAACATACAAGGTAGGTCCATCCACAGGGAGTCTATTAGGTCACAGGGGAAAAGGGTCTGGGAGGCGGAGGCCCCAACTGCGCATCTGATATGCGCATAAATCAATGTTGCAGCTGTATTTTCCGAGAAATAACTGATGGTCTTGGACGGGACGTTACAGGAGGCGGGAGGAAATGTTCCGTAGTCGTTCAACAGGGTTAGGGGTAAGGGAAGCCTGGGAGGTAAAGGGAGAAAGGAAGCTAGGGCCTTATGCGATCACCAATAATGCAGATGTTTATTCCGAGAAAGTACCGAAGCCGGAGATTTGAGGGGTAAGGGAAGCTAAAGTGGACGGGGTTCTCATAGCCTCAGCTTCAGTGAAGTTGGAGTGAGAAGGTGAAAGGGATGGCAGAAATGGCTCGGGCTTTCGGGGTTCTCACGTCCTAAACGACAGCTCAGGTTTGATTGAACAGAGTAAACGAGATAGGTGATCTGCGTCATTCTTGAAAATCGATACAGCATCGCAGGAGATAGCTGGGAACGTGGTAACCGATAAAGGTGCGATCAGAGAGCTGAGGGGTAGGATGAGCTGAGTGGGGGGACAGGTGCGAGAGAGGTAGAGGCAATGAAAGGAACCCTAGATATCTGCGCGTAACGGACACGCATAAATCAAATAGGGATACCCGTGAGAGGGAAAGAGCTGAAAGTTCCATGGATACGTCAGAACATAGGGTGCGGTTGGAGGGCTTGAGGGGAAAGCGGGGGAAGGGAGATAGTATATTGGAAAGTTTCGAGAGCAAATAAGACAGATGCATATTCAATCTGCGTCATCAGCGCGCGCATAAATTCATGTTGCAGATATTAATTCCAGGAATTTCTCGAAAGCACGGGGAGATGCAGGTACTTACAAAAGGGAGAGGTCAGAGGGGTGGGGGGATGGTACTTCGGTTGTATCGGTTCAAAGCTAGAGGTAGTGGGTAGTTAGAGTGCAATAGGCGCTCATTTTGCATGATTCATTGCTACGCATAACAATATTTCCGGGGTTGCTTCTTTAATAACTTGTGTTAAAACAATCGTTCTCATTCTCACGATTTGTCTTTAGATCATGTTTTATGCTATGTAGATATATAAAAATGTCTATATATTTCAAATATCTTGTCGGTTATGTGAGGCGGTTAAGGGAAGTTTTAGCAACGAGGAGAGACACGAGAGCATTTAAAGTGGTGGTGATTGTGAGTATTCATTCCCAGATAATTTTTTTTTTTTTGATAAGTCGTCTCTTGTCCTTTTTTGTGAGTTATAAAGAACTTTTAGAGGTCAGTTTGTGTTGTTATCATAAATATTTATGTCTTGGTTTCTTTGTGAGGGTAACTAAACCCAGCTTTCCAACATACGACGGGGTCCTCACGGCGGCCTCAGCGGGAAAGTTCGAGTAGGCAGGTGAAAGAGATGGCAGATACGGCCCGGGCTTTCGGGGTTCTCGCGTCCTAAAGTGAAGCTCCATGTAGGTCACGCGGGGTAGGGTGGACGAAAGAGGTGGTGGGGGAAACGGGCTCGCCCGGGCTTTCGGTAAGCAACTGAGCACAGTCTTCACAGCCGCTTGCGCAAGACTACCCGCGTTTTTCGTTAGACCTCGTTTCAATGGCGGTTCCTAGGTGGATAAATCGTTTAACGGAATTTCTTGTTGCAATGGATATAGAAGAGATTATAATAGTCGCGGTAACTGTTAATTCACGTGATTTAATGGTGATTTTAGTATATCCGAAGGGCTCTTCCCGGTTGTTTAAATTTAACCAGTTTACGAAAGGTCGTAACGTTAGATTGAACTAAAAGTTATTTATCGTTTAAAAGAATAATTTTGCGCCGTTTTTCGTTAAAATATACTTCAAAAAAGTATTGTGCATTCAAGATGAATTATGAAATCATTTCGATAAAAATAAGAATAAGACTATGTGTGGGGATAAAAATAATAATAACTAAAAAAAGAAGAGATGTGACCCGTAATGTTGCTCCTTCGACGAAATGTAATTCAAAAAATGATCGTGCATTCAAGATGATTCATGAAATCAGTACGTTAAAAATAAGAATATTTAAATGTGTGAGGATAAAAATAATTATAATATTACTAAATTAAAAAAGAAGAGACTTTACCCGGGCCTCGGCCTTGAGATAGAAGTTGAGCGATCAGTCGTGCGCGCCGCTTTTGTGTTGAACTACCTTCAATTTTGCCTCGTTTTGCTGATTTTCGAGATACAATGCGGACGTACCTCATCTAAAATAAGGTAAGTCGTAAATTATCATACAATCGCATTCATACCATACGCCCGTATTTTTTTTTGTTCGCCTATTCCGTCCTACTGTTGGTCAAAGGTCTTTCCTAAATGTTTTCACTCCGTCAATTTATTCACAAATCAAATGTCACTCTCCAATTCAAATTGAAAATGTGATCTAATACCAATTTTTTCAGATAAATCCGCGGCTTTTCTTATCTCTTTTTTTCTTCACATTTTCTATAAAATAATAAATGGTTCCTCTCTAAATTGCTTTGTGTTGCTTCAACTAACCCAAAATGACTTATATTCTCTTACGTCTATTTCAGTTTCAATTTGTCTCATATTAACCAATTATTTGATCTCTATTAATCTCCGTGTGAGTGGCAAGGACAGATATGATGTAATCGATACTCCCCCTCCTCCGCCCCTACCCCGCCCTATGACGCCCATGTCCAATATCAATTAATTTCGCTTTGCGTCCGCGGGAGGTAGTGGGAAGGGAGACTGGGTAGTGGGAAGGTGACTTGGGGTAGTAGGTCATATAATCACCGGGGAGGGCGGTATCGTAGAACGGTAAATGCGGTAGCTAAAGGGTGCGAGGTGGATGGGGTAGGTAGTGGGATCGTAACTAGTTCTGTTGGGTAGTAGGTCACATAAACTATCGCATCGCAAGTAAAAGGCGTATCTCCATTCTATTGGAAGTACCAATATACTTCCTATAACAGGAATCCTACCCGATTCTGCCACAATGGGTAGAATCGGGTAGTACGGGTAGTACAGACTACAGGGTAAGACTCGTGTCGCTACTAGCAATAACTAGAGCGGGAATATTCATGTTCATACAGCCGCTGTGGACCAAGTTCATACTCTAACGCAAACTTCATAGGAGAACGTTCATGTTCATACGTCTATTGGTTTTAATGTTCGTACCCTAACGCGGCATCTGTCTAGTTTTATGCCTCTAAGGTCACTGCAATTGGCAATCTCTGACGTTCACAACTCTGCAGGGTAGTTAATAAAAGCGGGGTAGGGCTGAGAAAGTATATTGGGTAGTATTATGCGAGTATAGAATCGGGTAGTAAATGAGATTCGTATCGCAAGCTACCACTAGAGCGTTGAGAGTTGATGTCCTTGTTCATACTTCTGTGGCCCTTCAAGTTCATACTCTAACACGAATGTTCATACGTCCATAGGTTTTAAGTTCATACTCTAACACGGTATTCTCTAGTATTACGTCTCTAAGGTTTTTGCAGCGCAATCTCTGCAGATGTTAGCGCGTTGGCAAATACACCCTTTGCAATTCGACGGTAGTAAATAAAAGCGGTGGAAGTTAATTGGGGTAGAACCGGGTAGTCTGGGGTAGTATAGGGTAGTGCTTGTGTAATATCACAGAGAGTTTTCTCCAGGTAGTGATGACACTGTAGTGGATGTATAACGGGGTAGTCCAGGGTTGTACTTAGGTAATGGTACAGGTAGTGTAAATTCGCGCGGTAGTATCGGCACTAGGGATTAATTTAAAGCTCTGTTAATAGAGTTGTTGTGTTGGAAGTTGGGTAGTATATGGAAGTTGGGTAGTCCATTCGGGTTGTACGGGTAGTTGATAGTTTGTAAAGCTTTATTCGAATATGAGCTTGCAGAATAAATACGTTTCTATTTGATCAAAGGAGGGTTTTACAAAGCTTTTATGTTCTTGTTGGAGCACTGCATTACTCAAATAGGAATTTAGCGAACAATTTTGTTTCAACACACTCACTGCCTTGCCGTAGCTCTACTAGCTGGAACATGGAGTTGGAGATTGCTTCATGGGCACTGAAAGTGTTCAACATCATCATCAACCTATATTAGTCCACTGCTGGACATAGGTCTCTCCCTCTCGCTCTTCAGCTTGCCGCATCCAGCATCTGCCTGCAGTCTTTCGCAGGTCGTCATCCTGGCTGTAGGTCGTCCTAGACTACGTTTGCCGAATCGTGGTCTCCGCTCAAGACGTTTACCCCAGCGGTTGTCGGTTCTTCGAAAGCGTTTAACTTGCACAAAAGTTGTCGACAAAATGTTTTGTATTGTGTTCTTTCTTTGTTCACCGTCGTCATACTTAAGTCAACTTGTGGTAGTTTTTTTATTTGTCAGTAATTAGGTAATTACTTACGCCTTACAGCTTGGCAATGCAGTCAGCGTCTTGGGGACGCTTCCGACTGGTATTGATATGGATCAGTTGAGCTACCTGTAGATTGTTTGCAACAGTCTGCAGTTAGCTCAGTTGTTTCAATTGTAAATACTAGTGTAATTTTCTTTGTGAATAAAGGCTTCTACCAATCTTAATATGTATATATAAATCACGTGTCACGTTGTTTGTCCGCGATGGACTCCTAAAATTGAATAAACCCTATAAATATTGTAGATAGAGTTCTGGGAGTCCCGACTTTTTTATTGGAAATATCCTCCTTTTTAAGGATCTTCTTTCAGAAGTTCTTAAATATTAATAGTTTTTTAGTTATTAACGAAAAACTAAACATCTGTTTTCTTAAATCTTATTGTGTTAACTATTGCATTTTTTTGTGTGCAAAAAACATTTTTCTATACGTCACTGCGAATCGAATGAGCTATCGTACGTATTTTTAGGGGCTTGATCAAGAATTAACACCATTTTGAACTTGTTGACTGTACTACACGTTACATTATGCCCCGTAACGTCGGTCAGTATCCACCTTTACCGTTAGTTGGATAGATTCATTGAGTGAGTTAGATAGATTCACTGAGAAGTACCATAGATTCAATGATTGAATTTCACATGATAAACAAAACTATACATTACGACCTTTATTTAATTTTATCGTCTCAATCTTACATTAAGCCCCGTAACCTCGGTCAGTATCCATCTTTACCGTTAGTTGGATAGATTCATTGATTGAGTTAGATAGATTCATAGATTCACTGAGAAGTATCATAGACGCATTGATTGAATTTCACATGATAAACAAAACTATACATAAGTACGACCTTTATTTAATTTTATCTTCTCAATCTTACTTTAAGCCCCGTAATGTCGGTCAGTATCCATCTTTACCGTTAGTTGGATAGATTCATTGAGTGAGTTAGATAGATTCACTGAGAAGTACCATAGATTCATTGATTGAATTTCACATGATAAACAAAACTATACATACGACCTTTATTTAATTTTATCTTCTCATTCTTACATTACGCCCTGTAACGTCGATCAGTATCCACCTTTACAGTTAGTTGGATAGATTCATTGATTGAGTTAGATAGATTCATAGATTCACTGAGAAGTACCATAGATTTATTGAATGAATTTCACACGATTAATAAAACTATACATTACGACCTTTATTTAATTTTATCGTCTCAATCTTACTTTAAGCCCCGTAAAGTCGGTCAGTAGGTATCCATCTTTACCGTTAGTTGGATAGATTCATTGAGTGAGTTAGATAGATTCATAGATTCTCTGAGAAGTACCATAGATTCAATGATTTAATATCACATGATAAACAAAACTATACATTACGACCATTATTTAATTTTATCGTCTCATTCTTACATTACGCCCTGTAACGTCGATCAGTATCCACCTCAGTTAGTTGGATAGATTCATTGAGTGAGTTAGATAGATTCATAGATTCGCAGAGAAGTACCATACATTCATTGATTGAATTTCACATGATAAACTAAACTATACGACTTCACTATCAAAACGATATACTCCCTCGTTAAGGGATGAAACGTTGGTGTTCTTCCAACACAAATAAGGTTCGTTGTTAACCCGCTTACATCCGTAATGAAAACCATACGACCTTTATTTATTTTATCGTCTCAATCAGACTTTCGATTTCGTTTCCAAATCCATTGTGGGCCGTCCAACCCACTTGGTCTTTCGTAAATCATGGCGCCAAGCGCGTGGGCCACTTACGTCCACGACTTATCGAAAACCCACATAATATTTGCAATCTTTTTAACCGATTTCAAATAATAAAACGTCAAATCAATTGCTAGTCGGATTTGACAGACGGATACTAAGGGTTCCGTCCGTATAATTATAAGACCTTGCTTCTTGCCTCTAGGGTCTTAGGGAAGTACCCTATATGTTTTGTGTGCATGTGACTCCCTTGGAAATTTCGAAAAATTCGGACATAAACGTCTGTAGCTTTTTATTGCGTTGACCTAGAAGTTTTATTTATATCGAGGCTTCAAGAGTTTACGGACTTACGGAGTATTTGATGTTTATTTCAACTCGATACCTCCACGCGTTCCTGAGAAAAGGGGGTTGACAGACGGACAGACAGACAACCGGACAACAAAGTGATCCTTTAAGCGTTCCTTTGTTCGGCCGTAAACAGTGAAACACCGTAACACCAGTATGTTGGTCGATTTTTCTGTCAATTGTAGACCGATTTTAATTTAGTACCCATAACACAAGCTCTTTTTAAACTTTCGCGATTTGTTAACATAGTTAATGATTATATCGGTTATTTATCGCGTACCTTTTGTTTTATTTCCCCTACGTTTCTACCGCGTTACAGCGATCGTGGTCACGGGGCGACTCAGTCGCCCCGTGACCACGATCGCTGTAACGCGGTATAATCATTAACTATAACACAAGCTCTGTTTAGCTTGGGGCTAGATAATGCTGTGTGAAATGTCCAACATTATTGCGTCACAAATTTGGAACAGTTCTACTTGTTTTTGCTAGTCTATGGATAGGAATGAAGAAAACAAGAAGAACAACTTAAGTATAAGATTATAATTATCAAATAGGAATACAATCTCAAGGTCGTGAGTTTAGTCTAGAGGAGTCGTATCCGAATCGCGTTGTGAAACTAAAGTATACCACTGGCCTTAGCAAGAGCGGGAGTCAGTCCAGTGCAGTAAACAAGATGGGCGCCGACTCGCGCAGGATGGGCGCTGACTCGCGTTTGGGAAATTAGGATATATTTGTTCTGTGGCAATATATTTGTTCCGTGGCAAAAAGTGTCGCTCCAATTTTCGTTACAATTTTTTCCGTCTTCCTTTCACAACGCGCGATAAGGAACTTCGTTCCGAAAAGAATGCATGAAATCGGACGACGCGTTAATGAATTACAACTAAGTACTTACACATTTTGACTTTTATCCCCTCTCCCGAGAGAACGGATGATGATGATGATGTGCGTCGAGACTTCAGTCAGTGGGACTCTCAAACTACCTATACATTCAGGGTGATTCGGCCGTTACAACTGCATAACACTAATACGCGAGGTTACGCAAAAGCGTGCGTTAATGTGAATACCGCAAAGGTCAGCCGTTACTTAATATGTGAGGCGGTATCGTATCGCGGAACGTGAGTGTTTTAGTAACGATAGCGGAATTGATTCCGGTCAAACGATTTACGATTTACTATCAAGGACTTAAGTGTAGTGATTTATTTATTTATTTATATAAAAACAGCAGTTAGCTTACAGTTTTTAACCAAAGCACTACGCTAAATACATATATTAGAACTATAATTAATTAAGAATACAGTACATACACCGAAATTATCTTTAAATTATACATAACAATTAAACCAAATAATTAACAAGTAAAATAATGGAAACATTAAGATGGATAGCAAAAATGAATAGAAAATAATATATTTCATTTAATTTCATTTATTTAATGGCATACATTACTAACTTACTTACCTACTGCCTTAGCGCAGTGACCCGAAGTGAAATTGCCTCCGACACTAGAGATCGCTAGTTCTCCCGGTTCCTTGCCGTTTTAGTCCATTGCTGAGGTGAAAGAAAAATCACCCTGTACATTTTAGGGTCCGGTGACTACTGGCAAAAACGGAACCCTTGTTGCGAAAATCAAACACCTTTTAACCATCACATAAAAAAAATTAACTCAGTATAATTTTCGCAAGTAATAAAATAATTTATTAATTATCAAGTTGTATTTGATGAAATAAAAGCGCCCAAGAACTGGGTACAGAAGCGTTGGACGTCCAGTGGCAAGATGGGCAGACGATATCTCTAACAGCGCCGGGCGAACCTGGATGAGATTGCCGCGGGACCGTGTGGAGTGGCACAAAAGTTTGGAGACCTATACCCAGCAGTGGGTGAAGTCGGGTTGCGGATGATGATGATGATGATTTGATGAAATAAAAGCGCAACTTCAAAATCGAGGAGAATTCTCCTATTCACCTCTGATGCCGGGTACAGACAAAGCGAGCGAGAGAAAGCGAAGGCGAACGAACGAACGCGAAAGAACCAGTGTGGACGTCATTGCGAAAGCAAGCGAGCCCAAACGAGGACCTTTCTTCGCTTCGGCTGTGCCCCGGTGGCTGTCGCTACATCAAAGATAAATAATAATAATAATACTGGACAGTCTACACAGCATCATCTAGCCCCAAGTTAAATGAAAAATAATAATAAACTAGCTGCGCCCCGCGGCTTCGCCCCGTGGAAATTTATATTTCCAACTTTCTTAATTTTTTCTTTCATAAGAACCTTCTCCTGACAATAACAAACACAACAAAGAAAGAATTAGCGAAATCGGTCCAGCCGTTCACGCGTGATGCCGTGACCAAGGAAAACGGGTTTAATTTTTATATATAACTAGCTGCGCTCCGCGGCTTCGCCCCCGTGGAAATTTATGTTTCCAACTTTCTTAATTTTTTCTTTCATAAGAACCTTCTCCTGACAATAACAAACACAACAAAGAAAGAATTAGCGAAATCGGTCCAGCCGTTCACGCGTGATGCCGTGACAACGCGAAACGGGTTTCATTTTTATATATAAGACTAGCTGCGCCCCGCGGCTTCGCCCCCGTGGAAATTTATGTTTCCAACTTTCTTAATTTTTTCTTTCATAAGAACCTTCTCCTGACAATAACAAACGCAACAAAGAAAGAATTAGCGAAATCGGTCCAGCCGTTCACGCGTGATGCCATGACAACGGAAAACGGGTTTCATTTTTATATATAAGAAGACTAGCTGCGCCCCGCGGCTTCGCCCCCGTGGAAATTTATGTTTCCAACTTTCTTAATTTTTTCTTTCATAAGAACCTTCTCCTGACAATAACAAACACAACAAAGAAAGAATTAGCGAAATCGGTCCAGGCGTTGTTGAGTTATGCGCTTACCAACACATTTTGCGATTCATTTTTATATTATAGAAGATAGATGGAACGAACGTAGTGAACGTACCGATCATCGAATCCTACTCATTTGCATTCGCTCGCTTGGTCTATACCCACCATAATAATCTATTCAGTAAGTGTACCACAGTTATAGATTATAATATACCAATTACGAAGTAGTTAGGTGGGTAGCTAAAAGTAGAAATTGCTTTGTTTTTCGGCCTAGTAAGTAAGACAATCGCAAATGGAGACCTGTGATACTTAACCCGACCAGGTTAAGTAGGCGTTTAACCCAAATCACATGCAAATTGTGATGTCCGGCCGCGGATGCCGTAACGAGCTTTGTTCCACTGTTTTGTAATCTTCTAGTTCTACTGACTATTTGACATGGAGCTCACATTAAACTATTACACACTTACATACACACTGGTGGCTCCTGTTGCCCGGACTCTTAAGAGAACGGTGTTCTCAGGGGCTCCACATATACACAAAACACACGCACGCGCGCACAAATATCTATTACATCAGTAAATATATTTGTTTTATAGTTAAAGTTATTACTTTAGATTGAACTTATTACTTCTAAGATAATTTACATTGTTCAAAATTTCTGACTTACCTTGCTGTTCCATTTGTTTATTTTATATCGGTGTAATCCTGTTTGGCCTTAGTATTATGCATATTTTAAGTATTTATATGGAAATTGTAACGCTGTGGTTTACCTTACAAAAATATTTAAAAAAAATAATCCCTCTACACTCACTGGCCCACTGCAGGCTTATCGCTGATAAGCACTTTATTGACTTTTATCTCATGGGGGTAATGCCCATAATCCCCGCGTTGGGGATAAGTCCGGATCACAGTCCGGTACTAGAATGGTTCTGCTGTTCGATCCCGGACCTGACACATCACAAATATTTACGCAACGGTTTCAAATTAGCGTCATAATGTGTTTATCACGACTATTGGCGTTTTTGTTGGTAGATTATGGATTTACTTATCTGAAGTTGGTACTTATCTGAAGTTAGTCTGAAATATGCCGTCTCTTTCTAAAAGACAACAAAAATGAGCAGGAATTAGAAGCTATTAGCGAGGTTTTCAGTATTACGTCGGCCCCTTCTGCCTGACCTGTCTAGTTATTTATGCATATAAAACAGTGCCCTAGCCGGCGCTTAAAATTGATTTGATTTAAGACATTTTGTACTAAACACATCAAATCAATGTCTTTGAATTCAAAACTAACATGTGCTCTCTTTGCCAACAGCGAGCAGTCCATCAGCAGTGCACGTGCCTCGGTGATGGTGTACGACGACGGGCAGAAGCGATGGGTCCCGTCGGGCAGCAGCTCGGGCCTGTCCAAAGTCCACATCTACCATCACACCCAGCACAACACGTTCCGAGTCGTCGGGCGCAAGCTGAACGACCACGAGGTAAGGGCTCTAGAAGCTTTCAGAAGGTTCGAGATGGTTCTAGACTCTCTAGTTGGTTCTGCAGCGTGTCCAAGTACAAGGTACCATTACGAGGTATATGCCCTAGAAATTTATCGAAGGTTTTATACTCTACCATTTCTTCTGGAAAGATGTGTAGCCAAGGTAGACTTTGGTTTAGATGTCAGGTGCTTCAAAAGGATAAAGACATTATAAGCGGTTTTCTGTTCGAAGAACCCTGAACACCTAAAGACGGAATCCAGCTGAATCCAAGATGGAACTCCTAAAAATATAAGGCTCCGTCTGACTTTACTAATCTTAAGAGACTAGTAAAACTGACTGTTATGGCGCTTCATAAGGCGTGACGTCGACGCCCGTATGAGGCAACGCCTCCCTCAAGATGAAAGCAAAGAATAAACCCCGTTATTCTCCGGTCCATGTAGTGTTCAACTCCAGGGTTTTTAACTGCGGAGTTTTTACCAGTACTTACCTCCGAATACTCAAACAAGCATGCCCCAACTCAAGTGACGAATTTTCACAGATTTTGATTGAAAACTGTCCTAACATCGCGATTCGAGACGTGCTTAAATCTTAAATGTTGAGATATCAATACCCATTTGAGGCCATATTAATGTCCTCATCAAGATGAAATGATGCTAGAGAAAAACCGCTTATTCCCGTGTCAACTAGGCAATAGATTCTACTGCTAGAGCTTTACTTCATAAGCCATGTCTATTCGCGGCCTTGTCTACGCTTTCTTGATGGTGATTCAAAACTTAAACCCTGTTATTCTCTTTTCTAAGTAGTATTCAACTGTGGAATAGATTTTACCGGTGGAGCCTTAGGTACTTCATAGAGCGTTAAGCTAGGTTCACATTGCTGTGTCGGGGTGTGTCGTGGCGCGCCAGAGCGCAATCGGTTACGTTCATTCATTATGACTAGATTCACATTAGTAGGTTGTGTTGGTGCCCCAACACAACCTACTAATGTGAATCTAGTCATAGGTACGCCACGACACACCCCGACACAGCAATGTGAACCTAGCTTTAGCTACGACACACCCTGACACAGCAATGTGAACCTAGCTTTACGATGACTCCCGTTTGCGCCACGTATTTATACTGGCCGTGGCGGTCTTAGCATAAGAATCGACCCTTCCGAATCCCTGGATTTTGTAAGAGCCAACTGAAGAAACCCACTGAAAGGACAACAGCTTCTGTGTATGTTGCCGTATGCCAAAGCCACACTAGGTGTTAACGGCATGCCCCAACCATGTTCAGTGGTGGTCATGTATGTCTGCTTATAAGGATTATTTTATAATACGTCGTGCTGTGTGATGCCGGCTTAGAATTTGCACCACCCCAACTCTTCCCGCGGGTGTCGTAAGAGGCGAGTAAGAGACATCCGCCGGGGGCGGGCAGCAGCGCTCCCTGCAGAACAATTCTACCACCAAACTGCGATCCCCAGCCCGTATGCCCAGCGTGGGGATTATAGGCATTACCCCCAATGTGATAAAAGCCAATTAGGCGCTAATCAGGGGGAGGCCTGCTTCCAGCAGTGGACTAATCTATTGAGGTTGATGGATGTCGTGCTTAAGATGAAAGAAAAAGATGAACCTTGTTATTCTTGTGTCCAAATAGTGATCAACTGCGGGATAAATTTAACTAAGTATGCTTCATACCGCGTGACGCCGATTTGAGGCAACATAAGCTCTTCAGCAAGATGAAAGCTAAAAAATTGGTTGTCTGTAAAGTCGGTTTACTGACGATAGTTAAACGTGACAACGCAGACGCATCGCTCACTCAAGTAGGAGAGAGACGGATGTCGAGCGCTCTCGCTTGCACTTCAAGCCTTACATGGAACGCCGCATGGCGCTCAGAGCGAGGTAACGCCGCATGGCGAGGTAACGCCGCATGACGAGGTAACGCCGCATGACGTCATGTTTTTTCGTGCGTGCAGCCGGCTCTATCAAATAATAAGACGTTGTCACGTCAAAAAACCCCTATTTGAGTACCCCTATTTCTATGTCAACTGCGGAATGCAGTCATCATCGTGATGTCCATTAGAGGCCTCGTGTACGCCTTCTTCACGCTTAAGGCGAATAGTAGGGGTGATAGTGGCGCCACTACATATTTAATTTAATCATTAAGTTATACAAAGGAATTATCAAAAAATCGGACCGCTGCTAGACGATACCTATCACAAGCTTTTATTTAATGTATCAGTAACAGTTTTGTTTTGTGTTATTCAATCAAAAACCTTGTTTGGAGAGCTTGGTGGCCACCAATAGGACACACTAAACTCTTGAAACAAGTATCTGCCTAAATAATACAGTACAAAACTATTAAAGATACATTTAAAAAAAGCTTATGATAGATATCGTCTACGCGCGGTCCGATTTTTTGATAATTCCTTTGTAAAACGTAATTAAAAAATTAAATATGTAGTGGCGCCACTATCACCCTTTTTTTTTTTGTCTCGTCTAGGAAATTCGTTCACGAATAAACTGGTCTGGGGGGGACCAGAATTATGTGGGACTCGACGCCCGCGCCCTGAAAAGGATGTAATACCCACTAAAACCTCTCCGGTGTCCCTCTCTCGCCATTTTCGCCGAACCACGGGAACATTTAATCATCCGCGGCCCGACTGGCGTCCCCTCTTCCTCCTATACATGGCCGGCGAGCCCACCGATCCACACACTCGCCGACCCCATTCTTCCGTCACCTTTCCTCCCCCCGCCACTATCACCCCTACTATTCGCCTTAAAATAAACCCTGTTATTCTTGTGTCCAGGTAGTGATCAACTGCGGGATAATCCGCGGCCTCAAGTACAACCAAGCGACGGCGACCTTCCATCAATGGCGGGACGCACGCCACGTTTACGGACTAAACTTCTCTTGTCGCGAAGACGCAGACAGCTTCGCGAGAGCCATGATGCACACCCTAGAAGTAGGTGGACGATGGCCTTTACATTTTCGAGTAAAACATCGCCTGGTTAAATCCAGTTTCGATGCCACCAAGAAACCGATGTGGCAAGGCGGGCGAAGGACCGCCTTGACGCAGGAGGTTGCGGGTTCGATTCCCGCCTTGGGACAAATGTTTGTACGATCTTCAAATATTTGTCCCGAGTGTTCTGGGTATTTGCTACGTATATTAATAAACTATATAATGTAATGTATTGTACTAAGTATATCAGTGTTCGAGTACCCATAACACAAGCTCTGCTTAGCTTGGGGCTAGATGATGCTGTGTGGATTGTCCAGCATTAATATTATTTATTTACATAAAATTTTACCCAAATCAGATCCCGATCGAGCACTAGCTTAGCCTTCAAGCAAAGATTACGAATAACATCTGTTTCTAGCAGACTCAAAAAGTGTTTCAACTGAAACGTAAGACATCAACGCTTTTGTATAGGAATCGGAACCTATTTCGATAGTAAGTATACGCACACTGGGCTGGATTTATTTGGAGGGTATTGTGGAAGCTCGAGGGCTTCTCACGTCCTGCGGTAATATAATTTAATTGAATTTATTTAATTTATTGGAAAACCAACCGCTTAAACTAACTTGATCAAATTACGTAATAACAACAGAGAGCCAATTAAAGATTTTCACGTATAGTGACAATTTAACTAATCAAATGTGAACTTAATAGAAAACAGCTCAAACGACAATGACGTGGAACAAAAAGGATAAGCAATAAACTAAGTACATAAAATGTATGTAAACCTAAGTACCTACGTTACTATTAAAGAAAATTCTGGTCAGTCGCTGTCTGGCTGAATTGATGCTCGTACAGAATAGATCTTGGTCTAAATCAGTCTGCCTGCAAAGCTTATTAAAAAGATCGCTTGTACGCCATAAAAATGAATTTTGTCTATAGTTTGTGCCGGCAATAGAAATCGAAATGGTAGGACTAAATCGGGTGATTTTGGACGGGGCATAAATGTCTATTTTACTGAGAAGCTAGTAAGTAAGCATACTAAATACGTAGTGGTAAGCGAGCATACTGGCGTTTTTCGTAAATTCATCAAGGCGCTTGGCAGGCACGGCTCTTGATATGTCTAGGTATTAATCAGATATCGCATTACAGATTCTCGCGAACAAGCCAACGGGGAACGCAGCTGCGCCGCCGCAGCCGCCGCAGCCGCCGAACCCTCCAGCACCGTTCAATGGCCACAACAACAACCAGCATTATGACGAAGACATGGGGTACAGGTAGGGATAGGAGTAGATGATTTACAGGAGGAGTAGCAGCGCTCAGGAACGGCATGACAAATCGTCGAGACTGATGGGAGACATCTGCGCATTGTGCAATATGACGAAGACATGAGGTACAGGTAGGGATAGGGGCAGATGATTTACAGCAGGAGAGCTGGAGGCAGTAACGAGATGGTAGGATGACGGTAAACAAAAACGCAGTGCCGCCGCCGCAGCTGCCAAACACGCCTGCACCGTTCATTCCACGGCCACAACAACCAGCACTATGAAAAAAGACAAGGGTACAAGTAGGGATAGGGGTAGATGATTTATAGGAGAAGATCAGGAGTCAAAAACGGCATGACATGTCACCGAGAACGAAGGACATCAGCGCATTGAGCAATATGTACGAAGACATGCAGTACAGTTAGGGATAGGGGTAGATGATTTACAGGAGAAGAGCAGGAGTCAGGAACGGTGGGATGACAGATCGCTGAGACGGGGTAGATGATTCACTGGAGGAGCGGATAGGTAGGACAGATCATCAGATGCAAAATGACGAAGACATCACAACAATCAGCACTGCTGCAGAACTAGATATTATGGTAGGAATAGAAGATTAACAGGCAGGAGTGTAGTCACCAGGAACGAGTTGTCAGGTCAGGACATGACAAGTACGAAGGCCCAGTGACAACAACCGACGAAAACCGAGAGTACAGGTAGCAATGAGGGTAGATGATTTACAGGTGCATAAGCAGCAGGAGCTACAAACGGTGGGATGACAGGTCACCAAGAACGAAGGATGACAATATGACTAAGACATGGCCTATCGTGATTTACAGGAGGCAGGATATTGCAGGTCAACAAGAATTAGTTATTCAATAATTTAGAGACCCTCACGGCTGGTAAACGTTGGATGAAAAGAGGTGAATGAAAACAGACTTAGTGGTGCTCATGCAGCCGCATTTTGATTCAGATGTGGGCTAAAATAAAGACATTGGACACGATAATGACACGATACATTTTGATTACCTTATAGCCTTTTTTAGCTTTAACTAGACACCGATTTATCACCTGGTTTAATAAGAGGTCGAGAAGTAGCAAGAGCCAAGACCGGAACCCAAGCGATATTCACTATGGAAGTCTCGGGAATTGCAGCCTTGTGTCTCTTTTTTTTTTAATTTTTTTTGTATGATTCGAGCGAGCTGAACCGCTAATGGCACGAACGGGGATTCTGCTGATCGCAAATCGTGGGAGAAAACGTATCAGCTGTGCCACCGAAAATTCAATATAGCTTACTATTAGTTATCTTATTCGATTTCTTTTACACAGAACGATGACCAGAGAAGACACCGCTATACTACAACAACCACAATACGCACCACAGCCAAACCTTCAGCAATACCACGCCCCGCACCCCCCGAGCCAGTACCACGCGCCTGTCCATCATCCGCAACACCACCCGGTAAGTTAATATTTGATGGAGTCGAGATTCTCATCAAACGTATTGTAGGACGCCCTCTAGGCGGGATGACGACCTGTTAAAGATTGCATTCAGATGCTAGATGCGGCAAGCTGAAGACAGGTATGGTTCAAGAGTTTACGTTTTTAGTTCAATAAACTTATCATAATTATCATAAACACGAAGGAATATGTATTTTAATTACAGGACATTTATTAAATTTTTAACATTTTTTAATTTTTTTGACTCTGTTTTATCGGTTTGTTTTTTATTTATTTATTGACTTCGTACAGAATTACTTTTCTAAACACACTAGTCATACAGGAATTCATTTATGATAAATTTGATATAAATCAAGGATAATCAATAAAATACTAATGAATTTATCTTAAAACAAAAAATGATAATAATTTATGTTAACAATGGAATAAAATTTAACATAACTTAAAGTTAATAAATCTCTAATATTGTTTTTATTAATTCTAACATTATCTGTAATAATTTGCACGCCGTGACGAGGCAGAATGTATTGGAGCTATTACATTATTATTAAGACCTGTTGTACCGACGACGTTCCTGCAAATAAATGATTTATTATTATTATTTGGCGCAGTCGGTAAGGATTTTTAAATTTCAACACCATCCAAACATACCTTCCTCGCTCGAAAGGCGCCGTAATTGTTCAACAGTCTTAGAACCCCAGCTGGTGTATCATCAGCGTAGCCGGAAGAAATCAAACAGCACTCAACTATACTTTACCTCTCGAACTCAGCCGAGGCGTCTTATATCGTTTGGGTTTTTTTATCTTTTGTAAAACCATTACTGGACACTGAATTAATAAAGTTATACACACAATAAATATATTTGAAACTGGCGCAGCCGGTACGGAAAAAACTACTTTTGACAAAATAATCCTTTCAAACAACAGCCCGCGCAACAGCCGACACCGCCCGCGCCGCCGCCCCACGGAATCGTCCACCACACGCACACGCTACCACACCAGCCGAGCCAGCCCACGCCCGGTCATCATCGCACTAATAGGTGAGTCTTCCCTGACAAACGTCGTGTAGGCAATAGGACGGAAGGATGACGGCCAGCAAATGACTGCTGGCAGATGCAAGCTGTGACATTTATTTAGTTCGACACAAAAACTTATGACAAAGATGGTAGAAAAACAAAAACAGCATAAAAACTAGATATGCAAAAGGTCAAGTCCAGCTTTGTCTCTGTGATGATCAGTGTGACACTATTAGATATGACAGAACGCGGAACGTAACGCCTATCCTAACTTAAGTTATGTAGAATTAGTTTTTACCATCTGTACTATTCTAATGTCGTCTGAAAAAAATTAAAGCCATAGTTTTCTACGACGTGTAAACCTGTGAAAAAATTTCAGTCTTTCCCAATGTCTTATGTAAGACTTTCGATAGACTGAGGCGCTATGCATACAGATAAACTATTGCGGCAACTCGCAACTAGCTGTTTACATATAAACTTCTTCTTAACCTTTTTTTTAGTACATAATGACTAGTTAGTAAAGTAATAGTTATTTTTTCAACAAGTGGGCAAAACGATTTTTTTGAACATGCCAATATTGAATCCAGAGCTAGCGAAGTAGTCTAGAATAGAGTCATGAGCGTAGCGAGTGGCTCTAATGTAGACTGGCGAGGTAGCGAGGGATTTAGAAGCACGAAACGAAAAATATTTGCCCTCGAGTTAACCATACAACTTTTCACCACGACTAGCGGGAAAATATTTTGTAATTTATAAAAGAGGGCGAATGTCAGAAACTCATCTTTGATCAAGAACCTTGGAGGAACCTCTTTCAAACCATGATCAGGCGATTTTTATTTCTATGAAGGTTACATTGTTCTAAATAAAATTTACTTATTTCAACTTCACAAGACACAATTTACTTATTTCAACAAGTTGAATAATATTCTATATTCCACATGTGAGCAAAGCCCGATTTTTCTCACTGCTTTTGAGCAGCAAAGTCGCCGTTTTCGAGCGAGAGTGGTGAAAAAAGTATTTATTCTGTGTCACAAAATTACAAGCACAGTTGGTACAAATAATATAAGTTACAACCGTGACATCAAAAACGGTCGTCGCTCAGCATGATGCACAGGAACGATGTGCGCTGGTTTTATGCGACACCTAGAGAGCGCAGCGGCAGCAGCTGTAAAAAAAATGTGCGTTTTAACGAAAGATGTTAAAGTTAGCTCAATTGTTTCAGTTGTAAATACTAGATCTAATTTGTTTCGATTATTTGTTAGTAGTTTTCATTATTAATAAAATATTAAAAAGTTGACAGCTTCTTCAACTAAAGTTGCTCTGTCTGCATAGCGCCTAAGTCGCATGCAATTGTCTGTGATCTACTTGTTAATTTCTATTTATTTCCTGTGACTTTATATCTAGTGCACCAATGGCTCCAAACATGACACTATCGGCTGCGCCGCCTGCGCCCGCGCCGCCGCCCGTACCGCCGCATCAGAACCTACCCGCACCAGCTAATGTACGTATTCTGACACTTTTTCCTATGCCTATTTTGTGAAAAAGATTATGTGCGAAACAATGCACTTTCATGATTTTTTTTCTATCGTAATTGTTAAAGTAGAATATATATATTATATAATTATTGTTACAGTAGCATACCTTAGAATAGATGTTACATTTTAAGTCTTCTTTGTTGACATTAAACATTGTAACGTTTGTTATAGAAGAGCGAGATCCTCTAACACAAATTTCTTAGACTTAAATGAGGGTCTCAATTAAGAAATCACTAATTGTAAGCCAGTTACAGAAATAAAATTTTATTTTATTTTATTTACTAAGTTCTGTTTTCACATTCAAGGAACCAAAGAAAAAAAAAGATGAATTTTATAGAATTCCTAGGGCTAGTTTGATATAAACGATACATTATAAACAGATATATTATTATCAGGGACCTATGGCGCCTCCGACGCCGCCAGCCGCACCCCAGCCTCCACCCATGGTAAGTTGTTTGTAATTATATAAAAATATCTGATTCAACAGATTTTTGTCATTCCACACAGATTCGGACATTTCCCTCTTTTCTTGAATGATTGCAGGTTCAGTTTCAGAATATATTCATTTGGACCAGAATCGTTTACAAAAAGTTAGTAGGTTGATGCGTTTGGTTCAAGATTCTTTTTTGCGATTTATTGTTTTACATGAGATCTTAAAGTGCATTATGATGTCAAGCATGCACCCTGCTAGGGATAGGTAAACCTCTCGAGACTCTAGATAGACTTCAATGAGCAGTTGAGATCAAGACTTGAAGACTTTTTTTTTTTAAAAAACAAGGTTTTACAACATATCTAATCTACATGCTGGCTTATTCATTATCATCAAATTATTCACCAAAATACGTTTGTGTTGTCTCCGCCAACTTATCGGGTAGTTCCACTGCGCTCCAAAACCCATTGTTCTCAAAATTTTAAAGTTCATACATTGATTCCACTGCGCTCCAAGAATTTTTACGTAATAATATAATCGAATATTTGAGTTCCACCGCGCTCCAAGAAATTTTGAGTAGAGTTAGCAAAAAAATAAATTTTGCATTAAACATTATGTAAAATTACAAAAAAGATAAACCCATATCAAATATGTTTATTCAGTCATAATCACAACGTCAAATCTAATAATCAAATCTAGTAAATATAATTTTTAGTTACAGGCAAATTTGATTGAAATGAAATGAAAACATTTATTGAAAAAGAAATACACAATAACAGTGGTCAATGTTAAGCTAAAGCTAGGTGTTATCAGTTTCTCGTCAAGTAAAATTAGTCATAAATTAAATTACATAAATTAGTTTGAATTAGGCATGTAGAGATCAGGAAAAGGTTCGTCGTTGAGGAATTACGAATTGTTTATAGTCATTGTCTAAAAATTCACTTACAGAGTGTATGGTTTTATCTAGCAGAAGAAGTTTCACATTATTTAAAAATGATTGTTCACAATTTATGAGTCGAATACACAATGGAAGTTTGTTAAAAAGTTTAGGGCCAATAACTTCCGGCTGCTTTTTAGAGATGTATCCGAGTCTATGGGCAGTTGCCTCCAAGTACATTTGATGTCTGTTACGGTATTTGCTTTGGCTCCCTCTTATCTTAAATTGAGACATATTTTGTATTACAAACTTTAAAATTTCATAGATGTATAATGAGGCAGAGGTTAGTATTTTCAGGTTTTTGAAATGTTCTCTACATGAGTCTTTAAATTTGGCGCTAACCAGCACCCTAATTGCACGTTTCTGCAATTTTAAAACTCTTTCGATCGCTTGTTCACGAATTTCTTGTTTGCATTCCGTAACTGTATCTGCCTGCCACGTACATGTATGACGATCATCTTGTAATATCGTTGACTGACGTATTCTGAATTTAGCATGGCATGTTTTACTAAATGTGCAACACCATAATTGAAAGTCATCCTTCTTAGACATAATATAGCGAAAATAATAGTGTCATTTTTGACAAACGATATGAATCCACGTTTAAAAATATTAACGAAATTTCTACTTGTACAAAACATAAACAACTTATGGTTCACTTTTTCTGCTGACTCTGTCTTTTTTATTTTGGAGCGCTGTGGAAGCATTTTGGTACTTAAAATTTTAAAAATAATAATGGGTAATAATAACTTGGATTCAAAGATTCAAAGATTCAAAAGATTCAAAGATTCAAAGATATTTATTGCGTCAAACATGGTATATAGGTGGTAAGTATAAATAATGCACTCATGTCTTACTATATTTAGCATGCAATAATTATAACTAATTAGATAGGTACTTATGATCTAGCATTAAAAAAGTCATTTATATCATAAAAATTCCGGTCATTCAGCCACCTACACAATTGGAGCCCGGAGGAACGCATTCTTGGAGCGCGGTGGAACTACCCAACTTATCCATGGGCCATTTTACTCAGCCTAACCTACATCTCATATCTATTCTACTAATTTTATAAATATATCAATAAAATAAATAAATAAATCTCTCAACAGCAACAACTACCGACCCCGCAACCAGGCGGCCCACCGCCTCCGCCGCTGCCTCCCGCTGCCCCCGCAGCCCCTGCTGCTCCCGCGCCTCCCCCCGCGGTGGTGTCCCCTCCGCCGCCGCCCCCTCCGCCCGCGGCGCCCCCGGACCTGTCGGGGCTGGCAGCTCAGCTCCAGCAGGCTAGGTTGAAGAGACAGGCCAAGGTAAGAAAGAGAAATTTTCATTTTCTATAAAATTTGTCACGATTAGATAGGGGATCGAAACTAGATGGCGCTGCTAAGTTTTCACTAGATTTCGGCGGCTGGTCCTACAAAAAAGTGAAATTGAAGAGACAGGGTAAGGTACCTAAATATTATTTCATAGAGACCAGGCTGGTATTATTTTTTTATCCTCACTCAACAACAACAAGCGCTGACGGAAATGCTGCATCAGGCTCCAAAAGCGAGGTAGAAGAGACAAGCCAACGTTATTATTGGAGATCAAGCCATCGAAACTAGATGTCGCTGCTAATTCTATACTAAATGCCCCCGCAGTCGTGTCCCATTTAGCTAACTTCGCCGCACACGGCAAAATAACTACCAGACCTGCGCCCCGCAGCCGAAGCAGAAATCTATAGGCAGTCTAAAAGAGACAGGCTTAAGGTAAGCAAATGTTCCTTAGGATGTTGTTTATAAGAGTTTTCATTTTTAGAGACTTGACTGTCGAAACAAGATGGCGGAGAAGTTTGTACTAGATTGCCGCCCGCGTCACCCCCCGGTCCGGGGACAAGTTAGGTCGAAGATGCGTGCTAAGGTACACTTAGTTCGATGTTATAGAGTGTGCTGGTAACAGGACGTAGTAACTGGTTGTTATTGTGACTAACTTTAAGAAAAAGAAGAAGAAAGACGGAAAAAAAAAGTTTTTGAAACACAATAAATAGCTCACAAAAATATAAAAGTAAAATGAGAAGTTACATTACAGAAATAGATAGGTACAATATTAAAATAACAGAAACTAAAACAAAAACGAACAAGCATAGCATTTCTCAGCCCTTAAACTAGTAACTTTACACTAGATGCATCCGTGGCGGCCACAGCACCTCTGGGGGGCTGTCGGGGTTGTCGGCTCAGGTGCAGAAAGCTAGGTTGATGAGAAGAAGAAGTTGTTCCTTGGGCCGTAACTAGATGGCGCTGCTAAAAGTGTACTAGATTGCATCCGTGGCGCGCGTTGTCCTTCGATCATAAAACAGACAGATAAACATAAATAAACGTACTTTTTATGTAGATGGCGGTTTTCAGAGGTAGGAGACTGTACTAGATCGCACTGACAAAAATAAGTGTCACTAATACATCTACCTACAATCTACATCTGTATTTTTGAGTTATAATTCTTTCATTTTAGAGCTTTTGTGATAAGATGAAGTGTTAAAACTAGATGGCGTTGCCGAATCTGGGCCCAACTCAAACGTTTGCAAAGCTAGAAACAGACTGAGCCCACGCCACGTACGCGACGCAATGTAGGATACGTCGGATGGCGTGTGATAAGTATGTCTCTAGCTAGGCCTTCTTTTTCATACAAATTCAAGCGTCCAGCTAGCTTATGATGCCCGCTGCGAGAAAATTTGTCGACTGTTTTGTCTCGCTCATTTTTGTGCGAATGCACGACAAAACGGACCACAAGCAGAAGTCGCGGTGCGTATCGTAACTCGGCTGCTGATCTCATAAAGGCGGGTCCAGATATGTATCACTTGCCCGATCCGATTACCGTATCCGTATCACCGACGCGTATCATGATCGCATATGTAGACGGGTGATGATACGCGTATCATGATACGCGATGTCGATACGTCGTTATGATACGGCCCGTCCCATGTCGTGTCGGTTTTTGTCCGATCATCAAAGGTGATACAGATACGGGCGTCATACAGAACGGAAGATACGGATACGGAGCAAATCGAGGCGTCCACAACTTGATACGGGGCTTGATACGTGATACGCTGATACGGATACAGTGATCGGATCGGGTAAGAGATACATATCTGAACCCGCCTTAATGCGTCGCATACATTGTAGGCATGGGTCTAGTCTGTTTCTTGCTTTAATAATTAAAACTTTTAGTTCTGTTCGTAATTAACCCTGTATATTTCCCCCCACAGCAAGCAACCCCCCAGCCGGCTCCCGAGGCAGCCTCCCCCGGGAACAGCTCCCTCCCTGGAGACGCGGCGCGGGGGGGCACGCTCAACTGCATGATGCACGAGATGCAGCGCACGCTGGCGCGGCGCCGCGCGCATCTCGACAAGGCGGAGGGACAGGTGAGAGGGAAAACAAGCAGGTTGGGGGACCGAGCCCCTCTTTAGATGGAAACAAGCAAATTGGGGGGTTGGAGGTTCGCGCCCCTCTATAGAAAGAGACAAGCTAACCGGAGGGCTGGATGGACGAGCCCTTCTTTAGATGGCATCAAACTAATCGGGGGGGTTGGAGCGTCGAACCCCTCTTTACAAAGAGAAGCTGACCGGGTGGTTGGAGGGTCGAGCGCCTCTTTAAATGGAATCAAGCAAATCGGGGGGTTTGAGGATCGAGCCCTCCCCCCTTATATGGAAACAAGCGTATGGGGGTCGGCAGTTTGAGCCCCTCTTTAGACAGAAACAAAGAAGCTCTAGTAACAAGCAAATTGGGGGTTCATGTTATTGTTAGTTGTTGTTACTGTTATTCAAATAAATAATAAAGCTATCACATATTTTATTGAGAAAGAAAATTACAATCAAATAAAAGAAATAAATAAAAACTAGCATTTACCAATTGAAACAATTGAGCTAACTGTAGACGGTTGCAAACAATCTACAGGTAACTCATCTGATAATTAAAATAAATAAGAAAAAAGTTTATTTGAAACTTCAAAACACATACATAAAATATTTAATGAATAATTCCAGATTTCGTAGTTTTGACGTTGTCTCGAGTCAAACATATCTTCACAAACTTTCGCTTATATCATTCTAGCTTCTGCCCGCATATTCGCACGCTTATTTTCGGTATAATAAGTAGCCTATTATCTAAGTTAGGCTTTGCTCTAAACGTACGATGATTAAAATTTCATCTTGATCTGTTCAGTAGTTTTGGAGGTCCTAGGTAACAAAAATTCAGATTTCACAAACTTTCGGCCTTATAATCAATAAATAAATATATAATAAATATATTATATATTAATAAATTAGTAGGATAATATTAGTAGGTAGATAGAAGAATAACTTTTTCCTATATATATATTAATTTTTCAGGAGTCATCAAACGACAGTTCCTCGAACAACACACCTTTGAAGACGTGGGAGAGATCCGCGACCTTACCACATCGACTGCCCGCGGCCTCTTGTAATGGGAATAACTGTAAGTTAACACTTTAACTAACCCTATGTAGTTCGTCATTCGTCACAGGTCTATCAACAGCCATGTACGTCCACAGTTGAACATCCCGAACCGATTTGATTTAAATATATCAAATCAAATACTTTATTTCCATAAATACAATAAATGTACACTTAGAAAAGGTCAAATTATAAAATTAAACACAGACACGGAAATCATTTTTATTTCTGTCGCTTCGGTATATAGAGTAAAATAAAGCAGCGACGAAGAAACCTTTAGCCTGTTAGCTAAACCCGTCCCAAGCTTTTTTATCCTCTAGACAACCTGATATTTTATAGTAAGCCTTTTTGCACGGCAGTGGTAATTAAACATTAACTGTCAAAAATAAATAATTGTAAATAAATAATAATTATAAATAAATAATTGTCAAAAATAAATAATTGTCAAAAATAAATAATTGTCAAAATTCATTATGAATGTAAGCGGGTTAACTACGAACCTATTTTGCGTTGGTGTTCTTCCAACACAAAATAGGTTCGTAGTTAACCCGCTTACATTCATAATGAATTCGTCAAACTACGAAAGTTTTTATAGTAAAATTGTCAAAATTATTTACTTACTGATAAAAAAAATCCTAGATAGTACTATAGACGAATGAAAAGGAGTTTATCTAAACTAAACCAACATGTAATACACACATTACAAAAATTAAACAAGAAACACTATGAAATGAAATGAAGAATACAAATAAAAACAGAAATTTTTAAACAATAATAATAATAATAATAATAATGCTGAACAATTCACACAGCATTATCTAGCCCCAAGTTAAGCAGAGCTTGTGTTATGGGTACTAGATAACTGATATACTTAAAACAATACACTACATAGATAGATATTTTTTATTATACATAGAAAACATCCAGAACGCCCTGGACAAATGTCTGCAGATCGTACAAACATTTATCCCGAGGCGGGAATCGAACCCGCAACCTCTTGCATCGCAGGCAGACCTTCGCCCGCTGCGCCACAGAGGCTAGTATTTACAATTGAGCTAACTGCAGACTGTTGCAAACAATCTACAGGTAGCTCAACTGATCCATATCAATACCAGTCGTCGCGTCCCCGCTACGCTGGCTGCATTGCCCCGTTGTATGGCAATGCTGATGCGCTGCGCCAGATACTCACCAGCTCTCAGATATTTTTTTACGGAATATTTAGCCTCGGTACGGTACCCCACGGACCTAGGGTCTCGACTCCAAGGACACCAAATGTGTAGGCTCTGCCGAGACCTAAAAAAGTTATCCTGTAGTTTGACTTATAGCAAAATAATCCGCAATTTCTTTTCTATTTCCTAAAAAGTGTATGTCTTTCAGCAAATTCCGAGTCCCCCGCACAACCGCAAGCGCAGTCGCCGCGGTCTGTCCGCAAGAGGTTCGGATCTGCCAGCGAAGAGACTATCCTCAAGGTAAATCATATCAGGTTGAATACTTATTATATAGATATAACCCATGTAACAAAAAAAAACAGATATCATCCTAACTTTTAAATAATAATAAATATAATAAATAATGCTGGACAATTCACACACAGCATTATCTAGCCCCAAGCTAAGCAGAGCTTGTGTTATGTGTACTAGATAACTGATATACTTAATACAATACACTACATAGATAGATATTTTTTATTATACATAGAAAACATCCAGAACGCCCTGGACAAATGTCTGTAGCAAAAAGCAGGCTTAGTACGCAAGACACAATAAGAAGTGCACTAGTGCAAAAATCCAATCAATAAATAATAATCTACTTTACTTTCGCAGCAAGTGAACGGTAGCACAGAAGGCTGCGTCTCAGCGGCAGAGTGGGAACTCTTCAAGCAGGACATGATGCGAGAGATGAGGCAGGAGATCACTAAGATGAAGAAAGAAATATTAGACGGTACGTACACTTGGTAGACTAGATGTAAAGCACGTTGGGAATCTTATATAATATGTGAACTCTAGGAAAGATGAACAAATTTTGATTTGACTTTTCATTTGTTTCAGCTATCAAAACAGAATTCGCGCGTAGATAAGCGGCCAGCCATCGCATGAGTGCCACTAGTCTGATATAACCCAACACTAGGAACTAAGTAGCTTCTTCAGCTTGTGAAATCAGATCGCCGATAATATCGGAAATTCGCCGCGAAAGTGAGATTTTACGAAAACTATATCAATATACTTACTGCCATAATTTTCTGAGTGACGGTACTTAAAAATATGTGTAAAAATTTATATAACCCCATTCTATACAGTTTTGTAGAATAATTGAGCATTTTTGCTGAAAACTCAACTTTTAGATACGTTTATTTGTAAATTGTTAAGAAAAGTGGACTGTCAAAGTGACAATCGACGAACAATGGAGAAGATCATGTGTTGGAATCGATAATTCGATTCGTTAAACTCATGATTAACATGAGAAAATAAAATTGGACTAACGCACGACACGAATAATCGAAGCATAACGTTGTCTTTTTTAATTTAATACATAATGAAAAAATACGTAAAGTACATAGATGTGTAATTTGGCTTTGATATTTTTACATTGTAACCCACAGAAAACTGGGATATTCTTGTTTTTTACAAAAACAAACACTGGGACAGCTTTAACTTTATAATATTACAAAAAATCGAGTTCCTTTAGAAAAAATCTCGAAAAAACCTTTCTTTACAACCAATGGAGATTTACAATACACCCATTGGATTGCTTAAATTAGGCAATAAAAAATACTAAGTCCACTTTTTCAATTCATAAAAAAGGGGCATAAATGTAAAAATCAAAAGCCAAAATCGATGTTTTTATTAAATGTAAACATGTAGTGAAAAACTAGTATTACTAGATATGCTGTTATTTACATATAAGCTACGTATTTATATGCTATGTAGAAAGAAATAATCATTTCATCATTTTTATATCTCATAAACGTTATGACATTATAAAATAACCAACCGAGCAAAAATCGTTGAAGTCTTCCATAATTGAATGTTATTAGTAGATATAAAGACAAATTCATATAAATAATCGTATTATAATAGCAAACAATCATATCAAGTAGTATTTGTGCCGTGTGTTGAAATCGTTTTTTGAATCTTCATTTGGTCCTTCAGTACCAGAAAAAACATTTCTTGGTATTTTGTACTACACTGGCCTGCAAAGCTAAGTATCATCTATATTAATAATTTCGGACCGGTCTACGGTAGACTTGAACGAAATGCACATCAAATTGAAGAGCGTAAAAAATTAGTCGGTCCGAGTCGACAACTTATAGGCGGGAAATTCGGATTATCGAGTAGTTTCAATATGAAAATAAATAAATTGCTAAAAAAATTGTAACGGCGTTGCAAAGTAAACATGTCAATTAAGTATAAACATGTCTATGGTTCGGTCTTGGTACCGTGGACGGAAGAAATCGCTCCCCAGGGTATATAAATACTCCTTGATCGTAGCTTGGTACATATAGTGATCTGTGGTTCGGTCTAATTTCTTTGAATGAAAACTCTTTGCTCTTTGATTGAGAAATCATAATATGTATAATAATAGTAGTAGTAGTATTTTATTGCACCCGTGCGAAGCCGGGGCGGGTCGCTAGTACTTTCAAAATTGCAATAATTTTTTAGGTACACATCTTTTTAAGTATTGAGCACGCCTGGGATGAGAAAGGAAGTCTAGTCAGAAGCCGCAGACCACCCTCAGGGCACTAAAACAGGCCCTCATAGATGAATGGGAGAATATTCCCCAAAATTGGTTCGGCTCCCAAACCTCGTGTTCAGTGCCAAACCGGCTCGAAGCTGTAATCAGAGCCCGAAGAGGCAATATTTATTAAAAATTAAATAACATGTAAAACATACTTATAATATGTTGTTTGAGTTTTTGGACACGAAGCAATAAATGGCTATTTTATTGTTTTATCTTTTTTTAAGTTGAAAATGTCCTTAACGTTTATTATTTTAAATCTCTAACTTCAATAGTTTGGAAAAATTGAAATTTAAAAGTGTGATACTTAATTTCTAAGAAATCAAATAATATCGCAAAAATTTTCGACTTTGACGGGACTTGAACCCGCGTCCTCCAATTAAAAAAAAATAGACAAAAATCTTAGTGTGATACTTAGATTTGCAGGCCAGTGTATTTTCCATGTCTTTATTTATGTATATCTGAACCTGTGATTATTTGTAACCCACAAATCAGGGTGACTCGCCGAAATTATGTCTATACAAAAAAGGCGGTTCTGTCGGTTAATTTACTGCATCATATTCAATAATGCTTTATATGGCCATTCGGTACCCAGAAAATTTACTAATCTTGATCCTTCATGTCCTTCGTAGTGACCTGAATCATGGTATTCAAGTATGTAGTTCCAAATTGTAAATAATGCAAAATTACCCTGTGATACAAATTTTGCATTAGATTAGGGTCAGAATAAACCTATTTCGGCTTAGTAAACTCATTTTCGTCACCAGTTTTGTGGTTATTTAAGATTTCGCCCTGGTAGTAAGTCTTTGCCGGACTCATTTATTATTCAGCTCTAAGGTTTAGTTAATCTATTTTGTGGCAACATATATGTTTAACTCTTTCTCTCTTTTCTAA